>CM064873.1:38522584-39722584 GCA_032719365.1 Prinsepia uniflora
AGAAATCCAAAACCATTTCATTAAAACCAATAAAGAAATACAGACCCGTATAAGCACCGTATAAGGCCGAAACCTCGAAATACATGCTTATACGTAACCACATACAAATGCACCCATGGCATCATCAAACAAGTAATAAAACATATAATAAACATTTATGCATGCACCAATTTAGAAAACAAGGTCCACTCACAGACCGTCCAAGCTTCCGCCTCGATTTGAGTGCCATACGGCTCCCCGAGCCGATCACCGTCATCGGGACTCGCAAACCTGTCCAAATTTTAATAAAAGGTTACTAACTACTTAATTAAGCTCCTACCAAAGCCCCGTAATTTTCCCGATTTTCTAACTATTTTTAAAGTCGATCCTAAACCTTCCGATGCCCCAAAACATATCGAGACGGTGTCCGATCGACACGAAACCAGTCCCAAAATGTTCGTTACATCGTATAGAAAATTTCACATGTTGAACACATCCCCATATTCTCCCCCCACGCGCCCACACGCGCCGCCTGAAGTGGCTGCGCGTGGGCTTTACGCGCCAGCTACAGTACCTGCTGACGTCATCTGACAGCTGTCAGGTCTGACATGTCAGACTCTGACAGGTGCCACGTGTCAAGCTCCCATTAGTCCAGGTCACTGCTCTGTCAGTGCCACGTGGCCGTCTGACATGTGCCACGTGTCATCACGGCACTGGTCCACATCAGTGACACGTGTCAGCCCCTGATTGGGCCAAGTCACTGACATGTCAGTGCTGACTGTGCACTGACATGTGACACGTGTCGCACTCCTATTGGCCCATTTTCTGACATGTCAGATCTGACAATGCTGACGTCATCCCTGACATGATGACGTCAGCAGGATGACATCACCTGTCGTCTTTATCCTCTCGCGGGTCGACCCGAATACCAGTAACCGGGTCGCCGTGACCCGCGGCTTGACCCGGCCGGTTCTCCGCCGTCCGACCACCAAAACCGTTCCCGTTTGTCCCATTCTCTTCGTCTCTCCCTAACCTAGAGTTCTAGGACCTTAGAATGGAAGGGAAACATCAAAAATTAACCCTTCAAGATTGGCTATGCCGGGTGAGTTTTCCCCCGCCGTTCACGGCCGTTCCAGGCCACCCCAAGCCCCAAAACCAATCCTACTGGCCTCCTAGGACTACCAGCAACCTAACCCAATCCTTGGAATTAGCTAAAAACCATTAAAACTCAATTTCGAATTTTCAAAGTTTTTCTTACCTCACGGGTTCGGCTCCGCCGTGTCCTCCGCCGCCTGCCACCGTCCAGCCTCTCAGCCCTCCGCCTCTCGCACTCCTCACGATCATATTATCTCCTAGGGAATGGTGGTATGTGTGTGTGCTGTTTTGGAGAAAAGTGAAGAAAATGGTGAAAGGGGGGGGGGGGGGGGGGGTTCGGGTTTTAGGAAGAACAAAGAAGAATGAAGTGATGATGAAGATGGTGAAGGATGAAGGCTGATCAGATGTGAGGGAGATGGGATGAAGGGTGAGGATTAAAAGGTTAATTGATAATGGATGGTAAGGATTAATGGTAGGATAGATTAATTATATAATAATAATTATAATATTATTTTATTAAGTAGATCCACATTTTGGGGGATTTAGCCAATAGGATGAGTGACACTTGTCACTCATCCCTGGGACCCACCAAAATATCTGCCCAAATCAGATTTCGCCAAATTGTCCCCGTCTCGAAGTTCGTGCATAGTGAAATCGAACTTCCGTGACCCATAACTCTCCCGTTCGAAGTCCGATTTCAGTGTGCCGCCTGCCTATGGATTCGTATCGTCCTTATCTACGTAATGGTCTTCGGCCCTCGGTCATCGGACATCCCAGTCAAAAAGTCCAATATTTGGCCCTTTTTAACTAAAATTACCAAAATGCCCCTAAACTTCCGCACGTCATAACTTCTTCCTCGAACGTCGGAATTGAACATGCCACCTGTCTAGGAACTCGTGACGTCCTAAACTACGTCACGGTCATTGGTCAAAGTCCTTTTGACCGCCCGAATGAAAAGTCAACGTTTTGCCACGACTAGGGGCAAAACGGTCATTTTGCATCGTTCGTCCGATTTCGCTCTACTAATCACGGATTAGCCTCACTAATCGTGATTAGTCACTAATCTAATCATGAAATTTGGGACGGGTCGTTACACCTTGTGTGTGATTGGACTAACAGGAATCGTACGGTAGTTCCGGGACAAGGTTGTATGTGCTGACAGGACCCGCCCCGATCCCACGGGGACCACAAGGGGACGTGCCCTGCTCCCGTCTGACACCCAAAATAACATTCCAATTTTAACCTCAAAATTTCAAATGCATAAATAACCAAATTGACGTTATACATCAAATCCAAATTTAACAGATGTTAGACAAGGGATGAAATCCAAAATTACAAATTTCGAGCACGACTCTAAAATAATCCTGCGTGTCAAACCACTCGACAGGGGTTCAGATACGCAAAAGTAGATCTATGCCTCAGCCTCAGGATCCTCCTCTACCTCAGTAGCATAGCCTGGAGGGGTTACCAAAACATTTAAGGGTGAGTGGGCCGAAACTCAAGTTTATAAAACAGTTCAATAAGTAAAACATATAATTTACCCCTCCGTTTTCCAAACTTGCATGCATCAGAATTTAAAACCATAAACCATATAATATGAACCATAAGGCATGTAATAAAACAATAAACATAATTATAGCCACTGCACTATACACTCCGATCCTGACATCCCAGATGTCTGACGTCCCTGACGTCCAATAAGGTCACAGTCCCAAGGCTACGCGTGCCACTCGGGGTCTCAATCCTGAGTCCATTCCCCGAACCCCGTCCGGGTACGGCATCCCAGATTCCTAGCTTCCCAGACGCTCGACGTCCCAGACGTCAAATCATAGCAATGCTGTTCCTGAGTCATTTTACGGTCCGGTTCCTCCGTAGAATGGCCCCTCACAGGCAATGCGCCGTGACCGCTCCAGATACCACATCCGAAGGAGACAGTATCACATGAGTGGATCTATACAGTGCAGTACCAAATACATTTTATCGATATCCACATGCAAAACATATATATAGATAAAATCCAAAACCATTCCTTAAGTTTCACCAGACGGGTCTCAAACCCAAATATCGTGACATAACCATAATTTCCATATTATCAAAACCGTTATTTTTTTTAGCATGTGAATATATAAGTAAACCAGAAAACATTTATGCACGCAAGGGTTTAATGAAATCGGGCCTACTCACAGGCAATCCTGCTGAAAACCACTATTGTACAATCCCTGTCATGTCCAAAGTATACGTAAAGGTCAATATAAGTCCTTAACATTCATCCAAAAAGTCCGAAATAGAAACCGGCTCGGGGAAACTGTCGAAACACGTTTCCCGAGACAACCGGCCCTAAACTGACCCACCTAACTATCTCAGATCAACATGGTTAATTCACCAAAAATGTTCAGAATGATGAAAGGATAAAAATTCATGTTGATCGTGATCGGAGATAAGGTCCAACGTGCCCTCACGCGTTGCCCAAAGTGGCTGCGCGTGAAAGTCACGCGCCTGACACTGTAGCTACAGTGTCACCATCTTCACCCGATCACCTGCAATACGGGCCTGCCACCCGCGGCTTGATCCGGTTAATTGACCCTCAATTTCTACTCGATTTTACTCGTTCTTGATCCTACAAAATTCCTTAATCATCAAATTTAGGTTCCATGTCATCAATTAGCCAAAACAAATCCGTATATGACCCTTCAACCCGTGATCAACCAAACGGGTCGATCGCCACAACTCCCTGGTTTCCAAACCATAATCAAATTAACTTAACAGGAAGCATACTAGGGCTAATACGAACTGGAAGGAACGATCAATTTAAAAAAACATTACCTGGAAGTAGCCGTCCAAACCTCTGAAATTTCTCTGAACACGGCAGTCACCGTCCCAGCTCACCCGTAGCTGGTTGCCTTCGATTTCGATATGGATGTGTTCTAAACATTCCTAGAAGGCTCAATCTGTATCTAGATTGGTCCAACAGACCGTAGAAATTAAAATCCGAAATTCCCTCCAATTTTCCAGAAACTCTTTTCTCTGGTTTTTTCCTCTCAAGCTCACAGCCCTCACCTCAGCAGATATATGATCACTCAGAATCCCACTCAGTTAATGGCACTGTGCTGTCCAACAGCTCGTGGAAGCCAATCTGTCCACTGAGAGTTGTTCCCCGAAAAGCTTCAAAGCTTGATTAAATAAATGGTGTCCACGTTGAGGAATGAATCAGCCATGTTCTGATGCCTATATAAGGCTTTAAACAATCCCCACTTTCTAGCTCACAACCTGATTAATCAATTGGGACTCAGAACCACCGCACACGGTGGGGTAGCACTTGTTCCCCGCGGTTGCTACAGTGACCAGGGGTAAAATGACCAAAATTCCCCTAGTTCAGAAATTACCAAAATGCCCCTAGTTCAGAAATTACCAAAATGCCCTTCACAATCCAACCCGTAACTCAGCCATCCGAAGTCCGATTTCAGCGTGCCGCCTGTCAACGGACTCAGGGCATCAAGACCTACCTAACAGTCCTCGAGTCGTGTGAAAATCAGTTGTCAAACAAAAAGTCAACATTTTCGCCCCTATCGTCCAAATTATGGTAATGCCCCTGAACTTCCGATAGTCATAACTTTTTCCCTGATCGTCCGAATTGGACGTGCCACCTGTCTATGGACTCGTGACGTCCCGAACTACGTCACGGTCATTGGTCAAAGTTCGTTTGACCCACTGATCAAAAAGTCAACATTTTGGCAATACAATTCATAGGGGTAAAAACGTCAATTCATTAATTAATTTACAATATTAAAATCCTCGAATTTTCGGGGTGTTACATGTGCGGTTTCGCAGCAGGACTGTACCGTGAGTGGGCCCGATTTCATTAAACCCTTTCATACATAACTGTTTTCACTTTTATATATATATATATATATACATGCTAGAATCAAGTAATGGTTTTGATTATCTTGAAATTGTGGTTATGGCACGATTTACGATGTTTGGGCTTGAGACCCGTCTGGTGAAATTTAAGTGTGGTTTTGGATTTCATATATACATATATATGCATGTGGATATCGATAACTATCTTTGGTACTGCACTGTATAGATCCACCCGTGTGATACTGTCTCCTCCGGATGTGGTACCCCGGAGTGGTCACCGCGCATTGCCTGCGAGGGGTCATTCTACGGAGGGACCGGACCGTAGGATGACTCAGGAGCAGGATTGCTATGATTGGACGTCTGGGACGTCGTGCGTCTGGGACGCTAGGCATCTGGGATGCCGTACTCGGACTGGGTTCGGGGATTGGACTCGGGATTGAGACCCCGAGTGGCACGCGTAGCCTTGGGACTGTGACCTTATTGGACGTCAGGGACGTCAGACATCTGGGATGTCAGGATTGGAGTGTATAGTGCAGTGACTGTGGTTATATTTATGGTTTTATTATATGACTTGTCATATCTTATATGATTTTATGGTTTTAATACTAATGCATGCATGTTTGGAAAAACGGAGGGGTAAAAGTATATGTTTTAATTATTAAACTGTTTTATAAACTTTGAGTTTCAGCCCACTCACCCTTAATGTTTTGGTGACCCCTCCAGGCCATGCTATTGAGGTAGAGGAGGATCCTGAGGCTGAGGCATTGATCTACACTGCGCACCTGAACCCCTGTCGGGTAGGTCAACCCGCAGGATAGCTTAGAGTCATGCTGGAAATTTGTATTTTGGACATTATTCCTTGTCTGACATCTTTTGAATTCGGATTGTATGTATAACTTTATGTTGGATATTTATGCATTTGAACTTTTAAGGTTGAATTTGGAATGTTGGTTCGGGTGTCAGACGGGAGCAGGACACGTCCCCTTGTGGTCCCCGGGGGATCGGGGCGGGTCCTGTCATGTTTGATGAAATGCCTTGTGAGAAATCTTACACAATCTCACTGTCAATCTGAGATTTCACCTCCTCTTTCATTCATAAACTTCGTCGTACTTTCATATTGATTCACTGTAACTATATATTTGAGAGATTACAAGCTTTCACACTCCCACACTCTCTCACAGTTACAACTCACACACACGCACACACACTTCTCATGACTTTTCTCACAACCAATTACAAGAAACCACCTCACATTCTAGATTCATAGAATCTTCTTGAGGCACACAAGATCGATTCCCATACTGCCACTGTCATTTTCATTATGTTATCCTACTCAGCACTCACACACATGTGTGATGCAATTGGATTGTTGCCAGCTGGCAGCTTACACTTCAACACCGAAGGCCGAGTTGCAAGCTGAGTTGAACGCTTCCGACTGCGAAAGCGACAATTTCGTTCGCTTTGAGGCCCATATTCCCATCTTCTTTGCCTGCCCCTGCCCCTCCCACTCTATCTTATGTGCGATTGTACCTTGAGTTTAACGTGCGAGTCAATTTTTCTTTTAAATTTATTTGCCTACTTTTGATTTTTAATTTTTAATTTTATTTCTTTTAGGATAAAATGCTTTCACCAGTCACCACTCATGGTCATTTTCCGCGGAGGGATAATTTTATTATGGATAATATCTGTATTATATCATAAATAGAATTGTTCAGTTGTTTAAAATCATCTCCGTAAAAAATTAATAAGATTTAAAGTATTTTAGTTATTTATATATATCAAATAAATTAACGATTTTGATAACATAAACTTTTCATTTAGTCGATACATACAAGTAACTAAATGATCTCTAATTTTGTTGATTTTTTTAGTAGACGATCTTGAAATAATAATTTAAGGATCGAATAGTTTTGATTATGGTATATGTGTAAAGAAAATTCGATAAATCGAAATGGAGCATAAAATACAAGTATTATCCTTTTATTATTACTTTTTTGTTTTGAAAAAGGCTAAGGCGATATATTTTATAAATTACATTCTTAAACTATATGATGTGGTTGTTGAGTTGTTATGGTTTTGAGGGGATTACATTGTCTATCTATTGGGATTACATTGTCTATCTATTGGGTATTGATCTTGCCTTTCACAAGAATTGAAACTGAGATCTTCAATTGTCCCACATTATACTTGAAGAGGAATACAACTAGATTCTAATATTAATTGACATTATTATCCTTACTCTTGAGTTATCACACAAATTAATGTTTCATGTTTATGTGCTTGAATATTCTAGTAGAATGTATAAAATTAATGATACATATTACACTTCAGTTCCTTTGACGCCAATAACAAAATATGATAGATATTTCTTCATTTTGTTTAACTTGATTGCTATCATTTTTAGTTTTATTTTGCTAAATAAGTTCACAAAGTTGAAATCTGCAATACTGTAATTTGAAAAAATAAATAATTAATGGTCATAGATTGGTAGATTGAGAAAAATGTAATTGATTCCAACTGAACTGTAGATACATATATAAACAAAGTTCTAAGAATACATATATCAACCAAAAACATGAATATTGCCATGCACATTGCACATCACCTCATTTTCCATCCCCAATATATACAAACA
Organism: Prinsepia uniflora; assembly: GCA_032719365.1. Taxonomy (NCBI): domain Eukaryota; kingdom Viridiplantae; phylum Streptophyta; class Magnoliopsida; order Rosales; family Rosaceae; genus Prinsepia; species Prinsepia uniflora. The sequence continues at coordinate 38,530,152 of CM064873.1, forward strand.
TATACCTCCTTTTCCATGAGATACTTCTCTTCTTCAGACATTTTCCTGTTCATTGCAGGCACCAAACACAATTTAGTAAACTCTTTTTTGATTCAAAACAAGGAAATAAGCTCAACAAGATTGAAGACCAATCATGGCTTGCACCAATTATGCAACCAATAAAACAAAATTTATCTATCAGAAACAGATTTTCATCAGTGACAACTGACAAACATAAAGAGAATACAAGGCCAAGCTCGGGGAGTGAATTGACTAAGAAAGTGGTAACCCAGTTTTGTCCATTTAGGATGTCGATGATTACAAGATTGAGACCTTCAGGGCTGGTTTTCTAGTTTCAAGTAGGGATCAACCAGCTAGGTTAGAAAACCTGCAGCAAGATATAACCAATTAAATGGAAATTTATTCTTCACTCATTCAAGATAAGAACAGATGAATTAGCTTTGCTAAGACTAATTATCTTTCCTTAATTCTTCCCTCTTACCACTCTCTTTTGAAAGTTAAAATATGCCATGTTCTTTGATTTATTGCTTGTCGAAAGCTCTTTAATCCCAATTCCCAAATATTGGGAATAAGCTATTTTCCTTTTCAGTTAATTAGTTCCCAAAAATAAGTGTGAGAAGCTAGAAGTATTATAAAAATGTAATAAAAAGCCAACTGCATGATCGTGTGATAGAATACAAGGCATTAGGCAGTAAGAGGTCAAATTGCTGGAAATGGAAGCACTTACACCAAACAGTGCTCTTCTCATGGCAGCTATACGAGACACATCAACCCACAGTAGTACCTCACCCATCTCAAGATTTTACTGTATAACTACAAAAAGGGGAAACCACATGGTATCCTAAGATTAGTCTAAGAGGATGATTCCTTCAATAACCTAACTAAACCATAATCCCAACTAATTTACTTTTTCCCGACAAGTTTTAATTAGTCTTTTAGTAGTTTTATCAGGCAGCATAAAAGATAAGACAGTTGGTTTAGATTTCAAGGCAAAGAAACTACACTATAGCCAAATCAATTGGTCCACAGAAAAAGCACACAGACGAGAAAAACTAAATTGAGTTATGTACTGTAGTTGGGATCAAGAGAAACGCAAAAGTAATCAGAAAATGACCCATCCATTTAAAATTACATGACCGCTGCAGAGACAATGACTGCATGTGACTCTATAAAGCATTGTAAGATTTCTTCTATCAGTAAGATATGGAGATTCACGAAGAAGCAGAGATGAGGGGTTCAGAACCAATTTCATAGACAATTTCATCCAAATTTTATTAATATCAAGTGCTTGTTCTTAAAAAAATAAAAAATAAAAAATAAAAACATGCATGAGAAGAATCAATCAATAGAAACAAGAAAACCATAAATATTAAATCCTTATCTTTCCACGTAGCAGTGAAAGATAGTTGTCACAAGCCATAATGATTTACACACCTGAAAACCAACAGGGGGACTGGGGCCTTGACCAACTTTAATGCCCTTCTACTGCAAACCAGACTCTAGTTATCGTAGGTACCTTCAACGAGGCAAATTCGAACATCCATTACCAATACGGTTGATAGTTTTAGGCACTGGCAATAAATTAGTTTCAGGCCTTAACCTGAACATGTTTAAGCGTTTGAGGGTAGCTCTGAATGCACCAATGGGCTTCTCTTTGGCAAGCTACAAAAAAATTGAGCCTGAAATCCTCTTCAAACTTTACTTCAATTCTGCCTTTCCAGTTTGAGCTAATTTTCAAGTGTCCATAGTTCACTCACTATATGTTGAGTTAATGCCTCCTTAGTGGATTATTAATGCATTGAATTTGATTATGTATTGGGAATAAATACATAGTGTTGTTCATTCAACCTTGTAAGAAAAGATTGATGTGGAAGCTTCATGAAGAAGAACATTAATTGAAGAAGGTGCATGAATGGACTTCAAGCAAGGAAGGATGTTGAAATGTGAGGAAAATGTCCCACATTGGAAAAACACAATTGTAACTTGTGTCTTAAGCACTATATAAGGTGGAGAGTTACGTCACATTTCAACATCAAGGAGAACACTTCACAAGTGAGTGAGTGCTTCAAGAGTGTGTATAGCTCTTGGGTAGAGTGATCTTCTTGAGCACTTCAAGAGTGTGTATAGCTCTTGGAGTAGAGTGATCTTCTCGGTTAAGAGAAGGTGAAAGAGTGTGTATAGCTCTTTGGAGTAGAGTGATTTTCTCGGGTTGAGAGAGGGTGTACAAGGGGTATCCTATTGGATACAAGGGTTTGAGTTGGGTATAAACTTGAGTAGTGTAATCTTGTATTTTGTATTCTCTCATAGTGAAGGAGAAAACTCTCAGAGGACGTAGGCAAGTTAATTGGCCGAATCTCGTTAAATCTTTTGTGTTTTTGATTTCTTTTATTTCTTTTTTTCATCTTTATTGTTAGCAATTGCGTGGCGGAGGATTAATTTCCTAACAAGTGGTATCAGAGCTTCGGTTTATCAATCGTGAGCGGTTTGCCATGGCAAGTTCTAACGGCTCACATTTCAAGGTGGAGCAGTTTGATGGAAAAAGAAATTTCACTCTATGGCAAAGGAGGGTGAAGGACATCCTAGTTCAACAAGGTCTTGCAAGACCGTTGAAGGGGAAGGATGCGAAATCAGAGAAGATGTGAGATGAAGATTGGGACGAGTTAGAGTCCAGGTGTGTCAGCACTATTAGGCTTTATATTGCTGACAATATTATAAATAATGTTAATGATGTAGATTATGCACCTGAGCTTTGGGAGAAAATGGAGAAGCTTTATCTTGGGAAAAGCTTGCAAACGAAGCTGAATTTAAAGCGGGATCTCTACAAGCTCAAGATGGGAGAAGGTGTGAATCTCATGGAGCACATGAATGTGTTCAAGGGATTGATAAATCAACTATCAAGAGTTGAGGTTAAAATTGAGAAAGAAGATCAAGCCCTTTTACTTCTTACCTCGCTTCCCGATTCATATGAAAATAATGTTATTACAATTGTGTATGGTAAGGATACACTGAAGATGGAAGATGTAGAATCGACTCTCTTATCACATGAGAAGAGAAGGAAAGCCGATGATTCTCAAGGTTCCGTCTTCATTGCTCATGAACAGAATCGTAAGGGAAGGTCAACTGCGAGGGGATTTAGTGAGCATAGCAGGTCTAAATCCAAAGGCAGAGGAAAGGGCAAGCAATGCTACAAGTGCAAGGAGTGGGGACAAATAAAGCCGGATTGTCCATTGATGAAAGAGAATGACGATAAGGGCTCAAATTTCTCCTTGGCTGGTGTGGCGGAGATTTCTAGAGATTTTGGAGAACTTCTCACAGTCTCCAAAGGTAACTACATTTTTTCTCAAGATTATTGGATATTAGATAGTGGTTGTTCTCATTACCTTTGCTCCAGGAGAGAATATTTTGATAAGTTCCAAGAAGTCCAAGGATTTGTGACTTGGGGTGATGGCACAAGACGTCGGGTCATGGGTACGGGAACTGTGAAGATCAAGATATTCGATGGAGCAGTTCAAACATTGGGTGATGTGGTGTATGTCCCAAAGTTCCGGAGAAATCTAATTTCCTTGAGCCAACTAGACTCCAAGGGCTGCAAGGTTTCGTCAGCAGGGGGAGTAATGAAAGTGTCACGTGGCTGCATGGTCCTAATGAAGGGAGAAAAATGTAAAAGTATGTTCCGTCTGATGGGAAAAACTTAGAGCTCGAAGGTTGTTGGGAAACAGGGTGCACAAGTGAACAGATACCTGAAGCGGGTCTCGTTTGCGGGCACAGCAGAGACGCTATCTACATGTTTCCAAGTTTCAGACGATAGTGAGAAGGATAATCCTGCTAGGGAAAGGGAAGAGGCAAAGTCGAGGTCCCTCTTCGGAGCCAACTGGTAATTGTTGACTCGGAGCAGCTGCACATAGCATTGGCCATTTTGAATCAGGGGGAGCTAAGACTGTATGCAACTGATTCGGGGTATGTGTAGTTGGTACAAAAATAAGGGCAATGGAATGCTTGTGGGTATATCAAGCGGTATTTCAATTTGAGATGAACTTCAGGGATTGAAGTGGTAATGCAACATTATCCACCTAAGTCGGCAAGGGGAGATTGTTGAGTTAATGCCTCCTTAGTGGATTATTAATGCATTGAATTTGATTATGTATTGGGAATAAATACATGGTGTTGTTCATTCAACCTTGTAGGAAAAGATTGATGTGGAAGCTTCATGAAGAAGAACATTAATTGAAGAAGGTGCATGAATAGACTTCAATGAAGGATGTTGAAATGTGAGGAAAATGTCCCACATTGGAAAAACACAATTGTAACTTGTGTCTTAAGCACTATATAAGGTGGAGAGCTTGGTCACAGTTCAACATCAAGGAGAACACCTCACAAGTGAGTGAGTGCTTCAAGAGTGTGCATAGCTCTTGGGCTAGAGTGATCTTCTTGAGCACTTCAAGAGTGTGTATAGCTCTTGGAGTAGAGTGATCTTCTCGGTTAAGAGAAGGTGAAAGAGTGTGTATAGCTCTTTGGAGTAGAGTGATTTTCTCGGGTTGAGAGAGGGTGTACAAGGGGTATCCTATTGGATACAAGGGTCCGAGTTGAGTATAGCTCTTGGGGTAGGGTGATCTTCTTGAGCACTTCAAGAGTGTGTATAGCTCTTGGAGTAGAGTGATCTTCTCGGTTAAGAGAAGGTGAAAGAGTGTGTATAGCTCTTTGGAGTAGAGTGATCTTCTTGAGCATTTCAAGAATGTGTATAGCTCTTGGAGTAGAGTGATCTTCTCGGTTAAGAGAATGTGAAAGAGTGTGTATAGCTCTTTGGAGTAGAGTGATTTTCTCGGGTTGAGAGAGGGTGTACAAGGGGTATCCTATTGGATACAAGGGCTTGAGTTGGGTATAAACTTGAGTAGTGTAATCTTGTATTTTGTATTCTCTCATAGTGAAGGAGAAAACTCTCCGAGGACGTAAGCAAGTTAATTAGCCGAACCTCGTTAAATCTTTTGTGTTCTTGGTTTCTTTTATTTTTTTTCCATCTTTATTGTTAGCAATTGCGTGGCGGAGGATTAATTTCCTAACACTATATTCTTCGTTAAACTTTATGTTTTTAGGGATTTGATAACAGGAGGAGAGATGAGTAACTTCCAAGTTATAAAAACTGCTAAAATTTTGGGTGAGTAATACTCCCAATGACAATTATATTGAAGGTAACCGATGAATTCAATCTCACCATACATTTTCAAGCTCTTTCTGCAAGAATTAAGCATAACAAGATAGCATGAAAGAATAAAAATTTGAGAAACAAAACACAGAAATCTAAGTCTAACCCTAGAAATTGTGAAAAATCAACAATGGAAGCGAGGAAAGGTGTATTAATCACAATTTCGAACTCGTCAGAATATTTAAAGCCAATGTAGCTTTATTGGTGCCTAATTAACCTAGGAATAGAAATAGAAACCCTAACCTTCTTAACCCTGCTCCGGATGAGACCCATAAGGAAGCTCGACCACACACTCCTCCTCGTCCTCCATTTCTTAGCTTCGCACCCTGCGCTTCTCTGTCTCTATTCAACCGCTTTTTCTTTGGTACAGACTGATATTGAGATCACTGGTTGTGGGCCCAGCCCAAATAAACACTTAAATATGATGGGAAAAGAAAAGAAAAAAAAAAAACTGCGCTAAACGAGATACACAGGATGAATAATAAAATTACCGTCGCAGGATTGGGATTGTAGCCCAAGTAACAGAGATGATTCCACCTCCTCAAAGGATTAGGATTTCATCCTATAAATAAGTAACGAGTTTCTATTCCTTCACTCTCAGTTTCTCAGTTGCTCTGCTTTCTTAAGAATAAAGATCATTCCTCTTCGCTTGTTCGTCTTTGCTTGATAGTTAGTAACTAGGATTTCCATTTTTCCCCTACCCTACCCTGCCGTTCTAGTTTTTCACCTACAGAAAACATATACCATAAATTGTAATGGGAAAGTATAAGCAGACTGGCGGGATTCTTGGAGCCGGTAGTTTCGGTACAGTCTTTGCCGCTTTTGATATGGAAACCGGTGAGAAAGTTGCAATCAAACAACCGCGGGACAAAATCGGGTCATGGGAACAATGCCTTCATCTACCAGAATTGCAGGTTCTGTCGAAATTGAAACATCCCCATATTGTGCAGCTGAAAGATGGAATCAGAGAATTTGATGGCACATCCTCCTTGGTGTTTGAGTACATGGAGTCTGACTTGCACAAACTTATGTATGATAAGTCCATTACCCAAAACAGAGGCGGCTTCAGTGAGGCTCAAATCAGGGATTTTTGCTCTCAAATCCTTCGAGCCTTGGATTATATGCACACAAAAGGTTATGTTCTCTGCGACCTGAAACCAGAAAATTTGTTGCTCAACAACAGCAATGGCAATGCGATGATTAAAATTGGGGATTTCGGGTCAGCTACCCACATTGATTCAGGTCCCTTTCTTGAATATGTGACGACTTGGTGGTACCGAGCCCCTGAGGTGTTGCTAGGGTCGACTGCGTACGGTCCAGAGGTTGACATTTGGGCTGTGGGAGCGATCATGGGTGAGCTGTTCAACCTCTGGCCCTTATTTGGTGGTGAGAACAGTGAGGATCAGATATACAGAATTGTGAAGGTGGTGGGCACTCCGACTCCAACTCTTGATCTGTCCTTGTTGATTCCTTGGGCGACTCCCTCTGCCATCAACCTCATAGCTTCTCTATGTTGTATGGATCCTGTCAAGAGGCCCACAGCTGCGCAGGCATTGCGGCATCCTTTCTTTGTCGGTCATCATTGTATTCCCCGCGCCATCCCCCAAGGATATGCTCACTTTAGTGCCCCTACTAGTACTAGTACTAGTGCCGGAATCCAAATCGAGGAGGAGCAGTGTTTGAGTGCAAACAACTTCGGCCTCATGGGCTCATTTATTAACTATGTCGAGTTCAATTAGGCTAATTCCAATGACATATTTTTGTAGCTATTATTAGCATTTACCAATTGCCTACACCTTCTCTGTGTATAGATCGGTCTCTGATGAATGAAATGGTTTTTTCTCGATCATACACTTTTAATTTTACACATAATCTGTAACTACGCACACAATCTTGTCGTCATTCTCATCCATTTTTCGCTGACTACTAAGATGCAATTCTGTCAATTTTATCACTTCATCAATCTTCTTAAAATTAGTTTTCTTGTACTACAAGGTTCACGCTTCCCATGAATGTACATTCTGTTACATTCTAAAACGTTTTTAAGCAAGACATCAATCAACCAGCATAGAGAAGCATACCCAGCCATTAATCTACAGGCTGCAAAAGGGATGGTTTACCTTTCTCAAGACATTAAAAAATATACAAAATATTGGGTCACAAGTTCTCTCAGCTACCAAACCATGAGGGCATTTGAATACACCATTTTTCTTTTTCATCCATTGATCGATCTCAAAGGGCTGGATACGATAGAATACATCACAAACTTTTACTAATACGTTCTTCAACTTACAAATTTAATACACTGGAACATACAGGGCAAGGCCCTCAACCATGAGAGAGACAATCGTAATAACCAAATCAAGAACATAGATACTGAACACCATCGCAAAAAAGTAGAACACAACCGCCAACAAACCAATTTTTTTTTGTTTTCAAGATAGTGAGTGTGACACATTCCTTCCTTTTCCTTTTAATTAGCGAGCTGGCTAAATGGCTAGGAGAGCGGATGAACATACTGTGCCACATGAAAGCTCTTCAAAGCACTAGGCTTGTTTTCTATGACTTAAAGCTCAGAAAAATTCTAGAAAATTCCCAAAAACTTAGGATCAATTTTAGATCCTCCAACCTATCCAAAAACATCAACATCCCAGTTGCCATTATACCTACTAAATGCTTTCAAGTATCTTATATGTTCCTTATCTGATTATTTGAAGCAATCCATTGGAAAAAAAAAATTTTGAAGCAAAACCCATTATGTAGATATGTATAATTAACTCAAGTTCACCAGTTTACTTGACTACCTTGGAATTTTAGAAAGTTTATATGTTATGCAAAAGTATTATGAACAAATGAATTAATTGACACATATATATATATATATATGTATATATTCAGTGCAATTGTTTACAACATTATCGATCTTTTTTGTTGCTCCTGTGCTTAGTTAGAAAAGATGAAAAAAGGAAAAATATAATTATAAAAAAAGCTGAGTATCTGTTCTCTTAATTATTATTCCTCGGTATCAAGACCTGGTACATATTCCAAACTCACATCAAAAACCACCGGACTACTTGGGGCCACCCTTGGTCTTCCTGGAGCTGAATTGAGACCCTTGGGAAATGCCAGCTGATCCAGATCAATAAACACCGAAGGTTACAACTGACAGATCAAAAAACTCTCTTTAGTAGCTGTTATTAGAGAATGCCAAGTCAAAAACTTACTGATCCTGGGATGTAGAGTCGTCGCTTCCCTCCTATTTTCATCGTCAACATCCCTTCATCAAGTCCCTTGATCACCTGTTCTACTCATTTAGATTAACATTTATTAGCAACACATTCTTTCGTCAACTTCGTCAAAGAAACTAGTTCTGCTTTGGAATACATTCCTATAATGAATTGTGAATGTGAAATTCAAAAGATGCAGCCGCAGCTTTTTAATATAATGAATAGAAACTAACTGCTTCAAGACATTATAGAGCGTACCTGACCAGAGCCAACACGAAATATATAAACTTGACCCTTCTCCAAGGAACTGTATAAAATGAAGAATAAAAATGTAAAAAATTGGATCTAGTCTAAATCCCAATTACAAGTTCTCAAGCACAAGACATGTTCCACCCAAAAAAGAAAAAATGAAAAAAAAATGTAGGACAACACCACATCATAGGCCTCAAGCAATGCACCTTTAGAAAATAACAAGACTTTACCCTTACAAATTACCAACATGAAGTTTATATCTCTTATTGTCGGATAATAATAACATTTAATTAATATACCTATAAGCAGCAACATGTACAAGAAATGCTGTGTGGATTTACCCTATCATATATTGTTCTCGTCTATGGTTGTGGGGATGGGGTAGAAAATTTCATGGGATAAGCTCCAATTTTGGTCTTCAGTGATTTCTTCTGAGTTGGAAAATTACAATTTGGGAAAGCAGTTGATCTTAATTTGTCGTTTGGATTATTCTCATTGTTAATAAAATTCTGTTTCTTATAAGAAAAAGAAATCATCAAAGATACAGGCACATTTTATTTGTTTCGCATCTACCAAGGTATAACAATATCTTTACCTGTCAAATATTTGTCCAGATGGAACCATGGCTACATAATTAGCTGCTACCTGTTAATACAAAAGTTAAACAGACACTGTCAACCCCTTATGCAAGTCAGAAAAACAAGATACAAATGTATGTCCTATCCCTCACATGCTCTCTGATAAAACCATCTAATAATTCCATATGAAGATTAAGAAAGCTTTTTGGCACACGGACTGAAGACTTAGTCCTTACGAGGAGATGCTGAAACTTTTATGCAAAATAATGTTCATACCCTATTTCATAATTGGGTAAATTTCCATGTAACTAGCGAATCAGAAATTTAATAGCATCGTAGAACAAAATTTAAATTTGAACTTATATGATTCTGCTGCAGAGGCAATAACCACATGCGATTTAAAGGTTGAAAGATTTCTTCTAGTGACATATGCCACAAAGAAGCAGAGATGGGGGTTCAGATCCAATTTCATCTGGACAATTTCACTCCACTTTTACTTACGTCAAGTGGTTGTTCGTAACACAAATGAAAACAAAAAAACAAACACACATGAGAAACAGCCAATCAACATAATCAAGAAATCCATAACAGAACCAAAAAAATATTATATTTTTTTCTAGGTTGCGGTGAAAGCTAGCCATAATGGTTTACAAACCTGAAAACCAACTGGTGGAGTGGGGCCTTGACCAACTTTAATATCCTTATATTGCAAACCAGACTCTGTAGTTACCATAGGTACCTTCAACAAAGTCACAAATTCGAACATCCATTATGAGTACGGTTGATAGTTCATCTCAACAAAAACACTTCGTCACTGGCATAAATCACTTAAGAGGCCTTAACCTGAACATGTTTAAGCGTTTGAGGGTAGTTCTGAAAGCCCCAATAGAACTCTTGTTTGGGCAAGTTAAAAAAATAATTGAACTTGAAATCCTCTTCAAGCATTACTTATATAACTCTACCTATCCAGTTCGAGCTAACTTTCAAATGTCCAGAGTTCAATCACAAAAGTATTTGCTAAACTATATTTTTTGGGATTTAATCAACATGTGTAGAGATCAGTAAAATCCATGTTATAAAACCTGCTAGAATTTCGGGATGCGTAATAATTGAACAGCCAAATAACAATTATATTGAAGGTAAGGGATGAATTCAATCTCACCATACATTTTCAAGCTCTTTCTCGCAAGAATTATCACATAGTCTAGGCTTCTCTTCTGGGGGCAGACCAGCTCCCTCAGCTTCAACCGAGCATGTCACAAGGCTTGAAACTCCAAAAAACAACCCAATCATATCTCTTCGTTTCAGTGAACTAAACGCATGCCTACATCCTCTTGATCTTGTAGCCTCTATAATAAGTTTCGAATTGGAACATCGAATACGCCTACCCCGAATTTTTTCGCAGGAAATGCCTTGATAATTTGCAGACATCATTTTTCCAGAAGATGAACCTAAAACAAGACAAATTAAATCAAAGGAGAAACAACAGAACTAACTGTGAAAAACACATACTGGCATTAAGCTTCCTGGAGAGGATGCCATGCCATCTAACCACCCTTTGATTATGATTTTTAAATTTTTGTCAGGAAAGGGTTTATTGCATATTTGCATTTTAGTCTAGAGTAAGGTTTAGGGTTTTGGATTAAAGCTAAATCCTGGATTCTACACCATAACCAAAGACACCAAATGCTAATTGGAACAAAAAAGTTATAAAGCTCCCTCATTTTATAGCTTCCTGCCTAAGAAGCAGAGCTCTGTGTCAACTGCCGACAATAAAGAAACCAAAGTTGGAAAAGATCCCTCAATTTCTAGCATTTCATGCAAATTTCAATATGAGCTGGCCAATCTTTCAATCTTCGCATTGCCACAGGTTGCCCTTTCCCTTCAAACAGGGGCTAACTGTTACTTTCATGACATGATTTGTTTGGACAGAAAGACAAACTTTCAAATTTAATATGAATCACAATGTACCTTGTTCCAAATTCAAATATCCCAACGAAGAAACAGAAATCACTGGCTTCTAGCATAATTCTAAACCCTAATGTTAAACTGATAGAGTTACAGAGAAAGTAAAAAACAAAAACCTACAAGATAAGAATTCTGCTAACTAATTGAAAGCATATGAACCCACATATACATTCCTTTCAATAATTATACCCAATTTCCAGATTTCAATGAAAACTTCAGAACTTTGGGCCTCACAAATTTACCTAAAAGAAGAAAGCGAAACACAGAATTCTTTTACTCTTAATTGTGAACATGCATGCACATCGAGATTGATAAGAAATGAAAACCAATACAAGAACTAAGAACAAAAAAAGTGATAAATTACCGAGTGGATGCGGAAGGAGAAGGGTTGAGGAAGACGAAGCCATGGTTAAGCGGAAGTGAGGAGTGTTCGCAACGCCCACAAACTGGATAACGAAATCTTGGTGTCTGTAGGAGTATTCCTTTTTATTTTTTCTTTTAAAATCGTTTGAGTAAACAGTCTGTCATCCTGGCAACACTTCATGCGGATTAAAGAGCAAAATGAAAATATTGTCCATCGATATTTAAATATACGAAAATATCGATATCGATATTGATATGAATGACACTTAATAAAAAAACTTATTATGCTAAGGGCACTAGAAACATGCCACGAAATCTCAAAATGCACCAGGAATGAAAATTTGTCTCAGTGTGATGCGGAAACGGTAATAACATTAATACCGTTGCACCAACCATCCATCTCCGTTATTAACACCGTTGTTGACACCATATTTGACCAGACCCACTGGGCCGTATACCTAAAACCCAGACTCCGTTCAAGGCCCAAAACCACCATACTTACACAACCCCAACACCGGGCCTAATGCGGGATGCCACGTGGAAGTCTATCAACCCTCAATCTACGTAACATGTGTCAGCACCTAAATCGAGGAGTATTTTTCACACATCGAAACCATCGGAATTGAATATCTTACCTACCCATACATATGGAGTACACATTTCCCAATAAAAGTAACTAATATCTAATATTCACTACAACTCTGCCCAATTTACCATTTATTGTTTTTTCTTACAAACAAAGTTACTAACTTAACCGTCGGAAAACCTTAGGCCGGCACCACATCAGTGCCCGTACTAACGGAAAACCCGCCATTCACTTAAGTTGACAGGTTACGAGGAAGGACACGCGTCATTTGGTGATTGGACGACGAGTAATCGACAGTTGGAACATTTAACGCTTCAACAACCGTGAAAAATGATGACGTGACAATCATATTACAAATTTTTAAAAGTAATTTAGACATTTGATGTCTCTTATTAAATTTTATATTAATTTCTTTTTAATATACATTCCCCCCCCCCCCCCCCCCCCCTTTCATTCTTTCCCCTCTCCCCTATCCCCTCACTGCGACTGAACTCATGCTACCTTCGTCGCCCTTAAATCTGACCACCATCGACCTCATCACCCAACTCAAATCCTTCCCCAAGTCGAGAAGAAGCCATCCTTGCTCTTTTCGATCGTCGATGCTAGCTTGAAGGGACGAACCGGAACCGTGATGCCAAAAAAATCTGTTGTTTCTGACGATGTTCCTGGCCGAGTCAGACTGCAAGACTAGTCCTAGTCGACTCGTCCGAACAAGGCGAAGACAGGGAAGGATTATGACGACATAGTTGGTGAATGGAGATGAGAATAGAGATGAGTGTATGGTCTTTGACAATGAAGCTCTCTATAATATCTGCTTCAGAACTCTCAAGCTCTCCACCCCAAGCTGTAAGTCGCTAATCATCATTCATATTTCCCAAGATCGATTTGTAAGATAATAATTTTCCATAGTTAATTTGGTAGATTTATGATGACAGTTGGGGATTTGAATCATCTAATTTCGGGAAAAATGAGTGGAGTGACATGTTGTCTGCGATTCCCTGGTCAATTGAACTCAAACCTTAGAAAGTTAGCGGTGAACTTAATCCCATTCCTTCGGCTTCACTTCTTCATGGTGGGATTTACACCCCTAACATCTCAAGGATCGCGGCTGTACTCAACATTGTTTGTCCCCGAACTAACATAGCAGATGTGGGATGCCGAGAACATGATGTGTGCAGCTGATCCACAATTTCAAGGTTTGTTTAGGTTTCTGTTGTTGCTCTCTTATCGACAATCTGGCTTTTAATTGGAGGTTGGTTTGATGGTGTTGAGTATTCCAACCAATCTCCATAGACATGGACAGAGCTATGGGATTGGATTGTTGCATTTCTATGGATACCTGCACTTTATACTAGTGCATTTTCAACTAGCTTATGCTTGTGGATTGAGGTATATGCTTCTTCCTTAGCTCACATTGCACAAAACTTGATTCAATCTGCAATTACATTGTGAAAGCACTCGAGTTACTCAAACTTGCTTGGACTTGTTTTCACCATAAAAACGGTTCATCTCAGATTGCAGCAATGCGCGATGTTTTCAGCTGTAGAAACAGCTATAATTTACGGGATGCCAAAATTGGGGTGCCCTTCGCCTTGTCTTGACGAGTCGACTGGGACTGGTCTTGCAGCCTGACTTGGTCGGGAACGTCGTCGGAAGTGACAACATTTTTTGGCATCGTGGCTCCGGTTCGTCCCTTCCAGCTAGCATCAACGGTCGAAGAGGGCAGGGACGGCTTCTTCTCGACTTGGGGAAGGATTTGAGTTGGGTGGTGAGGTTGATAGTGGTCGGATTTGAGGGCGACGAAGGTGGTAGGAGTTTAGTTGCAGTGAGGGGATAAGGGAGAAGGGGGGAGATATATATATATATATATGAGGAAAAAAATGTATATTAAAAAGAAATTAATATAAAATTTAATAAGAGACATCAAATGTCAAAATTACCCTTAAAAATTTGTAATAGGACTGCCACGTCATCAGTTTTCACGGTGATAATATGTCAGGACCCACCCCGGTTTCACCCCGAAACCCGAGGTAAATCCCGCTCCCGTCTGACTCCCCGACACAAAACTCCAGTAAAACTCACCTCTGACCCAGTCAGACGCAGGAGTAATTAAACAAAAGATCCCGAAGTTGTCGTTTACAGAGCCTAGTACAAAAATACAAAGAAACAAAATCCGACAATAGATACACACACGCGAAGGAAAACTTAAGCACTCGAAAATCCCGCTCGTCATTTCGATGCCTCAGACACTGCCTCGACGTTAAGACCCCGCGCTAGCTCCACAACCTAGAGGGCAATTTAAAACAGAAGGTGTGAGTGGACCAGAAAGTACAAAAAGTTCAAAAACCATTTCATATAAAAACCAGGGTTTCAGCCCTCCGTTTTGAAACCACATGCATAACCAACAGTTATGAACACAGTTATAAAATAAGCATCAGAAAACATCATAGGAACAGAAACACTATAAAATATCATAAGAAACAGAAACACTATAAAATGTCATAAGAAACAGAAACACTATAAAACATCATAAGAAACAGAAACACTATAAAACAGTTATAGCAATCATATCATGAGTATAAGAAACCGTATCATAAACCATAAAGCTCAAATCCTCATTTCCCGATCGAACCTGCTGGACCTATCCGAGTCTTTAAACTCCCGAGTCTTTAAACTCAATCCAGGCCTTAATCATATCCGAGTCTTTAAACTCCCGAGTCTTTAAACTCAAGGCCTACGGGGGAAATCAATATATCCGAGTCTTTAAACTCCCGAGTCTTTAAACTCAATCCGGGTCTTTAAACCCAATCCGGCCGGTCCCCCTTCACATATATCCGGGTCTTTAAACCCAATAACCAGATCCAGCAAATCCAATCCCAAAACTATGTTAAAACCATTTACCAAATCCTCATCCAAACCCGAATCCGAAATCACTGGTCTGAAGCCCTTCCGGCGTTCAGAACCGTCATACCGAACCCAAATCCGGAAATCCACTTTCCAACTTTAAAACCAAATCTCGCTTTCCGAAATCCGATTCTAAAATCGAAAACCTTGATTATCAAAATCATGTCCCAAAAACCCCTTAAAATCCTGGAAATCATGTATCTTTCCAAAATCACCCTTTCCTCGTAAAACGTGCTAAAACTGTACTTCCTCGTAAAACGTGCAAACATGTAAAGCCAACAAAATATATTCGAGAAACATGAAACCATAAACAAAACCATAAAACAATTATAGAAAACAGTTATGCATGTTCGAGTTTAAAGAAGGGGTCCACTCACAGTACTGAGCCCTACTCGCGTCCCGCACGTCTAGCCCGTTCCTCGGCTTCCTCGGGAAATCCCGATCCTGTCAATCACCGTTAAATTACGTCACTAACACGTCTACGAAGGTTCACCTAAATTCCCTCAAAAATCCCCGAATCGAAAACCTAAAACCCCGGGACCCTAAACCTTCACTCTCACGGAACTACACTCAAACGACTTCCGATTAACCCGAAACCAACTCCATTGAACTCACTACAACTCCTGGACCAAAAACCATGTTGACCGTTTCTCCCAGAACCGCCGCACGCGCCTCCACGCGCCGCCCAAAGTGGCTGCGCGTGGCCCTCACGCGCCAGCTACAGTGCACCTTCAACCTCACGTCGACCCGGTTCAACACAGTAGGCTGCAGCTTGAACCGGCGTCAACGGTTCTCCGCCGTGCCTGCACCAAAACACCTCCTTCCTTCTCCTATAGCTTCGTCCAACCTTACTCTAAACATCCCCATCCTCCAATCACCTCGACACATCCCCTACACCGTCGACTCAGACTCGAAACCAGACGGCCCAATTCCTCTGTTTTCCTCTCCGGCCGCCCAGGTAACCTCCCTTCACAGTGGTAACACCAGACGGTTCCTAGGACCTCAAGGAACCTAACCCGACTCTCCTAGACCTTCGACTCAGTCTCTAGGATCACGACTCTTGGTTTGAACCAAAACGGGAAAACAGGGCACACAGAGTCCCTCCGTCGTGCCAACCTCCACCGTGCACCTCCCATCACGGCAGCTCAACCAAATGACGCCCTGGACTCGACTGAACTCCCTAGACCCCTCTAGACTCTTCGATTCAACCTCTCAGGCCACAACTTCCGATTTGAAGTTCACGGCCAAAACAGAGCATAGACACGGGGAACTAGAAATTACCTGCAACCTATCGCCGTCGTGAGCTCCGCTGGTAGTGGTTGACTCCTCGCAACCCGCACGACACCACCACGGTTTCAGTTGCCCCGCACACGGCCGCCACCGCCACGATTCTCACGACCTCCCTGATATTTACCCCTGGTTTTCCCGCAGTTCCCAGCTGCCCAACCACACGACTTCCTCACCTCCCAACCTTCTTACCGTCTCCCTTTCCTTCTCTGGACACCCACACACACTCACAACTCACCAGCTCCCTCAATCAACCCTTCACTGCTCTCAATTTCCTCTCACAATCTCCCTCTGTTTCTGTTTCCTTCTGCGTACAAACACGAACACGGGCACGGGTACACCCCAATAATAGAACCGTGCACACACCTTAGAATCCCCCAGAACCCACTACACACTTGCCACATGTCACCATCCCCCACTCTCTCTCACCCATGTGGCCCAATCTCAACCCTTCATCTGCTTCTCTCTGCACAAATCCCCAGGTGCAAAAAGACCAAAATACCCTCCAGTTTTACACATTTTTACGGTTTTACCAAAACTTCCTTGACCCGTAACTCTCGCCTCGTAAGTCCGATGAATACGTGCCGCCTGTCATCGAACTCAGGACGACGAAATCTATCTAACCATCCTAGGTCAACCTACCAAAACTCGATTATTCAAAAAGTCAACTTTTCCCCCTAATTTACCCAACTTACGGTTATGCCCTCAACCTTCCGAACATCACAACTTCCTCCTCGGATGTCGGAATCGAACGTACCACATGTCTACAGGTTCATGACGTCCTAATTTACGTCATGGTCACTGGTCAATACCCAATTGACCACCCGACATAAAAGTCAACATTTTTGCCCGGACCAGGGGCAAAATTATCATTCTAGGCTCCCGGACTTTTCAGGACCACCTAACCACTGATTAACCTCACTAATCACACCTTAATCACTCTACGAATCCCGGCTCTCGGAACGGGTTGTTACATAATAACAGAGATGGACGGTTGGTGCAACGGTATTGATAGTGTTACCGTTCCCGCATCACATTGAGTTAGGCCAACTCCTTCTTGGATTATCCTATTGAGCGTGTCCCCTGATTGAGTTAGGCCAACTCCTTCCTGGATTATCCTATTGAGCGTGTCTTCTCGAATTGATTCAAGATGTTTTTCTGCAAATGAAGTGCACACGTCAATAGAAAACGTAGTTTGAGTTGTGGAACTAGGGTACCTCATGGCATCTAAAATGTTGAAGCCAATTTCCTCTCCATCAACTTCCATTGTTAATGTACCATTGAATACATCAATCTTTGTCTTGGTAGTTCTTATGAATGGTCTTCCCAACAACATTAGTGAAGCTTGATTCGTAGGGGAATGCTCCATGTCTAGGACATAAAAATCTGCGGGGAAAATGAGCTGGTTAACCTGCACAAGAACATCTTCGACGTATTCCTTAGGATACACATTAGAACGATCGGCTAATTGAATGATAACATCATCATGCTGTAATTTTCCTAAACCTAGGGCAACATATAACGAATATGGCATAACATTAATGGATGCACCTAAGTCTAGCATGACTATATCAAAAGACTTGTTACCAATCACACAGGGAACAGAAAAACTCCCTGGATACTTCAACTTTGGGGGTAGCCGACGTTGGATTACAGCAGAAACTGTTTCACTCACCATCACAACCTCCTTCTCCCTCGTTTGGCGCCTTGGAGTGCATAACTCTTTCAGAAATTTTGCGTATTTCGGCACTTGTTTGATGCACTGGATCAAGGGCATGTTGATTTGCACCTTTTTAAAGATTTCCAAGATTTCCTCGTCGGATTCATCCTTATTTGATTTGGCAAGCCTACTTGGAAATGGTGCACGCACAAGTGGGGAATTAGTAACAACAGAACTTGAAGGGATTGGGTTATTACCTTGTGTGTGGGTAGGTTGAACTGGCGGTTGTTCCATGGTGGTCTTAGTTGCCACCTTGTGCTTTTCAGCCTCAGAAACGGCTGGATCTGGCTCTATTTCACCGAGCACTTTACCACTTCGAGTGATAATCGCATTGGCTTTAGGTCTTGCATTCGGGTTGGGTGTAAGTTGATGTAGAAGTACCCCACTAGCTTGGATTTTACCCATGAATTCCACGACCTTGCCCATTTGGTCCTTGAGATCAGCGATGTCTTTTTGCTGATTTTGATGACCTGTGACAAGAGCTTGAGTCAAAGCCATTAGTGTTTGTTGCCCTTGTGAAAAAGAAGCCAACATTTTATCCAGGATTAGAAGATGAAGAGATATGATTATTTGCATGATTATGAGAAAAGTTAGAAAATGGAACCGGGGGCCTTGGTTGTCATGTGGGCTTTTGGAAATGTTGAGGATTCGGGGCACGGGTTGGGCCTGTCATCATGTGTTGAGGGTTTAGGACATTGTTCGGATCTCTCCAACTGTAACCTTGGGTCCTTGGTCCTCCTTGAAATCCACCAATGACATGTGCCATTTCAGTCCTGGGGTCTTCCTCCCTTGCAGTCTAGGGGCATTGGTCCTCAAGATGGCCTTGGGAGCATATGGAACACACCGGGGCTACCTGCTTCTTTAGTTCCAACACATTCGAAAGCATATAGGTGATTTTATCTAACTTAGAATCATTAATAACATGGGAACTCACCTCATATACCTTTCTTGGAATAGGCTCGGCACCTTCGTATTGTGCATCATTGAGTGCAGGGCTTTCAAGTAGTGCACGACCGTCTACTAAACTCCGAGCTAAGAAACTTCCGTTAGCTGCAGCATCAAGTGGTCCTCTATCCCAACCTTTGAGTCCTTCGTAGAAGTAGGTTAAGAGATATCCTTCAGTGATTCCGTGAGTCGGGCATGAAGCACAAAGTTCCTTAAACCTTTCATAATATTGGCTGAAATTCTCATCATGATTTTTTTGCTTGATTCCAGTGATCTCCTTTCTTAACACCGTAATCTTTGAGGCAGGAAAGTACTTGGTAAGAAATTCCTGAACCAGCTTCTCCCAAGAGTCAATATGATTGGGTGGGAGACTCAAAAGCCACACCCGTGCTCTATCTTCCAATGACAATGGGAAAGCCTTTAGCTTCATGATTTCCAAGTCCGCATCATCGGGACACATGCTACCGATAATGAATTGGAACTCCGTCAAGTGTTTGTGTTGATCTTCGTTTCTGATTCCATGGAACTTGGGTAGCTGATGAAGGACTCCACTCTTGAGCTCAATATCTTTCTTGTTGGTTATAGGCTCGGGATACTGGATGCAGAAATTCGTAGTGCCACTTGTGTTAGCACATGTCTGCTCTCGTGTAACGACCCGTCCCGAATATTGGGATTTAATAATATTTAATTGTGATTTACTAATCTGGGATTAGTTGGGCGATTTCGGACGAATTGTGCAAAATGATCGTTTTGCCCCTGGGCGTGGGCAAAACGTTGACTTTTAATTCGGAAGGTCAAATGGACTTTGACCGATGACCGTGACGTAGTTCGGGACGTCACGAGTTCATAGACAGGTGGCACGTTCGATTCCGACGCTCGTGGTGAAAGTTATGATGTACGGATGTTCATGGGCGTTTTCGTAATTTGAACGTAATAGGGGGAAATGTTGACTTTTTGATCGGGAGGTCCGATGGCCGAGGACCGAGGACCGTTAGGAAGGTCTCGATACCCTGATTTCGTAGACAGGCGGCACGCATCAATCGGAGTCCGTATGACCGAGTTACGGGTCAGGACGCGTGAGGGGCATTTTGGTAATTTTCTGCACAAGGGCAGAATTGTAATTTCACACGGAGGGGCACTGTTTCATTGAACAGCCGTGAAAGTGGAATGTTTGTGCGATCGATCCCATGGTTGTTTATCAATTTAATGACTGAATTGGGACAGTGTGAGGTGGGATTGCACATGTATGGTGCTGGCAATCGATCACAAGGACATGGGCACTGGTTTGTTTAATGGTTTCGGGTCAGTGCAGGGGAACATTGCACAGTCGATTGAGGACGGTTTTGGGTGCTTTTAAGGACTGTTTTGGATTGTTAGAATGGAGAGGGTGTCGAGAGGTTTACTCTGTGATTGAGAATGAAAGGAATGAGTGAAATTGGTGCTGGATATCTCTGAAAACCCGAAACTGGTTTTTGAGAAATTCAAATTCGAACTTCTAGTTTTAGGCCAGCCCAAGCCTAATTGATGATGGATTGAGCTTTCTGGAACCTCAACGAGTCGAACCAGATCAAATGGGGCAAGCTTTGAGGCTCCTAGGGCCGTGGACGGACGAGGTGGATGGCCGGAAAACTCAAGCTTGAGTCTTGATGATTGAGGTAATGGCGTGTTCAATTAATCATGCGAATTGGTTCGTATTAATCCTAGTATACTTCCTGTGAAGTTAATTTGGGAATGGACTTGAGTTGGGTGAATTACTAAGGATGACCCGTTTTGCTGTTCGGGCTTGGATTGGTTGATTTGATCCCTGTCAATGTTGATTATTGACACAGAACTGAAATTTATTGGATATTGTTTGTTTTAGGATCAAGAACGGATGGAATCAAGGTTGAATTGATGGTTATCTAGCCGGGTCAGATCGCGGGTAATCAGACCCGTTTACCAGACAAACGGGTGAAGAAGGAACATTGTAGCAGTCACTGTAGCAGGCGCGTGGCTTTCACACGCAGCCACTCACGGCGGCGCGTGACGGCGCGTGGGCACGAATCTCGAGGTGAGGTCAACATGACTTTTATCCTATACAATGTAACAAACATTTTGGCGTTGGTTTCGTGTCGTTCGGATCCCGTTTCGATATTGTTCGGGATGTCCGAAGGTTTTAAATCCAGTTTAAAAATACTTAAAAATTCGGGAAAATTACGGGACTTGAATAGGATGTTAATGATGAGGTTAGTAATCCTCTAATGTGATTTGAACAGGATTGGGAGTCCCGGTGTTAGTGGTGTGGCCCGGGAAGGCCTATGGCACGCGTATTGAGGCGCTCGGTTAAACGGTCTGTGAGTGGACATTGGTTTTATAAATTCGATGCATGCATAACTGTTTCATGATTGTTATAATTGTGATTAAATGATTTATTTTGGATATCGGTGAATTTAAATGGTTTCACGCATTTCGAGGTGATTTACGTGTTTGCACGAAAATCAAGGTTTTCTGGATTTGCACCGATTTCCATAAATGTGGTTGGATATGATTTCATGAAACGGTTACGGATTTGATAAAATGAATTGGGCCAGGGGACCAGTTAACTTATGAATCGGGCCAGGGGCCCACTTAACTTATGAATCGGGCCAGGGGCCCAGTTGACTTATGAAATCGGGCCAGGGGCCCAGTTGATTTATATATGTGATTTCGGGTCGGGGACCCTAAATTGGAATTGAACAAATGATTTCGGATTTGAATCAATTATTTGGACTTATGACGGTTTTATGGAAATTCGGGGCAGGGCCCTTGTGATATTTTGGAAATGAATAATAAAATGTGTTCCATAAAACCATCTCGATATGAGGATATATATATCTTGGTCTCCTCCAAGTGTCGGGGACACTGGAGAAGTCACGGTGCATTGCCTGCGAGGGCTCATTGTACGGAGCTACTAGACCGTATAGTGATCTAGGAGCAGGATTGTTGGACGCCATGGACGTCAGACATCGGGGATGTCAGAGATATGGACCCGGTGAGACCCCGGGCAGCACGCGTTGCTTAATACCGTGAGATATGACGTCAGGAACGTCAAGCGTCTAGGACGCTAGGCATCGGGGATGCCGGAGATGGAAAAATAATAAATGAACATTACTGAATTTATGAGATAACTCTTGGATTGACTTTTGGGATTTGAAACTATGCTTTGGTTTTCGGGCTAAGGCCCTAATGGTTATTTCTAAATAAATATGGGATTATTGGTTTTTGGTGCATGCATATGCTTTTACTGAGGGGCATAAATGTCTTATAAATGTTTTAAACAGACTTGTTTATTTTCATCCACTCACAGCTTTTGTTTTAATGCCCTTCAGGTTGATTCCGGATGCGACTGCAGCAGAGACTGGGACATCATACACCTCCTCCATCGATCCTTACGCACTCTGGAAGCCCGGTTGGGCAATGGCAACAGGTTATCCCTTGTCTGACACCTCTTGTCAGACGGGAGCATGACATATCCCATGGTAATCCCGGGGGGATTGGGATGGGTCGTGTCATCTCGGATACTCAGATTTCATGCCATGACTACTGGTGTTCCAAAAATCTGTTCCTCGTCTGAATTACTCTTCTCACTTATTGATTCACCGAGTATTGGGGATGGTGGTCCTGATGAGCTGGTTTTCTTAAGTGCGTCTCTGAATGTTGCGTTGCTTGGTGAGATGTCAAGTTTCCTTCTCAACCGATCAAGCTTAGACTGATGAGCGTGCATTCATAAGTACGTACCTAAATTAAAAGTGAACACTAAGTTAGAAGGTAAATATACACAAGTACTTAGCTAGTGAAAGTTAATTTAAACAAAATAGTTGCGACAAGAGTTAGGGTTAATGTTTGGAATACAAGTTAAGAAAGTCACAATTAGCATGAAAATGTGAGGTATGAACAGGTATAAATTTATGTCGGAATTAACATTTACACAAAAAGAGATAGTAAGGGTATTAGAGTATAGATTTCATACAGTGTGACATAAATAGAAGCTAGAATTAACAAAAAGTCACATTAATAGTAAGAAAATGCACAAGTTCCAAATGCATCTAAACTAATGCAACACAAAAGTATCTACATGAAGCATGGTGTGAATGCATAAGAGAGAAATTATTAGAACATGCCCAAGACATAAGAGTTACGTGACAGTTCATGAAAGAATGGCCTGCACCTTCGATCTCACTTCCCTAGATTCACTTAGTCTAGGGGGGCCGGTGATGAATTCCGAGCATCATGAAATCTCAGGGAGGGTATGCAGCTATTTATGCAATAAGTAGAGCCTTATAGTGTCACGAATAACTTTCCCCTTCTGCTTCTCATAATACTTTCCTGAGCGTACATCATGCGCGTACTGATAACCACCCTTCCACCATTCAACGTTAATCATGGCCAGTAGGGATAGATGTAACGCGAGAAGCAAGGATAATTTCGAGAACACCCCGAGGCTAGCATTGGCATATACTCCATTGGTGTTCTCTTTCTTAATCCAAAACTTGTCACCAGTCATAACCTTTCTAGACACCATAACCAACCGATGGAAGATTTGGTGAATTACCAAACCCTAGTGTTTACAAACTCCGCCCCAACCTCATGCCCATAGATTCGAGTCTATGGTGTGTGGTGATGAAATCTACACATCACGAAGGGTTAAGGAGAAAATAAACACAAGGGGCGCTACTTGTTCCCGAAAGTAGAATTTTGAAGAAAAATGGGCCTTGAGATTCATGCAACTCTAAAACATTTAATAGGAAACAATATTTACATTTAGGAAAGTCACATATATAAATACATATAGCTCCTAGAAATTAATAGAATGAACAAGTATACAATTATGAACAAGTATGACAAATAACAAGTAACATAATTACAAGTTATTTATGCTAACACAAAAATAAAAGGTATGAAAATTTTGTAAAGGTAATTATAAACAAGTAGGAACATTTAATAAACATAATAAAAGTAAAATGAATAATTAAAACACATTCTAAAATTAAGTATGCACAAATTAAATTGTTTATTTATTTACTACAATTGATGTATATTTATCCGTAAGTTTCTTTTTCTTTTTCTCTTTTTTTTCTGATTTTTTTTTGGGAGTTTAATAAAAAAAATTAACAAATAAATAATCATAAAATAAAGTAATTGTAAACAAGTAATATACATGTAATACTATGAAAGTAAACAAATAAAATATGAACAAGTATTATGGCAAAATAATTAAATAAATAAAATTTAAGAATATGTATACTAGATTCACAAATATGAACATTTCAAATATAAACAATTTTATACATACTAACACATTAAGAATGATTTTTAATTTCCCCGTAAACGGCGCCAAAAATTGATAACGCTCAAACTACGCATTAAATTAAACACGTAATTTGAGTATTATGCAAATTTAAACCCTTTTTGTGTAGTTATAGTATTGGTAAATAGGGATCGTTCTTAACCGGAGAAATTAGGGAATATTAATAATATGTTAGTTAAAAACAATAATGAATAATCAATGAATAATGAATTGAAGAATTAAAGAATTAAATAATCACAAAATTAATTAATTGAATAAGCAAGTAATAAAGAATTTAAGGATTAACGAATAAAAGAATAAATGAATTAATAAATAAGAGAATCAATAAATTAATGGAATAAAGAATAAATCAATTAAAAGAATAAAAGAATAAAGATGGGGGTTTTTAGGGATTTTGATCATGCAAAATAAGTAAAGACATAAATAAACTAATTCTATTCCTATTTTAACATATATACAAGTGGACTTTCTTTAAACACAAATTCTACCAACACTCTAACATTTGCAAAGTTTGAATATATCACAAAATTCTACTTTCACCACCTCACTCATGCATACATTTTTTTAAACATTATAAATGCACCGAAACGCGGACATAAATACTTATAAATTGATTAACCCAATGTTTATGAGTTGAATGTGTATTAAACATTTAAATCTCTTCAACTTTATACTAAGTGCACCGAAACGCGGTCATAAACACTTAGTATAAAATTGAAGCTTAAGCACTCAAATGTATGAAGTAAATGAAGTTTGAAAAGTAGAACACATTATAATAATATCCTTGTCTACAAAAGTTAGAAAGAAAATACGCACAAAAATATTGAACTAAAGAAAATAAAACCGAAACAACAATGAGAGTTTAAGCAAAGGAAAGAACAAGTTACACCTTCGGAATCCAAGAAAGCTTGTGATTCCGAATATGGATGGAATAAAAATGAAATGTTATTCATAAGATTTTCTGACACCATAAGAAACCTTATGAAGATGGATGAATAAACACGAGAATGCGAACTTAAACTCAAGAATTGCAATGGAAATACTGGTCTTGATATTTCTAAAGGGAGCATACAATTTTGTGTTTTGGAGCTCTATCTCAAAACAAAGTCCACTTTTTTCAAGTGAAATGAACTCCTATTTATAGGAGGAAAAAACTACTAAAATAAAATAAAATAAAGTAATTAAAAATTACAATAAAATAAAAGAAAATGAAATGATGACTAATTATGAACAATGATGTTTAATGATGAAATTAGGTAAGGTTTGGAATTAATTTGTGGCTGGAAAATATGAGAAATATGAGAAAATTGAAGCAGTTGGACGGCTGGGCGGAGTTGTGGCAAGTGGGCTGCACTGTTGAAGAGTAGTTGGGTTGGTGGGCTGGTGAGCAGGCCGTACGACATGGTTTTGGTGAGACTACAACTGGGCTGAAGAGTAGTGTCTGTGCAGCTGGGCTCAGGAGCACGTGTGGGCTGGCAAAGTTGATGGACGCGGGCCTGGCGGGTAAGCGTGCAGTTGAGTTGCTGCGTGAAGACTTGTGCAGACGTACGGGCCTGGCGTAGGCAAGTGGGCTGTGCAGTGGTTTGGTGGGTGCAGGCGTTGGGTCAGGAAGTGGAAGGCACAGCAGGCTGAGAAGCAGATGGGAGGTGTGGATTGGACTGGACTGACTGCAGGTGGGTAATTGGGTTGTGCAGTGTACGGGCTGTGCAGTGGGCTGGAATGGCGTACGGCTTGCGTGGATCAGACGATGCAACTGGGCTGCACAGATGGAAGCTGAATGCGGGCTGCGCGATTCGGGCCTTGGCATTTGGGTCTGGGCTGCTCCAACTTGGATTTGGGCTGCAAAATGGGGTTTTTTTTCCTACTGGCCTGGCTGCACAATTAAAATGGCTGGATTAAAAAAAATGAATTTGGGCTAAGCAAAAGAATTGGTTTGGGCTTTTAGCACTGTATTAATTTAAATTATAAATTAATTAATATTTTTACCGAATTTCGTCCATAATTTATTCGTTAATATTCCGATCGAGACGATTCTTTCGCCAAAATACTCCAAATTACAAGTTTTATTTATTTAAATAGAAAAAAAAATCACAAAAAATTATTTTATCTAATTATTTATTATTTTAATATTAAAAGTCAAAAATAAAGGGTTTAAAATAATGCTTATTTGAGGACCTATCAAATACTCTCACACTTAAACTTTGCTAGTCCCTAGCAAATACTAAAATTAAATTACAAAGTCAAGACAAGTAAACCCTTAACCATTTGTCTCAAAATTTTATTAATATTATGGCATAAAAGATTTTCACATAGAGCGTTTAAGCATACAGAATTCAAGAGTTAATACATGGTAACAAAATGTTTAAACATGTAAGATAATGAGTAAATATGGTGAAATGGATCTCAACATGAATAAAACAAGTATGAATCAACTCACAAGGATATGCACTCATAAATTCGCTCAATTTGTAAAGGTTTGTGTTTGCACTCAAAATATGTGAGAAAATGTTCACATAATAGAAGTAAAGTACTTTTGCAAAATCTCAAACAAACACCTCAAGATAAAGATTTAAACATACTTGCACAAATGAACCAAAACTATAAGCTTACTCAAGTGATTGACTCAACTAATCAAAGTTTACTATCTTAAGGATCATAAGGTCTTTCTGAAGGTTGTAATGGGGCCAAGTTTAGAGGCAAAGAATATATAGGACAAGTGGTGCTGAAATTCGTTCCAAGACTCAAAAGATTCCCAAAACATAACATAACTTCCTGACCTTAGTATGAATTCATTCCCTCGAACATGTTCAATTATTCAAATGTAAAGTGCTTAACTCAAATATATTCAATCTTTATTACCTTGATAGAGACTCAATTTTTTTTTTGGCAAAAATATCAAGGTAATAACATAATATGCAAAGTTTGAGTAAGTCAATCCATACACATAAAAGTCTTCCAAACATCATCATATTTTTTTTGACACCAATTTCATGTCTTCAATCAAGTCCTTAGAACAGGGTGAAAGATGTCTATACTAAGCTCAAGTGTTTAGATAATCATGGTGATGAAAGAAAGGCTTAATGTAGGCTCAAAGGGGTTAAAACTAAGGGGGTCGCAACTTGTGCACACAAAAATAGGGAACATGGATGTTTGAATTTGTGGTGCTAACCCTAATGCATTAATCATATCCAAAATCAGAGAGTTTAATGACTTAAAAGCTTTGAAAATCAAATCGAATAAGTTCTAGTACTCTAGAGTTCTTAAGATCTATTGCAAGTAGTTATGAGGCATATGTATATCAATTTAAACAAAGAACTTATGAATCACTCATCAAAAATGTATATATAGTCCTAAAGCTCACATAAGGTTCAAATGATTCATACTTATCTTAACATGCTCGTTTATGTACCCATTTACATGCATTATCTTAAAAGTTATAACATTTTATCACAAAATATTAACAAACGAATTCAAATTATAGTGATCATCTTTATAGCCATAACATACTTATTCCCTTCATTATTATCATTGACAGGTTAAGAGGAAACTTAAGACTCGATAAAAACGAAAAGACTCAAGAAAGCCGAAATAACATTTTTATTTTATTTATTTATTTATTTATTATTTTTTTTTTTGTTTTTTTAACTTATGTTAAACAATTTTATTGCGCACTTAAAATCATAAACCACTCCCCCACACTTAAATTCTACATTTTCCTCAATGTAAGGAAGTAGAAGTGAAATGGACATAGACGCTAAGTATGGAAGATGATTTTACAAAAATAAAATAAGAAAAACACTAAAGACACAAAAATAAAAGAGAGTGAAGGGATTAGAGAGAGCAAATCTGTGGTGATGGCTCCTTCACGACTCGGGAATACGTTGGGTTGCCTCCCAACAAGCGCTTGACGGAGTACTGAAATCAACTCATATGATGCGGGGCTGTAGCACCTTTGTTGTTTCCACATCGTGCTCTCCAAATGCCTCAATGTACGGCTTTAATCTGTGGCCATTAACTTTGAACTCCTTCCCAGTTTCGATGCTTTTGATCTGTATGGCTCCATGAGCAAACACATTAGTAACAACAAAAGGACGTACCCATCTAGAACATAACTTACCAGGAAAGAGTCTGAGCCGGGAATTGAATAGCAAAACTTTCTATCCGATGTCAAACGTTTTACTCTTGATCTGCTTGTCATGAAATGCCTTAGTCTTCTCCTTGTAGACCAGAGTGTTTTCAAATGCATCATTTCTGATTTCCTCAAGCTCACTCAGCTGGAGTTTCCGATGCAAACCGGCGTCACCTAGCTTGATGTTGAAAGTCTTGACAGCCCACCATGCTTTGTGCTCGAGTTCCACCGAAAGGTGGCATACTTTTCCATAGACCAACCTATAGGGTGACATCCCTATAGGAGTTTTGTAGGCCGTCCTATAGGCCCAAAGTGCATTATCCAATCGCTGGCTCCAATCCTTGCGACTAGGACCCACGGTTCTCTCTAAGATCTTCTTGATTTCCCTATTGCTGACTTCGACCATTCCACTCATTTGAGGATGATACGGTGTAGAGACTCTGTGAGTGACACCGTATCGTTTCAGTAAGGCCTCAATGGTCTTGTTACAGAAGTGACTTCCACCATCACTTATCAGGACCCGAGGGATCCCAAACCTGGAAAGAATGTTAGTTCTGAGGAAATATACAACAGTTTTAGAGTCATTAGTCTTGGTGGCTTTAGCTTCCACCCATTTCGAGACATAATCAACAACAAGTAAGATATAGAGATAGCCATTAGATTGAGGAAATGGACCCATAAAATCAATACCCCAAACATCAAATATTTCAACAGTTAAAACATAATGTTGTGGCATTTCATCCCTTTGTCCTAAGTTTCCTGATCTCTGACATTTATCACAGGCTAAACAGAATGAATGTGCATCTTTAAAAAGTGTGGGCCAATATAATCCAGATTCTAAAATTTTGAGTGCAGTTTTTCTAGATCGAAAGTCGCCTCCACAAGCATGGTTATGGCAAAACTCTAGGACTGACCTATGTTCAATATCAAGGACACATCTCCTAATCAATAAATCTGCACAGTGTTTCCATAAATAAGGTTCATCCCAAACATAGTACCTAGCATGCTTTTTGAGTTTATCTTTTTGTGCACGGGTGAGAGTGGAAGGTAACTGCTTGGTGACTAAGTAATTTACGATATCAGCATATCAAGGAGGTCTTACCTGAATTCCGAAGAGTTTTTCATCCGGAAACATCTCCTGAATCTCCACGGGATCTCGTTCATTTTCTATGCGACTCAAATGGTCTGCCACCACATTTTCTACACCTTTCTTGTCTTTAATCTCGATGTCAAACTCTTGAAGAAGAAGAAGAATCCATCGGATTAGCCGTGGTTTCGCTTCCTTTTTGGCTAGGAGATACTTCAGTGCTGCATAATCAGTGTAAATAATGACTTTAGTTCGAAGTAAATAAGAGCGAAATTTATCTAAAGCAAACACTACAGCAAGCAATTCCTTCTCGGTAGTGGTGTAGTTCATTTGGGCATCATTCAGAGTTCTGGATGCATAATAGATGACGTAGGGCTTCTTGTCCCGCCTTTTTCCGAGTACAGCACCAATTGCATAATCAGAGGCATCACACATTAGTTCAAAGGGTAAGGACCAATTTGGGGCACAAAGAATGGGTGCAGTGGTGAGAAGATTTTTAAGCTTCTCAAAAGCTTCCTGACAGTCTGGTTCAAAGACAAAGAGTGTCTCCTTCTGAACCAATCAGCACAAGGGCCTTGCAATGTGGGAGAAGTCTTTGATAAATCTTCTGTAGAAACATACATGACCAAGAAATGAACAGATCTCTCTCACCGAAGTGGGAGAGGGTAAGTGTCGCACAATATCAACTTTAGATTTATCAACTTCAATTCCTCTTTTAGAGACAATATGGCCTAAGACTACCCCTTGTCTAACCATGAAATGACATTTTCCCCAGTTAAGTACGAGATTAGTTCCAACACACCTTTGTAAGATAAGTTCTAAGTGTTCTAAGCATGCATCAAAACTATCCCCAAAGACACTGAAATCGTCCATAAATACTTCAATTATTTTTTCGACATATTCAGAGAAAATAGAAAGCATGCATCTTTGGAAAGTACCTGGGGCGTTACATAAACCGAAAGGCATTCTTCGGTAGGCAAAAGTGCCAAAAGGACAAGTGAAGGTCGTTTTGTCTTGGTCGTTTTGAGTGATACAGATTTGATTATATCCAGAATAACCATCAAGAAAACAGTAGTAGGAGTGACCTGTTAACCTTTCAAGCATTTAATCAATGAAGGGCAAAAGAAAGTGATCCTTCCTAGTTGCTTTGTTTAGGCGCCGATAATCGATACAAATTCTGTATCCGGTCACGGTTCTCTGGGGCACCAGCTCGCCTTCGCTGTTCGCCACAACTGTGACTCCACTTTTCTTTGGGACTACTTGGACTGGTGAGACCCATTTGCTGTCTGAAATTGGGTAGATGACACCACAGTCCAAGAGTTTGATGACCACTTATTTCACGACCTCCATCATCGGGGGATGGAGGCGACGTTGAGCTTCACGAGAGGGTTTTGCATCATCTTCAAGAAAAATTTGATGCACACAGGTTGTAGGGCTGATTCCCTTGATGTCGGACAGATTCCATCCAATGGTTGTCTTGTATTTTGTCAAGACCCGAACCAATCTATCTTCATGTGATTCAGTAGTGCAGAGGACACTATGATAGGCAGAGTCTCGTTCGGGCCAAGATAGGCATAATTCAGGTGATTGGGCAAAACCTTGAGCTCGAGAACAGAGGCCTGCACTACTGAAGGAGGAGTGGCATTAGTACTGACTGGAAGGGACAAGGGTACCTGAGGATTTACCATTATGGGGGCCTCATTTAGGGTCATGACTTCATCCAAAATTCGAGGCCCTAGTTCATAATCTGCATCTTCAACCAAGGTGTCCCCTGATTGAGTTAGGCCAACTCCTTCCTGGATTATCCTATTGAGCGTGTCTTCTCGAATTGATTCAAGATGTTTTTCTGCAAAAGAAGTGCACACGTCAATAGAAAACGTAGTTTGAGTTGTGGAACTAGGGTACCTCATGGCATCTAAAATGTTGAAGCCAATTTCCTCTCCATCAACTTCCATTGTTAATGTACCATTGAATACATCAATCTTTGTCTTGGCAGTTCTCATGAATGGTCTTCCCAACAACATTAGTGGAGCTTGATTCGTAGGGGAATCCTCCATGTCTAGGACATAAAAATCCGCGGGGAAAATGAGCTGGTTAACCTGCACAAGAACATCTTCGACGTATTCCTTAAGATACACATTAGAACGATCGGCTAATTGAATGATAACATCATCATGTTGTAATTTTCCTAAACCTAGGGCAACATATAACGAATATGGCATAACATTAATGGATGCACCTAAGTCTAGCATGACTTTATCAAAAGACTTGTTACCAATCACGCAGGGAACAAAAAAACTCCCTGATACTTCAACTTTGGGGGTAGCCGACATTGGATTACAGCAGAAACTGTTTCACTCACCATCACAACCTCCTTCTCCCTCGTTTGGCGCCTTGGAGTGCATAACTCTTTCAGAAATTTTGCGTATTTCGGCACTTGTTTGATGCACTGGATCAAGGGCATGTTGATTTGCACTTTTTTGAAGATTTCCAAGATTTCCTCATCGGATTCATCCTTCTTTGATTTGGCAAGCCTACTTGTAAATGGTGCACGCACAAGCGGGGAATTAGTAACAACAGAACTTGAAGGGATTGGGTTATTACCTTGTGTGTGGGTAGGTTGAACTGGCGGTTGTGCCGTGGTGGTCTTAGTTGCCACCTTGTGCTTTTCAGCCTCAGAAACGGCTGAATCTGGCTCTATTTCACAGAGCACTTTACCACTTCGAGTGATAATCGCATTGGCTTTAGGTCTTGCATTCGGGTTGGGTTTAAGTTGATGTAGAAGTACCCCACTAGCTTGGATTTTACCCATGAATTCCAGGACCTTGCCCATTTGGTCCTTGAGATCAGCAATGTCTTTTTGCTGATTTTGCTGACCTGTGACAAGAGCTTGAGTCGAAGCCATTAGTGTTTGCTGCCCTTGTGAAAGAGCAGCTAACATTTTATCATAATCAGGATTAGAAGATGAAGAGATATGATTATTTGCATGATTATGAGAAAAGTTAGAAAATGGAACCGGGGGCCTTGGTTGCCATGTGGGCTTTTGGAAATGTTGAGGATTCGGGGCACGGGTTAGGCCTGTCATCATGTGTTGAGGGTTTAGGACATTGTTCGGATCTCTCCAACTGTAACCTTGGGTCCTTGGTCCTCCTTGAAATCCACCAATGGCATGTGCCATTTCAGTCCTGGGGTCTTCCTCCCTTGCAGTCTAGGGGCATTGGTCCTCAAGATGGCCTTGGGAGCATATGGAACACACCGGGGCTACCTGCTTCTTTAGTTCCAACACATTCGAAAGCATAGAGGTGATTTTATCTAACTTAGAATCATTAATAACATGGGAACTCACCTCATATACCTTTCTTGGAATAGGCTTGGCACCTTCGTATTGTGCATCATTGAGTGTACGACTATCAAGTAGTGCACGACCGTCTACTAAACTCCGAGCTAAGAAACTTCCGTTAGCTGCAGCATCAAGTAGTCCTCTATCCCAACCTTTGAGTCCTTCGTAGAAGTAGGTTAAGAGATATCCTTCAGTGATTCCGTGAGTCGGGCATGAAGCATAAAGTTCCTTAAACCTTTCATAATATTGGCTAAAATTCTCATCATGATTTTTTTGATTGATTCCAATGATCTCCTTTCTTAACACCGTAATCTTTAAGGCAGGAAAGTACTTGGTAAGAAATTCCTGAACCAGCTTCTCCCAAGAGTCAATATGATTGGGTGGGAGACTCAAAAGCCACACCCGTGCTCTATCTTCCAATGACAATGGGAAAGCCTTCAGCTTCATGATTTCCAAGTCTGCATCATCGGGACACATGCTACCGATAATGAATTGGAACTCCGTCAAGTGTTTGTGTGGATCTTCATTTCTGATTCCATGGAACTTGGGTAGCTGATGAAGGACTCCACTCTTGAGCTCAATATCTTTCTTGTTGGTTATAGGCTCGGGATACTGGATGCAGAAATTCGTAGTGCCACTTGTGTTAGCACATGTCTGCTCTCGGATACTCAGATTTCATGCCATGACTACTGGTGTTCCAAAAATCTATTCCTCGTCTGAATTACTCTTCTCACTTATTGATTCACCGAGTATTGGGGATGGTGGTCCTGATGAGCTGGTTTTCTTAAGTGCGTCTTTGAATGTTGCGTTGCTTGGTGAGATGTCAAGTTGCCTTCTCAACCGATCAAGCTTAGACTGATGAGCGTGCATTCATAAGTACGTACCTAAATTAAAAGTGAACACTAAGTTAGAAGGTAAATATACACAAGTACTTAGCTAGTGAAAGTTAATTTAAACAAAATAGTTGGGACAAGAGTTAGGGTTAATGTTCGGAATACAAATTAAGAAAGTCACAATTAGCATGAAAATGTGAGGTATGAACAGGTATAAATTTATGTCGGAATTAACATTTACACAAAAAGAGATAGTAAGGGTATTAGAGTATAGATTTCATACAATGTGACATAAATAGAAGCTAGAATTAACAAAAAGTCACATTAATAGTAAGAAAATGCACAAGTTCCAAATGCATCTAAACTAATGCAATACAAAAGTATCTACATGAAGCATGGGCATAAGAGAGAAATTATTAGAACCTGCACAAGACATAAGAGTTACGTGACAGTTCATGAAAGAATGGCCTGCACCTTCGATCTCACTTCCCTAGATTCACTTAATCTAGGGGGCCCGGTGATGAATTCCGAGCATCATGAAATCTCAGGGAGGGTATGCAGCTATTTATGCAATAAGTAGAGCCTTAGAGTGTCATGAATAACTTTCTCCTTCTGCTTCTCATAATACTTTCCTGTGCGTACGGCCTGCGCGTACTGATAACCACCCTTCCACCATTCAACGTTAATCATGGCCAGTAGGGATAGATGTAACGCGAGAAGCAAGGATAATTTCGAGAACACCCCGAGGCTAGCATTGGCATATACTCCATTGGTGTTCTCTTTCTTAATCCAAAACTTGTCACCAGTCATAACCCTTCTAGATACCATAACCAACCGATGGAAGATTTGGTGAATTACCAAACCCGAGTGTTTACAAACTTCGCCCCAACCTCATGCCCATAGATTCAAGTCTATGGTGTGTGGTGATGAAATCTACACATCACGAAGGGTTAAGGAGAAAATAAACACAAGGGGCGCTACCTGTTCCCGAAAGTAGAATTTTGAAGAAAAATGGGCCTTGAGATTCATGCAACTCTAAAACATTTAATAGGAAACAATATTTACATTTAGGAAAGTCGCATATATAAATACATATAGCTCCTAGAAATTAATAGAATGAACAAGTATACAATTATGAACAAGTATGACAAATAACAAGTAACATAATTACAAGTTATTTATGCTAACACAAAAATAAAAGGTATGAAAATTTTGTAAAGGTAATTATAAACAAGTAGGAACATTTAATAAACATAATAAAAGTAAAATGAATAATTAAAACACATTCTAAAATTAAGTATGCACAAATTAAATTGTTTATTTATTTACTACAATTGATGTATATTTATCCGTAAGTTTCTTTTTCTCTTTCTCTTTTTTTTTCTGATTTTTTTTGGGAGTTTAATAAAAAAAATTAACAAATAAATAATCATAAAATAAAGTAATTGTAAACAAGTAATATACATGTAATACTATGAAAGTAAACAAATAAAATATGAACAAGTATTATGGCAACATAATTAAATAAATAAAATTTAAGAATATGTATACTAGATTCACAAATATGAACATTTCAAATATAAACAATTTTATACATACTAACACATTAAGAATGATTTTTAATTTCCCCGTAAACGGCGCCAAAAATTGATAATGCCCAAACTACGCATTAAATTAAACACGTAATTTGAGTATTATGCAAATTTAAACCCTTTTTGTGTAGTTATAGTATTGGTAAGGATCGTTCTTAACCGGGGAAATTAGGGAATATTAATAATATGTTAGTTAAAAACAATAATGAATAATTAAAGAATAATGAATTGAAGAATTAAAGAATTAAATAATCACAAAATTAATTAATTGAATAAGCAAGTAATAAAGAATTTAAGGATTAACGAATAAATGAATTAATACATAAGAGAATCAATAAATTAATGGAATAAAGAATAAATCAATTAAAAGAATAAAAGAATAAAGATGGGGTTTTTAGGGATTTTGATCATGCAAAATAAGTAAAGACATAAATAAACTAATTCTATTCCTATTTTAACATATAGACAAGTGGACTTTCTTTAAACACAAATTCTACCAACACTCTAACATTTGCAAAGTTTGAATATATCACAAAATTCTACTTTCACCACCTCACTCATGCATACATTTTTTTAAACATTATAAATGCACCGAAACGCGGTCATAAACACTTATAAATTGATTAACCCAATTTTTATGAGTTGAATGTGTATTAAACATTTAAATCTCTTCAACTTTATACTAAGTGCACCGAAACGCGGTCATAAACACTTAGTATAAAATTGAAGCTTAAGCACTCAAATGTATAAAGTAAATGAAGTTTGAAAAGTATAACACATTATAATAATATCCTTGTCTACAAAAGTTAGAAAGAAAATACCCACAAAAAATATTGAACTAAAGAAAATAAAACCGAAACAACAATGAGAGTTTAAGCAAAGGAAATAACAAGTTACACCTTCGGAATCCAAGAAAGCTTGTGATTCCGAAAATGGATGGAATAAAAATGAAATGTTATTCATAAGATTTTCTGACACCAGAACAGAAGAAACCTTATGAAGATGGATGAATAAACACGAGAATGCGAACTTAAACTCAAGAATTGCAACGGAAATACTAGTCTTGATATTTCTAAAGGGAAGATACAATTTTGTGTTTTGGAGCTCTCTCTCAAAACAAAGTCCACTTTTTCAAGTGAAATGAACTCCTATTTATAGGAGGAAAAACCTACTAAAAACAAATAAAATAAAGTAATTAAAAATTACAATAAAATAAAAGAAAATGAAATGATGACTAATTATGAACAATGATGTTTAATGATGAAATTAGGGAAGGTTTTGAATTAATTTGTGGCTGGAAAATATGAGAAATATGAGAAAATTGAAGCAGTTGGACGGCTGGGCTGAGTTGTGGCAAGTGGGCTGCACTGTTGAAGAGTAGTTGGGTTGGTAGGCTGGTGAGCAGGTCGTACGACATGGTTTTGGTGAGACTGCAGCTGGGCTGAAGAGTAGTTTCTGTGCAGCTGGGCTCAGGAGCACGCGTGGGCTGGCAAAGTTGATGGACGCGGGCCTGGCGGGTAGGCGTGCAGGTGAGTTGCTGCGTGAAGACTTGTGCAGACGTACGGGCCTGGCGTAGGCAAGTGGGCTGTGCAGTGGTTTGGTGGGTGCAGGCGTTGGGTCAGGAAGTGGAAGGCACAGCAGGCTGAGAAGCAGATGGGGAGGTGTGGATTGGACTGGACCGACTGCAAGTGGGTAATTGAACTGTGCAGTGTACGGGCTGTGCAGTGGGCTGGACTGGCGTACGGCTTGCGTGGATCAGACGGTGCAACTGGGCTGCACGGATGGAAGCTGAATGCGGGCTGCGCGACTCGGTCCTTGGCATTTGGGTATGGGCTGCTCCAACTTGGATTTGGGCTGCAAAATGGGGTTCTTTTTCCTGCGGGGCTGGCTGCACAATTAAAATGGCTGGATTAAAAAAAATGAATTTGGGCTAAGCAAAAGAATTGGTTTGGGCTTTTAGCACTGAATTAATTTAAATTATAAATTAATTAATATTTTTACCGAATTTCGTCCATAATTTATTCGTTAATATTCCGATCGAAACGATTCTTTCGCCAAAATACTCCAAATTACAAGTTTTATTTATTTAAATAGAAAAAAAATCACAAAATAAATTATTTTATCTAATTATTTATTATTTTAATATTAAAAGTCAAATATAAAGGGTATAAAATAATATAAAATAATGCTTATTTGAGGACCTATCATGTCCTTCTACACAATCATCGAAGACGATAGTTCGAGAATTTAAGATTTGAAGCCATAAGTATTTGAAGCTTCCTAGATCCAAGTAAGGTTTTGTAATCAAAGCCCAAATTCATGGTTATGGGTGTTGTAGATTCATCTAAGTGGTTCGACTGTGGTTTTTGGTGAAGTTTTGTGTCGAAAGATATCAACAAATTTCCGTAAATTGCGACAATTTCGTCGAAATTTATCAATATTGAATGATAAAATGGATATTAATGGAAAATTTTATTTTTCCCTGTTTTGGTGTCAACATCCTAATTTACTGATATTTTGATGGAAATATCGACAAAAATGCTGACATTTACATCATTGGTTAAGAGTGGCAATTTTTGGCTAATTCGATATACGAGTCGAATTCACACAAAATTTATCTGAATTAATTCATACGATTAAATTTCGGATCATTTTCAGATTAATCCGTTGTGACAAGTAAAATGGGTGGATTTCAGGTTAACTTGTTAACCCATATAATGAAATGTTAACTCGTTTAATAAACTGATAGATTTTGGATCAATTTGTTAACTCGTATAATAATCAGTATATTACTTGTCAATCATTAACCCATTATCTGCCCATTTACCTACGTATATATTTATTAAATCTTATCATTTAAATAAATTAAATAGGTTAAATAGGTTAAACATATCATAGGTTAATTGATTTTCGAACACGATCTGCCTATTTGTAATAATGAAATGGATAAGTGAGAATTTGTAAATTGGTTACATGGGTTATCTGGTTCATTAACAGATTAGGTTCGAGTTGGACATCTTTAACATGATTATTAGATAAGTTGTGTTCGTGTTCAATATATTTGAATAAAATAGAGTTCATGACACGAAACAAACCGGATAGATTCCAAGACCTGCGCCCACATTCAATGTCAAATTTCTATGGTTATTTTTAATATTTTAATGAAGGAATATAGAATACGCATATACGATATGATATGGTTGAGATACAAAAAATATTATATTAGATACATTACGTGACATATTTTTTACATGCGACTCGGGTACATCGGGATACATGTTGGATAAGTTTAGGATACCGTTATTAATACTATGAAAGGATATAATTGGAAGAAATGTTAGTTTTATATATATATATATATATATATTTTTTTGCAAATTTTAAAAAACATTGGGATTTAGGTAATGTAACTTTTTTCATTAGTTTCATAGCCCATTAAGACTCACAAATCTACAACCTAAGCGTTAAAACCCATAACTTATTAAATTTGCATGTTCTATTTTGTTATATAGACTTTATTAATATATTATAATTTTTTGAGATGAATTTATTTGTGCTTGCATTTATATTAGAATAATTTTTTTTAAAATATATTAATTTAATTATCGTATCCTCATATCGTATTCTGGTTTTTTTAAGAATTTTGGTATCACTATATCGCATTGTATCATATCATATTGATGCATCATAGTCAAATTTAAATTAAAGGGTATTTATTCATAGGGTTTTTTTATTTATTAAAAACTGATTCATTTCAAGATCAAACTTAGAAAAAGGATTGAAAGCTTACGAACCAAAAACAGCCAAGAAATATATACGTAATTCAAAGGGCTAAACCAATAAGGCCCCAAAGCAAATAAGAACCTAAAAATATACAAAAAAGAAAAACTGAAGAAAAAAAACCCTAGATATGAAATTGGAGTAGCCTACATATCTTCAACCATCCTACACCAAGACAGCATAGCCTCCACAATAGCATGAACCTGCAACACTTGTAAGGTGAAACCTACAAGCCAAACTAAAGAACTAATCAAAAAATGAGGGTAAGCAAGTCACTCTACATAAAGAACTTCCATAATTCAATGAAATAGTGCAACATGCAATTTAAAACAGCATCCAAAATCACCACAAACTACCGAAGTGATGGATGTACCCGTTACATTGAGGGTCAGAGCATAGATGTGGGACCCAAAAATCACCTGAAAATTGTGGAGTTGCCACGTGGCCTATAATTCCTGAAATGACAAAATTGCCCTTGGCAATAATACAAATGACTTGCAAACACCCACACATTAAATAATCTATTTACCAGTTAAATACGTTATTTAATCGGGTTAAAAGTCTCCGTAATATTAATATTCTCCCCGAGAGTTAATTGTCATTATTCTTAATAACAGACAATTAAATATTAATATTAAATCATAATAATTATCATTATTATCATAATGAGCTATTATTATAATTATTAAATAATATATTTAATTAATAATATATTATTTATTAATTACAAATTCAACCGACCAATCAGAACGCTCCGAGGCTCCCAAGGTTTTCTTATAAATAGCGGAGCTCATTTCACTTTCCAGGTAATTCTGTTCAACGCTACTTAAGCTCTTGAGATTTTCTCTTTCGAAGCTGACTTAAGCATTGGAGCGTTCTTGGTCAAACACCCCCCGGGTCTCGATCATTGAACGAACGATAGTTTACTGTTTGCTTGTTTGCAGGGATCCTTGAGTCTTTTGAGTTTAAAGGACGAATTCTGCTTCAACAATAGAGGTGGAGATAACGAGTTGCGCTGATATCAAGAAGTAAAGGAAAATAGAGACGATAAAAGGTGCAATTTGAAGGTGGTGGGGGAATTTTGAGATGGTTATGGAGATAGAATATGAGATCTAGAGAAACAAAAAATCACCAAAAAAAAGTGACTTGCAAATAACAGACACCATAAAGATGTAAGATGGAAGAAAAACCCACTAGAAGGGATGAAGCATTAGTCTTAGCCTCTTAGGGGAAGTAAGTGTGTCTCCCCAGAGGCCGACATGAAGATGTAAGAGGCAATAAGAATATCAAAACTCTCTCTCTCTATCTCTCTCTCTCTAAACTCTCGGGTGGCTCTTTCTAAACTCTCGGGTGACTAAGGTTTTGAATTAACTAATTAACAGGTTTTCGATAAATTCAAAATTTATTCAAAAGTTCTCAGTATTATTTTGAAATCTCTAGTTATAATTCAACATTCAAATATTAACTTCAATGCAAAACATTCCTTATATATATATATATAAGTAGAACTTTAATTGAGGGATTAGAGATTTAAGAAATGAATAATAGGGACTATTTTAAATAAATTTTGAACTTTTGAAGGACATATGAGTAAATACCAAAATTTAAATGAAGTATTGAATGCCCAAAAGTAGTATTAATCCCAAATTCATTCAAATTGTTGAAAGAGGGCTGGCACAAAAGTTGTGGTTTGTCATAAAAGCAGAGAGAGTTTTATTTATTTATTTTTGGTCGAAGCGTGGAATTCATTAAAGATGGAATGCAGGGGAGACCCAGAGGGTTAAAACTCAACTCAAATCACTACACAAAGAAAACTAACATGATAGGACCCTTCACCAAAAAACAATATGATAATCATGAAAAGTTCTGTTCTTGTCTGACAAATAAATCGAAATTCCAAAAATACCCTTAATAAATATCAAATATGGGGATAACAATATTGATGTCCTGCTCATGCCTTCGTCTCAATGTCAGTCCCGGTCTCTATGCAACGACCTGAAGCGAATATAAAACTAATAAAAGTATGAGTGGAAAAAAATAATCAGTTGAAAAAGCATTTCCGAGGAAATAAACCTTTTTTCCTCCAATTAAAAAAAAATTGATGCATACATAAAATCCTTATCAAATCATAAACACCGGATTTCTAAAATCAAATCATAATCCATGGGACCCACAAAATCATAAAATGCGTATAAAAAGCTCGTGACCCATATTTTCCTGAAATTCCTTCTTATTAAATCATGTGGTAAAAATCTAGACACAAAATATTAGCAAAAAATTAAAAACCAACCAAAATCAATCCTTGATTACCCTGAGCAGCAGCCATCTGGGAAAAAATCTCGAGCTTCGACTACCTAGTAACTACCCCGAGTTTCAGTTGTCTGGGAAAAATTCTGAGCTTTAGCCATATGGGAAACTAGCCATGCATCAGCCGTATGGGAAAAATCCCTAACTTTGGCTGCTTTGGAAATATCGCGAGCTTTGGTCGTTTGGGAAAAACTCCAAGCTTCAACTATCTAGGAAATCTGTGCTACGCATCTAGTGAAATAATCACAATATCTGTCGAGGATGATCAAATGGAAAACAGTCCATCAAAGAAATCCAAAACTTTTTTTTTAAAACAAATCCTTGACTTAATAACCAAGTCAAAACATTTCCAAATCGGGCATAAGGCCAAAAAATGGTGTCCACAAAATCGTAAAATATGTGTCTAGAAATCAATCAAATTCTGAATAATATTCTAATTCTGAAAAATCACAAATTATATTTAGAATCATTTATTCAGACCATTGCAATTCAAATCTAGCCATACAACATTTCAAACATTTAGTTGTGCATGTGTCACAATTTATAAAATAAATATTCCCTTATAGATTGCCTATGAAGCTCAATCCTGAGTTGTGCACTCCTCTGAAATCCTGGGAGCTGAATGGCCTGTAAAAAAAATAACAATTGAGGGTTACTAACTTTAAATATAACCTTGTATTCAAATTCCCTAAACCCTGGGATAACACATTCGTCCTAAACATAATAAATGTCACTTTGGAAGCTAAAAAATACCCACAAACGATGCCCAATTGACCTGGAACTAGTGCCATTGGATCCATAACGTCGGAAAAAAGGAAACACATGACGACGTGCGCTAGGGAACCCCCCCTACTTGCCGCCACGCATCCATGAGCAGCCACGCGCTTGCACCAGCCACATACCCTCACGCGCTAGCTACCACATGGTTGCCACAATGTGGTAGCTACATGTCATGCCATGTTAGAACCACATCATCATCGAACCTAAACCATATTGCCAGAGTTGGTGACTAGTGCCGCCATTCTTTGTTGCCATCCGTCATTTCCAGAAACCTCGTTGGAAAACTCCATTTTTGCCAAAATTCAAACCTTCATAATTTCTTTGTTTCTCAACCAAATCAAATTTACTAATAGTCAAAATTCATTTACACATTCCTAGGAATCCAAATCCAAAGTACAAATTGAAACACAATACTTCTACAGGCTAGAAATTTGATCGAAAGCTTTGGCCTAAGTTCCTTCTCGATTTTTGAGATCCCCCATGAGTGTTTTCTTTCATGGTTTGTGGGGTTTTGTTTGTGCAGATGAGAGGATGAAGCTAGTATGGTTTGTTTTGTGAGTTAGGCTCAAAATCCGGAAGTCCAATTTGAAGCCTAAGTTGATGTTTCAGCTAGCCTTAGGCCTAGTTCGATACGATTCTATATGGAGATGATCCTGGAGCCGTACCAATTAATTAGCCAGTTCGCTACGGTTCAGTATTCTAAAATGAGAAATTGATACTGAATTGTACTATACTAATTATGTTTAGTATGGTTTCAATTTTGAGCCAAAATTGTTCAAGAAAAGTTGAGCCAGAGGAAAAAAGGTGATGTCCTGGGATTTTTCTCCTAGTTTCATTGAAAAAATAAAGAAAAGAGAAATATACATTCAAAACCAACGAGGAATGTGGAGGGTGAGTTGTTGTTGTTGATGTTGGATTTGAACTGATGAGATATGTGGGTGAGCTATTGCTGCCATCTTCCTCCACTACAATTGAACTCAGAAGCATTTTGTTTGTTTTGTCAGATGCACAAAATTCCCAAATGATATATGCCAACAAACCATTCATGTAACGACCCGTCCCAAATTCCATGATTAGATTAGTGACTAATCACGATTAGTGAGGCTAATCCGTGATTAGTAGAGCGAAATCGGACGAACAATGCGAAATGACCGTTTTGCCCCTGGTGGTGGCAAAACGTTGACTTTTCAATCGGGCGGTCAAATGGACTTTGACCGATGACCGTGACGTAGTTCGTGACGTCACGAGTTCATAGACAGGTGGCACGTTCAATTCCGACGTTCGTAGAAGAAGTTATGACGTTCGGAAGCCCAAGGGCATTTTGGTAATTTGGGTGAATAGGAGGTCAAAAGTTGACTTTTTGACCGGGAGGTCCAATGGCCGAGGGCCAAAGACCGTTACGTAGATAAGGACCATACGAATCCGTAGACAGGCGGCACGTCGAATTCGGAAGTTCGACGGCGAAGTTACGGTTCACGGAAGTTCCCAGTTACTATTCACGACGGCACGTTTTACGAGACAAAAAGTGCAGTTTTGTCTCTAGTGGGCCCAGATATTTAATGGAGGCCCAATGGATGAGTGACACTTGTCACCCATCCACTGGCCAACCTCACCCACTCATGCACCAAACCCATTCACCGTGCATCCATTTTCCATTTTTTCCTCCAACCCTTTCACCCGATCTCAGGAGACCCCAAACCCATTACAATCTTCATCCCTTGACCCCAGATGCTTA
The DNA here is from genome assembly GCA_032719365.1 of Prinsepia uniflora. Classification (NCBI taxonomy): domain Eukaryota; kingdom Viridiplantae; phylum Streptophyta; class Magnoliopsida; order Rosales; family Rosaceae; genus Prinsepia; species Prinsepia uniflora. The sequence goes on from CM064873.1 coordinate 38,574,091, forward strand.
CTGGAGAGACTAGAGAGTGATGAGATGATGGTGGAGTATGGTGGCCGGCCAGGTGACGCCACCGTGCACGGCCGAAGCCACGAACCCGTGCGGGTGCACGGTTTGGAAGTCCCGGTGATGGTGATCGGCTCGGGGAGTCGTATGGCACGCGTATCGAGATGCGGCTTCGGACGGTTGACAGCGGATATGGACTGTAGCAGAGATCGAGATATCACATGCCTCCTCCGGATCCTGGCGTACTCTGCTAGCCCGGGAGGGCAAAGGTCGGAAATATCCCTTGTCTGACACTTCGTGTCAGACGGGAGCAGGGGCATCCCGCACTAATCCTGGGGGGATTGGGATGGGTCCTGTCAATTCATAGATTTAGAGAAAACTAGGCCTATAATCTTATCAGTAGCTAATAAATATAACATGACCATGGATAGGAAAAATTGATCACATTACATACACACATGCATGATTTTGCAGATACAAATCAGTAACAAGAAATGTAATTACATAATTGACAGTCACCTTAATAGAGAGACAGACCAAAATAGAGTCCAAGCCTTGCGGGTCAAGCCATTTCAACCAGGGAAAAAAATCAATTGGCGTTCTCATTCCACCCCATCAACCCAATCATTACATTTAAAAAACTCTAACCCTTGTTTTGAATTTGGATCCACCAAGTGCCTCAACATCGTGAGGTTAGAAGAAGGCTGAATTTGGATCCAACAAGTCCCGTTTGCTAGTAGTTTTTGTTTTGGATATAATTTTTTTTATTATTTAAAATAATTCAAAATCAGTTTGGTTTCAATACGAGACGGTATTGCCCAATATTGAAACCGATCTTTTACCAGTTTGAAGCAGTATCTTTCATTTGATTTTACTATTTTTTTTTTCGTTTTGATTGATACGAGATGGGACAGTTTCGGTATTTTGGTACGATATGCTCAGGGCTAGTTTCATTCTTGAGAGAAAAGATTGATGACGAAGAAGAAGGATGAAAGTGATGGTGATGACAATCCCGTGTGCAGGAGATAAGGGATGATGAAGTTCTAAGATGTTCACACGTGTCACCAACCCACATAATCAAGATGATAACTCAGCACTTCTCATATGAAACTCGTAGGTTAGTTCCTATACTCCCTAACATCCTGTAAAATCATTTTAGACTTGTAACTAACATGTCCGAACTCCAATTTTGACGTGCCGTTTATATACAGACTCAAAATTTGGAGGCCTACGTAACGGTCCTCGAAACCTATACAGAAAGTTCTCCGTTAAAAGTCAACTTTGATCGTTAAGTATATATAAGGGCAAAATAGACCATTTACAAATATAATTTTGTTCATTTCCTGAAATTTTGGGTCGTAACAATCTACCTCTCTTAAAGAATTTTGTTCATAAAATTCATACAAGTCCCTCAAACAACTGTGGGTACTAGGCTTGCATCGGTGCCTCAAGTTCTGAAACATCATCCCCTTATTGAAACACTCAATAGAAACACGATAGGTAGTCACCAAATCCATCCTTACTCTTCCAGAGCCCTAATCTGAAATCCTGAATGATAATATGATATCTCGACTCTTCCGACTCTTTAAGAGCACTAATATAATGTCCCAACTCATTCCGAGGCCTAATATAATATCCCCACTCTTTTAAAATCCTAACCTGATATCTGTAATCAATGCCATCACTGGCAAGCATAGCCACCAAGAATAAACATGGCTAGTCGTACCATGTTTTATGAAGGACACCTCACGACATCGAGTACTTGCTCCAACCCAATAACCCCTGCTCATCCACCTCATCTAGGTCCAAATCACATGTAAATGCTGTGTTCCCAACTTTTGGGCTCGCTCAATATCCGGACCTACATATGTGATGACCCGGAAATCTCAGGAAAATTAAATGACGGTTTTTCCCCTAATGAACAAAAGGTTGACTTTTTTACCGTGACGCCTTAAGAATGTTTCGTGTGGGCCATTACGAAGGTCTGGAACTCCTGAATATATAGATATGTGGTGACAGGACCCGCCCCGATCCCCCTGGGACCACATGGGGACGTGCCCTGCTCCCGTCTGACACCCAAAATAACGTTCCAATTTTAACCTCAAAAGTTCAAAAGAATAAATAACCAAATAAAGTTATACATCAAATCCGAAATAAACCGATGTCAGACAAGGGATAAAGTTTCAAATTACAAATTGCGAGCACGACTATAAAATAAACCTGCGGGCAAACCACCCAACAGGAGATCAGGTACGCGGAAGTAGATCTATGCCTCATCCTCAAGATCGTCCTCTACCTCAGTAGCACAGCCTGGAGGGGTTACCAAAACATTAAGGGTGAGTGGACCGAAACTCAAGTTTATAAGACCGTTTAATAAGTAAAACATATAATTTACACCTCCATTTTCCAAACATGCATGCATCAGAATTTAAAACCATAAATCATATAATATGAACCATAAGGTATGTAATAAAATCATAAACATAATTATAGCCACTGCACTATACACTCCAATCCTGACATCCCCGATGTCTGACGTCCCTGACGTCCAATAAGGTCACAGTCCCAAGGCTACGCGTGCCACTTGGGGTCTCAATCCCGAATCAAATCCTCGAACCCTGTCCGGGTACGGCATCTCAAATGCCTAGCGTCCTAGACGCTCGACGTCCCTGACGTCAAATTATAGCAATCCTGCTCCTGAGTCATTTTACGGTCCGGTTCCTCCGTAGAATGACCCCTCGCAGGCAATGCGCCGTGACCGCTCCGGGGTACCACATCCGGAGGAGACAGTATCACAAGAATGGATCTATACAGTGCAGTACCAAAAACATTTTATTGATATCGACATGCAAAACATATATACATAGATAAAATCCAAACCAATCTTTAAGTTTCACCAAACGGGTCTCAACCCCAAATACCGTGAAACGTGCCATAATCATAATTTCAATATCCTCAAAACCGTTTCTTGATTCCTGCATGTGAATATATAAGTAAACCAGAAAACATTTAAGCATGCAAGGGTTTAATGAAATCGGGCCCACTCATAGTACGATCCCGCGGTGAATCTGCATGTACGGACCTGTACCGGGATTATCATACAATTCCTGTCAGTCCAAATCACACGTAAGGGTCACTATAAGTCTTAAACATTTATCCAAAAAGTCTGAAATAGAAACTGGCTCGGGGAAATCGTCCAACACGTTTCCCGAGACAACCGGCCCTAAACTGACCCTCCTAACTATCTCAGATCAACATGGTTAATTCACCAAAAATGTTCAGAATGATGAGAGGAATAAAAGTCATGTTGACCGTGATCGGAGATAAACCTCAACGCGCCCTCACGCGCCGCCCAAAGTGGCTGTGCGTGAATGTCACGCGCCTGACACTGTAGCTGCTACAGTGTCACCTTCCTTACCCGAATGTCTGTAATACGGGCCTGCCACCCGCGGCTTGACCCGGTTGATTACCCATCAATTCCTACTCGATTTCAATCCGATTTGATCCTAACATGTTAATCGATCATCCAATTTAAGTTCTGAGACATTAATTAGCCAAAACAATTCCTTAAATGGCCCTTCGACCCGTGATCATCCAAACAAGTTGATCACCCCAACTCACTGGTTTCCAAACCATAATCAAATTAACCTTACAGGAAGCATCATAGGATCAAAACGAACTGAAAAACACAATCAATTGAACCAACACTCACCTGGAAGCAGTCGTCCAAACCTCTGAAATTTCTCTGAACACGGCAGTCACCATCCCAGCTCACCTGTGGCTAGTTGCCTTCGATTTCGATATGGATGTGTTCTAAACACTCCCAGAAGACTAAACTAAGCCTTGGCTCAGTCCAAAAAGCACCAGAAATTGAAAACCCGATTTCCCTCCAAATTTTCCCGAAATGGTTTCTCTCTGGTTCCTCACCAATTCTGAGTTCTTTCAACGGCAGAGTGAAGCTCACTCACATTCTACTCAGTTTTAAACAACCTAAGCCGTCCCAGAGGCTCATGGAAGTCCAATCTGCCCACTGAGATTTGTTCCCCGAAAAGCTTCGATCGAAATTAAACAATGTGGCCGTGCTGGGTGGATGAATCAGACCACGTTCTCATGCTCCTAAAGTTTTAAACTTTCCTTTCTTTCCAGCACACACTTGCATAAAAAATTGGGCACTCAGAACCACCGCACATGGTGGTGCCGCCCATGTTCCCCCGCGGTTGCTACAGTAACCAGGGTAAAATGACCAAAATGCCCCTAGTTCAGAAATTACCAAAATGCCCTTCACTTTCCAGACCCGTAACTCAGCCATCCGAAGTCCGATTTCAGCGTGCCTCCTGTCTACGGACTCAGGGCGTTGAGACCTACCTAACGGTCCTCGATTCATGTGAAAATTAGTTGCCAAACGAAAAGTCAACATTTTCGCCCCCATCGTCCAAATTACGGTAATGCCCTTGAACTTCCGAAAGTCATAACTTTTTCACTGATCGTCCGAATTGGACGTGCCACCTGTCAATGGACTCGTGACGTCCCGAACTACGTCACGGTCATTGGTCAAAGTCCGTTTGACCCACCAATCAAAAAGTCAACAATTTGGCAAAACAATTCACAAGGGTAAAAACGTCAATTGATGCAATAATTTTACAATATTAAAATCCTCAAATTTCCGGGGTGTTACATGTGGTATGTCAAAAAAGAGTTCATATAGGTTCATTATGTTGTCAAAAATAATTAGGGGTATTTTGGTAATTTTACCACCAAGGGTAATTTGGTAATTTTACCACCAAGGGTAATTTGGTAATTTTACATAGAAGAGCCTAGAATGTTCTAGACTTCTCTCCATCATTCCCCCTCAAATCCCCTCCATCGACTTACATTGTTACATAAGACGTATGTGCGTGTTAAGTTGCAGGTCGGTGCTTGGTAGTCGAAAATGAAGATAAGAGAGAAAAATGAGAAATCGAGAGAGAAAGGGAACTAGCCAAGGAGGAAAAGAGAAAAAGAGAAAGAATAGAGAAAAATAGGAGAGAACTGAAGGAGATGAATGAGGAAAACAATGAAAAATAGAGTGGATTGTAAAGAACCCGTGAAGCTCCTACTTCGAGTTCCTAGTTCTGGATTGGGAAACTTGAGAATAGGCGTGCTAATGTTCTCCTGAAGGTCCTATGGTCACTCTAGGACAAAAAGAGAGAAGCTTGGATGCGGGAAAGGTCAAAGACATGGTTTGGAAACCATGGCCGAAAAACATGGAACATGGACCAGGACTTTAAGGTAAGGTTTCTTCACTTTAAGGTCATAGATCCTATCCTGGGTTCGTTTAGATGAAAATGGATTGTTGAAATGGAAAAAATGGACGTGGAAAATGAGTTTTGGAACCAGGTCTAGGTTGTTGGTCGGGCGACCCAAAACTAGGAACCAGTTGGAGCTTAGAGGCGAGTAGCCATGCGACTGCACTACAGTTGCACATGAAAGGCCACTCACAGAGGACCACAATGGCGCATGAGGGCACATCCAGGGTTTTCTGGCTGTTCGATCAACACAAAAGCTTTAGTATTTAATTTTGTGAGTTCAATGGTACAAGCTTCAAGTTAATTGGACGCCATATGAGTACAGTTTTATATGTCCAAAGTTATATGTTCATGTTAAAATTCTAGATTATTTGCATAATTTAGGGCAATTAGGTAAGGGTCAATAATGAAGTCTAACGATAAAAATGGATGTATAATTGTGACAAGAAGTAAAATTGGTGATATATGATGATAATTATATTGATAACTTATATTCATGATTATATTGGCGAATTTTATGATGTTTAATGTCGATATTATATTAGGAATGATGGCTATGATGGATGTGATAACATATGATGACATGTAAGGAATGGTGATATACACATATGTATATACATATATGTGTAAGTAGTTTCTATTTACTTGTGCTCTTAGTCTTTAAATACGTTTTGGGTAAGCAAAATCCAAAAACAGAGGTAGGATTAGGGATGGTCATAATTATCCATGGGTATGGGTACCCATGGGTATTGTTGAAATGGGTAGAAATTAGATGAGTAAAAATTTACCCATCATTTAATGGGTAGGGTAAGGGTTTACCCATGGGTATTGAGGGTATTTAATACCCATTAAATTTAAAGTATATTCTTTATCCATTCTTCAAATTATCTATGAATTTTTAACACTTTCTTCCCTTTACTAATTTTTTTTCTTTATATTCTTACTATTATTTTATTTATTAGGTATTATTATTTAAAATTACTTTATTTCAATTAAATATCAGTTATTTCATCTTTCATCAAAAAATTATACACAAAAATGTTACGAATTTATATTAACATCAATTTTTTTAAGAACTTAAATAATTCATTTTAAATGATTTAAAAAAAATCAAAGTAAACTATAAATTTTTTAAGATTTCACAACCATGAAATAATTTAAAGGGAGTTTTATAAATTCTTAAAAATTGTTTATAATGAAATTTTTAATGAGTTTTTTTTTTTAAGTTTTGAATTCCATTTCGACATTTATTACTCATTCTTCATTTAATTGGAAAGTTTTCTGAGTCAAATTCTCAAATAACTCATTCACTAGTCTTGGTCAACTCGACAAATTTTGATAATTACGGATAGAAGAGTAAATTGGTCATTTACTAATTCTCACTTTAAATTTTAAGACGGATTGTAACAAAAACTCTAATAGAAATTGAGAGGATTTGAAGAAAATGAAAAGCAAAAAAAAAAAAAGCAAACGAAATTAAAAGAAAAAAATATTAGAAGTTAAAAATAAAAAGTTGAAGACAAATGAAAGTAAAAAAAAAAGTAAAAGAAAAATGAAAAGTAAAAGAAAAAAGAAAAGCAAAATAAATTGAAAGGTATAAAAAAAAATTAAAAGTTAAAACAAAATAAAACACAAGGAAAAAAAATTGAAAGGAGAAAATAAATATAAAATATCATGGGTACCCATTACCCAATGGGTAGGGTTTGGGTAAACCCTCAAAAATTGAGGATGGGTCTGAATGGGTATAAAACCCATTTGTACCAATGTAGGGTAAGGGTTTACCCACACCCTCAAAAAAAACCCATTTGACCATCCCTAGGTAGGATTATTATAAATTAACGAATGAATATTTGGAAATATAATTAAGGGTATATGTGATTTTGTTCTTATGTTAGTTATGCAATTGAAAGCTTGACTATGGCTATAAGAATGTGCAACCCTATTTATAGTAATTACTTAAGGTCGTACTGTGGAATAATAAGGTTTAGATTTAATAAAATTCGAAGTTTTTCGCTACTTGTCATTGTAAACGGGTTGGATGTGGGTGGTACTTCGCAAGTGATAGATTTTGTTTGAGTAACGTATTAAATGAAAACAAGAAGAAAAAAATGGAATCCCTAGTCTGACAAGAGTTGTCAGACGGGAGCAAGACCGATCCCGTTTTCACGGAATTTAGGGACATGTCTTGTCAACTTGGTATCAGAGCAGAGTATTGAACTTTTGTTTTCGAAATATACACTTTGTGTATAATGTATTTTAATTTTTCTGTTACGCGATTTATATGATGAAGGTCTGATTATGATTTCTTTTAAACAATTTTCAATAATTTTTTGAATTAATTGAAGAACGTGTTGTATGATTAGGTGAATTACATGTGTTATGAGATTGTTCATGATTAGAATTTGGATTGAAATTGGTTTGGAATATGGTTGATTAGGAATATAAGTCAAAATCACCAATTAGGTGATTGATATGATAATAAATTGAATTTGGTTCTAATAAAACTATGGATGATATTTGAGACTTCTAAATTAATTGGAAATACTCATTATACGGAATTTTACGAAGATAAATCTAGATTGATGAATTGATGTTTAGAAGACATATATGTTGAAATGGGTAAAAAATGATTTTTGAAAAATGCATTGACGAGTGAGTCAAGTATTTACTGTTTCGAAAACACATTTATGAGGATTACGAAAATTGTGTTTTGGACTTGGGGGCCTGGAATTGGAAATATGGATTTGGACTTAAAGGAATTGGTATATGTTATAAGAAATATGTTCCTCGATATTTGAGAATTGTTTGTGTAGGTTAACCAGCGTCGAATGTGGTCAGCGCCCAGACATCCATAGTGCGACTCTATTTTTCTAGGCTAGATATGTGGATTATAATGCTCAGATGTCGAGAGCTGGGCTCTGTTTTCCTGAACGGTTATTATGTCTCAGATGTCCAAAGCAGGGCTCTCTTTTTCTGAGACGGTTATTTGGGCTGGGAACAAGATGTCCAGAGCTGGGCTCTATTTTCTTGGGTCGGTCCACATTCAGACATCTAGAGCTAGGCTCTATTTTCTCGAGTGAATTGATTTGGCCTACTGATAGTGCCGATGGATATGTAGATTGATGCTCAGACATCCAAAGCTGGGCTCTGTTTTCTTGAGCAAACATTCAGATGTCTAGAGCTGGGCTTTGTTTTCCCGAGTGATATGCTGGTCAGCAGTACAGTTATAATCCGGATGATGAGTTTAGTACAGACTTAGATAATGTTGGTAATGATGGCCTACGCATAGTACCGTTATGCATTCTCATCGGAATTCGAGTTGTCGATCAAGTAAACCTAGTAATGAGACATGTTAACTCAGAATGGTTATAAAGCAAAGAGAGAGAAATTTTGAGAAATTATAAAGATTCAAAAATAGGAAGTTATAATATATTTGGCTAAAATAGCCCAGTTATGATTAAAGAACAAACTCTTAGGTTGAATAACAGAGGCCTAAAAAAGTAAAAATATTGTATGTCGGATCCGACACATATAGTGATGATTATAAGTCGAAAAGAATGTTAGAAAGGGAGATTGTTGGTCATGTAAATTTAGTAACATGTGACACTTGACAAGATTATTGATATTTGATATTTGACTATTCCTAGGTCGATAAGGATGAATACGTTAATAAAGGACTAGTTGCATGTTAATATAGTACGTAATCATTTTGGCTAGCTAGTAAAATTTTTTTAGGGGCATGTGATGCCAACTGACAGAATTAGTTGAGAACCTCCTAGCAAGACTAAGATAGTAACCAATTGGATTCCCTAATGATGAGAGCTATAGACTGTTATGGGTGTATTATGACTATTTTATGCTGTGAGTAATTTAAACTGGATTGTTTACTGTTTACGGTTCATTTTAGGCATACATGTGCACAAAAAGTATAAAAGTTTTGAGATAAAAAGGGAAGGAAATCAGAGAGGCCATATGACCTTGCTTTAGTGATGATTATAAGTTAGAAATCAAAGAATTACTTATATTTAATACCGTTGCATTTTAGTAATCCATTGAAAGTTTTGGAGATGATATGTTAAGAAGATTGGTTATGTTTAAACAACTTAGTTGCCCAATTTGAGCTGGAACGTGAACTTGATTTTTGTTCTCAAATTTCAAGGACGAAATTCTTTTTAGGGGGTAGGTTGTAATGAAACGGAAAACTCAGGAAAATAAAAAGACAGATTTACCCCTAAAGGACAAAAGGTTGGATTTTTGACCATGACACCTTAAGAATGTTTCAGGAGGGCTATTACGAAGGTATCAAACCATTGAATACGTAGATAGGTGATACGTTGAAAACGGAGTTTGGGCAGGTTTGATATGTTGGAAAAAATAATTAGGGGTATTTTGGTAATTTTACCATAAAGGGGAATTTGGTAATTTTACATAGAAGAGCCTAGAATGTTCTATACTTCTCTCCATCTTTCCCCCTCAAATCCCCTCCACCGACTTATATTGTTATATAAGAAGTATACGTGTGTTAAGTTGCAGTCCGGTGCTTGGCGACTGAAAAATGAAGAAAAGAGAGAAAAATGAGAAAGAAAGAGAAAAATGAGAAAGAAAGAGAAAGAGAAAGAGAAAGAGAGAGAGAGAGAGAGAGAGAGAGAGAGAGAGAGAGAGAGAGAGAGAGAGAGAGAGAGAGAGAGAGAGAGAGAGAGAGAGAGAGAGAGAGAGAGCGTGAGCGAGCGAGCGAGAGAGAAAGAGAGTGAGAGAGAGAGAGCGAGAGAGAAAGAAAGAGAGAAGAGAAAATGAGGGAGAAATGAGGAGAGAACTGAAGGAGATGAAGGAGGAAAACATAGAAAAATAATGAGGATTACATGGAACCCATGAAGCTCCTACTTCGGGTTCCTAGTTCTAGGCGGGGAAACTCGAGAATAGGCATGCTAGTGTCCTCCTAAAGGTCCTACGGCCACTTTAGGACAAAAGGAGAAAATCTTGGACATGGGAAAGGTCGAGGATATGGTTGGGAAACCATGGCCAAAAACCATGGAGCATGGACCAAGATTTTGAGGTAAGATTTTTTCACTTTAAGGTCAAAGATCTTCTTCTAGGTTCGTTTAGATGAAAATGAACTGTTAAAATAGGAAAAAAATGGACGTGGAAGACGAGTTTTGGAACCAGGTTGATGACAGGACCCATCCCAATCCCCTTGGATTATGGTGGGATGTGCCATACTCCCGTCTGACACCACGGGTCAGACCAGGGATAAAACTGTAACCCATCCGGGGTTTCTAGAGTACGCAGTGTTGTGTGATGTCTCGATCTTTACCACAGCCCGTGTAATGATGTAACGACCCGTCCCGAATTCCGGGATTAGTTTAGTGATTAATCTTGATTAGTGAGGTTGAACGGTGGTTAGTAGGGCGGAATCGGACAAAATGTGCAAAATGACCGTTTTGCCCCTGGTCGTGGGCAAAATGTTGACTTTTTGTTCGGGCGATCAAATGGACTTTGACCGATGACCGTGACGTAGTTCGGGACGTCACGAGTTCATAGACAGGTGGCACGTTCGATTCCGACATTCGTAGAGAAAGTTATGGTGTTCGGAAGTTGAGGGGTATTTTGGTAATTTGGCTTATTAGGGGCCAAATGTTGACTTTTTGATCGGGAGGTCCGATGGGCGAGGGCCAAGGACCGTTACGTAGGTATCGTCGATACGAATCCAACGACAGGCGGCATGCCGAAATCGGAGATCCGACGACGATGTTATGGTCAAGGAAACGAACTAACGAACCGAGGCCGGGATTAAAATAATAATATAATAATGAATAGTGACCGTTGACCCTACACACCTGGATGAGTGACAAGTGTCACTCATCCCTTGAAATCAGAATCCATGTTTTTGGGGGAGACCTCATCATGATGTTTAATTAATTTTTAATTAATTAATTAATCTTTTAATTTTCATTATCCCTCCCTAATTTGCTTAACCGTGTACAACCAACCCAGCTTCTACCCAACCTAAAATCCTCTGCCATTGCTAAGCTCGTGAGTGAGAAACTGAGGGAATTGTGAGGTTGAACTGAGTTGGGTAAACACGAGAGATCAACAGAGAAGGGAGACTCAAATTTCGGATTTTTGAGTTTAGGAGGGAAATTCGATTACTGAGTGTTAGGCCGTGAGGATCGAAATTGAGCTCACATTCAGCTTTCTGGGATCAACACGAATCGATCTGCAACAAGAACGAAGGTAATTGGGGTCGAATTGAGGAAGAACGGAAGGATGGAGGTCTCTGAAATTTCGAAGTTGAGTCGTGGAATTGGAGGCTTCGTTGGATGAAATTGAGGTGGGGAAACTGCTTCCCATGATCCCACGATGCTTCTGGGTTCATCAATTGAAGGAAAACGGGTGTGATCGACAGACTTCCATGGTTACACAGTGACGGCCATCGAGCTTGAGTCGTGACGATTGAACACTGGATTGAAGCAATTGGGTTGGGGGAAATGATCTACGGAGTCCATGGAAGCTTCTGGTTGAATCAATTTCAGGATATCGATCGAAATGGATGGGGTTCGAAGGATGAACAATGGACGGGTGTTCTTGGTGTTCATCATCGAATCGTGGAATTGTAGGTAATGAATTGTGTAATCAATGTTACAGAACTTAAATTAAACTTAAAACGAAGCTAATGGAATGATCAATTGTTGTAATTAAGGCTGAATTGATAGGATTGGAACCGGGTCGTATCGCGGGCAAATTGGACCCGTTTACCAGACAAACGGGTTGGGCTGGTGACACTGTAGCAGGCGCGTGAGTTTCACGCGCAGCCACTCACGGCGGCGCGTGGCGGCGCGTGGACACGAATCTCGAGGTGAGGTCAACATGACTTCTGTCCTATTTAATGTAACGGACATTTTGGAATTGGTTTCGTGTCGATCGGACACCGTCTCGATATTGTTCGGGATATCCGAAGGTTTTAAATTAAGTTTAAAAATAAGTAAAAATTCGGGAAAATTACGGGACTTTGATAGGATGTTAATGATGAGGTTAGTGACCCTCTAATGTGATTTGGACAGGATTGGGAGTCCCGGTGATAGTGGTGTGGCCCGGGAGGGCCGGTGGCACGCGTATCGAGGCACACGGTTAAAACGGTCTGTGAGTGGACTTTGGTTTTATTAATTCTATGCATGCTTAAATGTTTTATATGGATTATGGTTGTGATTTTGTGATGTTGATTTGGTTGTTGGTAAATTGTACGGTTTCACGTATTTCGAGGCGATTTACGTGCTTGCACGTAAATCGAGGTTTCCGGTTTTACATGGATTTTTCATATTTATGACTTGGATATAATATGATGAAATGGTTTTGAAATTGGAAATATGAACTCGGGCTTGAGGCCCAATTATGTTGGAAATTTCGGACTTGGAGTCCATTTGAAAATCGGGCCGGGGGCCCAGTTGGTTAATGAAATCGGGCCAGGGGCCCAGTTGGTATGAAATCGGGCTGAGACCCATTTGAGTTATGTTATCGGGCCAGGGGCCCAGTTGATTTACGAATTCGGGCCGTGGGCCCAGTGGGTTTATAAGTCGGGCTGCGGGCCCAGTTGGTTTACAAATCGGGCCGTGGGCCCAGTGGTTCATAAAATCGGGCATGAGGCCCAGTTGGATAATAAATGTGATTTCGGGTCAGGGACCCTATATTTTATAATGGTGATTTTGGGTCAAGGACCCTAAATGGAATTATGTGGTTTTATGGAAATTTCGGGCAGGGCCCAATGGTAATGGTGTGGTAAAAGGATTTAATAAAACTGTTTTTCCATATACCATCTGGATACAAGGATTTATGATGGTCTCCTCCAGATGTCTGGGACACTGGGGAAGTCACGGTGCATTGCCTGCGAGGGGTCATTATACGGAGCAGCCGGACCGTATGATGACTCAGGAGCAGGATTGCTATGATTGACGTCAGGGACGTCAGACATCAGGGATGTCAGATATATGGACCCGGAGAGACCCCGGGCAGCACGCGTAGCTTATGAAACCGTGAGATATGACGTCAGGGACGTCTAGCGTCTGGGACGCTAAGCATCTGGGATGCTGGTGATGGTAATGGTAAAATATGGATTAATGAATAAAATGGCTTATTGGTTGGATATGTGTTATGTGGTAAAAATGGATTATTGGTTATGAAATGGTATGTCGGGTCAGGGACCCTAAATGGTTTCGGATTTTAAATTGATGTTCAATTATGGTCGTGGGTGGTGTCCCACATGGTTTTAATATGTATGGTGGTGGTATTCCACGGTTTTGGGCTGAGTTCCCACACTTGATTTTTGATTAACGGTTTTTGGGCTAAGGCCCTAATGGCTCGGTTGAGCAAACGTTTTGGTTACTGGTTTTTGGTGGCATGCATACGTTTTTATTGGAGGGCATAAATGTCTTATAAGTGTATTTGATGAACTTACTGGTTTTTGTCCACTCACAGCTTTTGGTTTTAATGCCCTTCAGGTTGATTACGGATGCGATTGCAGCAGAGACTGGGACATTGCACACCTCCTCCATCGATCCTTGCGCACTCTAGATGCCCCGTTGGGCAGTAGCTCTTGGTTATCCCTTGTCTGACACCCCTTGTTGGACGGGAGGAGGGCACATTCCACGGTAATCCCGGGGGGATTGGGATGGGTCCTGTCAACTTGGTATCAGAGCATGGTTGCTCTATTTGTGCGCGCAGGTCGAGGGTGTGATGTCTCATTGGGCTGCAATTCGTTATCAACCTGATAGATAGTTTTTGGGTTTGGATAGTGGATGGAATGTGATTGGCCCGATATGCCGTGCGTTAATGTGATTCGACCCAAGTGGGGTTAATTGTGGTGAACTGGTATAGTGGGACCGTCGGTTCGGTCATGTGATATTGGATTGTTGTGCTGCTAGGTGCAGCCAGGTTCGGGGAACCTCATGTGAGTAATGGTTTAAAATGTGAACCCTTGTGGTGGTTTCTAGTGTGAGGGATGTTGGTTCATCGGAGTTGGCCGATGACCTAGTGGTGGAACCCACATTGAGTTGATGGTAGGATTGGATTTGACGTCTATTCGATGTCTAGACCGCGGGGTCGGTCAGGTTGTGGATTTTATATTACGGAAAGCTGTTTGGTTCGGTTGAACCATAGGGTGTGATTGCGGAACCCTAGTATTAAAAAGGTAAACCTTAATTGTGATTAGCGGGTGAGAACTTGTGCTGCGACGAGTGGCTGAGGTCATGGATGACCATGTGGATGGCTCTGGTGAGTCTAGTCAGAACTATGGGATTCGATCTACGAATACGGTTCTGAGATAAATTATGGAATCCCGTGTTGGATCGGGTATTGGTGTGATGTGTGGATGCGGATCTCGATAGCAATGACAGTTAGTCGGAAGTCATATGGAGATGACTGGCTATCGAGGGTAATCAGTGTGGTCATAATACTTGGGGATCAGGGGACGTTCAGGGAACGTTCATTTTCCTGATGTGGATTGTCAGAGTGGTGGTACCCATAGTCGTGAGGTACGGGATCGTCGTTCGGTATGAACGGAGATCCAGGATTGTCGTATTTGCACACGGTGTGCAGTATGGATGTTTGCGGGTTGGTACTTTTGTGCTGATGCTAGTATGGATGCCTGTGTGCTGATACTTGTGTTGTTGATAGTGTGTTGGTGCTGGTACTAGCGCTGGTGCTAGTGTCGGTAATGGTGTTGACGATGAGCCACAAATTGGGGTGTGACTCCGTCATGATGAACATATGTTCGGTCTTTGAGATTCGGTAGTGGTTGAGTGATTGTGCTGGATGGGACCCAGTTAAATGGTATGGGAGTTGGGGGAGTTGTTGGCAACTCCAAAATTTGTGCGATTTTATGTTTTTAAATATCCCTAAAATGTACATGGAAATGATTAAAACTGGAAAAGACGAGGAAAAAACCATTAGTGGTATAAAGGTAGGAATTTGTAATTGAGAACTTGGGAAACCGAGTGTCGAACCTGTAAAGGTCGGGATGTGCGAACGGAACAATAACGGATTGATTGTGGACACGGGGTTGTCCAAGTGAATTGAGGAGGTAGGAAGTCTAGTGGTTGGACTTGACGTCTTGTTGGGAGCATGTCTGTTTCCAACGTGGTTGGAACCTTAAATTCGAGAAGCGTTGTGATTGGGGAACGAGAGTGGTGTTCGTTCTTGGTGATTGGTATTCCGAAGTCATTGGGGTTGACTTCTTGCTTCCTGCCCTGGCAGACATTGACTGTAGTTACCAGTACGTTGAGCGTGTATTGGTTGGTGAGCTCTTGTGTGTTGCGAGGTCATTAGGAGGAGCTACGTGTTCGAAATTAGGTAAACGAGATTTTTCATTTTCTGCTTGGTGGCAGACGATGTTGGGGTACATGGCGTGGTGAGTGCAGTGAGTTTTGTTGCATCCACGTAGGATGAGTATTGGTGTCATTATTTTGGATCATCCTTGGTTTTTCCTAGGTGGAATGACAAGGATTGATACAAGGTAATCTGTGAGAATCCGCAGTCTCGACGTGTCTCGTCGTTGACTGATCTGTCTAGTTGTGGGAGTCGGTTGTCGATCGTTGTGGCGATCTAGGATTTTGACGTTATAGTCAGGGACACAGTGTCTATCTGGGTCATGATCTTGATGATTCAGATAGGGGGAGAGTATATCACTCTTACCTTGGTACGTGAGTCGTAATCACGGGATTGAACTTCTTTTCGAAGTGGGGCCCGTATGGTATTCTACTCGGGTGAGTAGGTTTTCAAGGTAGTTGAATTTTGTCAACCTTAGACGTGTGGAGGTTGGATTGGCTTCCCTATGAAGTCAATCAAGTGTATTGAACGGGTAACCGATAGGTTCGGTTTTGGTGTGTCTTGGTAAATGTGACGAGATTTCGGGATTTGGAATCGAATTTCTGGGTGACGATTCAGGATTCGATTTTGAAACTTGAAAGTATATTTCCGGATTTGGGTACGGAATGATTGTTCCAAATGCTAGCTTACGGAATAATGATTTCGGATTCGGATTTGGATATGAATTAAAATGTGATGTCTGGGTTTGGATCCGGGATTTCTTACGAAGTTGCGGATTCAGATTCGGAAGTGGAACTAGATGTTGGGTGGAGTTTCGATTGGTCTCATGCTGGATTGGGCAAACGTACTCCATTATTGGAACGCGTTCGGCTATGACCTAGGTGGTTGTAGTCTGGTTATTAGGTAGATGTGTGTACTTCGTACATGGTTCGAGGTACAATACCTTGTAGACTTGTGATGTCTAGTTACGGTATACGGGATATACCCGGGGTGTGTCGGTGAACGTGTTGGTAGTCGGATTGGTTCCGATACCATGGGATTGGTTGTGGACCGGACATTACTATGCAATGGGTCATGGTAATTCCGATGTGTTTAATTACACACAAGTCGGGTGAAAATGTCGGCAAGGATATATTTGTGAGTCGAGTACGTTGGTGGCATGTGTAGCCACGAGTTAGTCTAGTGTCGGTTTTCGACTGACAACAACTGTGTGGTGACAGATTGTCAGGATGTGTCAACTTAGATTGTTGAGTGGGGTCAGCTGACTCCTAGTGGGAGTGGGAAAGGAACCGTCGAGTTGTTGCGTCAACGAGAGGGTTGATTTGACAAGTGGGGTCAAATTCGAAACAAGTAGTTTCAGTCATTCGACGGGGTCGAATGTAGTCGTTGCGTTTTGAGTATTAGTGGTACGTAGAGTGCAGACAAGTTTTGCCTGGTTAGTTGGTGTACGGGTGTACACGTGTTGTGTGGTCGATTCCACTTTCCACGGGGTGTTTGTGGAATCAGGATAGTCGAGTTTCGAGAGCGAAACTTATTAAGGAGGGAAGTACGTTGAGATTAGATCGGTTGGAATTTCGAGGACGAAATTTATTAAGGAGGGAAGGTTGTAACGACCCGTCCCGAATTCCGGGATTAGTTTAGTGATTAATCTTGATTAGTGAGGTTGAACGGTGGTTAGTAGGGCGGAATCGGACAAAATGTGCAAAATGACCGTTTTGCCCCTGGTCGTGGGCAAAATGTTGACTTTTTGTTCGGGCGGTCAAATGGACTTTGACCGATGACCGTGACGTTCGGGACGTCACGAGTTCATAGACAGGTGGCACGTTCGATTCCGACATTCGTAGAGAAAGTTATGGTGTTCGGAAGTTGAGGGGTATTTTGGTAATTTGGCTTATTAGGGGCCAAATGTTGACTTTTTGATCGGGAGGTCCGATGGGCGAGGGTCAAGGACCGTTACGTAGGTATCGTCGATACGAATCCAACGACAGGCGGCATGCCGAAATCGGAGATCCGACGACGACGTTATGGTCAAGGAAACGAACTAACGAACCGAGGCCGGGATTAAAATAATAAAATAATAATGAATAGTGACCATTGACCCTACACACCTGGATGAGTGACAAGTGTCACTCATCCCTTGAAATCAGAATCCATGTTTTTGGGGGAGACCTCATCATGATGTTTAATTAATTTTTAATTAATTAATTAATCTTTTAATTTTCATTATCCCTCCCTAATTTGCTTAACCGTGTACAACCAACCCAGCTTCTACCCAACCTAAAATCCTCTGCCATTGCTAAGCTCGTGAGTGAGAAATTGAGGGAATTGTGAGGTTGAACTGAGTTGGGTAAACACGAGAGATCAACAGAGAAGGGAGACTCAAATTTCGGATTTTTGAGTTTAGGAGGGAAATTCGATTACTGAGTGTTAGGCCGTGAGGATCGAAATTGAGCTCACATTCAGCTTTCTGGGATCAACACGAATCGATCTGCAACAAGAACGAAGGTAATTGGGGTCGAATTGAGGAAGAACAGAAGGATGGAGGTCTCTGAAATTTCGAAGTTGAGTCGTGGAATTGGAGGCTTCGTTGGATGAAATTGAGGTGGGGAAACTGCTTCCCATGATCCCACGATGCTTCTGGGTTCATCAATTGAAGGAAAACGGGTGTGATCGACAGACTTCCATGGTTGCACAGTGACGGCCATCGAGCTTGAGTCGTGACGATTGAACACTGGATTGAAGCAATTGGGTTGGGGGAAATGATCTACGGAGTCCATGGAAGCTTCTGGTTGAATCAATTTCAGGATATCGATCGAAATGGATGGGGTTCGAAGGATGAACAATGGACGGGTGTTCTTGGTGTTCATCATCGAATCGTGGAATTGTAGGTAATGAATTGTGTAATCAATGTTACAGAACTTAAATTAAACTTAAAACGAAGCTAATGGAATGATCAATTGTTGTAATTAAGGCTGAATTGATAGGATTGGAACCGGGTCGTATCGCGGGCAAATTGGACCCGTTTACCAGACAAACGGGTTGGGCTGGTGACACTGTAGCAGGCGCGTGAGTTTCACGCGCAGCCACTCACGGCGGCGCGTGGCGGCGCGTGGACACGAATCTCGAGGTGAGGTCAACATGACTTCTGTCCTATTTAATGTAACGGACATTTTGGAATTGGTTTCGTGTCGATCGGACACCGTCTCGATATTGTTCGGGATATCCGAAGGTTTTAAATTAAGTTTAAAAATAAGTAAAAATTCGGGAAAATTACGGGACTTTGATAGGATGTTAATGATGAGGTTAGTGACCCTCTAATGTGATTTGGACAGGATTGGGAGTCCCGGTGATAGTGGTGTGGCCCGGGAGGGCCGGTGGCACGCGTATCGAGGCACACGGTTAAAACGGTCTGTGAGTGGACTTTGGTTTTATTAATTCTATGCATGCTTAAATGTTTTATATGGATTATGGTTGTGATTTTGTGATGTTGATTTGGTTGTTGGTAAATTGTACGGTTTCACGTATTTCGAGGCGATTTACGTGCTTGCACGTAAATCGAGGTTTCCGGTTTTACATGGATTTTTCATATTTATGACTTGGATATAATATGATGAAATGGTTTTGAAATTGGAAATATGAACTCGGGCTTGAGGCCCAATTATGTTGGAAATTTCGGACTTGGAGTCCATTTGAAAATCGGGCCGGGGGCCCAGTTGGTTAATGAAATCGGGCCAGGGGCCCAGTTGGTATGAAATCGGGCTGAGACCCATTTGAGTTATGTTATCGGGCCAGGGGCCCAGTTGATTTACGAATTCGGGCCGTGGGCCCAGTGGGTTTATAAGTCGGGCTGCGGGCCCAGTTGGTTTACAAATCGGGCCGTGGGCCCAGTGGTTCATAAAATCGGGCATGAGGCCCAGTTGGATAATAAATGTGATTTCGGGTCAGGGACCCTATATTTTATAATGGTGATTTTGGGTCAAGGACCCTAAATGGAATTATGTGGTTTTATGGAAATTTCGGGCAGGGCCCAATGGTAATGGTGTGGTAAAAGGATTTAATAAAACTGTTTTTCCATATACCATCTGGATACAAGGATTTATGATGGTCTCCTCCAGATGTCTGGGACACTGGGGAAGTCACGGTGCATTGCCTGCGAGGGGTCATTATACGGAGCAGCCGGACCGTATGATGACTCAGGAGCAGGATTGCTATGATTGACGTCAGGGACGTCAGACATCAGGGATGTCAGATATATGGACCCGGAGAGACCCCGGGCAGCACGCGTAGCTTATGAAACCGTGAGATTTGACGTCAGGGACGTCTAGCGTCTGGGACGCTAAGCATCTGGGATGCTGGTGATGGTAATGGTAAAATATGGATTAATGAATAAAATGGCTTATTGGTTGGATATGTGTTATGTGGTAAAAATGGATTATTGGTTATGAAATGGTATGTCGGGTCAGGGACCCTAAATGGTTTCGGATTTTAAATTGATGTTCAATTATGGTCGTGGGTGGTGTCCCACATGGTTTTAATATGTATGGTGGTGGTATTCCACGGTTTTGGGCTGAGTTCCCACACTTGATTTTTGATTAACGGTTTTTGGGCTAAGGCCCTAATGGCTCGGTTGAGCAAACGTTTTGGTTACTGGTTTTTGGTGGCATGCATACGTTTTTATTGGAGGGCATAAATGTCTTATAAGTGTATTTGATGAACTTACTGGTTTTTGTCCACTCACAGCTTTTGGTTTTAATGCCCTTCAGGTTGATTACGGATGCGATTGCAGCAGAGACTGGGACATTGCACACCTCCTCCATCGATCCTTGCGCACTCTAGATGCCCCGTTGGGCAGTAGCTCTTGGTTATCCCTTGTCTGACACCCCTTGTTGGACGGGAGGAGGGCACATTCCACGGTAATCCCGGGGGGATTGGGATGGGTCCTGTCAACTTGGTATCAGAGCATGGTTGCTCTATTTGTGCGCGCAGGTCGAGGGTGTGATGTCTCATTGGGCTGCAATTCGTTATCAACCTGATAGATAGTTTTTGGGTTTGGATAGTGGATGGAATGTGATTGGCCCGATATGCCGTGCGTTAATGTGATTCGACCCAAGTGGGGTTGATTGTGGTGAACTGGTATAGTGGGACCGTCGGTTCGGTCATGTGATATTGGATTGTTGTGCTGCTAGGTGCAGCCAGGTTCGGGGAACCTCATGTGAGTAATGGTTTAAAATGTGAACCCTTGTGGTGGTTTCTAGTGTGAGGGATGTTGGTTCATCGGAGTTGGCCGATGACCTAGTGGTGGAACCCACATTGAGTTGATGGTAGGATTGGATTTGACGTCTATTCGATGTCTAGACCGCGGGGTCGGTCAGGTTGTGGATTTTATATTACGGAAAGCTGTTTGGTTCGGTTGAACCATAGGGTGTGATTGCGGAACCCTAGTATTAAAAAGGTAAACCTTAATTGTGATTAGCGGGTGAGAACTTGTGCTGCGACGAGTGGCTGAGGTCATGGATGACCATGTGGATGGCTCTGGTGAGTCTAGTCAGAACTATGGGATTCGATCTACGAATACGGTTCTGAGATAAATTATGGAATCCCGTGTTGGATCGGGTATTGGTGTGATGTGTGGATGCGGATCTCGATAGCAATGACAGTTAGTCGGAAGTCATATGGAGATGACTGGCTATCGAGGGTAATCAGTGTGGTCATAATACTTGGGGATCAGGGGACGTTCAGGGAACGTTCATTTTCCTGATGTGGATTGTCAGAGTGGTGGTACCCATAGTCGTGAGGTACGGGATCGTCGTTCGGTATGAACGGAGATCCAGGATTGTCGTATTTGCACACGGTGTGCAGTATGGATGTTTGCGGGTTGGTACTTTTGTGCTGATGCTAGTATGGATGCCTGTGTGCTGATACTTGTGTTGTTGATAGTGTGTTGGTGCTGGTACTAGCGCTGGTGCTAGTGTCGGTAATGGTGTTGACGATGAGCCACAAATTGGGGTGTGACTCCGTCATGATGAACATATGTTCGGTCTTTGAGATTCGGTAGTGGTTGAGTGATTGTGCTGGATGGGACCCAGTTAAATGGTATGGGAGTTGGGGGAGTTGTTGGCAACTCCAAAATTTGTGCGATTTTATGTTTTTAAATATCCCTAAAATGTACATGGAAATGATTAAAACTGGAAAAGACGAGGAAAAAACCATTAGTGGTATAAAGGTAGGAATTTGTAATTGAGAACTTGGGAAACCGAGTGTCGAACCTGTAAAGGTCGGGATGTGCGAACGGAACAATAACGGATTGATTGTGGACACGGGGTTGTCCAAGTGAATTGAGGAGGTAGGAAGTCTAGTGGTTGGACTTGACGTCTTGTTGGGAGCATGTCTGTTTCCAACGTGGTTGGAACCTTAAATTCGAGAAGCGTTGTGATTGGGGAACGAGAGTGGTGTTCGTTCTTGGTGATTGGTATTCCGAAGTCATTGGGGTTGACTTCTTGCTTCCTGCCCTGGCAGACATTGACTGTAGTTACCAGTACGTTGAGCGTGTATTGGTTGGTGAGCTCTTGTGTGTTGCGAGGTCATTAGGAGGAGCTACGTGTTCGAAATTAGGTAAACGAGATTTTTCATTTTCTGCTTGGTGGCAGACGATGTTGGGGTACATGGCGTGGTGAGTGCAGTGAGTTTTGTTGCATCCACGTAGGATGAGTATTGGTGTCATTATTTTGGATCATCCTTGGTTTTTCCTAGGTGGAATGACAAGGATTGATACAAGGTAATCTGTGAGAATCCGCAGTCTCGACGTGTCTCGTCGTTGACTGATCTGTCTAGTTGTGGGAGTCGGTTGTCGATCGTTGTGGCGATCTAGGATTTTGACGTTATAGTCAGGGACACAGTGTCTATCTGGGTCATGATCTTGATGATTCAGATAGGGGGAGAGTATATCACTCTTACCTTGGTACGTGAGTCGTAATCACGGGATTGAACTTCTTTTCGAAGTGGGGCCCGTATGGTATTCTACTCGGGTGAGTAGGTTTTCAAGGTAGTTGAATTTTGTCAACCTTAGACGTGTGGAGGTTGGATTGGCTTCCCTATGAAGTCAATCAAGTGTATTGAACGGGTAACCGATAGGTTCGGTTTTGGTGTGTCTTGGTAAATGTGACGAGATTTCGGGATTTGGAATCGAATTTCTGGGTGACGATTCAGGATTCGATTTTGAAACTTGAAAGTATATTTCCGGATTTGGGTACGGAATGATTGTTCCAAATGCTAGCTTACGGAATAATGATTTCGGATTCGGATTTGGATATGAATTAAAATGTGATGTCTGGGTTTGGATCCGGGATTTCTTACGAAGTTGCGGATTCAGATTCGGAAGTGGAACTAGATGTTGGGTGGAGTTTCGATTGGTCTCATGCTGGATTGGGCAAACGTACTCCATTATTGGAACGCGTTCGGCTATGACCTAGGTGGTTGTAGTCTGGTTATTAGGTAGATGTGTGTACTTCGTACATGGTTCGAGGTACAATACCTTGTAGACTTGTGATGTCTAGTTACGGTATACGGGATATACCCGGGGTGTGTCGGTGAACGTGTTGGTAGTCGGATTGGTTCCGATACCATGGGATTGGTTGTGGACCGGACATTACTATGCAATGGGTCATGGTAATTCCGATGTGTTTAATTACACACAAGTCGGGTGAAAATGTCGGCAAGGATATATTTGTGAGTCGAGTACGTTGGTGGCATGTGTAGCCACGAGTTAGTCTAGTGTCGGTTTTCGACTGACAACAACTGTGTGGTGACAGATTGTCAGGATGTGTCAACATAGATTGTTGAGTGGGGTCAGCTGACTCCTAGTGGGAGTGGGAAAGGAACCGTCGAGTTGTTGCGTCAACGAGAGGGTTGATTTGACAAGTGGGGTCAAATTCGAAACAAGTAGTTTCAGTCATTCGACGGGGTCGAATGTAGTCGTTGCGTTTTGAGTATTAGTGGTACGTAGAGTGCAGACAAGTTTTGCCTGGTTAGTTGGTGTACGGGTGTACACGTGTTGTGTGGTCGATTCCACTTTCCACGGGGTGTTTGTGGAATCAGGATAGTCGAGTTTCGAGAGCGAAACTTATTAAGGAGGGAAGTACGTTGAGATTAGATCGGTTGGAATTTCGAGGACGAAATTTATTAAGGAGGGAAGGTTGTAACGACCCGTCCCGAATTCCGGGATTAGTTTAGTGATTAATCTTGATTAGTGAGGTTGAACGGTGGTTAGTTAGGGCGGAATCGGACAAAATGTGCAAAATGACCGTTTGCCCCTGGTCGTGGGCAAAATGTTGACTTTTTGTTCGGTGCGGTCAAATGGACTTTGACCGATGACCGTGACGTTCGGTGACGTCACGAGTTCATAGACAGGTGGCACGTTCGATTCCGACATTCGTAGAGAAAGTTATGGTGTTCGGAAGTTGAGGGGTATTTTGGTAATTTGGCTTATTAGGGGCCAAATGTTGACTTTTTGATCGGGAGGTCCGATGGGCGAGGGTCAAGGACCGTTACGTAGGTATCGTCGATACGAATCCAACGACAGGCGGCATGCCGAAATCGGAGATCCGACGACGACGTTATGGTCAAGGAAACGAACTAACGAACCGAGGCCGGGATTAAAATAATAAAATAATAATGAATAGTGACCATTGACCCTACACACCTGGAAGTGAGTGACAAGTGTCACTCATCCCTTGAAATCAGAATCCATGTTTTTGGGGGAGACCTCATCATGATGTTTAATTAATTTTTAATTAATTAATTAATCTTTTAATTTTCATTATCCCTCCCTAAATTTGCTTAACCGTGTACAACCAACCCAGCTTCTACCCAACCTAAAATCCTCTGCCATTGCTAAGCTCGTGAGTGAGAAATTGAGGGAATTGTGAGGTTGAACTGAGTTGGGTAAACACGAGAGATCAACAGAGAAGGGAGACTCAAATTTCGGATTTTTGAGTTTAGGAGGGAAATTCGATTACTGAGTGTTAGGGCCGTGAGGATCGAAATTGAGCTCACATTCAGCTTTCTGGCTGATCAACACGAATCGATCTGCAACAAGAACGAAGGTAATTGGGGTCGAATTGAGGAAGAACAGGAAGGAGGAGGTCTCTGAAATTTCGAAGTTGAGTCGTGGAATTGGAGGCTTCGTTGGATGAAATTGAGGTGGGGAAACTGCTTCCCATGATCCCACGATGCTTCTGGGTTCATCAATTGAAGGAAAACGGGTGTGATCGACAGACTTCCATGGTTGCACAGTGACGGCCATCGAGCTTGAGTCGTGACGATTGAACACTGGATTGAAGCAATTGGGTTGGGGGAAATGATCTACGGAGTCCATGGAAGCTTCTGGTTGAATCAATTTCAGGATATCGATCGAAATGGATGGGGTTCGAAGGATGAACAATGGACGGGTGTTCTTGGTGTTCATCATCGAATCGTGGAATTGTAGGTAATGAATTGTGTAATCAATGTTACAGAACTTAAATTAAACTTAAAACGAAGCTAATGGAATGATCAATTGTTGTAATTAAGGCTGAATTGATAGGATTGGAACCGGGTCGTATCGCGGGCAAATTGGACCCGTTTACCAGACAAACGGGTTGGGCTGGTGACACTGTAGCAGGCCGCGTGAGTTTCACGCGCAGCCACTCACGGCGGCGCGTGGCGGCGCGTTGGACACGAATCTCGAGGTGAGGTCAACATGACTTCTGTCCTATTTAATGTAACGGACATTTTGGAATTGGTTTCAGTGTCGATCGGGACACCGTCTCGATATTGTTCGGGATATCCGAAGGTTTTAATTAAGTTTAAAAATAAGTAAAAATTCGGGAAAATTACGGGACTTTGATAGGATGTTAATGATGAGGTTAGTGACCCTCTAATGTGATTTGGACAGGATTGGGAGTCCCGGTGATAGTGGTGTGGCCCCGGGAGGGCCGGTGGCACGCGTATCGAGGCACACGGTTATAAACGGTCTGTGAGTGGACTTTGGTTTTATTAATTCTATGCATGCTTAAATGTTTTATATGGATTATGGTTGTGATTTTGTGATGTTGATTTGGTTGTTGGTAAATTGTACGGTTTCACGTATTTCGAGGCGATTTACGTGCTTGCACGTAAATCGAGGTTTCCGGTTTTACATGGATTTTTCATATTTATGACTTGGATATAATATGATGAAATGGTTTTGAAATTGGAAATATGAACTCGGGCTTGAGGCCCAATTTATAGTTGGACCTTTTCGGACTCTGGACGGGGCCCGATTTGAATAATCGGGCCAGGGGGCCCAGTTGGTTAATGAAATATCGGGTCCGGAGGCCCATTTGAGTTATGTTATCGGGCCAGGGGCCCAGTTGATTTACGAATTCGGGCCGTGGGCCCAGTGGGTTTATAAGTCGGGCTGCGGGCCCAGTTGGTTTACAAATCGGGCCGTGGGCCCAGTGGTTCATAAAATCGGGCATGAGGCCCAGTTGGATAATAAATGTGATTTCGGGACAGGGACCCTATATTTTATAATGGTGATTTTGGGTCAAGGACCCTAAATGGAATTATGTGGTTTTATGGAAATTTCGTGCAGGGCCCAATGGTAATGGTGTGGTAAAAGGATTTAATAAAACTGTTTTTTCCATATACCATCTGGATACAAGGATTTATGATGGTCTCCTCCAGATGTCTGGGACACTGGGGAAGTCACGGTGCATTGCCTGCGAGGGGGTCATTATACGGAGCAGCCGGGACCATATGATGACTCAGGAGCAGGATTGCTATGATTGACGTCAGGGACGTCAGACATCAGGGGATGTCAGATATATGGACCCGGAGAGACCCCGGGCAGCACGCGTAGCTTATGAAACCGTGAGATATGACGTCAGGGACGTCTAGCGTCTGGGACGCTAAGCATCTGGGATGCTGGTGATGGTAATGGTAAAATATGGATTAATGAATAAAATGGCTTATTGGTTGGATATGTGTTATGTGGTAAAAATGGATTATTGGTTATGAAATGGTATGTCGGGTCAGGGACCCTAAAATGGTTTCGGATTTTAAATTGATGTTCAATTATGGTCGTGGGTGGTGACCCACATGGTTTTAATATGTATGGTGGTGGTATTCCACGGTTTTGGGGCTGAGTTCCCACACTTGATTTTTGGTTAACGGTTTTTGGGCTAAGGCCCTAATGGCTCGGTTGAGCAAACGTTTTGGTTACTGGTTTTTGGTGGCATGCATACGTTTTTATTGGAGGGCATAAATGTCTTATAAGTGTATTTGATGAACTTACTGGTTTTTGTCCACTCACAGCTTTTGGTTTTAATGCCCTTCAGGTTGATTACGGATGCGATTGCAGCAGAGACTGGGACATTGCACACCTCCTCCATCAATCCTTGCGCACTCTAGATGCCCCGTTGGGCAGTAGCTCTTGGTTATCCCTTGTCTGACACCCCTTGTTGGACGGGAGGAGGGCACATTCCACGGTAATCCCGGGGGGGATTGGGATGGGTCCTGTCAACTTGGTATCAGAGCATGGTTGCTCTATTTGTGCGCGCAGGTCGAGGGGTGTGATGTCTCATTGGGCTGCAATTCGTTATCAACCTGATAGATAGTTTTTGGGTTTGGATAGTGGATGGAATGTGATTGGCCCGATACGCCGTGCGTTAATGTGATTCGACCCAAGTGGGGTTGATTGTGGTGAACTGGTATAGTGGGACCGTCGGTTCGGTCATGTGATATTGGATTGTTGTGCTGCTAGGTGCAGCCAGGTTCGGGGAACCTCATGTGAGTAATGGTTTAAAATGTGAACCCTTGTGGTGGTTTCTAGTGTGAGGGATGTTGGTTCATCGGAGTTGGCCGATGACCTAGTGGTGGAACCCACATTGAGTTGATGGTAGGATTGGATTTGACGTCTATTCGATGTCTAGACCGCGGGGGTCGGGGATTTTATATTACGGAAAGCTGTTTGGTTCGGTTGAACCATAGGGTGTGATTGCGGAACCCTAGTATTAAAAAGGTAAACCTTAATTGTGATTAGCGGGTGAGAACTTGTGCTGCGACGAGTGGCTGAGGTCATGGATGACCATGTGGATGGCTCTGGTGAGTCTAGTCAGAACTATGGGATTCGATCTACGAATACGGTTCTGAGATAAATTATGGAATCCCGTGTTGGATCGGGTATTGGTGTGATGTGTGGATGCGGATCTCGATAGCAATGACAGTTAGTCGGAAGTCATATGGAGATGACTGGCTATCGAGGGTAATCAGTGTGGTCATAATACTTGGGGATCAGGGGACGTTCAGGGAACGTTCATTTTCCTGATGTGGATTGTCAGAGTGGTGGTACCCATAGTCGTGAGGTACGGGATCGTCGTTCGGTATGAACGGAGATCCAGGATTGTCGTATTTGCACACGGTGTGCAGTATGGATGTTTGCGGGTTGGTACTTTTGTGCTGATGCTAGTATGGATGCCTGTGTGCTGATACTTGTGTTGTTGATAGTGTGTTGGTGCTGGTACTAGCGCTGGTGCTAGTGTCGGTAATGGTGTTGACGATGAGCCACAAATTGGGGTGTGACTCCGTCATGATGAACATATGTTCGGTCTTTGAGATTCGGTAGTGGTTGAGTGATTGTGCTGGATGGGACCCAGTTAAATGGTATGGGAGTTGGGGGAGTTGTTGGCAACTCCAAAATTTGTGCGATTTTATGTTTTTAAATATCCCTAAAATGTACATGGAAATGATTAAAACTGGAAAAGACGAGGAAAAAACCATTAGTGGTATAAAGGTAGGAATTTGTAATTGAGAACTTGGGAAACCGAGTGTCGAACCTGTAAAGGTCGGGATGTGCGAACGGAACAATAACGGATTGATTGTGGACACGGGGTTGTCCAAGTGAATTGAGGAGGTAGGAAGTCTAGTGGTTGGACTTGACGTCTTGTTGGGAGCATGTCTGTTTCCAACGTGGTTGGAACCTTAAATTCGAGAAGCGTTGTGATTGGGGAACGAGAGTGGTGTTCGTTCTTGGTGATTGGTATTCCGAAGTCATTGGGGTTGACTTCTTGCTTCCTGCCCTGGCAGACATTGACTGTAGTTACCAGTACGTTGAGCGTGTATTGGTTGGTGAGCTCTTGTGTGTTGCGAGGTCATTAGGAGGAGCTACGTGTTCGAAATTAGGTAAACGAGATTTTTCATTTTCTGCTTGGTGGCAGACGATGTTGGGGTACATGGCGTGGTGAGTGCAGTGAGTTTTGTTGCATCCACGTAGGATGAGTATTGGTGTCATTATTTTGGATCATCCTTGGTTTTTCCTAGGTGGAATGACAAGGATTGATACAAGGTAATCTGTGAGAATCCGCAGTCTCGACGTGTCTCGTCGTTGACTGATCTGTCTAGTTGTGGGAGTCGGTTGTCGATCGTTGTGGCGATCTAGGATTTTGACGTTATAGTCAGGGACACAGTGTCTATCTGGGTCATGATCTTGATGATTCAGATAGGGGGAGAGTATATCACTCTTACCTTGGTACGTGAGTCGTAATCACGGGATTGAACTTCTTTTCGAAGTGGGGCCCGTATGGTATTCTACTCGGGTGAGTAGGTTTTCAAGGTAGTTGAATTTTTTCAACCTTAGACGTGTGGAGGTTGGATTGGCTTCCCTATGAAGTCAATCAAGTGTATTGAACGGGTAACCGATAGGTTCGGTTTTGGTGTGTCTTGGTAAATGTGACGAGATTTCGGGATTTGGAATCGAATTTCTGGGTGACGATTCAGGATTCGATTTTGAAACTTGAAAGTATATTTCCGGATTTGGGTACGGAATGATTGTTCCAAATGCTAGCTTACGGAATAATGATTTCGGATTCGGATTTGGATATGAATTAAAATGTGATGTCTGGGTTTGGATCCGGGATTTCTTACGAAGTTGCGGATTCAGATTCGGAAGTGGAACTAGATGTTGGGTGGAGTTTCGATTGGTCTCATGCTGGATTGGGCAAACGTACTCCATTATTGGAACGCGTTCGGCTATGACCTAGGTGGTTGTAGTCTGGTTATTAGGTAGATGTGTGTACTTCGTACATGGTTCGAGGTACAATACCTTGTAGACTTGTGATGTCTAGTTACGGTATACGGGATATACCCGGGGTGTGTCGGTGAACGTGTTGGTAGTCGGATTGGTTCCGATACCATGGGATTGGTTATGGACCGGACATTACTATGCAATGGGTCATGGTAATTCCGATGTGTTTAATTACACACAAGTCGGGTGAAAATGTCGGCAAGGATATATTTGTGAGTCGAGTACGTTGGTGGCATGTGTAGCCACGAGTTAGTCTAGTGTCGGTTTTCGACTGACAACAACTGTGTGGTGACAGATTGTCAGGATGTGTCAACATAGATTGTTGAGTGGGGTCAGCTGACTCCTAGTGGGAGTGGGAAAGGAACCGTCGAGTTGTTGCGTCAACGAGAGGGTTGATTTGACAAGTGGGGTCAAATTCGAAACAAGTAGTTTCAGTCATTCGACGGGGTCGAATGTAGTCGTTGCGTTTTGAGTATTAGTGGTACGTAGAGTGCAGACAAGTTTTGCCTGGTTAGTTGGTGTACGGGTGTACACGTGTTGTGTGGTCGATTCCACTTTCCACGGGGTGTTTGTGGAATCAGGATAGTCGAGTTTCGAGAGCGAAACTTATTAAGGAGGGAAGTACGTTGAGATTAGATCGGTTGGAATTTCGAGGACGAAATTTATTAAGGAGGGAAGGTTGTAACGACCCGTCCCGAATTCCGGGATTAGTTTAGTGATTAATCTTGATTAGTGAGGTTGAACGGTGGTTAGTAGGGCGGAATCGGACAAAATGTGCAAAATGACCGTTTTGCCCCTGGTCGTGGGCAAAATGTTGACTTTTTGTTCGGGCGGTCAAATGGACTTTGACCGATGACCGTGACGTTCGGGACGTCACGAGTTCATAGACAGGTGGCACGTTCGATTCCGACATTCGTAGAGAAAGTTATGGTGTTCGGAAGTTGAGGGGTATTTTGGTAATTTGGCTTATTAGGGGCCAAATGTTGACTTTTTGATCGGGAGGTCCGATGGGCGAGGGTCAAGGACCGTTACGTAGGTATCGTCGATACGAATCCAACGACAGGCGGCATGCCGAAATCGGAGATCCGACGACGACGTTATGGTCAAGGAAACGAACTAACGAACCGAGGCCGGGATTAAAATAATAAAATAATAATGAATAGTGACCATTGACCCTACACACCTGGATGAGTGACAAGTGTCACTCATCCCTTGAAATCAGAATCCATGTTTTTGGGGGAGACCTCATCATGATGTTTAATTAATTTTTAATTAATTAATTAATCTTTTAATTTTCATTATCCCTCCCTAATTTGCTTAACCGTGTACAACCAACCCAGCTTCTACCCAACCTAAAATCCTCTGCCATTGCTAAGCTCGTGAGTGAGAAATTGAGGGAATTGTGAGGTTGAACTGAGTTGGGTAAACACGAGAGATCAACAGAGAAGGGAGACTCAAATTTCGGATTTTTGAGTTTAGGAGGGAAATTCGATTACTGAGTGTTAGGCCGTGAGGATCGAAATTGAGCTCACATTCAGCTTTCTGGGATCAACACGAATCGATCTGCAACAAGAACGAAGGTAATTGGGGTCGAATTGAGGAAGAACAGAAGGATGGAGGTCTCTGAAATTTCGAAGTTGAGTCGTGGAATTGGAGGCTTCGTTGGATGAAATTGAGGTGGGGAAACTGCTTCCCATGATCCCACGATGCTTCTGGGTTCATCAATTGAAGGAAAACGGGTGTGATCGACAGACTTCCATGGTTGCACAGTGACGGCCATCGAGCTTGAGTCGTGACGATTGAACACTGGATTGAAGCAATTGGGTTGGGGGAAATGATCTACGGAGTCCATGGAAGCTTCTGGTTGAATCAATTTCAGGATATCGATCGAAATGGATGGGGTTCGAAGGATGAACAATGGACGGGTGTTCTTGGTGTTCATCATCGAATCGTGGAATTGTAGGTAATGAATTGTGTAATCAATGTTACAGAACTTAAATTAAACTTAAAACGAAGCTAATGGAATGATCAATTGTTGTAATTAAGGCTGAATTGATAGGATTGGAACCGGGTCGTATCGCGGGCAAATTGGACCCGTTTACCAGACAAACGGGTTGGGCTGGTGACACTGTAGCAGGCGCGTGAGTTTCACGCGCAGCCACTCACGGCGGCGCGTGGCGGCGCGTGGACACGAATCTCGAGGTGAGGTCAACATGACTTCTGTCCTATTTAATGTAACGGACATTTTGGAATTGGTTTCGTGTCGATCGGACACCGTCTCGATATTGTTCGGGATATCCGAAGGTTTTAAATTAAGTTTAAAAATAAGTAAAAATTCGGGAAAATTACGGGACTTTGATAGGATGTTAATGATGAGGTTAGTGACCCTCTAATGTGATTTGGACAGGATTGGGAGTCCCGGTGATAGTGGTGTGGCCCGGGAGGGCCGGTGGCACGCGTATCGAGGCACACGGTTAAAACGGTCTGTGAGTGGACTTTGGTTTTATAAATTCTATGCATGCTTAAATGTTTTATATGGATTATGGTTGTGATTTTGTGATGTTGATTTGGTTGTTGGTAAATTGTACGGTTTCACGTATTTCGAGGCGATTTACGTGCTTGCACGTAAATCGAGGTTTCCGGTTTTACATGGATTTTTCATATTTATGACTTGGATATAATATGATGAAATGGTTTTGAAATTGGAAATATGAACTCGGGCTTGAGGCCCAATTATGTTGGAAATTTCGGACTTGGAGTCCATTTGAAAATCGGGCCGGGGGCCCAGTTGGTTAATGAAATCGGGCCAGGGGCCCAATTGGTATGAAATCGGGCTGAGACCCATTTGAGTTATGTTATCGGGCCAGGGGCCCAGTTGATTTACGAATTCGGGCCGTGGGCCCAGTGGGTTTATAAGTCGGGCTGCGGGCCCAGTTGGTTTACAAATCGGGCCGTGGGCCCAGTGGTTCATAAAATCGGGCATGAGGCCCAGTTGGATAATAAATGTGATTTCGGGTCAGGGACCCTATATTTTATAATGGTGATTTTGGGTCAAGGACCCTAAATGGAATTATGTGGTTTTATGGAAATTTCGGGCAGGGCCCAATGGTAATGGTGTGGTAAAAGGATTTAATAAAACTGTTTTTCCATATACCATCTGGATACAAGGATTTATGATGGTCTCCTCCAGATGTCTGGGACACTGGGGAAGTCACGGTGCATTGCCTGCGAGGGGTCATTATACGGAGCAGCCGGACCGTATGATGACTCAGGAGCAGGATTGCTATGATTGACGTCAGGGACGTCAGACATCAGGGATGTCAGATATATGGACCCGGAGAGACCCCGGGCAGCACGCGTAGCTTATGAAACCGTGAGATATGACGTCAGGGACGTCTAGCGTCTGGGACGCTAAGCATCTGGGATGCTGGTGATGGTAATGGTAAAATATGGATTAATGAATAAAATGGCTTATTGGTTGGATATGTGTTATGTGGTAAAAATGGATTATTGGTTATGAAATGGTATGTCGGGTCAGGGACCCTAAATGGTTTCAGATTTTAAATTGATGTTCAATTATGGTCGTGGGTGGTGACCCACATGGTTTTAATATGTATGGTGGTGGTATTCCACGGTTTTGGGCTGAGTTCCCACACTTGGTTTTTGGTTAACGGTTTTTGGGCTAAGGCCCTAATGGCTCGGTTGAGCAAACGTTTTGGTTACTGGTTTTTGGTGGCATGCATACGTTTTTATTGGAGGGCATAAATGTCTTATAAGTGTATTTGATGAACTTACTGGTTTTTGTCCACTCACAGCTTTTGGTTTTAATGCCCTTCAGGTTGATTACGGATGCGATTGCAGCAGAGACTGGGACATTGCACACCTCCTCCATCGATCCTTGCGCACTCTAGATGCCCCGTTGGGCAGTAGCTCTTGGTTATCCCTTGTCTGACACCCCTTGTTGGACGGGAGCAGGGCACATTCCACGGTAATCCCGGGGGGATTGGGATGGGTCCTGTCAAATGACCCGTCTCGAATTTCAAAATTAATTTATTAATTAAGTGAGGATTATCGTGACTAATCAGAGATTAGTCAAGAGATTTGGACGGACGATGTAAAATGACAGTTTTACCCCTAGAATTAGGTAAAAAGCTGACTTTGACCCGGGTGGTCAAATGCACGAGAACCGAGGTCTGTTACGTAGATCAGAATGTTATGAGTCCGTAGGTAAGCGACACGTTAAAATCGGACATTCAACGAGAAATTTTTGGGTTTGGAATGCATTTTGGCACTATTGCACGTAAATCGAGAAATAGGACACATGAACTGTTTTGATTGGATAAAAATCTAGAGAGGACCTACCAGATGAGTGACAAGTGTATATTGACCTAAACCCAATATTTTGGGCTTATCTTCATCTTCATCATTCATTCAGCTGTTTTCTCATACCCGTGAAACCCCTCCCAAACCCGTGTAACCCAATCCCACACCAAACACCATCAATCTTCATGTGATGCACCTGGTTTGTGAAGGAAAAAGGAAGAGGATGTAAAGACCTGTCCTGAATTTTGGGATTAATTAACAATAATTATGATTAATTAAGGATAATTACGGGTTAATTGGGAAGATTCCTCGACTAATCCGGAGAATCGTGGATGGATGGTTGAAATGACGATTTTACCCCTAGACTTGGATAAAATGTTGACTTTTGACTCTGGCGGTCAAATGGACTTTGACTAATGATCGTGACATAGATCGGGATGTTACAAGTCCGTAGACAGGCGGCACGTCAAAATCAGACTTTGGATAGGAAATTTATGGATCTAGAACGCATTACAGTACTATTGCACGTAAACTGAGGAGTGTCGACACGTGGCATGTTTGGATTGGAAAATATCTGGTGGGTGACCACCAGATGAGTGACAACTGTCACCCATTTGATTGGCCCAAACCCCAATAATTTGGGTCATTATCCTTATCTTCATCATCTCTGTGTTTCCCCTTAACTCGAAACCTCCCACAACCCACCCCAACCTTCACAAACCTTGATTTACTGATGGTGGTGTGAACAGAAGAGTGAGAGAAGGAAATGAGGTGAGCACGACGGTGCTAATGACTTGGACGGCAGAGCATGGTGGCTCGAAACCCGTAGGTGAGCTAATTCAGGTTTGAAAAATGGGTTTTTAATTAGGCTGTTTGTTGGGTGTTTCTGAGGTTTAAACCTTCTTTCTAGGTTTCATACGAACTCAGGGGAGCCATTTTCGAAGGCTGAAGTGACGGAGGTTAGCTGGAATCCAAGCTTCAAGATCAAGCTTTACTGTTCATCGACCTAGGGTGAGTTTTAGTTGGTTTTTCTCGATTTTATTTAGATAGAACCCTTTCTGGGGATTAGGAGAATGCATAGGAAGAAGAATGGATGAAACCAGGTTAAAAATAAGGCTTTTAGAGCTGGGTCAGGGTCGCGGGTCTGCGCTACCCGATTCAGGTAGTCGGGTTGATTCGGACGGAGGTAAGGGATGATGATGACGTCAGAGGGTGATGTCATCATCTGACAGTTGTTAGGCAGGGACCAATGAGGGCTTGAAACGTGTCACATGTCAGTGCACAGTCAGCACTGACATGTCAGTGACGTGGCCCAATCAGGGGTTACCACGTGTCACTGACATGTAAGCGACATGGACCAATGGCAGGCTGACACGTGGCACTGTCAGATCTGACAACTGTCAGAGTTTTCAGTAATGACGTAATACTGACATCAGCAATGATGTCAGCGTTGACTTTGACCTGACAGTTAACCAGCGTTGACTTTGCGTTGACCACGTGCGTGGGCGCGTGTAAGCACAAATTTTGAGGTAGAACTAGTGTCATTTTTAAGGTTTAGACAATCTGGATCCAATGGTGGTGGTGGTTTTGGGCGCGTGGGCGCGTTGACTTTTTCGGGAGTTTTGGGGTTTTATTCTATGAACTTGTATAGATGGTTAGTGACCTTCGGGTGTGATTTGGACAGGTGTGGAAGTTTTGGAGATGGTGGATTAGCTTCGAGGATGCTTATGGCCCGCGTATCAAGGCGGCAACTAGGATGGTCTATGAGTGGACTTTTGTTTTCTAACTATGATGCATGCATAGTTGTTTTATATGTTTTATATATGTGATTTCTATGATTATGATTATGGTGTTTATGATTTACGTATTTACACGTATTTCGAGGTTATGGTTTTATATTGTGTTTATATGTGCTAGTATTTCAATGATGATTTGATGAACTGGTTTTGCATTTGGAAATATGGAATCGGGCATGAGATCCATTTGATTTGGAAACTATTGGACTTGAAATCCATTTGATTTAATGAGGTATCGGGCTGAGACCCATTTGGTTTGTATTATCGGGCATGAGGCCCTGTTGATTATGATATCAGGCATGAGTCCTATTTGTGTCTTATAAATGTGATTTTGGGTTCAAAAACCCTAAATTGAATTGGATTTGGTAAATTGGATTTCTGGATTTACGGTGGTTTATGGAAATGATATTCCGAACATGAGTCCCTTTGAAAGGTTTTGAAATGATTTATAAAATATATTCCATATACCATCCTTATGTGTGGATATGTGGATGGTCTCCTCCAGCTGTTTGGGACACTAGGGTAGTCACAGCGCATTGCTTGCGAGGGGTCATTGCACGGAGCGACCAGACTGTATAGTGACTCAGGAGCATGATTGCTATTATTAGACGTCTGGGATGTCAGACATTTGGGATGTCATAGATAGGCTCGGAGAGACCCCGAGCGGCACCTGTAGCCTTAGACCGTGCCATGAAGTCTGGGACTCCAAGGATTGGTATAAACATGTTTTATTGGATTTATGTATTTACGGATTCACGTGATTTATGGATTTGGATTTACGGTTTTGGGCTGAGTTCCCACATACCTTGGATTTATGGTTTTGGGCTAAGGCCTAATGATTTGAGGAAAGAAATAGCTTTATTTTTATAAACGGTTTTATTATAGTTGAATTAATTGGTTTTCGAATGCATGCATGGTTTTTAGTGAAGGGCATAAATGTCTTTTATGAAACCTTTTTTATTAAATTATTTATTTTTGTCCACTCACAGTTTTTATGGTTTTTAATGCCCTTCCGGTTGATCGCGGATGCGGGTTGTAGCAGATACGGAGACATCACACTCCACCACTGATCCTGGCGAGCTCTGGAAGCCCCGTTGGGCTAAGTTTTTGGGTTATCCCTTATCTGACCTTCGTGTCATACGTGCATGTCACACGTGGGTTAGACGGGAGCATGGTACATCCCGCGTTAATCCCTGGGGAACTGAGATGGGTCGTGTCAGCCCGCATTCGCGATCAACTAGAAGAGTATCAAAAACATTAAAACTGTGAGTGGACAAAAATAAACAGTTGGAAAACAATTTCCGAAATAACATTTATACCCTTCAATTAAAACAAGCATGCATTCGAAAAAAAGTATCTCAAATACTTTCTTAAAATCAATCAATTTTCTTTTCAAATCAATAAACAGTGAAAACATTCATCAAATCAAATCAAGTATCTCAATAGGGTCTCAGCCCAAAACCAAATCATGTAGGGCTTCCGCCCAAATCCAAATCACGTAGGGTCTCAGCCCAAATCAAATCTCATAAATAATCTCGATAGGGCCTTTTCCTAAAGCATACACATGGACTCACACTCGGAGTCGTATGAAAACATAAGAAACTAATCCTCAATATCCAATATCCAGCAAATCATCTCAATAGTCACGATATCAATGCAATGGGTGCAACTCGAGATTCTACGTCCCAGTATACACCCAGGATCTACGACATCTAAGTGATGGCATTCCCAGGATCTTCGACATCTGGTTAATGTCCATATCTGACACTCTTGAGCCTAAGCCTCCCCTCAGGGCTACTCACCTTCAAGTAGTGTAATCGTGACCTCTCTAGGATCTACAACGTGTAGAGGCTCTCCAGGATCTATGACGTCTGGAGGATACCACTACAGGATCTACGACGTTTGAACAGAACAATCACATCATGGTGGATGATGGTGTTGAAAACAATTCACAAGGACTCACAATTGAGTCAAAATCATTTCCAATGGTTTCACAAGCCCAAAATCTCATATCATAAATTAGAACTGGGTCACAAGCCCGATATATCATTTCCAAATCAAAACATTGTTCAGTTTCACGTTTGACTATACTCTAAATCAAACCATAACCCAACTGGGACACACGCCTGAAATATTATTTCCAAATCCAAAAACCATTTCACCATTTCACTATTCAAAATCATCTTTGACTATAATCCAAGTCAAATTCAATAACCAACTGGGCCTCAAAGTCATTTGCAATCAGTGCATCTCAAACCATGTTCATAAAACATATAAAACATTTATGCATGCATCATTTTATAAAGAAAATGTCCACTCACAGACTATCCACGTTGCGCACTCACAATTCGAGCTGTAAGTCAATCTGAGGCTAATCCAACGTCTCCAGAATGTCCGGACTTGTCCAAATCATACCCAAAGGTCACTAGCCAACTATACAAGTCCAACCCATAAACCCTCAAAATGCCCGGAACAGTAAACGCATCCAGAACAGGCTTTTCGAGGCTAAAAACCTCCAAATGACCTATCAAACGATCTTCGATCAACCTAAAACCACCACCATTGGATTCAGATCATCAAAATCTTTCAAACAATACTAGTTTAACCTCAAAACGCATGCCTATGCGCCCACACGTACTAGTCAAACCTCACATGTACCTGGCCAACGCTAACGTACTTTGCTGACGTCAGTCTGACATCTAACATCTATTAGATCTGACAACTTGCCACGTGGCACACCCTGATTGGTGCCACATGTCACCCTCTGACACTGTCACATAGCATGATGACGTCACATGCTGACGTCATCAATACCACATGTCCTGCCACATGTCACTGACAACTCTGACACCTCTCTGACACACTGCTATGTGGAACCACCTCACCGGTCCATGTGGTCTGACAAGTTTGATGTGGACTGGCACGTCAACTGACAGCTCCTGACACAATTCCACGTGGCACCATCTCACTGGTCCACGTGGTCTGACATGTCTAATGTGACCTTGTCACGTCAGCTACTGACTGGACTAATACCTGGCCACGTGTCACCTTTTGGTTGGCCACATGGCCTAACATGATGATGTGGAATAACACATCATCATCTTCAACCCTCAATCGTATCTTCGTCGTCCGACCACTGTTTTCCTCTTTTTTTCTTCCGTTCAACTCTTTTTGAACCCAGAAACCTTCCCACGGCCTCAAAATCAAGAGAAAAAGGCATGAGATTACCTGTTAAATTCGATCTTCCACGGCCAAACTTCGAGTCTCCTTCCAGGGCGGTTCTAGTAGCCTTAACCTTCCATTTATGTCCCTATGAGCTCGTCCAACCTCAGAGAACATGGAAAAGGCTTCAGAATGGTTTCTAAACGTCTATAAATTAAAACTCAATTTTCAAACTCATGGGTCACAGGTTTTTACCTGGGTTCCACGACCAGCTTACTCTGTCGTGCCTCCATCGTCCACACCGTCACTCTGTCTCTCCCTTTTGACTCACTCTCACTCTCAGTCCCTCTTTCAAGTATAACCAAAGAAAAAGAAGGATGAAATGGGGAAGGGGTTTCAGATTTGGATGAGAGAATAAGAGAGAGATGGTGGTGTAATGAATTCATGAATGTGGGGAAAAGGGCCAATAGGATAGGTAACACTTGTCACTCATCCATTGGTCTAAAACTAGATATTTTATGGTCCCACAACTAAACTGTAACGACCCGAACTTTCGTAATTATTATTTTATTGTAAAATGACTGTTTTGCCCCTAGGGGGGGGAAGTTGACTTTTACCTCGGGAAGTATTTAGGACTTTGACACGTGACCGTGACGTAGTTTAGGACGTCACTAGTTCATAGGCAGGTGGCACGTCCGATTCCGACGTTCGAGGAAGAAGTTGTGACGTTCGGAAGTCGAGGGGTATTTTGGTAATTTGACCATTTGGGGGCCAAATGTTGACTTTTGACCCGGGAAGTCCAACGGACAAGGGCCAATGACCGTTACGTAGGTCTCGTCGATACGAATCCGTAGACAGGCGGCACGCTGAAATCGGACTTACGACGAAAAAGTTATGGTCAAGAACGTAACCGAACTAACCGAGACTCGGAATTAAAATAATATTAAAATAATGAAATCTGGTTACTTTATTCAAAATCGATCTGGACCCTTGATGAGTGACACATGTCACTCATCTACCTCATCCACATCATCCCCTAAAACCAGGATCTATGTCTGCCTTTAGATTAATTAATTAATTAATTAAACTTCCCTAAATCCTCACCCTTCATCCTTAAGTCAGACTCAATCCTAGCCGTTGGTTTCTAATGCCTATGCTATTTTTAAACTCATCAGACTCACACTCTCACATTTTCATTTCTCTCTAAACCGTGCACCCTCTCACTCTCTGCACAAACACACCAGCGATTACACCACCTCTCAGCCTCAACCCACACACCAGACTACCTCTCAGCCACCTCCAGACAGCCATCACCACCACCAAGGACGGCGGCGCAACCCGGAAACCCCACAAACCCGAGAAGGAACCCGTGCAGCCCAAACTAACCAAACCGTCCAAACCTTCGCCCCTGCACTCGAACTAACTTAGGGATGGGTCAACTGGAACCATAGGACGACTCAGGACCGGACTGGGCAGCCCACGGCGGCGACACGGCGGCGGTAAGCCCATAAACCCGAGAGACGCCGATTTCATTCCCTGTTTCGAAACGTCCGTTTTTGACGTTGGAAATGTTTGTTTGCTTTTGAGACATAACCTAGGGAACTAGACGAGCATTTTGGACCAGGGTTCGTGGCTGAAAGCTTGACGGCTCGCCGGAGAAGACGAACCAGAGCCGGCAGCCGGTTTCCCGTCGATTTTCAGGTGGTTTCTCGAACTTAAAAACCTGTTTTAATCCCACAGAACCATAGAACTTGATTAGACGAGTTAATAGGAACAAATCCCATCGATTTTGGTGGTCGGGTTGATGAGAACCGATCGGGTTGAACCGTGGGTCTGCGGTGACCCAATTCTCAGACCCGGTACTGTAGCTGATGACGTCATCATGCTGACGTCAGCAGTGACGTCATGATGACGTCATCATGTCAGAAAACTTTCAGACCAGGGACCAATGGGCTGTTGACACGTGTCCTCTGACACTGTCAGTGATGACGTCATGCTGACGTCAGCATCACTGTAGCACTGTTGACCAGAGGGTTGACCGGCGCGTGGGGGCCGCGTGTGAGCAGTATTTTGTGTGGGACCAGTGCCATTTTCAAGGTTTCGACGATATGGATCCAATGGCGGTGGTTTCGTGTCGATCGGAGATCATTAAGTTGGTCAAATTAGGGTTTGACGCCTTAGGAAGCGTGTTTGAACGGCTTTCTCGGGCCGGTTTCAGTCTAGGGTTTCTTAGTTGTTTAGTAGGGACTTAAAGTGACCTTTACGTATGCTTTGGACATGACAGGAATTGTACTTTAACCCTTGGACGGGGCTTTACGCTCGGGATTGCAGCGGGATTGTACTGTGAGTGGGCTTTTGATTTCACTAAACTTCGGCATGCATAACTGTTTTACCTTCTACTATATCTATATGTGATTCAAGTAAAAGTATCTGTTTATCTTGGGTATGATTTATGGCGCGTATTACGATGTTTGGGCATGAGACCCGTCTGGTTGTTTATGAATGGTTTTGAGTCATGTATATGTATAATGGATCTCGATATTATCTGTGGTACTGCACTGTATAGATCTACCCTAGGATTCTATCTCCTCTGGATGTAGGTACACCGGAGTGGTCACGGCGCATTGCTGTGAGGAGTCATTCTACGGAGGGACCGGACCGTAGAGTGACTCAGGAGCAGGATTGCTACTATTGAACGTCTGGGACGTCAGGCATCTAGAATGCCATGCTCGGACTGGGTTCGGGATTTGGACTCGGGATTGAGACCCCGGGTGGCACGCGTAGCCATGGGACTGTGACCTTATTGGGCGTCTGGGACGTCGGGCATATGGGATGTCAGGGTTGGGATGTATAGTGCAGTGACTAAGATTATATTATGTTGATGTTATTCTGCTTATGTTTATATGGTTTCGTGGTCTATGATACTAATGCATGTCTTTTCGGCAAACGGAGGGGAAAAAGCTATATGTTTTCGAAATGGTAAACTATTTTGTAAACCTTGAGTTTCGGCCCACTCACCTTTGTTGTTTTACTACCCCTCCAGGTAGTGCTATTGAGGAGGAGGATCCCGAGGAGGAGGAGGAGGAGGATCCCGAGGAGGAAGAGGCATAGGTTTACGTTGCGTACCTGAACCCTACTGCTGGGTAGGTTGGCACGTTGTGTGTCTAGAGTCGTGCTCAATAAACTGTATTCGGGAACTATCCCTTGTCTGACACTATTTGTATTCGAGTATTTGTGTGGCGTGCTATGTATGACTTAACTGTGGATTTTCTTTATGCATTTTATCTTCAATAAGGGTATTTTTGGTATTTTAATGTCGGGTGTCAGACGGGAGCATGGCACGTCCCGGGTGGTCCCAGGGGGATCGGGGCGGGTCCTGTCAACTTGGTATCAGAGCACTAGGTTGTGGTCAACATGCTAGACTAGTGGTCAGTACTTAGTTTAAAAGATGTCAGTATCTAATCTATGCCTCTTAACAGCGGGTTATGCCTCCAAGGAGAATTCCTCAAACACGAACTGACGAGGAAATCGCGAGAGAGATGGAATGTGCTAGCATTGAGCGGGCTCAAAGGTTGGGAGCCACACCTTTCAGCGGGGGATCAAACCCCGAGGATGCCCATGAGTGGATTGCGAAATGGGAAAGAATCTTCACCGTGATGCACTGCCCACCTGGCGAGCGGGTGGCACTGGCGGCCTTCTTACTGGAAGGCGGGGCTTATCAATGGTGGCATGGTCTTGAGATGTCAGGGTGGACTGTTCACACCACCACATGGGAGGTCTTTCGTGCCCGATTCTTAGATCAGTATTACCCGCGTTCATTTCGCATGGCACGAGAGGCAGAGTTCCTGCGGCTGGAACAGGGAGATATGTTAGTGGCAGATTACGAGCAGACTTTCGGGAAGCTTTCCCGTTTTGCCGCAGCTTTTGTGAGTACTGAGGAGGAAAAATGTCAAAGATTTGAGTTGGGACTCTGAGGAGAGTTACGGGCAAGTGTGACGGCTACTAGTTACACGACTCTGAGCGACATGGTCGACGCTGCAGTTCGTGTCGAGGCCAGTCTGGTGGCACACCAGGCGCGACAAGCATCAGGCGAGGGGCAGCGCCGGGATCGTCCACATCCTGGACCAACCGGCCCAAAGATCTCTAAGGGGGGAAATTACCGAGGAGCACCCTCATCTTTACGTGGTCGTG
Source organism: Prinsepia uniflora (assembly GCA_032719365.1). NCBI lineage: Eukaryota > Viridiplantae > Streptophyta > Magnoliopsida > Rosales > Rosaceae > Prinsepia > Prinsepia uniflora. Next base: position 38,617,257 of record CM064873.1, read on the forward strand.
GATGATCAGGTCGACATGGAAACTCTCAGAGGGGCGGATCGAGATTCAGTTCTGGACAGCATCAGGCTTGGAGTGGTGCATCAGGAGGGTCTTGGGATGGACCGAGGACAGTTAATTGCTTTGCTTGTGGAGGAGCGGGCCACTATGCCCGAGATTGCCCTTTACTGTCAAGGAACAACGAGACTAAAGGTGTTAGTGTGACACAGAGTTCGGCTTCCCACCCTACTAGAGGCCGAGGACAGAGTGCTGAGCGTGGCGCGCGTGGGCGCGGACAGACTGCGGGACCCAGAGCTCGTGTTTTTGCAGTGACTCAGCAGCAGGCGAGGTCAGCCCCTGGTGTGGTTACAGGTACTCTTCATATCTCAAATATTGGTGTACGGGTGTTAATGGATGCTGGGGCTACTCATTCTTTTATTTCGAAAAGTTGTGCGGGTATGTTAGATCGCGAGGTGTCAGCCTTAGATAGTGAAATGGGTGTTGGTACACCGATGGGCGTTGTGTACATAGTGAATCCGGTGATCCGGAGATGCCTAGTAAGGGTGGAGGATGTAGATCTGCTAGCTGATCTAATCCTTATGGATATCCATGACTTTGATGTTATCTTGGGAATAGATTGGTTGACTGAGCACGGTTCGCTCATCGACTGTTGTAGTAGGCGGGTGATATTGCGGAGTCCGGGTTTACCGGAGGTTACTTTTCAGGGAGAGCGCGACGGTTCGCTACCTGAAGTAATTTCTTCACTTGCCGCTATGAAGCTTCTACAGAAGGGATGCCAGGGTTATCTGACGCATGTTGTGACGACGAAGAGTGATACTTCGGGTGCCGATGATATACATGTGGTGCGAGAATTCCCGGATGTGTTCCCGGAAGATTTGCCTGGTTTACCACCACATCGGGAGATTGAGTTCACGATTGAACTACTTCCCGGCACACGACCTATATCACAGGCACCATATCGGATGGCACCAGTAGAGTTACGGGAACTGAAGATCCAATTGCAGGAGTTGGTGGACTTGGGATTCATCCGACCGAGTACATCACCTTGGGGGAGCACCGGTATTATTTGTGAAGAAGAAGGAGGGGAGCCTCCGTTTGTGTGTGGATTATCGACAGCTCAAGAAGGTCACGGTAAGGAACCAGTACCCCTTACCCAGGATTGACGATCTCTTTGATCAACTGCGGGGAGCACAGTACTTCTCGAAGATTGATTTACGATCTGGTTATCACCAGTTGAAGATTGCTGAGGGGGATGTCCCGAAGACAGCGTTTCGGACCAGATACGGGCATTATGAATTCCTTGTGATGCCTTTCGGCTTGACGAATGCTCCAGCAGCATTCATGGATCTGATGAATAGGATCTTCCGATCTTATTTGGATAAGTTTGTGATCGTGTTCATTGATGACATCCTTGTGTACTCGAGGAGTGCTCAGGCTCATGAGAAACACTTACGATCGGTGTTAGGGAAGCTGAGGCAGAACCAGTTATACGCCAAGCTGAGTAAGTGTCAGTTTTGGCTAACCAGCATTGGTTTTCTGGGACATGTAGTGTCAGCAGACGGGATTAGTGTGGATCCCCAGAAGACCGAAGCGGTGACAAATTGGGCTAGACCGACAACCGTGACAGAGGTACGGAGTTTCATTGGTTTGGCAGGATACTACCGGAGATTTGTTGAGGGCTTCTCTAGTATCGCTACACCGTTGACTCGTTTAACCAGGAAGGGAGTAAAGTTTGTTTGGGATGAACGGTGTGAGCAGAGTTATCAGGAATTAAAACGTCGGTTAACTACCGCACCTGTTCTTGCCTTGCCGGATAACAATGGAGAGTTCGAAGTCTACAGTGACGCATCATTGCAAGGGTTGGGTTGCGTGCTGATGCAGAATGGCAGAGTTATCACTTATGCATCGAGACAGCTAAAGACACATGAACTGAACTACCCTACGCATGATCTAGAGTTGGCAGCGGTGGTTCACGCTTTAAAGATCTGGCGACATTATCTGTACGGGGTGACTTGCAGGATCTTCACCGATCATCAGAGTTTAAAGCATTTGTTCACTCAGAAGGAGCTGAACGTGAGGCAGCGAGGGTGGCTAGAACTAATCAAGGACTATGATTGTACGATTGAATATCATCCAGGGAAGGCAAACGTTGTGGCAGACGCACTCAGCAGGAAGTCAGCAGGATCGATTGCACACCTGAGGCTGGTGTACCTTCCTTTGCTAGTGGAACTCCGAAGAGCTGGAGTTATGCTGGGGATGGATGAGCAGGGAGCTTTGTTGGCCAGTTTTCGTGTACGACCTGTGCTAGTCGATCGGATTATCGAGGCACAATTGGAGGATCCGACACTTTGTATCTACAGGATCGAGGTCGAAGCGGATGAGAGGCAGGACTTTACTATCCGACCAGATGGAGCTCTAGTGAAACTGGGTCGTTTGTGTGTTCCTGCAGTGGCAGAGTTACGGGTAGAAATTCTCGAGGAAGCCCACAGTTCGGCTTATGCCATGCATCTGGGAGGTACAAAGATGTACCGTACCCTCCGGGACTACTATTGGTGGGCAGGAATGAAGAAGGATATTACAGAGTTTGTAAGCAGATGTTTGACCTGTCAGCAGGTCAAGGCTGAGCGGCAAAGACCGTATGGAGCAATGCAACCACTTCCGATTCCCGAGTGGAAGTGGGATCACATTACCATGGACTTTGTCTTCAAATTGCCTAGAACTCAGAGAGGATTCGATGGAGTTTGGGTGATTGTCGACCGATTGACCAAGTCAGCTCATTTCTTACCAGTACAGGAGACATTTAAGCCAAACCGACTGGCTCAACTGTTTGTGAAGGAGATCATTCGACTTCATGGTACGCCGGAGTCGATAGTGTCTGATCGAGATTTGCGTTTCACATCTAGGTTCTGGCGAAGTTTGCAAAACGCCTTGGGTACAAACTTACATTTCAGTACAGCGTTCCACCCACAGACCGATGGGCAGTCAGAGAGGACTATCCAGACACTGGAGGACATGATGAGGTCTTGTGTACTGCAGTTTCAGTATTCGTGGGATACTCATTTTCCTTTGATGGAGTTCGCATACAACAACAGTTATCAGGCAAGTATCGGGATGGCACCCTACGAGGCACTGTATGGCCGACAGTGCAGGACACCTATCTACTGGATGGAGGTAGGAGAGCGAGCAGCTTTAGGACCGGATTTGATGGACATGACCCAAGAAACAGTTCGAATCATCAAGGAAAGATTGAAGGCAGCGCAGGATCGCCAAAAGAGCTATGCGGATCTACGAATTCGAGACTTGGAATTCGAGGTTGGAGATTTTGTGTTCCTTAAGTTATCTCCATGGAAAGGAATTATCCGTTTTGGCCGACGCGGGAAGTTGAGTCCACGTTATTTTGGGCCGTTCGAGATCTTAGAGAGGATTGGACTAGTGGCATACCGGTTGGCGTTACCTCCAGAACTTGCCAGAGTGCACGATGTTTTCCATGTGTCCATGTTACGGAAATACCTACGGGACGATTCACATGCCTTGCCGGAACAACCAGTAGAACTGATGACTGATCTGAGCTTTGAGGAGAAACCAGTGCAGATTCTGGATCAGAAGAACAAGGTTCTGAGAAACAAGACGATTCGGTTGGTGAAAGTGCTATGGATGAACCATGACGTCGAGGAAGCGACGTGGGAACCCGAAGAATTGATGAGGGAGCAGTACCCGTTTTTATTCGAGTAAATTTCGAGGACGAAATTTTTGTAAGGTGGGTAGATTGTAACGACCCGAACTTTCGTAATTATTATTTTATTGTAAAATGACTGTTTTGCCCCTGAGGGGGGGGGGGGAAAAGTTGACTTTTACCTCGGGAAGTATTTAGGACTTTGACACGTGACCGTGACGTAGTTTAGGACGTCACGAGTTCATAGGCAGGTGGCACGTCCGATTCTGACGTTCGAGGAAGAAGTTGTGACGTCCGATTCTGATGAGAACCGATCGGGTTGAACCGTGGGTCTGCGGTGACCCGGTTCTCAGACCCGGTACTGTAGCTGATGATGTCATCATGCTGACGTCAGCAGTGACATCATGATGACATCATCATGTCAGAAAACTGTCAGACCAGGGACCAATGGGCTGTTGACACGTGTCCTCTGACACTGTCAGTGATGACGTCATGCGGACGTCAGTAGTGACGTCATGCTGACGTCAACAGTGACGTCATGCTGACGTCAGCATCACTGTAGCACTGTTGACCAGAGGGTTGACCGGCGCGTGTGAACAGTATTTTGTGTGGGACCAGTGCCACTTTCAAGGTTTCGACGATACGGATCCAATGTCGGTGGTTTCGTGTCGATCGGAGATCGTTAAGTTGGTCAAATTAGGGTTTGACGCCTTGGGAAGCATGTTCGGACGACTTTCCCGGGCCGGTTTCAGTCTAGGGTTTCTTAGTTGTTTAGTAGGGACTTAAAGTGACCTTTACGTATGCTTTGGACATGATAGGAATTGTACTTTAACCCTTGGACGGGGCTTTACGCTCGGGATTGTACTGTGAGTGGGCCTTTGATTTCACTAAACTTCGGCATGCATAACTGTTTTACCTTCTACTATATCTATATGTGATTCAAGTAAACGTATCTGTTTATCTTGAGTATGATTTATGGCGCGTATTACGATGTTTGGGCATGAGACCCGTCTGGTTGTTTATGAATGGTTTTGAGTCATGTATATGTATAATGGATCTCGATATTATCTGTGGTACTGCACTGTATAGATCTACCCTAGGATTCTATCTCCTCCGGATGTAGGTGCACCGGAGTGGTCACGGCGCATTGCTTGTGAGGAGTCATTCTACGGAGGGACCGGACCGTAGAGTGAATCAGGAGCAGGATTGCTACTATTGAACGTCTGGGACGTCAGGCATCTAGAATGCCATGCTCGGACTGGGTTCGGGATTTGGACTCGGGATTGAGACCCCGGGTGGCACGCGTAGCCATGGGACTGTGACCTTAATGGGCGTCTGGGACGTCGGGCATATGGGATGTCAGGGTTGGGATGTATAGTGCAGTGACTAAGATTATATTATGTTGATGTTATTCTGCTTATGATTATATGGTTTTGTGGTCTATGATACTAATGCATGTCTTTTCGGCAAACGGAGGGAAAAAAGCTATATATTTTCGAAATGGTAAACTATTTTGTAAACCTTGAGTTTCGGCCCACTCACCTTTGTTGTTTTACTACCCCTCCAGGTAGTGCTATTGAGGAGGAGGATCCCGAGGAGGAGGAGGAGGAGGATCCCGAGGAGGAAGAGGCATAGGTTTACGTTGCGTACCTGAACCCTACTGCTGGGTAGGTTGGCACGTTGTGTGTCTAGAGTCGTGCTCAATAAACTGTATTCGGGAACTATCCCTTGTCTGACACTATTTGTATTCGAGTATTTGTGTGGCGTGCTATGTATGACTTAACTGTGGATTTTCTTTATGCATTTTATCTTCAATAAGGGTATTTTTGGTATTTTAATGTCGGGTGTCAGACGAGAGCAGGGCACGTCCCGGGTGGTCCTAGGGGGATTGGGGCGGGTCCTGTCACAAACAACAACTCAATCATCTCGAAAATCGTGCAACCTTGAATAGTTTAAAAGTGGTTGACCCGTAACCTCCTTGTACGATGTCCAATTTCGACGTGCCGCCTGTCTATGGACCTCGATCCACGTGTCAATGACCTCCTAGGTTGAAAGTCAATATTTCCACCCATCTAGGTACAAAATCGTCATTTCACCTTGATCATCCCAGTAATCCTTGATTAATTCCTAATTAATCCTTAATTAACCCTTAATTAAAACCTCTTAATTACGAAATTCGAGACGGGTCGTTACATTCCACCCTCCTTAAAGAAATTTCATCCTCGAAATTCACACTGCCCAAATCCACTGCGGAAATTGTATCGTGCCTCCATTTCGAGGCTCCTATTTATGTACGTACATGTCCAACATCTATCCACAGTATGCAACAGAAACCAACGTCACTCGACGTCAACTACAATCTAACGGTCAATGTTGCAACTTAGCTCAATCCTCTGTGACTATATCTGAAAGTGACCAATTGTTTCTAGTAGTCCAAAACTCAACACTCAAGCCTCGCTCGAGGCATCGACACTTGTCAATATCACCTGTCACCTACGTGGGTGTACTCAGGATCCAATTTGACAATCCTGCTCTTGCTGAGCAATGCCAAGTCTTCTGTCACCAGACAGTTTCTCAACGTCAAACACACTCACGACGTATCGTCATGTCAAGCCGGTCACTCACGGTTCCACTATTTTCGTACAAATTCCTTATTCACATCCGACTCGCACCAGAGTCCTTGTACCGTACCTCATCTCACTCAGTGACCAACGCTGTGATCCTAACTCCTCTCGATTCTCAAATTGACATCTCAATTATCCTGAGTGTATTTGGACCCCCATCGAATACTTGCTATAGAGAGAAAATCACAAATAGAATCACTAGGGTTCCTCTGGGACACCATGGCCCTGAGCTCCAGGCTTGCACAATCACTGAACCCTCTAAGGCCATTCTACGCTAGTGCACAGTTTTCAATGCCTGGTCCTAGTCCTCAACGAACTGTCAACATCAGATCCAATCCAATTACCATACCATGCCCATCCTGAACTCAATCTGATGATCGTACCATATCAATCAGAATGATCAGAACTCAACAATCACACTATCAAGCATGCCCTACTCACAGGTGCACACACATCACACAATCACATTGGCACTACTTATAAGCCTACTACAGGACTGTACTCACGCAACATTTAAGCTACGTCTGGGGACTGAACACCCACCATCTAACCACGTACCAATATCCACAATCAAATCCACACACCACAACGATCTCAGATCTAATCTGTCTATCATATGGCTAACATTCCAATCAAGATCCAACACTGGAACCTATGTGGTCTATCATATGGCTAACATTCCATCAAGATCCAACACTGGAACCTATGTGTTTGATCTCTTCTCTGGACAGATGGTACACTATACTCACGTCCTCTCTAAGTCCTCCCGGTCACTCGACCAACTCCAGAGATAATCCAACCAGTTCATTAACCAATCTCATTCCTTGGTTAACTCCAACGGTCAACCGACCTACGCCTACCAAGACGTACCAATCTTGAATAAAAAGTTCTGTGGATTATCTGCCTTGACCACCATCCTGATGATGCAAAAGGACGGATCCTGAAACTGTGCGGTAACAACTAATCCAGCCATAAAGGTCTCGCTAGAACACTAGCTGTTATCACTCCATGGTCATCTACCATCAGCATAATCCCTTCATCCGGAGGTCCAATATCGAAGGTTGATGAACAACGCACAAAGAGATAATGAGCCGACAACATCCTACTTGAGTCATCGGCTACTATGTTCACTTTTCTCGAATGATACTCAATGCCTCGTCAAAGTATTTAACCAACTCTAGCCAATTCCTCTGCCTTGAGTGCAACTCCCTCGGAGTAAACCGACACGTAAGGCTCTGTGATCTTTAAGATCCTGCACATTTCTCGGGGAGATAGTGAATCCAACTCTCATTCACAAGCTCCATCACGGTAAACTCCCACTAATGTCCGAAAGAGTCAAACTAAAGCAGTGATCAAAATTCTGCTCACTCAATTATCATCTCACACTAGATTGACTTCCTTCCGAGTCAATCCCATCAACATACGAAAATCCTAGAGCAATACCTCCACCCGAGAGTCGATAACACTCATCTAGTCTGAGTGAATCCAATCTTAATCGTCATGGTTAGCTGAAGCTAATCCCAAACTACCTCGATTCACAACTAACTTGATCGTAACCGTCTCGATCCTCGCTAATCTATAGCCAACTCGATCCTCAACCAAATTGAGTCACAACCATCTCGATCCTCAACCACTTCGATATGCACTCATCTCGATTCACAACCGCCTCGAGTCACAATCATCTCGATTTGCCGAGGATCCACACTAGCTCTTTCAGCCAACGTAACATGACCCATAACACCAACACGGATCCACCCAATCTGATACTCACTCATAAGTTAGGTGACACTAAGCACCTTCCGTTCCTCAAACTCAATCAAATTCTGGTCCACATTGATAAGCCTTGAATTAAGCATCATTTTATACCTTTTATACTTATCTTTTAATGTTTAAATACCAAAAAATTGTGGAAAATAATATATTTTGTGAGAATTGTGAAGAATTGGATTAGGTTTGGAATTACGAGAATTTAGGCGAAAGAATCACCTCAATCAGAGTTATATTGAAAAAGTTATGATTGAAACAAGGGAAGCCACCAAAAATAACATATAATTTCGGTACTAGCTACATAATCAGTCTAAGAAGGCAATCTCTAGGTTCGGCAGCTTCCTACTGAACCACCTATCCTCTCCTCGGTGCTCGTGTACCGAAGCATGCTGCTACTATCTCAGCACGTGCATCTTGAGTTTCTGATTCCCGGTTCGGTGTGCGTCTACCGAAGTAACCTTATACAGCCTTGCACTGTTGTACGGAGTTGACTGCGCGTTGACCAGCTTCTTGCCACCAACTTTGACCACCTGTTTCGGTGGCTGACCACCGAAATAACTCCTGAAGCATTATTTCAAGTTTTAGGTTATTTTTAGGATATTTTCATGTTGTTTACACGCCTATTCTCCATTTTGTATTAGGATTTCAATTCTATTTCCTTTTATTTTATTATTTTCACCCTTTTTTTTTGGAGAAAAGGTTTTTAATTAGTTTTCTTATATATTTAGGAAACCTTTTCCTTTAAAATTAAATTGTAAACTCCTATTTATTTGGGGATTAATTTTCTCCTATAAATAGAGAGGCTTAGGTTATTTTTAAAGGATTGCACATTTTTGTACCAAAGCTCTACTTAACCAAAATTTCCTTTTCAATAATTCGATAATTCTATAGCAATAGCCAATTACACCATACTCCACCACAAACACCTTCATCCGCGACAATCTAGAGCAATTCTCGGTTGTCTCACCAAGGAGTGTCGAGCCACTTAGCATCCGTAGGGAAATTTTCAAGGAGAAAAAGTGTAACACGACCTCTTTACCCTGTGATTGTCTTTTGTTATTGAATTATCGTTTTTTTTGGTTTGATCTTTAATATAATTATGGTTTTATATCATATATGAGTTTCAATAATCTTCTATGTGTTCCAATATCTTTGTTTTTGTTATACTTGTATGTTGTGCTTAATGCTTGATTAGATGTAGGACAATTTTCAAGTTTAGATCATTGAAAGTGTGTAGGGCAATTTCCAAGCACGTACTTGAGATAATATACATGTATTCCGTAGAACTAAGATGAGGGAATTTCGTAGATTTTGGAATTGGCATAATTTATGAATGAGTTAGGTTAAAGATGAGTTGACCATGTGTATAATAGATTAGGTTAGTTTAGATTAGTTAATCACGTAGGACCTTAGTAAAAACCAATTTACCCCTAATTAAATAATCAAACGATAATCACGCCTAGGTACCTTTAATCCCCGGTACAGAATGATTCCTATTTACCAATGCTACATCTAAAAGAATGGTTTTTAAATTGCATGCGTTTTCAATAAGTGTTAATATTAATGCTTAGTTTTTGCATATCACACATCCAATTTGACTTCTACCTGGGTGACATCTACATGAAACCCAGAAGTGATGAAGAAAGTTCACTAAGCTAACACGTGGTAAGGAATACACATTCCGCACCAGCTCACTGTCCAGTTGCCTCGTCAAATCTAACTCTCAAAGTACCATCGAATTTCGACAAAGAACACTGAGCTCCCCAAAGTGACATTCCAAGTCAACTTAACCCCAAATCCACTAATCCTGTACTGAGCTCTCAATGATCTCAACTCTATGAGATCAGCTCATGAACTCAAAACTCGTGCAATTCGTCCAAAGATAATTAGGGTACTTGTCACCAATCCTGGCATACCCCGTGCCTCCAGTAATCCAACCGAACAAGAAGGATACTGAAATCTCACTGAGCCACTCAGGATCTTCTCTGTCTCGCTCAGCGATCACTGCAACTGGCACGTCTGCCACTCGAAGAATTCAGAGCTAAAGGCAACTCTAGTCTAAGCTCCCTAGAAAAACATCATCTAGACGCACTTGGCATCATCCAGAATCATCTGATCACTGTTGAATTCCATCTAACTCATCTTCACTGAGATGTCACACTAACACTCGAGTCTTACTCCCAAGACTCGACACAAACTGACAAATCCTTATCATCTCAATCGTCACTGAACCTTGAGTATACCATGACAAGGTCACAAACCTTTGCTCGTACTGAGCTGCCATCAAATCTCCTACTCATGTCGGAGGAACTCCGCCTCCCTCGGATCTCGATAAAGCTGGGGTGAAAATAACGTAAGAAATGTTCCTTAGATGTCGCTCAACTCTCAATAGTCTCATCCACGTTCGTCGATAGCAATGCTTGCCACAAACCTCGTGCAGACCCAACCAAGAAACACTCTGCTAACGAAATCATGCACTCATGCTGGCCAACCCCTCACTATTGAGATCATGCACTCGTACGGGTAATGGGTATCCATAACAAGCGTAGTATATATTGATCGGTTTACCCCGGGATCCAATCTACAAGTACCACTATCCTCGTAACTTGTTCAACCAATCTCAAACTAGGGTCATCAACGACCTCGGTTGCTATTCGCAGCACATCCAACCCAACCAATCATCGATCACGACTCTGAAAAGTCGCCATACTGGGATCTAATCAACAAGTAACCACGATCCAAAGATCCCATCCACTCGTAACTCTACGGCTCCCAGCCGCTAGGACCACAAGAAACTTGGCCCTCATCGGGTCTCCTCTTGTCAGGACCCGCCCTCAATCCCCCGAGATTAACGAGGAACGCCCATGATCCCGTCTGACACGGCGTGTCAGACCAGGGAAAAGTTAAAACCTTTGCCCTCTTGGGCTATCAGAGTACGCCAGGATCCGGAGGAGGTATGTGATATCTCGGTCTCGGCTACAGTCCGCACCGTATCCAACCTGAAGGGTATTGAAAACAGAAAGACTGTGAGTGGACAAGAAGTAATATTTCAGAAATACATTTTATAAAGACCTTTATACCCTTCACTAAAAAGCATGCATGCATAGTAAAACCATTTATCTAATAACATATGTTTAAAAAACCATCATTAGGGTCTCAACCCCAATTTCCGTAAATACAAGTCACATAGGCTCCTGCCCAAAATCATTTACAGAAAACCATAACATAGTAAACATATGTGGGACCTCAGTCCAAATCCAGTTATCATCATAAAACACAATTTCCCAAACCAATTGAAATCTTGTTTATCCATTATATTTCATATCACCGAACCTATCACGGTATATAGAGCTACACGCGTGCTAACCGGGGTCTCAAACCCAAGTCTCTCCAGGGTCCACCCAGGTCAATGTCCGTAGATTAATGACCCTCCCTGGAGGTAACGAACCATAGCCTTCCTGAGAGTAAGGAACCCAACAGAGGGGCGACTCCACTCAGTCAGTGCTCCGTGAATACTCCGGGGTCCACCCAGTCCAACGACCCTCCCCGGAGGAGACAATCATATATAAAGGATGGCATACGAAAAACCTTTGAAATCATTCTTAAACCTTTCAAGGATTCATGCTCGGCCCTCATAAGCCGTCATGAACAATAAAACCCTTTCAAGAGTTCATGTCGGTTCCCATAAACCGTCATGAACCACGAAAACCATTTATGGGTCCTTGACCCGAAATCACCATCGTAACACATAACTGGGCCCTAGGCCCGAATCCACATACAAACTGGACCTCAGGCCCGATTCGTAAAGCAACTGGACCTCGTGCCCAATTTCGTAAATCAAATGCGCCTCATGCCCGATTCCATATTTCCAAATCCGAAATCAATTTAAGAACCAATTGGGCCTCTAGCCCGAGAACGTCACTAAAAGGACTTCGAGTTTGAGGGTTTCCAAACAAGTGGGTCTCGAAACCGAGTTTAACTTTTCAATTCCAAAACCATTTCATGAAATCATATCCAAAACCATATGTATGGAAAATCAAAGTAAAACCGAAAAATCTCGATTTACGTGCAAGCAAGTAAATTGCCTCGTAAAGCGTGAAACTATATAAATCACAATCATCCAATTCATCATCATATAATCACATTCATAATCCATATAAAACATTTATGCATGCATCACAGTTTAGAAATCAAGGTCCACTCACAGACCGTCCTATGCTGCTGCCTCGGTTTGCGTGTCGTAAGCCGCACCGGGCAAATCGTCATCACCGGGACTCCCAAACCTGTCCAAATCAATCTAGAGGGTTACTAACTACCTTATTAACCTCTCATTGAAGTCCCGTAATTTTTTGTAATTTTTAACTATTTTAAATCTCAAACCTAAACCTTCCGATGTCCCGAACATTATCGAGACGGTGTCTGATCGAAACGAAACCAGTCCCAAAATGTTCGTTACATCGAATAGAAAATTTCACGTGTTGAACACTTTCCCAAAATGTTGGACACGCACCCCCATGTTCCCAAAGAAGCCTCTGCGCGTGAGCCCACGCGCAGGTACTATTCATCATCTTCCCTAGAGACTAAACCAGGTTCTCTGGTTCCTGGACCGGCCAAACCGGTCTGGACCGGTTCAATGCTATATCTCTCTCATTTTTAGCCCTTTTTCCTTCCTTTCAATTCCTATCTCTAAGTCTCAATCTTAGGAATCATTTCTTGTGATTAAAACATCAAGAAACTAAACAAAAACGTACCTTCACCATTTGGTTTCCACGGCTTAGAAACAAGTCGCCTTTCACGGCGCCTGCACCGTCCTCGACCATCCCTTCCTATTCAAACCTTCCTAATAAGCTGCCAGAAAGCCAACCCCATTAACAGAATCGACTAAAGACCCCTCAAGCCAAAACCCAAATTTCAAACTGTTTACCCGTGGTTTCGGGTTTTTCCCGCCATGAACCACCGCCGTGGCTGGCTGTCACTGTCACCATCAGTCTCTCACACTCCCTTAGTCACACTCAATGTAACACACACACAAGATGGATGATGGAGGTGGGGGATATGTGTGTTTGCTTTGTTTAGAGAAAATGGAAAATGGTTGTGCAATGGTTATAAAGGAACAAAGGAGAGATGATGATCAGTGAGGGAGAGGAATGAACGGTGAGATGAAGAGATTAGATGAAAGATGGAGGGCTGAGATGAAAGGATGAGTGAATTAATTATAAAATATTAATTATAATAATATTTAATTATGTAGATCCACAAATTAGGGGTTTGGGCCAATGGGATAAGTGACACTTGTCACTCATCCATGGGTCCCACTTAAAATATCTGACCCAACCAGAATAAGCCAAGTTTCCTCGCCTCATAATGCGCGCATAGTGCAATCCAACTTCCGTGACCCATAACTTTCCCGTTCGAAGTCCGATTTCAGCGTGCCGCCTGTCTATAGATTCGTATCGTCCCGATCTACGTAACGGTCCTTGGCCCTCGGCCATCGGACCTCCCAGTCCAAAAGTAAACTATTTGCCCCTTTTAATCAAAATTACCAAAATGCCCTTAAGCTTCCGAATGTCATAACTTTTTCCTCGAATATCGGAATTGAATGTGCCACCTGTCTATGAACTCGTGACGTCACGAACTACGTCACAGTCATCGGTCAAAGTCCATTTGACCTCCAGAATGAAAAGTCAATGTTTTGCCCATGCCTAGGGGCAAAATGGTCATTTTGCATCGTTCGTCCGATTTCGCTCAACTAATCACGGATTAGCCTTACTAATCATGATTAGTGACTAATTTAATCCTGGAATTCGGGACGGGTCGTTACACCTCTTCCCTACTCGGGGTTGGACCCAAGGCTCTGATATCAAGTTGACAATACCCATCTCAATCCCTATGGATTATCATGGGATGTGCCCTGCTCCCGTCTGACACCACATGTCAGACCGGGAATAAAACTGTAACCCATTCGGGGTTTCTAGAGTACGCAGCGTGGTGTGATGTCTCAGCGTGGTTTCCATGAAGGTATCAAACCACTGAATACGTAGAAAGGTGGTACGTAAAAAATGGAGCTCGGATAGGTTCGATATGTTATAAAAAATAATTAGGGGTATTTTGGTAATTTTACCACAAAGGGGAGTTTGGTAATTTTACATAAAAGAGCCTAGAATGTTCTAGACTTCTCTCCATCTTTCACCCTCAAATCCCCTCCACCGACTTATATTGTTATATAAGAAGTATGCGTGTGTTAAGTTGTAGTCCGGTGGTTGGCAGCTAAAAAATGTAGAAAAGACAGAAAAATGAGAAACTGAGAGAGTGAGAGAAAGAAAGAGAGGGAGAAAGAGAGAGAGGGAGAGAGAGAGAGAAAGAGAGAGAAAGAAAAAGAGAGAGAGAGAGAGAGAGAGAGAGAGAGAGAGAGAGAGAGAGAGAGAGAGAGAGAGAGAGAGAGAGAGAGAAAGAGAAAATGAGTGAGAAATGAGGAGAGAACTGAAGGAAATGAAGGAGGAAAACATAGAAAAATAATGAGGATTATATGGAACCCATGAAGCTCCTACTTTGGGTTCCTAGTTCTATGCTGAGAAACTCGAGAACAGACGTGCTAGTGTCCTCCTAAAGGTCCTACGGCCACTCTAGGACAAATGGAGAAAAGCTTGGACAAGGGAAAGGTCGAGGATATGGTTGGGAAACCATGGCCGAAAAACATGGAGCATGGTCGAGGATACCACTCCGGGATCTACGACGTCCGAAGGGAACAATCACATCATGGAGGAAGGTCGTGTGGAAAATAGTTCACAAAGACTCACAATTGAGTCAAAATCATTTCCAATGGGGTCACAAGCCCAAAATCTCATATCATAAATCAGAACTGCGTCACAAGCTCGATATATCATTTCTAAATCGAAACATTGTTCAGTTTCACGTTTGACTGTACTCTAAGTCAAACCATAAACCAACTAGGACATAAGCCCAAAATATTATTTCCAAATCCGAAAACCATTTCACTATTTCATTATTTAAAATCACCTTTGAATGTAATATAAGTCAAAGTCAATAACCAACTGGGCCTCAAGCCCGAAACGCCAATTTCACGCATCTCCGTGAAATCATTCAAAACTGAAAATCAAATCCTCAATTTAAAATCATTGAAATCACATGCACGTAGAAAACTCGGCCTAAGCCCAATGTATTACATAAAACACAAATCTCGAAATACGTGCAGTATAACATTTCCAACGAAAATGCTAAACATCGACACAAATCATATTCAAATCATATGAAATCAATGCATCGAAAACCATGTTCGTAAAACATATAAAACATTTAGGCATGCATCATTTTCTAAAGAAAATGTCCGTTCACAAACTGTCCATGTTGCGCGGTCACAATATGTGTCGTAAGCTAATTCGAGGTTAATCCAACGTCTCTAGAATGTCCAGTGACAGGACCTGTCCCAATCCCTCCGGGATTAACGCAGGATGACCCTGATCCCGTATGGCACGAAGTGTCAGACAAGGGAAATTTCCAACCTTTGCCCTCTCGGGCTATCAGAGTACGCCAGGATCCGGAGGAGGTATGTGATATCTCGGTCTCTACTACAGTCCACATCCGCTGTCAATCTAAAGGGCAATTAAAACATTAAAAGTTGTGAGTGGACAAAACAAAGAGTTTATAAAAACATTTCATAAGAACATTTGTACCCTTCACTAAAATCATGCATGCATTCGAAAACCATTTAATCCAAAAGAACCATATGTGGGAACTAAGCCCAAAACCATAACCGAAAGAACCAATCATACGGGCCACTGCCCAAATCCATAAAGATACCAACCATACGGCCACTGCCCAAATCCATACGGGACTCAGCCCAAAACCTGTACACATCACATATTATATATCATATATACATATAATCACACAACCAATCCTGTCACGGTTTCCAAAGCTACGCGTGTGCTACTCGGGGTCTCAAGCCCAAGTCTCTCAGGGTCCAAGGTCAATGTCCGTAGACCAATGACCCTCCCTGAGGTTATGATCCAAGCCTTCCTGAGAGTAAGGCACCCAATAAGGGCGACTGCACTCAGTCGGTGCTCCATGACTACTTTGGGGTCCACCCAGGCCAACAACCCTCCCCGGAGGTGACAATCCAAGTAAAGGAAGGTATATGAATTTATATATAAATAACGAAATCATCTATAAAACCTTTCAACGGATTCATGCCCGGTCCCCATAAATGGTCATGAATCGTAAAAACCTTTCAAGAGTTCACGCCGGTTCCCATAAACTGTCATGACCTTGGAAATCCATTTAGGGTCCCCGACCCGAAATCATAAACGAAATGTAACTGGGCCTCATGCCCGAACACATGACTCAACTGGGCATCGTGCCTGATATCTTAGGGTCAGTCACAACTCCAATCGTAGTGATGCTTGCAACCATCCATCCAGAACCGCCCTCAATCCTGGTATGTCGCTGTGAACGAATCAACCGACGCGACCACCGGTAGATTAAGGAGCACTCATCACCGATTGATATCCTAAAATATCAGTACTCAGAAGTTGACCCTCTCTCGGGTGTTAGATAACGGATCGTGCATCATGACCTCTTCGGAAGGAACATATCCTAGTCTGGAGGTGAGCGTCGTATCTTTGGTCGCTGTGCACATAACACTCGCCGCTACCACGATTCAGACCCTTAGGTCATAAATAGAGCCACATGCCCGAGATAAAACCAAATGGGCCTCATGCCCGAGTTTATCCTTTTGAAATCCAAAACCATTTCATAGAACCCAACCAAGAAAGTACAAACCCATATCGGCAACGTATACGGTCGAAACCTCGAAATACGTGCCAATACATAACCACACACAAATGCACTCATGGCATCACCAAACAAGTATTAAAACATATAATAAACATTTATGCATGCACCAATTTAAAAACAAGGTCCACTCACAGACCATCCGAGTTGCCGCATCGATATGCGTGCCACACGGCTCTCCTGAGCCAAACACCATCATCGGGACCTCCAAACCTGTCCAAATCACTTTAGAGGGTTACAAACTACTTAAATAACCCCTCACTAAAGCCCCGTAATTTTCTGAAATTTTTAACTATTTTTAATCCCGATCCTAAACCTTCGGACACCCCGAAACCTATCGAAACGATGTCTGATCGACACAAAACTAGTCCCAAAATGTTCGTTACATCGAATAGATGATTTCACATGTTGGAATCATCCCCAAAATATGGGGTACGTGCCCTCACGCACCCCGAGAACCTCCCTAGCGTGTAGCCCATGCGCGGGCGCTATTCATCTTCCTTGTCCTCCAGCAGACCCGGTCCACTGGTCTGAACTGGACCGATTCAGCATCCCAACTCGTCCATTTTCATCTCATTTCATTCCATTTTGATCCTAATCCCTTCCTAATCTTATTTCCTATCTTTTTAACTATTAAAAACATAAGAACAACCGTGAAAACCATACCTCCATGTTCGACAATGGTGACGGCGGCTGCAACCTTCACCAGTCGTGCTTCCTGGCCGTCCAAGCACTCGAAAACCATCCCAAGCTTCTCCTAAGGTCCCCAGAAACAAGACCCTACCCTTAGAATCGAAGAAGAACCCTTAAAACACGAAGTCACAAATTCAAACTTATCTTACCTATGATTTCGGTTTTCCCCGCCATGGACCGCCGCCGTAGCCCGTCATCACCGTCTAGTCCTCCCATTCCACTAGCCTCACACTCTCCCTCAGTCACACTCAGTGTAACACACTCACAAGATGAATGATGGAGGTGGTGATATGTGTGTTTGTATGGAGGGGGGGGGGGGGGGGGGTGCTCAGATTTTGAGGAAATGAAAACAAAGAAGATGATGTTGATCAGATGAGAGAGTGGAGGAATTGAGGGTTGGGATTTAGAGACTAGATGAGATGGATGGTGGAGATTGAAGGTGGGTGATGTTTAATTTTAAAATAATTAAAATAATAATATTTAATTATGATAGATCCACAAATTAGGGGTTTGGGCCAATGGGATGAGTGACACTTGTGACTCATCCATGGGTCCTACTTAAAATATCTGCCCAATCAGAATAAGCCACCTCAACGATGCCTCGATATACATGCATAATGAAATCGAACATCCGTGACCCATAACTCTCCCGTTCGAAGTCCGATTTCAGCGTGCCTCCTGTCTATGGATTCGTATCGACTTGATCTACGTAACGGTACCTAGCCCTCGGCCATCGGATCTCCCAGGTCAAAAGTCAACTATTTGCCCATTTTTAACCAAATTTACCAAAATGCCCTTGAACTTCCGAACGTCATAACTTCTTCCTCGAACGTCAGAATCAAACGTGCCACAAGTCTATGAACTCATGACGTCCCAAACTACGTCACAGTCATTGGCCAAAGTCCATTTGACAGCCTAAATGAAAAGTCAACATTTTTCCCACGTCGCGGGGCAAAACGGTCATTTTGCATTGTTTGTCTGATTTCGCTCAACTAATCACCGATTAATCTCACTAATCATGATTAGTCACTAATCTAATCCCGGAATTCGGGACGGGTCGTTACATTCAGACCTGTCCAAATCATACCCAAAGGTCACTAACCATCTGTACAAGTCTAAACCATAAACCCTTAAAACTCTTGGAATAGTAAACGCGTTCCGAACACGCTTCTCAAGGCTAAAAATCTCCAAATGACCTATCAAACGATCTCTGATCGACCTGAAACCACCACCATTGGATTCAAATCATCAAAACCTTTTGAACAAGATTGATTTGACCTCGAAACTCGTGCCCACGCTCCCGTAAAACCTCACATGCGTCTGGTCAACGTTGACGTCATCTACTGACGTCAACCCTAGTTGGCGTTACTGCTGACGTCAGCCTGACATCTAATATCTGACAAATCTGAAATCTTGCCAAGTGGAACACCTTGACTAGTGTCATGTGTCACCCTCTAACACTGCCACGTCATATGATGACGTCGTCTCTACCACGTGTCTCTGACACCTCTTTATCACACTGCTATATGGCACCACCTCACTAGTCCACGTGGTCTAACAAGTCTGATGTGGTATGCCACGTCAACTGACATGTCACTTGACATCTCCTGACACAATGCCACGTGGCACCATCTCATTGGTCCACATGGTCTGACATGTCTGACGTGGCCTGACAGGACCCACCCCGATTATCACCCCGAGAACCGAGGTGAACCCTGCTCCCATATGACAACCCAACCCGAAAGACCGAAACAACCTCACAAAAACCCACAAATTACATTGCCAGACAAGGGATAATTTAAAACATCCAAGAGTCAACTGTTAGACAGAGTATAGTCAGACAGAAACTACACTAAAAGTATCTACATGCACAACGAAAAGCTGAAAACACTTCGGGTCAACTCTAGAGTACGCTATAGTGCTCTATGCCTCCGACACTGCCTCAACGTCAACCCCCGCGCTAGCTCCACCACCTGGAGGGCATTTAAAAACCAAAAAAGTGTGAGTGGACCAAAAAGAATAAAAGTGACAAAAACAATTTCATAACAAACCAGGGTTTGGCCCTCCGTTTTGAAAACATGCATGCATAACCCAATGTCTGAAAAACATTTATAAATCATATCATTTTCATCATAGAAACCGCAGCAACATAAACACAGTATGGTAAACGTTATAAAACATTAGCAGTAAAACATAAAATACCAATATAATCATCTGATCAAACCTGCTGGACCTATCCGAGTCTTTAAACTCCCGAGTCTTTAAACTCAATCCAGGCCTCAATAATCTGAGTCTTTAAACTCCCGAGTCTTTAAACTCAACAGGTCTACGGGGGAAATATCAGTATATCCGAGTCTTTAAACTCCCGAGTCTTTAAACTCAATCCGGGTCTTTAAACCCAATCTGGGCCCGTCCCCCGTCAAACATAATCCGGGACTTTAAACCCAATAACCAAATCCAGCAAATCCAATCCAAAACCATTTGAAAACCATTTCTAAATGCATATCCAAATCCGAATCCGAAATCACTGGTCCGAAGCCATTCCGGCATTCAGAACCATCATTCCGAACCCAATCCGGAAATCCACTTTTCAACTTTAAAACCAAATTCCGTTTACCGAAATCCGATTCTAAAACCGAAAACCCTTGATTACCAAATCATGTCTCAAATCCATTATAATCATTGAAAACTATTTATAGATTGAAATCCTGAAGTCATGCCATCATAATCAGAAATCAATCATTTCTCGTAAAACGTGCAATTATGTAAAACAGTTATAGCATATTCAATACTCATGAAATCACATGTAAAACCATAAAAATAAGATAATAAAAGCAGTCATGCATGCTCAGTTTTTAGGAAGAAGTCCACTCACAGTTCCCGGGCACGTCACTCGCGTCCTATACGTCCCGTATGTTCCTCGGTCTCCTCGGGGATTCCCGATCATGTCACAAGTCACCACAACTAGTCACTAACACGTCAACTAAGTTCCTCCTATTTTCCCCCAAATTTTCCCGAATCCTAAACAAAGCGAAACGGAACCCTAAACCTTCGATCTCGTAGAACTAACACGAGACGTTACCCGATTGCCTCGAAACTTGTCTCAAAAGATTCGTTACAACAATTAGATCAAAAACCTAGTTGGAAGTTTCCCCAGAAACCACCGCACGTGCTTCCACGCGTCGCCCAAAGGGGCTGCGCGTGGGCCTCATGCGCCTGCACAGGTTACTGTTCATCGTCTTCCTCGAGACCGTGCACTGTGTTGGACCAGCGTGGCCGGTTCTCACTCAATTCCTATCCAATTTCAGTCCTTTCGATTTCTATAGCTTCGTCCTGGTCTATGTAATCTGTTCCCCTAAACAAAACACCACAACACGACCTCTACCCTGTCTCCCAAACTCGAAACACAAACCACCCAAAAACCCCTGTTTCTAAATCCGGCCACCCGTGCAATCCTCCATCACGGATTCACAACCAGCAGGTTCCTAGGGACCTACTGAGTCTAACAGCACTCACAGAACCCTTCGACTCAGCCCCAAAAGCCACGACTTTATGTCTGAACCAAAACGGCAAAACAGAGGAAAGTGAGGCTTACCGTCGTTCCCGTCTCCGCCGTGCTCGCCGCCGCGTTCTGCTGGGTTCACAGGGCCGTCCTCAGCCGTCCTAGCCTCCCCTCAACTCTGATTGGACCAGTTGATCGCTTATGGTTGCACCACACCCTGGACACCTCTCTGTTTTCCTGAGAACTCACACCTCACACACCCAATCGTTTCTCACACAATTTTTACTCAAACTCACTCACCAGCTCTCACTTAGTCTCTGCTCACCCTCACCAGTTCACAAAGCCTCACACACAGCCTTCCATGGATCGATTTCCTTCTCAATCCCAGTCTCTGTTTTTCTCAAGCACAAACACGACTCAAATAAATCACGGCCAAGTTTAATTGCACCGTGCACAAACTAGAACCCACTAGACACAGTGCACGTGTCAAACTCCTGTGGTCCCCAAACTCAAAAATATCCAATAATTACTGTACACTTGTTCCAATCTGTAATGCACAATTCCCAAGGCACCAAAAAGACCAAAATGCCCCTTGTGAGTCCAATTACCATTTTGCCCTTCGCCGTTCTAGACCGATAACTTTACCGTCCGACGTCCGATGACAGCGTGCCGCCTGTCGTTATACTCAGGACGACAAGACCTACCTAACGGTCCATGGTCTACGTGAAA
The DNA here is from genome assembly GCA_032719365.1 of Prinsepia uniflora. Lineage (NCBI taxonomy): Eukaryota > Viridiplantae > Streptophyta > Magnoliopsida > Rosales > Rosaceae > Prinsepia > Prinsepia uniflora. The sequence continues at coordinate 38,639,053 of CM064873.1, forward strand.
ACTAAGAGTCCAGCAAAAAGTCAACATTTTCCCTCTATTTATCCAAAATTACAGTAACGCCCTTAACCTTCCGAACACCATAACCTTTTCTCCAATTATTCAAATCGGACGTGCCACCTGTCTACAGACTCGTGACGTCCCGAACTACGTCACGGTCATCGGTCAATGCCCAATTGACCGCCCAAACTAAAAGTCAATAATTTGCCCAAATTAGGGGCAAAATCGTCATTCTACGCCTAATGTCCAACAGTAGCAAACTAACCACCAATTAACTCAGCTAATCCGTCACTAATAACTTCACTAATCCCAACTTCCGGGACGGGTCCTTACATGGCCCTACCACATCAGCTGCTGACTGAACTAACATCTAGCCACGTGTCACCTTTTGGTTGGCCACGTGGCTTGACATGATGACATGGCATGCCACGTCAACATCTTCAAGCCTCAAACAGGTTGACCTATTTGACTATAATGGGTCTTCTTGACCCGCGACTTGACCCAGTCGTATCTCTACCGTCCAACCACCGTTTTCCTCCATTTTTCTTCCGTTCAACTAGTCTTGAACCTAGAAACCTTCCCACGACCTCAAAATAAAGAGAAAAGGGCCTGAGATTACTTGTCAAACTCAATCTTCCATGGCCAAACTTTGAGCCTCCTTCCAGGGCAGTTCCAGCAGCCTAAACCTTCCATTTTTGTCCCTATGAGCTCATCCAACCTCAGAGAACATGGAAAAGGCTTCAAAATGGTTTCCAAATGTTCAGAAATTAAAACTCAATTTTCAAACTCACTGGTCACAGGTTTTATGTAACGACCTATCCCGAATTATAGAGATTAATTATTACTTAATGACGGATTAGTATGATTAATCGACGATTAGAAGGGTACTTTCAGACGGACGGTACGAAATGATGATTTTGCCCCTAGAATGGGCGAAACGTTGACTCTTTGTTTAGGGTGTCAAATGGACTTTGGCCGATGACTGTGACGTATTTCAGGACGTCACGAGTTCATAGACAGGTGGCGCGTCCAATTCCGACGTTCGAGGGAGAAGTTATGACGTTTGGAAGTTCGGGGGTATATTGGTAATTTGGTTGAAAATGGAAAAAGTTGACTTTTGACCCGGGAGGTCTGATGGCCGAGGGCCGAGGACCATTACGTAGATCGTATCGATACGAATCTGTAGACAGGCGGCACGTCGAATTCAGGCATTCGACGAGAAAGTTACGGTTCACGGAAGTTAGAACGCACTATTGCACGTTTTTCGAGACGGGAAACTTTTGTCAGCAAGTGGGGCCCGGATATTTTGGGGCAGGCCCAATGGATGAATGGAACTTGTCATTCATCCATTGCCCACCCAAATTGGTTCATGCATATCAGTTTCACCTTTTTTGTTTCTTCATTCGAAACCGATCAAAACATCCAACCCAATCCAAAACCCTTCCCATCTGATCTTGAGTGAGGCCAGAGAGTAAGATGAGGACAAGAAGATGGAGGTGGCTGGCAAGGATAGCGCCGCCGTGGGTGTTTGAGACCAAACTGTGCAAGGTGAGTCGGTTTTACCCGATTCCTTCCATTTTTAATTTTTGACGTTAAGGACGGTTTTAGGTGTCTATAATGGGTTTATTAGGTTGCTTAGGAGGTTTAGAGAAGGTTTTGGGAATGACTAGAGGCTGAGTAAACCTTGGGGAAGCTCTAAAAATGTTGAACCGTGGAGGACAAATTGAACCCATGGGTTTTAGGAGATTGTAGGTGATTTTGATTTCATAGAAAGATCCCTAGGATTGAATTAGGAAGATTAGAATCAAAAAGGGAAGAAATGGAAAAACAAAATGAGGAGAGGAGGGCCTTGGACCGGTCACGTCGGTCTAGGAAAACCGGCTGCACAGAATGAACTGGACCGGTCGGTTCGGACCGGCCTGGTCGAAGGACAGGGATGATCTACAGTGGGCGCGTTGCTCCCACGCGCAGCCCTTTGGGCAGCGCGTGAGGGCGCGTGAACCATCCTTTGGGGAAGGTTCCAACATGTAATTTCATCTATTCGATGTAACGAACATTTTGGGACTGGTTTCGTGTCGATCGGACATCGTTTCGATATAGTTCGGGACGTCTGAAGGATTAGGTTCACTTTTAAAAATAGTTAAAAATTCCGAAAAATTACGGGCCTTTAGTGAGGAGTTACTTATGTAGTTAGTAACCCTCTAAATTAATTTGGACAAGTTTGAGAACCTCGGAGGTGACGATTGGCCTAGGAGAGGCTTATGGCACGCGTATTGAGGCGCGGCTTCGGACGGTCTGTGAGTGGACCTTTCTTTCTAAACTGATTCATGCATAAATGTTTTATAACTGTTTTAAATACATGTTTGGTGATGCCATGAGTGCATTTTTTTGTGGTAGCCTAGGATTTACGTATTTGCACGTATTTTGAGATTTTCAATTTTATACGATGCTTGTACTTGCTAGGTTTTTAATGAGGGTTTAATGAATGGGTTTTGGATTTGGAAATATGAAATTGGGCATGAGACCCATTTGATTGGAAACCCTCAGACTTAGAGTCTATTTGATTTGATGAGAATTCGGGCTGAAGGCCCATTTGAGTTATACGATCGGGCCGAGGGCTCCGTTGGTTTATGAATTCGGGCTTGAGGTGTCAAGTCCCGATTCATCTAGCACGATATTGTCCGCTTTGGGCCTCCTTGCCCTTGCCCTCACGGTTTTGTTTTCGGGAGCTCACGGTGCAACTTCCCAGGGGGTCACCCATCTGGAATTGCACCAGCCTCAACTCGCTTAACTTTGGGGTTCCAATCCCCCCTAAAGCCACTGAGCTCCCAAAAGGCCTCATGCTAGATAGGTGTGTGCCTACACCTTTAAGGCACACCACCATTCCCTTCCCAGACCATTCCCCCCTCGCAGGAATGTGGGATTGTTCACCGTTCCCTCCAGGACACGGGTCTTACAATCCACCCCCCTTAGGGCCCAGCGTCCTCGCTGGCAGACTTCCCGGTCGGAGTCTGGCTCTGATACCAAACTTTCAGGACCCGACCCTCTTCTGTCAGGTCCCGATTCATCTAGCACGATATTGTCCGCTTTGGGCCTCCTTGCCCTTGCCCTCGCGGTTTTGTTTTCGGGAGCTCACGGTGCAACTTCCTAGGGGGTCACCCATCTGGAATTGCACCAGCCTCAACTCGCTTAACTTTGGGGTTCCAATCCCCCCCAAATCCACTGAGCTCCCAAAAGGCCTCATGCTAGATAGGTGTGTGCCTACACCTTTAAGGCACACCACCATTCCCTTCCCAGACCATTCCCCCCTCGCAGGAATGTGGGATTGTTCACCATTCCTTCCAGGACACGGGTCTTACATGAGGCCTTTTTGACTGTGATATCGGGCTTAAGACCCCATCAATTGTGAAATTGGGCTCGAGGCCCCGTTGATTTATGGTTTCGGGCTTCAGGCCCCATTCGTTGTGATTTCGGGCTAGAGGCCCAGTTGATTGTCAAATCGGGCTCGAGGCCCTGTTATTGTGGTATCGGGCTTGACGCCCTGTTGATCGTGAAATAGGGCTTAAGTCCCAGTTCGGTTTATGAAATGAGAATTCGAGCATGAGACCCTATTGAACTGTGGATTTAGGCTGAGGCTTGTGAAAATGGATTTGAATCGGATTCAAGGAATCCTATTGAGACGAATTGGGTATGAGACCCAGTTGAAAATATGTTTTGAGAAAGGAAATGATTTGAAAATATATAAACACTCCATATGATTTGATTGGTCTCCTCCAGCCGTCGACCTGGAGAGTCATGATCCATAGACCAGAATGGGTAACCCAATAGGGAGCCCATTCCAGGAGTGGGAGTTATGATATGGTCCCGGACCAGATTCCGGAGAGATGCTCGGACTAAATCTGGAGATAGAGCTCAGACTAGATCTGGAGATAGAGCCTCCAAGATGGAGAATTCCTGGGGGTAGACTCGGAGTGAGACCCCTAGTAGTGTGCACACTAGTATAGAGATGAATCGTGACATATATTGGGGATGTGTTCCCAAGGGACTGTGTGCCCCGAGTTGGCATCTTCTCGGAAGTGCCGCGGATGGGTTATACGTATGTCTATACGTATGAGGTTTTACGGAAAGTGGTTTGGGGTAGAGACCCTGTATTCTATGTTTTAGTATTTCACTGAGAATGGTTTTAGACTGAGTCCCTACAGTTTTGGGCCAAGGCCCTAACGGTTTTTCAATGTTTTGATAAATGGTTTTCGAATGCATGCATGCTTTTAGTGAAGGGCATAAATGATCTTTTGTGAAAATGTTTATATTAAAATATTTGTTTTGTCCACTCACGACTTTTGGTGTTTTGAATGCCCTTCAAGTTGATCGCGGATGCGGGCTGTAGTAGAGACGAGACATCACATTCCTCCTCCATATCCTGACGCTCTTTGGTAGTCCCAGTTGGGCTAAGGACGAAATTATCCCTGGTCTGACACGTCATGTCAGATGGGAAAACGCATCCCATGTTAATCCTGGGGGATTTGGGACGGGTCCTGTCATTTTTACCTGGGTTCCACGGCCAGCTTACTCTACTGTGCCTCCGTCGTCCACACCGTCACTCTGTCTCTCCTTCTCGACTCACTCTCAGTCCCTCTCTCAAGCAGAACCAAAGAAGAAGTAGGATGAAATGGGGAAGGGGTTTCAGATTTGGATGAGAGAAAAAGAGAGAGATGGTGGTGTAATGAATGCATAAATGTGAGGGAAAGACATGGATTGAAAAATCGTCACTATCGCCGATATATCGATTTTTTTGCTCAGCGGAATATAAGAAGGGGGAAGAAATTGGCCGAAATTTCGACATGATTTCTTGTTTTGAGCCCACAGATCCTTTCCTAGGATCAAAACGATGAAGATGCACTATTAAATCATGAAAATCGAACGTAAAACGAAGAAATTTGAGTCAGGTCTTGTCGTCAGGTCGGAAAACCCGGGTTACAGACCCGGCTGGAGGTAGGGGATGACTTCTATTGTTTATATGTATATAATTGGCGATGGTTAGTTTACAAACTCGCTGGCTAGCAGTGTTGGTTGGGTTTTTGTTTCTCAGTTGGGGGGTCTTGGGTTCGACCCCCCTCAAGCCTATAGCTATTTTTTTTTTCCCTTTTTTATCAATTTGAATTCAATTTTTTTCCTTTTTTATCCATTTGAATTCATTTTTTTTCCTTTTTTATCCATTTGAATTCATTTTTTTTTTCCTTTTTTCCCATTTGAATCCATTTTTTCCACTTTTCAACAAAGTTTGGGTTTTTTTCTTTTTCATTTTTTGTCCAATTTTAAATATATCAATTACTTCCAATTTTTAAACAAAGTATGATCCTTTTTTTTCCAATTTTAAATATATTTAAACTTATTTTATCATTTTTCTTATATTGAATTTTTGTATGTTTATTGTTATGTTTTTAATATATTAACATTCAATTATAGTAACTAACTTCAATTTATGTTTATATTTAAGATTTTATATTATTAGTCATCGTCAGAATCATATTACATCATATTATTCATCATATATTTATTATATCAAAGTCATTTTATAGTTTTTATTAGTCATATTTTTTCATTTTTTTCCAATTTTAAATATATTTAAACTTATTTTATCATTTTTCTTATATTGAATTTTTGTATGTTTATTGTTATGTTTTTAATATATTAACATTCAATTATAGTAACTCACTTCAATTTATCTTTATATTTAAGATTTTATATTATTAGTCATCGTCAGAATCATATTACATCATATTATTCATCATATATTTATTATATCAAAGTCATTTTATAGTTTTTATTAGTCATATTTTTTCATTTTTTCCAATTTTAAATATATTTAAACTTATTTTATCATTTTTCTTATATTGAATTTTTGTATGTTTATTGTTATGTTTTTAATATATTAACATTCAATTATAGTAACTCACTTCAATTTATGTTTATATTTAAGATTTTATATTATTAGTCATCGTCAGAATCATATTACATCATATTATTCATCATATATTTATTATATCAAAGTCATTTTATAGTTTTTATTAGTCATATATAACAATTATTGGGTATTTAAGTTTTTCCCAAAGTTGCATTCTAAATTTTCAACTTTTAGGTCGAATTTCCGTCATTTTTGTTGACCGTAAACGATATCGATATCGATACCGATATTTGGGGTGAGATATCCGTAAATTTGACGAGCGATATATCCGTCGATATCGATATTTCAATCCTTGGGGAAAGGGCAAATGGGATGGGTGACACTTGACACTTATCCATTGGTCCAAAACTAGATATTTTAGGGACAACCAAACAACAAGATAAACGTCTCGAAAATCATGCAATCATGAATTGTTCAGAAAACGATTCTAGACCCGTAAACTTCCCGTACGATATCTGATCTCGACGTGCTGCTTGTCTACGGACTTGTAAAGTCTCGATCTATGTAAGGGATCTCGATCCACTTGCTAATGACCTCTCGGGCCAAAAGTCAACATTTCGACCCGTCTAGAGGCAAAATCATCATTTCACCTCGATCATCCCGGTAATCCTCGATTAATTCCCGATTAATCTTTAATTAAAACTCGTTAATTATGAAATTCAGGACGGGTAGTTACGGTTGAAGTCGCGGGTCGGGTGACCCGAAACTAGGACCCGATTGGAGCTTAGATGTAAGTAGACTTATGACTGCACTGCAGTGACGCGTGAAAACCACTCACAAAGGACGCCGGTGGGGCATGAGGGCGCGTCTGGGGTTTTTTGGCCATCCGATCAACACAAAAGTTGTAGTATTTAATTTTGTGAGTTCAATGGAACAAGTTTCAAGTTAATCGGATGCCATTGAGTAGGACCGGAGTTGTCCAGTTTCAAGTTAAATAAAAGGAAAATCTCTAGTCTAACAAGAGTTGTCAGACGGGAGTAGGACCGGTTTAGTCCAGTTTTCACAGAATTTAGGGACGGATCCTGTCAACATAAGACCTCAAACCTTGGAGTGCAGTATCTAATGTTCGACCTTAGTGATCTAGGGTCTGCCTCATCTCTATAACTATCTTGGGATCATGTGTAGTTCTCGTAATATCCGCCTCGCCCTTATTACCAAGAAGTTCACTAGGTGCACATCTTGGGGGCATTTCGTCGATAAAAACCACAATAGCATGCACGCCAAGCATGCAATCTACTGAAAGTTATCCTGCTGCTTTGATTCCAAATTAACAAGACCCTTTCTCGAAAACACGTTGATAATCGTGAAAGGTACTGCTCTCATTTGAAAAATAAATCAAAGTTCCAAAAATAGCCATAATACATGTCAGACAAGGGATAACAATACTGATGTCCTGCTCATACCTCTGTCTCAATATCAGCCTTTGTCTTTATCCAATGGTCTGAAAGAAATATGAAAAAGTAAAAGTGTGAGTAGACAAAACTAATCATTGGAAAATACATATATGAGGAAATAGACCTTTTTTCTTCTACTTATAAAATAATGCATACATACATAGAATTCTTATCAAATCATAAACACTAGATTTTAGTTAAAATCAAATCATAATCCTTGGGACCCATAAGATCATAATATGTGTATAAAAAGCTCATGGCCTACATTTCCCTAAAATCCTTGCTTATCAAATCATGTGGTAAAAACTTGGACACGAAATATTAGCCACTAATCAAAACCAATCCTCGACTAACCCAAGCATGAGCTTCTGGGAAAAAAAATTTGAGCTTCAGTTGCCTCAGAACTACCCCATGCTTCGGTTTTCTAGGACAAACCCCAAAATTTAGCCTTTGTGAAACTTCCTTGAGCATCAGTCATCTAGGAAAAACCCCTAGTTTCATTGTCTAGGAAATACCATGAACTTTGGTCGTTTGGGAAAATTTCACAACCCAACTCTCTAGCATGATATTGTCTGTTTTGGACCCACTCTCTCAAGTCTTTGTTTCTGGAACTCATGCGCAAATTTCTAGTAGGCCACCCATCTTGGGATTGCTCCATCTCAATCTCGCTTAACTTTAGATTTCCCAAGGATGTCAAAGCTAGTGAGCTCCCAAAAGGCCTCGCACTAGGAAGATACGTGCCCACACATATAAGGAACTTCACCTTTCCCTCCCAGAGCGATGTGAGATTACTCACCGGTCTTGCTTCACAAGCTCACAGGTCTTACTCACCATTTTTACTTCGAAAGCTCATGGGTCTTACTCTCCGTTCTTGCTTCCCAAGTTCACTGGTCTTACAATCCACCCACCTTAGCACCTATCATCCTCGCTGGCATATTTCCGTTCGGCGTCCAACTTTGATACCATTTTGTCACGACTCGACTCCCTAGCACGATATTTCCCGCTTTGGGTTCACGCCCTATCGACTTTGTTTTTAGGAACTCACGCGCAACTACCAGTAGATCACCTATCTTGGGTTTGCTACAACCCAATCTTGCTTAACTTTGGAGTTATCAAGGAATCCAAAACCAATGAGCTCCCAAAAGTCCTTGCACTACGAAGATACATTCCCACACATATAAGGCACTTCACCTTTCCTTCCCCAAGTGATGTCGGATTGATGTCCGGTCTTGCTTCCTAAGCTCATGGGTGTTGCTCACCATTCTTTCTTTCTAAGTTCACGGTTCTTACTCACCGTTCTTACTTCCCAAGCTCACGGGTCTTACAAAAAAGTCCCAACCTTTGATCGTCTTGGAAATTTGTGTTACGTGTAGAGAATGAAAGTAATCACAATATCTGTTGAGGATGATCACAGTGGAAACACAGTCATGGAAGAAATCCAAAACTTTGCTTTCAAAAAAAATAATTGACTCAATATCCAAGTAAAATGTTTCCAAATAGGGCATAAGTTTAAAACATTTCCATAAAACCGTAAAGCCTGTATCCAGAAATCTATCAAATCCGGAATAAATATTCTAAATCCGAAAATCTACCAAATTTAGAATCATTTGTTTAGGCTAACACTATCTGCCTCAAAAACACTTTGTTAACCATGTCTGGTCCTGCTCCCATATGAAAAATGATACAGAATACCGAAATTATCCTCAATTCTTCTCAAACAAGGGACGCTCGAGCTAATCTTTTATCTATGTCTCAGCCTCACGATTAGCCCCGATTATCTTGCCAAGGACTGGAGGGTAATCGAAAAACAAAACACAAAAAGTGTGAGTGGAAAAAAATAAATATTTTAAAATACATTCATCGAAAAAAAGTGTCTACCCTTAAGTTTCTAAATATGCATGCATAATATAAAATGCAAATGACTAAACAATCAGATTTTACATCAAACTGAGCTAGTCCAAGTCCTGGGTCCACAAGATCTAAAACTAATAGTAAACCATCAGTGGCCCACATTCCCCAAAATCCATGATCATCAAATCTTGTCACAACCCAATAACGACTCAAGTATCAGTCAAGATAATCAATAGCGCTATGTGTAGGCTAGTACCCCGAGCATCAGCCGTCTGAGAACAGCTATAGCTTCGGCTGCCTGAGAACAATCATAACATAATTAGTCCAAGCTACAATCATCTGGGAACTCTCTTAGCTTTGTCCGTCTGAGAACAATCATAACACACGTTTTTCAAAAAGTTGTTTTCAAAATTGTTTTTCAAAAAAAAAAAAGTTTTTCCAAAAATTGTTTTCACAAACATTGTTTTCCCAAAATTTGTTTAAAAAATTATTTTATCAAAACTCTATTTTTCTAAGCCCGTTTTCAAAAACAATTGTTTAAAAAAAATTCAAAAATCGTTTACAAACACAAAATAGTTGTTTTAAAAAACTATTATTTTTTTCGAAAATTGTCACCCTTTTTTCAAATTGTTTTCAACAAAAATTCAAAAATCGTTTTCAAACATAAAATAGTTGTTTTAAAAAACTATTATTTTTTTCCAAAACTGTCACCCTTTTTTCAAATTGTTTTCAAAAAAATATTTTTCTAAAAATTGATTTTAAAAAAAAATAGTTTTTTAATATTTTTTAATTGTTTGTTTTAATTACTTCTTGCAAAAAAAATCTAAAAACTTTGTGTGTTTTACATTTTTTATTGTCTTAGGTTGCCCTTCACATGTCGATGATAATAATAAAGAAAAAAAATAAAAACGAAAAGGATAAGACATGACAAAAAGATGATCACTTCAACTTGAATTAATTTGTTAATGCTTTATGATTAAATGTTTATGACTTGTAGATGATGCATGTTAAACTGGTACAGAACAAGCATATTAAGATATGTATGAATCATATGAACCCTATGTGAGCTTTAGAGCCTTATATGCTTCATTCTTTGAGTGATTCATAGGATTTCTTTGTTTAAACTGAGTCGTCCAGGTATGCCTCTCAGCTTTCCAATTGATTGGATAGAAATCCTACTACACTGAATGGGTACTTGGGATCTCAATGAAAAACTCCGGGTATTGACAGGACCGTCCCCTGAGGAACATTGATAACCGTGCCCAGTCCTGCTCCTGTCTGGCAAGTCAACTGAAGTTCCCAAACTACCCTCAGCACTTGCCAAACAAGGGATAACTATACCTGTACCCACTCATGCCTCCACCTCTCGATCGGCCTCGATCATCGCGCCCCAACCTGGAGGGTTAATAAAAACACAAAAGGTGTGAGTAGACGAAAATAAATCAGTTTATAAAATGTGTTATAGAAAAGACATTTCTACCCTCCACATAAAACCAATGCATGCATTCAAAAAACATTTCATAATCCATTTCATTTCCAATATAAGAAAACCGTGTATAAAAACCAAAATCATTTCTTTCTCAAACCTCGGACCTTAGCCCGAAACCATAAATACGGGGCCTCGGCCCAAAATCATAAATCAAAATCCAAGCACAAGAACATATACCAAAATCCATAAAACCATATAAACCGGGCCACTGCCCAACACATCCAAAAACATCGGAAATCAACAGTAAATCACAAGTCAATTAATCTGCTGGATCTCAATCACCGAGTCTTTAAACTCACATATATCAGGCATTCCCGGGATATCAACGAGTCTTTAAACTCAAAACACAATCAATAGGCGTCGGGGGATATCACAATAACCGAGTCTTTAAACTCAAAACATATCAATGAAGGGCCCTCCCCCGTCATCAATCAACCGGGTCTTTAAACCCAAAACCAAATCCAGCAATAGTACTGGGTCTTTAAACCCAAAACCATGTGTAATTCACAACAAATCCAGAATCCATCGTAATCCAAATTCCAAAACCAAATACGACTTCATATTTTATCGAAATGGTTCTCGTGTCCGAATTCACTTTCAAATCCCAAATCATACTCACAAATCATAATCAAAACATCATCAAAACATGATACACATAAATCACATAAAATCATCCATCAAACCATCATCAAAGCATAGGAGAAACCATATTCTCGAAATACGTGCAATTACGTATTGCATATCGAAATACGTGTAAATACAGAAATCATAATTACCATAAACCATAATCATAATCATAGAAATCATCAATAAAAAGCATAGAAAACAATTATGCATGCATTGAATTTTAGAAAGCAAAGTCCACTTACACACCGTCCAATGACTCGCTTCCGAACTGCACGTTTTTCCGTAAATTTTGAAAATCTTAATTCCTATCCAAAATCAATATCGAGGGTCACTAACACTTCAATATACCTCATATAATTTTCCCCAATTGTTTCGGGATTTAAATACGTATTTTAAACGTAGACGAAAACTTCGGATACACTGAACACTATCGAAACGATATCTGATTTCCTCGAAACTAGTGCCAAAATGTTTGTTATATTAAAAGGAGCAAGTTTCATATTGAAATCACCTCGAGATTCGGTCACACGCGCCCAATTACACGAACACAAGCTCACGATTTCTGGAATTCCGCCATGTCTGTTCATGGCCCCAAGAGCTTCGAACCTTGAATTTCTTGATTTGGATCGGCTAATAAAGGTCCCAGAAGGCATAATGTAACCTTAATTTGGTTTGGGCTATCCTAAAACTCAAATTCGAATTTAAATTGTAACGACCCGTCCCGAATATCGGGATTTAATAATATTTAATTATGATTTACTAATCTTGGATTAGTTGAGTGATTTCGGACGAATTGTGTAAAATGACCGTTTTGCCCCTGGGCGTGGGCAAAATGTTGACTTTTTATTTGGAAGGTCAAATGGACTTTGACCAATGACCGTGACGTAGTTTGGGACGTCACGGGTTCATAGACAGGTGGCACGTTCGATTCCGACATTCGTGGTGAAAGTTATGACGTACGGAAGTTCAAGGGCATTTTCTTAATTTGGACAAAATAGGGGAAAATGTTGACTTTTTGATTGGGAGGTCCGATGGCCGAGGGCCAAGGACTGTTATGGAGTGCGGGTCGATACGAATCCATTGACAGGTGGCACGCCGAAATCGGACTTCGTACGAGGAAGTTATGGGTCACGGAAATTCGGTTTCTCTATGCACGCATTACGAGGCGAGGACACGTGGCTTTTTCTGATTGGTCAGAGATTCTGAGTGGGACACGTGGACCACTAAACTTAAATTATTGGGCTCAGATCTGGATTAGTGAGATTTGATTAAATTATTAGGAATTAAATTAACTAAAGAATTCCCACTTATTCCACCTTTTGATCTGGGCCATTCATCTGATCTCTGCCTTCAATCTCAGCCCTCCATCTCCTGTGATGTTGCCATCCTCACTGTCCACTATTTGATTCGAATAGCCATCAGATATATCTCTCCCTCACTTTCATTCTTCCTTACCCGTGAAGAAACTTGAGCAAACACAAACAGCTCATCTCTTCTGTGCACATGTGGGTATGACTGAGGTATGAGAGACGGCGGGAGGCGGCAGGACGACGGCGGCGACTACGGTGGACCACGGCGGGTGTGTTACCCGAGAGGAAATTATGTCCAGGTTTTGGAGGATTGACCGTTAGTCGAGTTTCTGAGCTCTCTCTCGATTCTATTGAGACTTAGGGTCAGAAACAGGCACAGGGGACAAGGTTTTGAAGCTCGAAGTGAGCTGGGCACGGCGGGGACGGCGGTGCCCGTAACCCGGTTCGAAACAAAAAATGGTGATCGGGTTTTGGACGGGTGTTGGTCGTTGGATTTTATCCTACGGTGTCCTACGAACCTAAATTGATCTTGTGGACGTAATTTTGGGACTCAAGGTGGCCTGAATCGGGAGGAAGGACGATCAGAAATTCTGGGCTTCGGATTTTTGTTCAGAGGTAAAAATCTCGACGTTATTCCTTGTTTTTTATTCCACAGAACACTTAGTTGAATTCGTACGATCTTGTAGGTGAAAACCCCGTCGAAAATCATCGTGAAACGGCTGAGAACCAATCGGGTCGACCCGCGGGTCACGGCGACCCGGTTGCAGGACCCGTCCACGGCTGGACGATGATGAACAGTACCCGGCGCGTGGGTTTCACGCGCAGGGAGTTCAACCGGCGCGTGGGGGCACGTGTAAGGTAATTTAGGGAAACTTCCAACATGACTTTTGTCCTATTCAATGTAACGAACATTTTGGGATTGGTTTCGTGTCGATCGGACACCGTCTCGATAGTGTTCGGGATGTCCGAAGGTTTTTAATCCAGTTTAAAAATACTTAAAAATTCGGGAAAATTACGAGACTTGAATAGGGTGTTAATGAAGAGGTTAGTGACCCTCTAATGTGATTTGGACAGGATTGGGAGTCCCGGTGATAGTGGTGTGGCCCGGGAAGGCCTATGGCACGCGTATCGAGGCGCTCGGCTAAACGGTCTGTGAGTGGAAATTGGTTTATAAATTAGATGCATGCATAACTGTTTCATGATTGTTATAATTGCTTTTATATGCTTTGATTTGGATATCGGTGAATTTATGTGATTTCACGCATTTAGAGGCGATTTACGGGTTGTGCGTAAATCGAGGTTTTCCAGATTTGCACTGATTTCCATAATTGTGATTCGGATATGATTTTATGAAACAGTTACGGATTTGATAAAGTAAATTCGGGCCAGGGGCCCAGTTGATTTATATATGTGATTTCGGGTCGGGGACCCTAAAATGGAATTGAATAAATGATTTCGGATTTAATAATCAACTATTTGGACTTATGATGGTTTTATGAAAATTTGGAAACGAATAATAAAATGTGTTGCATAAAACCATCTCGATACGAGGATATATATATTGGTCTCCTCCAGGTGTCGGGGACACTGGGGAAGTCACGGTGCATTGCCTGCGATGGGTTATTGTACGGAGCTACCGGACCGTATAGTGATCCAGGAGCAGGATTGCTATGATTAGACGTCAGGGACGTCAGACATCGGGGATGTCAGAGATATGGACCCGGTGAGACCCCGGGCAGCACGCGTTGCTTAATACCGTGAGATTGACGTCGGGGACGTCAAGCGTCAGGGACGCTAGGCATCGGGGATGCCGGAGATGGAAAAATAATAAATGTATATCACTGGATTTATGAAATAACTCTTGGATTGACTTTTGGAATTTGAAACTATGCTTTGGTTTCCGGGCTAAGGGCCTAATGGTTATTTCTAAATAAATGTGGGAAATTGGTTTTTGGTGCATGCATATGTTTTTATTGAGGGGCATAAATGTCTTTATAAATGTTTTAAACAGACTTGTTTATTTTCGTCCACTCACAGCTTTTGTTTTTAATGCCCTTCAGGTTGATTCCGGAAGCGACTGCATCAGAGACTGTGACATCGCACACCTCCTCCATCGATTCTTGCGCACTCTGGAAGCTTGTTTGGGCAGTGGCAACAGGTTATCCCTTGTCTGACACCTCTGGTCAGACGGGAGCATGACACATTCCACGGTAATCCCCGGGGGATTGGATGGGTCGTGTCAAAAATTATCCAAGAACAGGTTTCGGATTTCTCTTCGGATTTTCACTCAGTCCCTCGTTTTTTCTTTCTATTTCAATCTCTTAATCCTCTCTTTTCCCTCTCTGAATTCTTCTCTAGTTCTTATTTTCTCTCAATAGGTTGCTGGGGAGGTCGATCAAGCTCAGTTGTGGTCTTTTTGTCTCTGTTTTTCAAACTTACACACACAAGGTTTAAAGTCTCCCACCGCTACACATTTTCTTTAGCCACCAATTTGACTTAGAGAGTGACAGATGTCACTTAATGACATAACCATGGCTGAATCAGCCCAATCACCGTCTCATTTCTTATTCAATTAACCAATTACCATTTTGTCCTTCTCCTTACAAATTACCAAAATGCCCTTCACACTCCTAGACCCATAACTTGGTCGTCCGAATTCCGATTGACGCGTGCCGCTTGTCTACGGATTCAGCGTCTCGAGACCTACCCAAAGGTCTTCGAATTACGTGAAAATTCCAGGTCGTTTGAAAATTCAACAAATTGCCCCGTTTTACTCAAATTACGAAATTGCCCTTGAACTTCCGAACATCAAAACTTTCTCCTCGAATGTCAGAATCGGACGTGCCACCTGTCTATGAACTTGTGCCGTCCCGAACTATGTCACAGTCATCGGTCAAAGTCCGTTTGACCGCTTGAACCAAAAGTCAACCGTTCACCCAATTCTAAGGGCAAAATCGTCATTTTCTTCAAATTTTTCCAAATTTTCCTTTGTCGAATTCCCGGGTCGTCACAGGTACCATCCTGCTTATCTCTACCATTGTCTGAACCAGATCAGGCACCACCAAAAAAATTCAAGACCGGAATTACTCCTATTTGGGGTTCCGTGATTCGTCAGCTTATAGTCCAGACACTCCCGATGCCTTCCAGAGCCCGTAGTCTAAGTCCAATTTGAGGATCAAACTTACCTTAATTCCTCGATATCAATCAAAGTTCACAATTCAATTTTGAACACTTTCTAAGGCTTTTCCTTGAGTGTTTTCCTTTAATTTTTTGATGGTCCTCCTCGTAATGGTTTAGGGAAGAGGTTTACAACCTCAATTCGAGCAAACAAAGTCCAATTCAACAAAACCCGATTCAAGGTCCATGGGTTCAAATTTTCAAATTCTAGAATCTCACTTTTTTATGTTTTCCTTCACTAGTTTCCTCACTTTTCTCTCTAAATCTCTCTTTGTTTTCCTCTACACTTAGTTATCACGGATAAAGGTGGGTGCTCTTGAATTTTTGGGTGATCCTTGTCATAAACATACATGAAGAACATGCTAAAAACAACATATAAATAAACACCACCATCCCTCTAACCAAGTCGGTACAAGCATTCCAAGAAGATAAGGAGAAACCAAAATGATAAGCATGGACATAAAAATCTCCCGTGTGAAATCACCAAAATACCCCTAGTGCCAAAATTACTAAAATGCCCCTAATACATTTAGACCCGTAATGAACTCATTTGATCTCTATTTTTGGTGTGCCACCTGTCTACAGATTCAATAATTCCGAGGCCTACATAACGGACCTCACGAATGTCCAAAAAATATTAAGGTCAAAAAATCAACTTTTAACTCTTTAAGGGAAAAACCGTCCATTTACACATAAACCTTTCCATTTCATTTCTTGATTTTTTGAGTTGTTACACAGACCATTGCAATTCAAATAATGCAATAAAACATATAAAACATTTAGTTATGCATGCATCACATTTTATAAAATAAGCGTCCACTCACAGACTAGCCAAGCAGCCCAATCCTAAGCTGTGCTCTCCTTTGAAGTCTGAGGAGTTGTATGTCCTATCAAAATAATAATAATCAAGGGTAACTAACATTAAACATAATCTCGTATTCAAGTCACTTTGTAAGACCCGGTCTTGGAAGCAAGAACGGTGAGCAAGACCTGTGAGCTTGAGAAGCAAGATCGGTGAGCAAGACCCGTGAGCTTGGAAAGGTAAGATCGGTGAATGATCCCACATCGCTCGGGGAGGGAATAGTGAAGTACCTTATATGTGTGGGCACGTATCTATCTAACAAAAGGCCTTTTGGGAGCTCAGTGAGATCAAAAGCAGATTAAATCCTATTTAAATGCTTAGTGGAGCTTGATCCAATCCAGCCAAGTGTCACTCACCCAGGTGTCCTCCAATAAAAAATTTAAGAATAAAATATTCGACACGAAAACCGAGACACAAACCTCCCGATTTCACGTTTCTGACCATAACTTCCTCGTACGAAGTCCGATTTCGGCGTGCCGCCTGTCAATGGACTCAGGACGTCGAGACCTACCCAACGGTCCTTGAGTCAACTAAAAATTAGTTATTAGACGAAAAGTCAACATTTTCGCCCCCAAAAGTCCAAATTACGGTAATACCCCTGAACTTCCGATAGTCATAACTTTCTCCTCGAATGTCGGAATCGAACGTGCCGCCTGCCTATGAACTCGTGACGTCCCGAACTACGTCACGGTCATCGGTCAAAGTCCGTTTGACCGCCCGATCAAAAGTCAACGTTTTGCCCACGAACCAGGGGCAAAACGGTCATTTTGCACATTTTGTCCGATTTCGACCAACTAATCACCGATCAATCCCACTAATCAAATCCCGAAATTCGGGACGGGTCGTTACATGAGACCCATTTGATTGGAAACCCTCGGATTTGGAGTCCATTTGACTTGATGAGAAATCGGGCTGGAAGCCCATTTGAGTTATACGATCGGGCCGAGGGCCCCGTTGGTTTACGAATTCGGGTTTGAGGCCCAGTTGGTTGTAATATCGGGCTTGAGGCTCCTTTGACTGTGGTATCAGGCTTAAGGCCCCGTTGATTGTGAAATCGGGCTCGAAGCCCCGTTTATTTATGGTATCGGGGCTTGAGGCCCCGTTAGTTGTGAAATCGGGCTCAAGGCCCTGTTATTGTGGTATCGGACTTGAGGCCCTGTTGATCGTGAAATCGAGCTTGAGGCCCAGTTGGATTGTGAAATCGGGCTTAAGTGACAGGACCCGCCCCGATCCCCCTGGGACCACCCGGGACGTGCCCTGCTCCCGTCTGACACCCGACATTAAAATACCAAGAATACCCTTATTGAAAATAAAATGCATAAAGAAAATCCATAGTTAAGTCATACATAGCACGCCACACAAATACTCGAATACAAATAGTGTCAGACAAGGGATAGTTCCCGAATACAGTTTATTGAGCACGACTCTAGACACACTACGTGCCAACCTACCCAGTAGTAGGGCTCAGGTACGCAACGTAAACTTATGCCTCTTCCTCCTCGGGATCCTCCTCCTCCTCCTCCTCCTCGGGATCCTCCTCCTCAATAGCACTACCTGGAGGGGTAGTAAAACAACAAAGGTGAGTGGGCCGAAACTCAAGGTTTACAAAGTAGTTTACCATTTCGAAAACATATAGCTTTTCCCCTCCGTTTTCCGAAAAGACATGCATTAGTATCATAAACCACAAAACCATATAATCATAAGCAGAATAATATCAACATAATATAATCTTAGTCACTGCATTATACATCCCAACCCTAACATCCCAGATGCCCGACGTCCCAGACGCCCAATAAGGTCACAGTCTCAAGGCTATGCGTGCCACCCGGGGTCTCAATCCCGAGTCCAAATCCCGAACCTAGTCCGAGCATGGCATTCTAGATGCCTGACGTCCCAGACGCCCAATAGTAGCAATCCTGCTCCTGAGTCACTCTACAGTCCGGTCCCTCCGTAGAATGACTCCTCACAGGCAATGCGCCGTGACCACTCCGGTGTACCTACATCCGGAGGAGATAGAATCCTAGGGTAGATCTATACAGTGCAGTACCACAGATAATATCGAGATCCATTATACATATACATGACTCAAAACCATTCATAAACAACCAGACGGGACTCATGCCCAAACATCGTAATACGTGCCATAAATCATACTCAAGATAAACAGATACTTTTACTTGAATCACATATAGATATAGTAGAAAGTAAAACAGTTATGGATGTCGAAGTTTAGTGAAATCAAAGGCCCACTCACAGTACAATCCTGCTGCAATCCCGAGCGTAAAGCCCCGTCCAAGGGTTAAAGTACAATTCCTGTCATGCCCAAAACATACGTAAAGGTCACTTTAAATCCCTACTAAACAACTAAGAAACCCTAGACTGAAACCGGCCCGGGAAAGCCGTCCGAACACGCTTCCCAAGGCGTCAAACCCTAATTTGACCAACTTAACGATCTCCGATCGACACGAAACCACCGCCATTGGATCCGTATCGTCGAAACCTTGAAAATGGCACTAGTCCCACACAAAATACTGTTCACACGCGCCCCCCACGCGCCGGTCAACCCTCTGGTCAACAGTGCTACAGTGATGCTGACGTCAGCATGACGTCACTGCTGACGTCAGCATGACGTCATCACTGACCATGTCAGAGGACACGTGTCAACAGCCCATTGGTCCCTGGTCTGACAATATTCTGATATGATGACATCATCATGACGTCACTGCTGACGTCAGCATGATGACGTCATCAGCTACAGTAACCGGGTCTGAGAACCGGGTCACCGCAGACCCACGGTTCGACCCGACTAGTTCTCATCAACCCGACCACCAAAATCGATGGGATTTGTTCCTATAAGCTCGTCTAAACATATTCTATGGTTATGTGGGATTAAAACAGGTTTTTAAGTTCGAGAAACCACCTGAAAATCGACGGGGAACTGGCTGCCGGCTCTGGTTCGTCGTCTCCGGCGAGTCGTCGAGCTTCCAGCCGCGTACTTAGGTCTGAAATGGTCGTCTAGTCCCCTAGGTTATGTCTCAAAAGCAACCAAACATTTCTAACGTTAAAAACGGAAGTTTCGAAACAGGGAAGGAAAATCGGTCTTCTCGGGTTTATGGGCTTACCGCCGCCGTGTCGCCGCCGTGGGCTGCCCAGTCCGATCCTGAGTCGTCCAGCCGTCACAACGGTCCTAGCCCTAGGTTGGTTCGAGCCCAGAAGTCATGCATTGGACGGTTTGGACAGTTTGGGCTGCACGGGTTCCTTCTCGGGTTTGTGGGTTTTCCGGCCGTGCAGGGTGGCCGTGGTGGTGGTGATGGCCGTCTGGAGGTTGCTAGGTGGTAGTCCGGTGTGTGGGTTGAGGCTGAGAGGTGGTGTGATCGCTGGTGTGTTTGTGTAGAGAGTGAGAGGGTGCACGGTTTTGAGAGAAATGAAAATGAATAAATGAGTCTCTGATGGTTTAAGAACAGAAGGAGAAAATGGAACCAACGGCTGAGATTCAATCTGACTTAAGGATGAAGGGTGAGGATTTAAGGAAATTAAATCAATTAATTAATCCCATGGCAGACCAAGATCCTGGTTCTAGGGAGTGTGGGGATGAGTGACACGTGTCACTCATCCAAGGGTCCAGAATGATTTTGAATAAAGTAAACAGATTTCATTATTTTAATATTATTTTAATTTCGAGTCTCGGTTAGTTCGGTTACGTTCTTGACCATAACTTTTTCGTCGTAAGTCCGATTTCGGCGTGCCGCCTGTCTACGAATTCGTATCTACGAGACCTACGTAACGGTCATTGGCCCTCGTCCGTTGGACTTCCCGGGTCAAAAGTCAACATTTGGCCCCAAATGGCCAAATTACCAAAATACCCCTCGACTTCCGAACGTCACAACTTCTTCCTCGAACGTCGGAATCGGACGTGCCACCTGCCTATGAACTCATGACGTCCTAAACTACGTCACGGTAATGGGTAAAAGTCCTAAATACTTCCCGAAGTAAAAGTCAACTTTTCCCCCCTCAGGGGCAAAACGGTCATTTTACAATAAAATAAGAATTACGAAAGTTCGGGTCGTTACATTAAGTCCCAATTTGGTTTATGAAATGAGAATTCGGGTTTGAGATCCTATTGAACTGAGGATTTAGGCCGAGGCCTGTGAAAGTGGATTTGAATCAGATTCGAGGAATCCTGTTGAGATGAATCGGGTATGAGACCTAATTGAAATATGTTTTGAGAAAGAAAGTATTTGAAAGGTATATACCCTCCATATGAGTTGATTGGTATTCTTCAGACGTTGACCTGGAGAGTCACGATCCACTACCCGAAATGAGTATCCCTATAGGGAGCCCATTCCAGGAGTGGGAGTTATGATGTGGTCCCGGACCAGATTCCGGAGAGATGCTCTGACTAGATCCGGAGACAGAGCCTCCCAGATGGAGAATTCCTGGGGGTAGACTCGGAGTGAGATCCCGATTAGTGTGCACACTTATATAGAGATGAAACGTGACATATATCGGGGATGTGTTCACTAGGGGCTGTGTGCCCCAAGTTGGCATCTCACCTGAGATGTCGAGGATGGGTGGTATGGTACCAGTATTGGAGTATGACGACTCTCGATGGACGTTCGGGAAACGTTTATTTTCTCGATAGGATTGTCGAAAAGGTCATACCTAGAGTCATGGGGTAAGAGAAAGGTAGGGCCCTTCCGACCCAAACAGGGATTAGTGACGAGCAAGGGTTTTAGGATTGGTTTGATTCGCACTCCACATGGCGGCCGTACGATGGCGATAACGAGGAGAGACGACAAACCACGAGCTGAGAGGATCTCAGTCGTGACGTGCTCATGGATAATTTCTACCACTACACGAAGAGGAGGATTCATCGGTTAGTGTAACTTCTTAGGAGTTGGGTCGAGACGACAGATTTGATGGAGATGCACTAGGTAGACCCCAACAGCGATCGAACCGGATGGGGACTCTGTCCCAATAGTGTTTGAGATGACTAAGATTGGACGACACAAGTAGTGTAGTGGGAATTAGTGACCGGTTGGTCAGAGTTGGTGGTATGCGGAGGATGCTATTCATGTGTGTGTGTGTGTGTGTGTGTGTGTGATAGGCAATCCACCTATCTCGTAAAATTTGCAATAGTACCTCAAAACTTTCGTGACCCGAAACCACCACCATTGGATTCAGATCGTCGAAACCTTTAAAATGACACTAGGCCCACCTCGAAATTCAAGCCCACGTGCCTCCACGCGCATGGTCAACTTAAAAGTCATCGCTAACGTCATGCTCATGTGAGCATTACATCAGCACTAACAACCCTGATAGTGCCACGTGTCAAGTCCCCATTGGTCCATGTCTGACATGTCAGTCTAGCATTGTCAGATTTTACATGATGATGTCACCTAGATGACGTCATCGCTGACGTCATCAATCATCCTTGTCCTTCGACGGGTTCTGTAACCGAGTCTGTGCGACCCGCGGCCTGACTCGAACGGAAAACACACCTCCGACCACCGTTTTCGATGTCGTTGGTTCCCACGCGATCATCCAGTCAATCCTAGGTGTTCTATATGTTCAAAACACGGAAAATAGGTCCAGATTTTTACCTTTCAATTTGATCTTCATGGCCCAAAATTCTAGTCCCTATCCGTGGCAGTTCCATCGTCCGCCGCCTCAGTTTTTTATCCTCCTCGACTCGCAAGGACCCCACGAACCCCATCAATTCATCAGTACTCATCCAAAACGTAAACTTAACAATCCCAAAAATTTGAATTCAACTGGGTTCTCGGGTTTTACCTTTACCTGTGGCTCCACCTCCGTCCATGGCGATTCTGTCATCCCCTCACCATCATCTTCTCACCCTCAGCCTCCCTCTCTTTCTCTCAAGGTTCCTCAATCGAACCAGTCAAGGAAATGGGGATTTGGGTTTTGTGGTTTTGGGTGTGGATGAATGAACAAAGATGATGATATGCATGTATGTGTGTGTGATAGGCAATGGATGAGTGACACTTGTCACTCATCCATTGGGCCTGGGTAAATATCTGGGGCCCACTCCAGACAAAAGTCCACTTGTCTCGTAAAACGTGCAATAGTACCTCGGAACTTTCGTGACTTGTAACTTTCCGGTCGAATGTCCGATTTCGACGTGCTGCCTGTCTACGAACTCGTATCAACACGATCTACATAACGGTCCTCGGTCGTCGTACAATGGACCTCCCGAGTCAAAAACCAATTTTTTGCCCTCATTTAGGGACAAAATCCTAATTTCGCTATGAACGTCTGAACATCCTCGACTAATCCTCTATTAGTCCTGATAATCCATAATTAATTCTTAATTAATCCTAAGAGTTTGGGACGGGTCGTTACACGATCAGACAAACTTCACCCTAGATTTACTTGGCATGTTGAGGTTTTCTTAGAGAGAGGTTTTCTTTTCCCTACACATTTCGTAAGTTAAGCGAGTTTAATTCCATGAAATAATGCAAGTAAATAAAGTACTGCAAGTAGATGAAATATCCTACCTAATGACTCATTGACTGATTATACAATTCAGGCCAAATTTCCTATATACATATAATAAAAATTAAAAACCAACCTTGGGTGTCCAAAGAAATTCATGGCCGCTTGTTATAAATTAGGGCAAACATCCTTTTACATCCTGGGATTTGAGAATTAACATCAAAATGGACCACTAGGTTTCAATTCCATCATTTTATTCCATATGGTTTTGATATCACATCAATTTATTCCATTTGTATATTTCGCTAATAACTCATCAGTTAAGTTAAGGGGAATTTTTGGTATTCATTGCAAATTCTTAACCATTTCTTTTTATTTAAGCAATTAATTGTTTTGATTTACATATTTTTTTCTTTCCAAATTATAAGGGCATTGCATTTACATCTACATTAAGTTTAATTAATTATGCTCTTATAGCTTGCTAATACACTGATTTGAAAGAGTAACTAGTTTAAAATAATTAGTCGCTTAATAAAACATAACATGGATAAGAATTTGTAATTAATACCAAAAGTACCCTTAATTTAATTGATGATTTAATTGTTGAAATATGTAGATGAAGTAAATTGATGCGATCTCAAAATTACATAGAGTAAAATGATGAGATTGAAATCTAATAATCTATTTTAATATTAAACCCCGAATTTTTGGGTGTAAAATGATATTTACCCTATAACTTTTATCCAAACATGATAATGGGCTTCAATGGACGGGCCTGGAAATGATCAGAATCGTGGCTGGCAAACGTAGACAGCCCAAAAGGACCGCCAATAAAAACAACACGCAAAAAATAACAAAGCAACTTTTTTTTATTTTTTATTTTTTATTTTTTTCACTTTGAGAAATAGTGGGGATTGAGAGACTGAGAGAAGTGATCAATTCTATCTGTTAAAATTGCAGCACTTTGAACTGAGTTTTCCGTAACAATGGCCACGAAATCGCAAATATTTACAGGACTGACCATGGTATCAACGCCTGCCTCTTCGTTCCAAGCCTCTTCTTCCAGCTCCAACACGCTTTCTATGGTCAGAAAGCCTCTCACGACTTCCTTCTTCAATGGTGGAGGTTCGGACCTATTGCTTTACTCGCAGTTTCAGTTAATGGGTTTCCATAGAATTTCATTTTGGGTTGAATTTCTATTGCGGGTTACGTATCTGTGTCATTATTTACTCTGCGTGTGTGATTTTTCGACTTCCAGTAGAAAAGAAAAGTAACAATGTTTGAATGTTATAACCCTTGATGATTGGTTGGTTGTCAATCCAAATAAGCTTCGTAGAGCTGATTTTCTTTATCTTTTAATACTTTCAGTGGCCAATGGGGAAACATTTACAGGGAATTAATTGTTATTTTGGATTTTGGAAGAAGAAAAAAAAAACTGCTATTTTGGACACCCTCACCGTGCAATGGGAAATGAGAAATAAGGAGACAACTAGATTTTTGGGAAAGACAATTGGGTTGGGAATTTTCATTCTGTTTTTCGTTTTGGCTTCTCTATAGATTATATTCTTCTCATAATGTGTCAATTGCTACTTCATCGGTCACATCCTCTTACCCATTGGGTGAAAATCATGACCTTGGACTGTTATAAATCCTCATTTGGGACACTCATGGAAGAGAAATATAAGTATACCATGCTCTTCTTGCTCCATCTCAATTTCTTGTCAAGTTGGGAACATGTGGGATTTAATGACGGAATGGAGTAGCTGATCAGACGAGGATCGAGTATGGCCTGTGTTTTTGGGCTTCTTAGATAATAACATGAACATTTTACTAGAATCACTACTCCTCGGGGGTAGCAACACTAGTTTTTTAAGGATCTAAGCTTCTTTCTCTTAGAAAGGGAATCTAAGATTCCTTAAAATCATCATAGTGTTTGTGAGGTAGTATTGTTAAAAACTATTTGAAAAGTGAGCAAAAATATCTTTCCATGCAAAATCTCTTAGTCCAAAACCCAAAAGCTTCACTAGTAATAATAGAAAAAAATTGCCTATTTTTCCAATTAAATCTGCTAGGTAGATTTTGGATTTGGTGATGCCACCATCTCCTATAAATAGGTAGAAGGAGTGTAATAATATGCTAGATTTGTATCTTTAAGAGAAACATCCAGATCATTGAGATGCCTGAAATCACGAGGAGATTATATCTACAAAATCTTTGCTCCTACTTCTTTTGATCCGTGCCTAAATTTGATCTTCATCCACAAATTATATTAACATAAATCAGCGTTTTCGTATATTTAGCCATTTGAAAAATTTGGTATTATGTTTTTTTTTGAAAGTTTACATCCATTTTCTACGAGGGTATTGACAAAGTGGCTATATTATACACTCCTGTTGAGATTATAGTTGGGCTGTGTGTGTTTTGTAAATTGAGGCATGCACTTTCCATCTTTTTTTTTTCTTTTCTCTTCGTGTACAAAATATAGGAACCAAATCTTTTGGCTTAGAGGTGTAAGCATTACAAATGCATAGATGGAGAGGTGGCAGTGAAATGGTGGCATATTTTGATTGATCGCATTTTACATATGGAGATTAAAGAAAAAAGTAATGTTTTTGAGAATCAGAGACTAAATTGGGGTTTGTAAACATTGCATTTCCACACCTATTGTGAAGTTTCACAATACCGTGGACCCTAATCATATAGGTTATGTTGCTGCTCTAATATTCACTCAACTTTTCTTTTGGTCCTTTTCTTGTCAATCACCACCACCCACCCCACCCCTAAAAAGGAGAAGACCTCAGTGCCATATATCCATGTTTTTTTAAAAAAAATTATGGCTTTTGGTGGTGGAAGGAATTCAAGGATTTTAAGAAATTGTGCCATGTCAGCTTTATTTTGAGTTGTCTAACTGGAGTGAAATAGACGAATTTTTTAGAATCATCTAGGGGATGAAAAGGAGAGTTATTGAGAAAAAATTCAGGTTCTGGGCATATGTGTGAGCTTTTCTTTTATGCTTTACGAATATCTTTTATGTATTTTTATTAGATTGGGGAGCTACAGTTGGATAAGTTCTAGAGTTTTTATTTCAATGTAGGAGGATTTTCTGGTAGGATTTTTATGGCTTTATTATTTTGGTGGTGGACTTCTGGTTATCTAAGGGCTTGTTTGATAACCATTTGGTTTTTAATTTTAAGCTTTCACTTTTTTGTGCTCGAGATATGGGAAATGAGAGATGAAGAAGAGCTAAGGAAGGATATTGTGGAAGAAATTGAGAACACATGTAGAAGGAAAGTACCCAAAATGAAAACTAAAACCAAAATCCAAAAACTATTTTTGTGATTTCACTTTCAAGATTTTGTAATCATACTTCCTTCTTTATTTCTTCTTTTTTCACTACTCCTCTTTATCCCTTCTTCATCTCTTACACTTTCTCTATATCTTAAGCACATAGAGTGAAAATTGAAAGCATTAAACCAAATGGTGATCTTATGTGCCCTAAGCTTTGTATTGCAGTTTTAACACTTTATGAAAAGATACTGTCTTGCATTTATTTTATTTCAGTGGGGGATTTGAAAATTGAAGTGATTAGAGTTGCTCCTTCCAATCGACCGCATTATTCTAGACAACATGGTGGTGCTCTCGGTGCTCGTATGAATCTGTTTGACCGGTTTTCTAGAGTTATCAAGGTGATATCTTATAAATTGTTAGTATTTTCATATCATAACTGTATGATGGTCTTATTGTCAGTGATTGTACATTTTCCTTCTCACTGAAAATTTATTAATTGCAGTCATATGCAAATGCAATAATAAGTACCTTTGAAGATCCTGAGAAAATTTTGGAGCAAGCAGTTCTTGAAATGAATGATGACTTGACAAAGATGCGCCAGGCCACAGCACAAGTATTCCTCATGTTCTCAAAATTTTTAATTTATTTTCCTTTTCTTATTACAAGTGTTTTGGAAAATTCTCAGAATCTCCTTGTTTCCCTTTTCGGCTATGTCATTTTATAAATTCCTCATGTTCTCTATAGCCCACCTTTCTAATTTTTTAAATCTCTTTAACTTTTCATTTTCCTTAAGTCTTCTTAACTGAAAAACTGAAGCTGTAAGTATTTCGTTCATTAACGGTTAGTATTGTGAGCTCTGGCTTGGATATCTCATATTTTTCTCTTCTGTCCGTTGGAAAAGTGTTTAAACTTTTAAGATAGTGATTGTGCTCTTTTATTTGTTCATCTAGAATTGAGCGTGTCTCTCTCTCTCTCTCTGTGTGTGAAGGTCTTGGCATCTCAAAAGAGGATGGAAAATAAGTATAAAGCTGCTCAACAAGCTTCTGAGGACTGGTAATGCACGTGGGGTTGAGATCTTTTGTTCCTAAGAATTGAGGTGAATAATTGTTAAATTTGCGTTTATTGTCAATATAGGTACCGTAAAGCACAATTAGCTCTACAAAAAGGAGAGGAGGATCTTGCACGTGAAGCTTTGAAGAGGCGAAAATCTTTTGCTGTATGTCTAATTAGTTATATAAATTCATTATTCTGTTACCGTTTTTTCTTATTTTCTTTGTCTCTATACTTTTGAGAAATTTTTGTAGGACCAAACTTCTTGTTGGAGCGTTAGGGAACATTAAGCTTCAGTCAGCTATTAAATAATTGCTAACCAAATTCATAAAACGGCATGAATACAGTTTTTCCTTGTTTCCTCAAAGCCTAATTTTTGGCTTGCCATCAAGCTGCCAAAGAGTTCACTGTAACTATACTTTTGAGAAATTTGTGTATGACCAAACTTCTTGTTGGAGCGTTAGGGAACATTAAGCTTCAGTCAGCTATTAAATAATTGCTAACCAAATTCATAGAACAGCATGAATACAGTTTTTCCTTGTTTCCTCAAAGCCTAGTTTTTGGCTTGCCATCAAGCTGCTAAAGAGTTCATTGTAACATTAATTATTTCCCATCTTTATTTGTTTTCAGGATAATGCAAATACTTTGAAATCTCAACTTGATCAACAAAAAAGTGTTGTCGATAATCTTGTGGCTAACACACGGGTAAGAAAAGTTATATTATTTTTTGCAATAATTGAATTCTTAGATGACTAATTTGACATTTTTTGAAAGGGTAGAATTTTGGCGAAAGACAATTTACTGCTTGCATGTGCATGTCCATTCTATTCCTTTTTCGTGTTCAAAGAATAATGATATTACAAGTATAAATTTTTGGGTGAAATAAAATGCTATATGTATGCTGTCTCGTGATGTTATGAACGTGTGAGTTATAATCTAGGGAGAATCAGCCAAGTCCAGGAGAATCTTCTTTCGTATCAACAAACAAAAGAAGGGAAAAAGAAGGCTATTCTAAAATTAAGAAGGCGATAAATCTGGCAGAAAATAAAAGATCTTGCCTGTATAGTTTAATTGTTTAGAAGAGCAATATTGAAGCTTGTTGGGTTTAGATCAACAGTGCATACTGTATTTGAAGATTTCATCAGATACTGAAATTGACCTTTTCCTTTTGTTGGTAGCAATGAATGATCTAATAAGTATAATTATGTAAATATCACTGCATTTGTTACATTTATATTACACGAGTCATGTTTGTGTAGCTTTTAGAGAGCAAGATACAGGAGGCAAGGTCGAAAAAAGATACCCTCAAAGCACGTGCTCAATCTGCAAAGTTCGTTTCTACTACCATTTCTCACATTCCTTTTTACTTATTTTGTTATGTCTCTCTTTTTCTTTATTTTAATGTAAAATATTTAGTTTGTTATCTCCCTTTTTCTTTATTTTAATGTAAAATATTTTTTGGGACGAACATAGTCTGGTATTTCCTTATTTTCTGGTAATGGCCACCTTTGCTGTTGCTTCAGGACTGCAACTAAAGTGAGTGAGATGGTGGGGAATGTCAATACAAGTAGTGCTCTTTCAGCTTTCGATAAGATGGAAGAGAAAGGTAAGGTGGCAGCTGTTCATTTGGAACTACTTTATAAATTCATTCAAGCTCCGTTCTGTATTTCTACTCGAGGGCTGATCTTGTATGGCCCAAGGATGCTGTTGGATTTCTCCATTACCTATATGGTTTTAGATCACATAAGTATGTTTTGTTTTCTTCATTATCTGCTGCAGTGCTTTGAGGATGTGATCAAATTCAGTTTTGGGCAGTAGGTAGTAAGCTAATATCATGTTTGAAAAAATCATTGACTATGTGCCTTGTAGAAATGCAATTTCTTCTTAGGTGCAATCATCTGACTGAAATAATAGTTGACTGTCGTAATCTAATGAAACTAGGTTTTTGGTTGTGACATTCTTGTTCAAGCCGCTTCATGTGGATGTTTCAGAGTGCGAAGGCAGTTGATTGAGTCTAATGTTACAGACTTTGCGAAAAGAGCAATGATGAACTGATAAGACGGTTTTTGAACTTGCTGAAAACTCCATGAATCATATATTAAGAAGGATGGGAAAGTATTGGAAAAAAGTAGTCAACCAGCAATAAAAGGATTATAGTCAGAAAAGTAATCTCAAACTATAAATTATTTGTATATGTTGAATATATCTCTAGACTCTGTTTTTGACTGAAATTGGTATAAAGATGGAGTCTAAAATCCGCTTCAGAATCTACTGAAACAAAGTCAGCACATTCTAGGGTTGTCTGTGCCCGAGTATTCCATGAGCTAGGCTATCTGTGAAATAAAAAAAATAGTTGTCACATTTCATAAGAAGTATCCGTTGCCTGGTCATTTTAACAATTTAGCCTGTTTGGTTTGTGGAAATTATTTTAAAACCCTCTTTCTCAGATCCTTCTAGTCTCTTGATTTCGGGCGTGTTAGATTTATGTTCTCTGGTAGGACTGGACTTTTTTTACTCTTTCATCATTATGAGTTTCAGACGTAAATGTCTGATTGGATGTAGGAACTACAGATCGTTCCTTAAAGAATTGGATGAAGTGATGTTGTGTGACAACAATGCCTGATATTCTAACCAAAAAGAACCTGCCTGACGTGATTTATTTATGATTACGATCTTTTTTTCTCTGATCCTGACTTTTGCTTGTTCTTTCACTACCTGTAGCAATGCGCTAATATGCTAGAACGATTGTGCTCTTCTCTAATTACTAAGCCCTTGAGGTCATCTCTGTTTCTTGCATTTAGAAGTTATACTTCTACTCTCTACAGTCAAGTTCTTGTACTGTGTTTAGTTGTGGCCTTACTGCTCCCTCCCCTTTTCAATATAAAGAAAAGCCATGAGTAAAGGAAAATCATTTTTAGCCATCACATATCAACCATGTTCTTGTTAATGTGGGTTTTTTTGTCTGAATTTCAGTCACGTTGATATGTGCATTACACCAAGTGGATTGACTTTTAGTCACGTTGATGTGTGCATAACACGTAAATGGTCTATCATTAATGGGGGAAAAAGCCAAACTTGATATATTTGATCGAATCTACCCATTGTTGGGGCCACACCATAATGGGGTTCCATGATCGAACCGTCTAGTTTATAGGTCCTCATTTAAAAATCATCCCTGCTTTCCAATTCCAAATTCATTTGTCCATTAGATTATCATGAACATGTGTTGTTTAAGAGGAAGTATATTGTTGATCTTTTGTTGTGCTATTGTTAGGTGACCAAATAATTTTGGATTTTGGTGATTTTCCTTTTCATTACGAAATATAATATATATATATAAGTTTCCACTACCATATATATAATATAATGTGTTATATATATATATATTTTATATATAATGCATGACTCTCTGTATGATTTATTAATTTTTTTATTTCTTTTTTATCTGAATAGTCTTAGCAATGGAATCCCAGGCAGAAGCTCTTGGCCAGTTAACTACTGACGATCTGGAAGGAAAGGTACTCATTGTCTAGCCTATTTATTTCCAATTCATGCTTTGATCTTGTGTGTCTATATGCTTTTTGGATTGATAAGAACTGGGAAGGATGGGAAGACAATAGCAAGCACTTATGTTGAAAAAGATGATGTGGAAACAATGAAGGATCAAAGCTCAATAATCTGTGAAAGAAGTCGCAAATTCTAGCCGTATTAGCAAAACATCCATCTTTTTGGAGAAAAAAAAAAAAAAAGAGAGTAGTGCATCCATCTTAATATGGTGGCTAGGATTTTGGCGCATATGTAACTACGTAAAGTAAAATGCATATCATGCATACCAACATACTCAAAGTTTAGATGTTAGACACAGTGAAGCTGAGATGGTGCTGAAAGCAATGGCTTGAAAATATTTTTCAATGCTCTATTACCATATTAATCTGATAGATTTTTTAGTTATAGGTCAAACATATTTTAGAACGGTCATAAGTTGAAAAGTCAAACCTTTCCCTAAATATTCTTAATAAAATGCCCTAACCCTAAACATACTAGAAACCTAAGAGCAACTCCAATGGGAAGTTGTAAAACCACTTTACAACTCCTCTTACAACTCTGCTGTTGTAAACCTCAGTTCTTCCCCTTTTACAGAATGTATATGACATCCATTGGAGTGTTATTCACTGTGAAATGGTGTAAATGTTGCAATATGTTACAGTTTACGACACCTATTGAGATGCTGTAAAGCATATAAAACACTGAAAGTTACGTCAAAGTGCCCATATCCTAGTGCTTCCATTGGAATTATAGGTTAACCGCACAGGGTCTAGCTCTCAGAAGAATCATTCTAAAACTCTAAATGGTGACGCATGGTATGGTAGGAACCTTCTTTTCTTTGATGTGGGCAAAATGGAAACTTTACCTTTTCGAAACTTCAACAAGTTGATTTGTGAGTTAAAGCTAATATAACTCCCATCCTCATTGACCTAACTTGGAAATGAAAATATAGTTTGATTTAACATCATCATTGGAATGTTTCTTGACTAAAGACTAATTTTCTATATATGATTGTGTATCAACTTTGTTGCCCAACCCAAGATGGAGAGTAATGTTTTTGGGGGTGTGAAATTCAATCTTGGGAGGCATTTGACAAATGATATCATCTCACTAGATTTAATTGGGATATCGATGAATTGATGGAAGGTCTCCCATCCATCAAAGTTTCTCCATGCCTTGTCATTAGTATTGATGGAAAGTGGGATGTCTGCAGGTTATTTAGGGGCAAGAAGTGACATTGTTGTAAATAGAAAATTACATGAGGACTCTTTCTTCCAGTTTGTTTTTGCTTAACCCTTGAATTATATAAAAATTGCACAGTTCCCATGAGAGCACAATTATGTTAAAATGATAATTGATCTTTAATGGAGTAAACTAGTAACAGTACAGCTTAATATAGAAGATGCTTACAACCTGACAGTGATAGATTTAAAAAGGATTGAAAGTTTTTCAATATGTATGATTCTTTGGAGTTACCGTACTAGTAATTTTTTGTAGGCCAATTTGAAAATTGAGGTTTAGTTGCTTTATATATTTTCAGGTCCATTTCCCAGAAATATAACAATAATAGGATTGGACCCTCATATCTGACATATGTTTTGCAGTTCAGCTACATTGTTTTGATTGTACCCTTGTTAGGATTAGGTATTTATTCATTTGGAAATGAGCTTCTGTCCAAGGGAAAAAATGCCCATTTCAAGCAGTGATAAGATTACACTGCACTCTTATTGTCTTCCTAGTATTATGGCTTATCAGTGTTTCCTGTTTTTGACGGTTTCTTTTCTGATAGTGTATTTCTTACCATTTCTTATCTACCAAAATTGCAGTTTGCGTTGTTAGAGGGCTCTTCAGTTGATGATGATCTTGCAGACTTGAAGAAAGAACTATCTGGCAGTACAAAGGTAAGCCGAAAATTATATTTTCTTGAGACTATGACACCAAGTTTCGGCTGATATAGTTCCATGAACTAGGTTCTCAAAATAAAAATTTCTGCCGATTGTTTTAGTACTTATAAGCTGTCTAATTTTCTTAATTTCCATGATGCTCAATTTGTTTGACCAAGAAAACATTAACAGATACTGTGAAAGTCTAGTCATCTGGTTTGCAATGTTTTTCCCTTTTTTTTTTCTTCTGTTGTTTCATACCAAAAGGAGAATAATTCTCAGTAAACTGTTTTGGCGTCATCTCTAATCCTCTTCCACTTGTTTCTTTTCCTTATTCTTTCTGTTAAGAATGACATGAGTAATTCAACAATTTTTCTTAATGGCTTCTTAACCACCGGGGCTTTTTGTTTGTCACTCCAAACAGAAAGGAGAGCTCCCGGCCGGAAGAACTACTTCTCCGAGTGTGAACAAGGCATATCCATTTCGGGATTCTGAAATTGAGATGGAGCTTAATGAATTGAGAAGAAAAGCCAAGGACTTCTAAATTTTGGTGTGCAGGCCCACAAATATTGGAGAACTGGTTTAGCATCTGTATAGCAGAAAAAAGGTGGACAGATTAATTGGTGTATAGCTAGAGGCAACTCCAATGAAATTGCTTTATTTTTGTTATAGTAGGGGCCGATTTTCGTGATGACATTTCGTAATTGAGATCTGCTGCAGCAAAGCCAGTTTCTGGGTTATGTAGGTGGAACAAACTACCTCTTAATGTACATTTTCGGATGGTTTTGTCATCTCTTTTATCCTTGTAGAATATTCAAAGAAAGCAATATTTCTTTCATTCTCAAAGCTTCCTAAGTCTCGTGATACGTTAGGTCTACTCTAAGCTTGTGATACGAAGAAGGGGCGTACTCTAAATCCAAGACTCTACGCAAGGTTCCTCTTCCTCACAACCATCTGTCCTTACATAATGATACTTCACAAGTTGAATTTTGATAACCGAGAAAAACGTTACCCATCAAAATTGTGACAAGAAAAAAAATCGCCCAATAAATTTGAAATCATACCAATACAGAAAAACTCAATATTTTGACTAGGAAAAAGTGCCGAATAAATTTGAAATTTTAGCAATACCTCAAAACAGAAACACCTGAGCTCCTGGTTTGTCCTGGAGCTTAGAGCTCATAGGTTATCCGCGATGAGGGGCTATATCCACCTTAGACTAGCAAAATTCAGTTTTGTTTCAAAAAAGCATCACTAATTATGATATTTTTTGGCTGCATCCATCAAAGTTTCCGTTGAGTCTTGAGTTAGAGGTTGCCAAAATTAAACCCCAAATACAGCCCATCCAGCCCCAAAATGATGGGCCGATTGTGCTGCAAGTTGCGACAAAAAGGAGAAATGTAAGATTTTAATAATTATAATTCAACTAATATCTATTTATATATTTTTTAATACTAAAATTTTGAATTCAACTCAGTTACTTGCTATCAAGCAATCAAGCATCCAGTTTGATTCCAGTTTGATTGTTGCTTGTAAATAAAGCATTATACTTGTATTAAAAGTTTAGTCCACTTGTTTCTTATATATATATATATATATATATTTTATTTTATAGTACTTTTCTTGTTAATTTTTTTTTACTATTATATATTATTATGCTTCAATTAAAATTTCACAGCATATACGGTATTCACATAACTTCCTCATTTGCTTAAGTTTGTGTTTTCAATTTTTTTTCTTCACATTTCTTCCTTTAATTGTTAACCATCTTTCACGAAATTAAATTATAAAGCTAAGAAACATATAACTATTTAACTACTAAAATTGAGATAAGAGAATCTATAAAATGTAATCTTAGCTATTAGAAATTTGAATTTTTTAGGTTAAAATGTTTAGAAAAAAAAATTATATAGTAGCATAAATACAAATTAACGAAAATAATTAAAGAAAATAATAATTTACTACAAAATTGTATAATAAGAAATGTAGCTCCAATAAATATAGACTCACCATTGTGAGCAATATATCATCTAATCCTAAAGATTCTTTTTGTAGCTACATACATTTGGAGTCACTACAAGAAATACGGTTTTACCTAGCGAAAAAAGTCCGCCGGGTAACATTAGGGATGTGTCGAGTAAAAATCAAACACGACGGGCCAGCGTCGGGCAGCAAGCTGTCGGGTTTCCGCCGTCGAGCCACACGTTTTAACGACGAATTGCCAACAATCATCAGGTAACAGTGATATAACCTGAAGCAACGATCGTCGATGAACATTCGTCGGGTAATCATTGGTCAATGGACCACACCCGACAAATAATTAGGGTTGGTCGGGCCACCGTTAGTTCAGTAGTCATTCATCGAAGTGAATTATCCGTCGGGTTACATTATAGAATGCGTCAGGTCAACACTTAGACAGGTTCGGTGGGTACCCACCGAATCATGAACGTCATCGGGTATAGTTTTGCACAGTAATAAAAATACTTCAGTGGATATCCATCGAACAATGAACGTTGTCAGGTTACATTGACACCTTCGTCGAGCCACAAGTTTTAATGACGAATTGCCAACCATCGTCGGATAACGACAATATAACCTGAAGCAACGATTGTCGGTGAACATTCGTCGGGTAATCATTGGTCAATGGACCACGCTTGACGGATAATTAAGGTAGGGCCACCATTAGCTCGACAGCCATTCACTGAAGTGAATTATCCATCGGGTTACATTATAGAATGTGTCGGGTCAGCACTTAGATAGGTTCAGTGTGTATCCATTGAATCATGAACGTCTTCGGGTTACATTGACACCTTCGTCGGGTATAGGTTTAAACAGTAATGAAAATACTTCGGTAGATATCCACCAAACGAAGATGTTTTTCGGGTAACATAAATATTATTCATCGGGTATAAGTAAATAATTTTTTTATTTAATAATTTTTTTTATTATTTATTATTATTAAATTAATAAAATTATTATTAAATATGAAAATGAAATAAAATTCAAATTTTGAATTAGGAAATATATATTTATAAAATTTAAAATATTATTTTGAACATATTTACAACAAAATATAAAACACATAGAGCTAGGAAAAGGGCTAGGAAGAGGGGGTGAAGCTACTCAGACGTGCCAGGTTGTTCGGTTGGAGCTTGCTCAGAGGGCGGACGAACTCCCATATGTTGAAAGACCATCTTAAGCTGAGCCTTAATGAAGGCGTTTTGGGCCGCAAGTCTCTTGTTTTGGGTCCTTAGCTCAACGGTCTCAGTCTAGAGCTCGATATAATTGCATCTTAAGTACAAGTACTCCTCGGGATTGATGTCTATAGAAAAAGCATTAGAGCCAATCGAGATGTTTCTTTCCAGCCCTTTGCCAGCACTCTAGACGATCTTCCCAGGACGTCGATCTAACTGTCGCTCCAAGATCGCCCTGGAACGCTCCGAATTTGTTAACTACTGCTCCAAGGGAGTGTCCGGCTGTTGCTGTGTCAGCTCCTCCTGGGTAAGGGTGGCAATTTCTGACACGACCCGATATACGACTCGAAACTCGCACGAAATTAACCCGAATTAACCCGACTCGATAATAATCCGAGTCATTTTCGGATCAACCCGTTTATTAAACAGGTGAGTTTAGGGTCAACCCGCTAACCCATTTAATAACCTATTAACCCGTTTATTAAACGGGTTATTGAGTCCGAACCTGTTAACCCGTTAACCTGCCAACCCATTTAGTACTCTAGGGTTTCACAAGGACCAAAATATAAATACTAAAACTTTATAATTTATAACCTAACACAAAAACCCAAATCTATAGCAGCCTCCACTTCCATTCTCTCCAACAGCCGCACCAAGTCTTCTCCATTCTCAATCTCCATCAACAATCCAACGACCCACCCACCCGCCAGCCAACGGCATCACCGTCTTCAACGTCGCCGGCTTCTCCACGCCACCACGCTCTGTAAACAGAGGTATGATTCACTGCGACGATCATTTCCTGCAGTATTTTATGCTTGTTTTCCTAGAAAATAATTGGTAAATTATAGAAATCTGTTATTTAGATATGGCCCAGTCCAAGACTCCAGCAGGGTCTCGTCGATCTGGTTTCTCAGGCTCTTCCCAAACTTCATACCGACCGAAATATTTAATTATTTGATTGGTTAGAAAGAGAAAGTTCAATAATTTTCTTGGGAAAAAAGGAGGGAGTTGGGGCGTGGTAGCAGAGGTGGTGGGTGATGATGGTAAAGAAGGGAGAGGGAAGCGGACAAGTGAGGTGTACCTGCTGTTATTGGTGTCCTTGGATCAATACGTCTTCCATATCCATCTCGGGCCTTTGATATGGCGCAGTGCTCAAGATGTCTAATTCCATGGACTGCAAATGGTAAGATCTGGGAGTAAATAACATTGAATGATCGTTGATTTCTTTATTGCCTCTATTATGATAAGATGTAGTTGAATTCATGAGCATTAAAATTGAATATAGACAGTTGAAAACTCAGATTATATGGCCCCATGAATTATCATGCTCTTGTTTCAACTCTCAAGAATGACCACTGAAATATGCTTAGAATTGTTTTTTAAAACTTTGCACTTGTCTTATTTTGGTACTCCTGATTTATAAAACTCCATTTTGAAGGTTATTTGTTTATGTAGTTTCATGTTTTCTCCTAGATTGTAGTATGCCCAAAATAGTAATATGTTTTACATCGGTGATTATTTGTCAGCAACTGGAATTTAGTACCAACCCTGCTAAATTTCTCTCTCCCAAAGTGGTGGAATTGTATGGTTAATATAAATTCCTGTGTGTAGATGGGATGTACCTAAAAGAAGTTGTAACGACCCGTCCCAGGGATTAGGGTTAAGAAAGTGCTTAAGATAGGATTAGTGAGCTGAATCGGTGGTTAGTTGGTCTCATTGGGGTAGTTAGTATAGAATGACGATTTTGCCCCTAGTTCGGGCAAAATGTGGACTTTTAGCTCGGGTGGTCAAATGGATTTTGACCGGTGACCAGGACGTAGGTTAGGACGTCACGAACCCGTAGGCAGGTGGCATGCCCGATTCCGACATCCGAGGAGGAAGTTATGATGTTCGGAAGGTTGAGGGCATAACCGTAATCTAGCTAAATTAAGGGGGGAAAATTGACTTTTTGTACGAACGGGTTTTGGTATGTTGACCTAGGACCGTTAGATAGATCTCGTCGTCCTGAGTTCGATGACAAGCGTCACGTATTCATCGGACTTACGAGGTGAGTTACGGGTCTAGAAAGGTAGTGGCAAAGTTGTAATTTTGGGTTAAAAGGAAGGGTATTTTGGTCTTTTGGTTGTCTGGGGAATTGTGCACAGAGAAGGAAGTGGATGGCTGGGATTGAGCCATTTGTGTGAGAGGAAGGGTAGGATTGGTGACACGTGTAGGAGGGCTAGAGATTTCTAGCATACACGGTCCAATTATTTGGGGCAACCGTGCAGGTGTGTGTGTCGTGCCCGTGCGTGTTCTTAAAACCAGACAGAAACAGAGGGAGGAATTGAGAGAAATTGGTGAGTGTTAGTGTGTTTTGGTAAGTGAGGAGTGATCAGAGGGTGGAAGAGTGAACTGGTGAGTGTTTGGGGAAGAGAAATCGTGCAAGAACACGGTGGTCAGGGCAGTTGGTTTTCAGAGAAAACAGAGAGGACTTGGAAGATCGTAGTGGTGGTGCGGCCGTGTGTTGGTGCAATTGGACTCGTGGAGGTGTCCAGAGGCTGGCGGTGGACGGGGGGAGCTGCTGCCTCACGGCTGAGCTCACGATGGCGACAGGAGGACAGGTAATTCCTCATCCCCGTTTCTTTGCTCCATTTTGTCGTTTGGTTTCAAAAGCTAAGTCGTAGCTTTAGAGGTAGAATCGAAGAGTCTAAGGAGGTCTAGGGAGTTCAGTGGAGCCCTAGGAGCCTTCTGGTGGAGCAGCCGTGACGGGGGAGTGCACGGCGGAGGTTAGCACGACGGGAGTACTGATGTGCTCTGTTTTGCCGTCGATGTTTAGATCGAAAGTCGTGGACTCAGGGAGTGAGTCAAGGGTTTCTGTGAGTTAGGTGTAACTCAGTGAGGTCCTAGGAAGAGTTTAGGGTCGACACCGTGACGGGGGAAGACCTGGGTGGCCGGAG
Organism: Prinsepia uniflora; assembly: GCA_032719365.1. Classification (NCBI taxonomy): domain Eukaryota; kingdom Viridiplantae; phylum Streptophyta; class Magnoliopsida; order Rosales; family Rosaceae; genus Prinsepia; species Prinsepia uniflora. The sequence continues at coordinate 38,678,078 of CM064873.1, forward strand.
AAGGAAATAGGGGTTTATCGGGTTTGTAGTTCGAGTTAGAGTCGACAGGTTTTAGGCCGTGTCGAGGTATAGGAGTGAAGGGGATGAGTTCCTTAGGATGGGATGAAGCAATGGGCGAAGAGAGGAGTCGAATTGGTGCAGGTACGGCGGAGAACCGTGGACGCCGGTTCAAGTTGCAGACACTGTGCTGAACCGGGTCTGTTTGAGGTAGACGGTGGCACTGTAGCAGGCGCGTGAGGGCCACGCGCAGCCACTTTGGGCGGCGCATGGGCTCGCCTGCGGCGGCGGTTGGGAAAGTTGTCAACATGGTTTTTGGTCTAGGAGTTGTGACGAGTCTAATGGAATTGGTTTCGGGTTAATCGGACGTCGATTCAATGTAGTTCCGCGAAGGTGAAGGTTTAGGGTTCCGGTTCGGTACGTTTAGGACCCGGGGATTTTTGAGGGAATTTAGGTGGATCCTCGTAGACGTGTTAGTGACGTACTTTGGTGGTTGTTAACAGGATCGGGAGTTCCCGAGGAAGCTGGGGAACGTACGAGACGTTCGGGACGCGATTGAGGGCTCAGTACTGTGAGTGGACCCTTTCCTTAAACTCGAACATGCATAACTGCTTTTCTATAATTATTTTTATATGTGATTTCATGAATGTTGACTTTATGATGTGGTTTTACATAATTGCACAATTTTCGAGAAATAACTATTTAGCACGTTTTACGAAAAAGTGCGATCTCCGAATACGAGGCTATAGTTTTGGGGTTTCAAATGTTCAATGATTTTCAAATGCTTATAAGTGGATTTTGGAACGCGATTTGATGATCAATGATTTTCGGTTTTGAAATCGGATTTCGGGAATCGAGATTTGGTTTTAAAGTTGGAAAGTGGATTTCCGGATTTGGGTTCGGAATGACGGTTCTGGATGCCGGAAGGGCTTCGGACCGATCGTTTTGGATTCGAGTTTGGATTTGGATTGAGAAATGGTTTTTCAATGGTTTTGACTGGATTTGCTGGATCTGGTTATTGGGTTTAAAGACCCGGATATTGATTTGACGGGGGACGGGCCCGGATTGGGTTTAAAGACCCGGATTGAGTTTAAAGACTCAGATATATTGATATTTCCCCCGTAGGCCTATTGAGTTTAAAGACTCGGATATTATTGAGGCCTGGATTGAGTTTAAAGACTCGGGAGTTTAAAGACTCGGATAGGTCCAGCAGGTTTGATCGGCAAATGACTGGTTGAACTTTATGTTGTACGTTGTGTTTTTATGATGCTTATGATATGGTTTCTATAACTGTTTTATAGTGTTTCTATTTCTTATGATGTTTTATGGTGATTGATTTATAACTGTTTTAATAACTGAGTTATGTATGTGGTTTCAAAACGGAGGGCTAAACCCGGTTTTCTTATAAATGGTTTTAGAAACTTTTCTGTTATTATGGTCCACTCACACCTTCTGTTTTTAACTGCCCTCCAGGTTGTGGAGCTAGCGCGGGGTTCTGGCGTCGAGGCAACGTCTGAGGCATAGAAGCCACGAGAGCGACCCGGGGGTGTTTAATTTTTCCGTGTGCGCATACTGTTTATCGGTTTTTCTTTTCTGTGTATGTGGGACTATGCTCTGTAAACTGTTGACTACGAGTTATGTGATATATTTTCTCCTGCGTCTGACTGTGTTGTGTCGGGTTGTCAGACGGGAGCAGGGTTTACCTCGGTTTTCGGGGTGAAACCGGGGTGGGTCCTGACAGAAGTTGATCGTGTCCTGAGACCCGGTGGATATTGGATCTTGTCTGGACCTCCAATTAATTGGAAAACCTACTACAAAACGTGGAAGCGGTCTAAGGAGGATGTCCAGGCAGAGCAAAGACAGATTGAAGAACTAGATGATAGTCTTTGCTAGGAGGAAAAAATATGAGAAAGGAGATATGGCTATCTGGAAGAAAAAAGTTAATACAAAATCCTGCAGGAGCAAATCTGCCAATACATGCTAGACAAAGGATGCTGATGATGTCTGGTGAGTCTCCACTCTTCAGGCACTGCGGTTTCTCTTGTTTATATTGTAATCCATTGTTTGATCCTTGTTTGTTGTTTTCAAATCTTGATTAACCATGTTTATTCCTGTTTAAAGATAATCTCGTGGCTGTAGATAACTCTGAGTGTCTCTAAACTTCAGTAGTCTGACAGACTTTGCAGCTGGTGGTAGCAAAATGCAAGGAAATGATTTTTGAAAGCCTCAAATGTAGGATATGGAGTAATATTTGCTGGATTTATTTTTGTCAATATTCTGAAAAAAGAACTAAGGAAAGAGAAATATTGTAATGAGATACTAACTTTTGTTTCATCCAGAAAGTCATACACTTATTAGTTTAGGAAAATGCTAAGTACAAACTGACATGGATTTGACTGGCATGCTGCACAAGTCCTACACCCTCGCCCCTTATGTAAACATGCTCCTCCTGTTGCTTACCATTAGTTTGAGAAAAGTTCTTATTTATTATTATTTTTTTTACAATTGTCTTTTATACCTCTTCCTTCACTCATTCCTTTACATTAGTAAACTAGAATATTACAGTGCAGTCTGTCCTTCTATGTTGTTGGGGAGAATAGTTCTGTTTTTATTTGGGAACTCCCTCCCATTGTCTTTGTGAAAATACAGTACTACGGAGTATTAAAAGGTATATATCTCTTGACGCTAAAAGTTGTGCAGGTTTACATTTCTTCGTTCATCTCCTAGTTCAGTAGTAGCTAAATTCATTGATATACGCTGAATGGTTGTGTAACTTTTGATTCCATATAGAGTGGATTCTTCCCCCACCCAATCCGATTGCGAAAATTAGCTTTATTTCTTAATAAGGTTGTCATAACTAATAATACAAGCCAGGTTCCCTTGGGTCAAGGATGAATTTCATTCCTTTTTCATCTCATCTGGTCAAGTTCTTTTGGCTTTTCCTTTTGTTGTTTTTTGTTCTATTAGATGCATTATGTAACATGTCCCAATTCACATAATTTTTGAAATCCAATGTAGAGGAATAGATTTGTCTAAGTGTTCTTTTTCTTTTTGTTTAATGAAGGCTGCAATCCTAATTCTTAGTTTTATGTGGTCTATTGCAGGTATAAGAAACTGCACACGTGTGTAACCCCTTCTCCTGAGGTAACCAGTGCAAATGAAGTAGCAGTAGGGGCTTTGAAGTTTCCCGCGAGGCTTTATGCAGTCCCTCCTCGAATAGCTAATGGATTAGTTGTGGGGGTTACGACTGAATCTTACCAAGAGGACAATAAACTTTGGAAAAAGCATGTAAATCTGTTTTTTGTTTATGGTGTTCACGAATCCAGTAATTTTCTAATTGATAGCTCTTTTCTTTTATGCTTGAATTGTAGGATGTCACTAATTTGAGCAATTAGAAGATTGCATTTTCATTGCTGGATTTTGATCAGATTGGGAAGATTGCATTTTCATTGCTGGTTTTTTCTGCTAATTGTAGGTGCTGATTAATCACATTCTAGCATGTCTTTACACATTGTTATTAATTTTGTGATTGGATTCTAATGTTTTCTTTATTTTATTGTAGGTGCTGATTAGTTTCTCCGTTCTTGTGCAATTCCCGAAGATCTAATCAATTTTAACACTTTTTTTGTTGAAACATTTCCCTTAGTTTGTTAATTAATTACTTAATTTTATTTGGTATTTATTATGTACTATACTTATTTTCTTTTAGAACTTAATATTACATTGAAGATATTGTATTGTTGGTCATGGATACTAAATTATTGCATTTACTTATGAATTATGAATTATGAAGTTTGTTGAATTATGAAGTTCGTTGATGGTTGATATAATATTTTAGTGAAAAAATTATGCTTCAAATATTATGTAGGATATATGGTTAAATAGGTTAAACAGGTTAAATGGGTTAAACAAGTTAAATGAGTTAAACGGGTTAAACAAGTTAAACGGGTTAAATAGGTTATTCAACACGACACGTTTAATAAACGGGTTAAACGGGTGGGTTCGGGTTACATGTTTTGACACGATTAATAAACGGGTCGGGTTCGGGTTGAGCTTAAATAGGTAAAATAGAGTACATGACACGACACGAACCCGACACGACACGACCCATTGCCAAGCCTACTCCTGGGTCTGCTAGACACCTGCCAGCATTCTCGCCTACAAAATCATAACACAATTTTAAAAAATATAAATAATTAATTAATTAAAAAATTAAATATAACGATTTAGACTTACATGAATAGCATCAACCTGCTGACTACGCCCAAACTACGCATTAAATTAAACACGTAATTCGAGTGTTATGCAATTTAAACCCTTTTTGTGTAGATGTAGTATTGGTAAATAGGGATCGTTCTTAACCGGGGAAATTAGGGAACATTAATAATGTGTTAGTGGGAGATGAATAAAAGAATAATGAATTAAATAATTAAATAATAAAAGAATTAAAGAATTAAAGAATAAAAAGGAATCAAAGAATAAAAGAATTAAAAGAATAAAAAATAAAAGAATAAAGAATAAAAAGGAATCAAAGAATAAAAAAATTAAAAGAATAAAAGAATAAAAGAATAAAGAATAAAAAGGAGGGTTTTGAAAAGATTTGTAATTTAAGCTAAAGACAACACTAACTAAAAATTAAAATTCAAATGTTCATGCTAATTAGAACTTACAAACCATAGAGTAGTTTCATAGACAAAACCCACACTTTTACGTAAGTAATTTCGAATTAACAATCACATTAATTCTAACATTTTGCTCATAATAAACCAATCACGAAATCCTACCTTCATCATCTCAAATACTTACATACATCTTTCAATATTATAAATGCATCAACCATTAATGTGCGTCAAACATCAATATGCTTCAAACATTTACAACATGATTTACCTTAAGTTTATAATTAAATGCGCCGACAGCGATCAACATTTAATCTCTTCAATTCTACTCTAAGTGCACCGACAGCGGATAAAACACTTAACATCAAATTGAAGTTTAAGCACTAAAACATATGAAGTAAAATAAATTCAAAAAGTAAAACGCATGGAGATTGCATTCTTACTTACAAATGTTAGAAAGAAAATACCAAGAACAATAGTAAAGAATAAATGAAAATAACATAAAAATAACATAAATTACGAATAAGAATTAAAAGGAAACTAATTAATAAGAAAATCTACAAGAAGTAAAAATGGTCCCCAAAAATGTCTCTCAAAAGAGAGAAACAAAAGAACTAACTAAGAACTAAGAACTAAGAACTAAGAAAGAAATGGAAGAATGAAACTAATTGGGGACTCCCCAAATACCTGAAATGACCTCCCTATTTATAGAGGGAGTGCCACAATTGTTTAATTAAAAGTACAAAATTAAAATATAAAAATAGCAATAAAATAGTACATGAAGAAGTGATGGAAATGATGAGATTGGGTGGGAAAAGATGCTGATTTTGGGGCAAATATGCTGATTTTGGGGAAAAGTGGCTGATTTTGGGGAAAAGTTGCTGATTTTGGGGCAAATATGCTGATTTTGGGGACTATTGGGGGCTGCTGGATTTTTGGCTTGGGCTGCTGGATTTCAGCAGCTTCCCACCGAAGTTCCTTGCGATTTTCGGTGGTTTCTCATATTTCGTCCATAATTTCTTCGTTATAATTCCGATCGGAACGATTCTTTCACCAAAATGCTCCAAATTCCAAGCTTTATTTATTTCTACAAAAATATCACAAAATAAATTAATTTGTCTAATTATTTATTATTTTAATATTAAAAGTCAAGTATAAAGGGTATAAAATAATATAAAATAACGCTTATTTGAGGACCTATCACCTGCGAGTCCCCCGGCCAGCGTACACTTGTCCCCATGCATCCACATCTGGGAACAGTGACCCAGTGTTGTGCCAGTCCTCGTTCTTGGCCGTCAATGGACGCGACCCCCCGTGGTGATTCAACGTCTTTTTTCCCCGATTACGCTTGTTGACCTCCAATTTTTTCTATTCATTAATAGATTTAATTAAATTCAGTAATTAAAAAATATAATTAAAACATATAAAAAATTAAGAAAATGATCTTACAATCCACTTGGGCGTGACGAAGTGGTCACAAAGCCACTCCCACCTGAATCTATTTTCCAAATATATTTTCCTAATTTTCTAATTTCCTAACATATTTTCTAATTTCTTAATATCCTAGCATATTTTTTATTTTCCTAATTTCCTAACATATTTTCTAATTTCTTAATTTCCTAACATATTTTATATTTTCCAAATATATTTTTCTAATTTTCTAACATTTTCTAATTTCTTAGTTTCCTAATGTATTTTTATTTTCCTTATTTCCTAACATATTTTCCAATTTCTTAATTTCCTAACATATTTTATATTTTCCAAATATATTTTCCTAATTTTTTAATTTCCTAACATATTTTCTAATTTCTTAGTTTCCTAACGTATTTTTATTTTCCTTATTTCCTAACATATTTTCTAATTTCTTAATTTCCTAACTTATTTTCTATTTTCCTAATTTCTTAATATATTTTTCTAGTTTTCTAATTTCCTAACATATTCTCTAAATTCTTAATTTTCCAACATATTTTCTAATTTCCTAACATGTTTTCTAATTTTCTAATTTCCTATCACAATTTATATTTCCTAATTCATAACATATTTTCCTAATAAATCTTCTAATTTTCTACACTATTTTTACACAAATAACCAAAACTTGCAAATATAGACCATCATTGTGAGTGACCTAGGGGTAGGATGCACCTTAACAGCATAAATCTGGCCTAAACTTCAAACAACATGGTCTAATTTTTTTTTTTAGGGTAAACTTAGATGAGGAGATTTTAAATACGTACACTATATTACTAAAAAGAAGCACATGCATTACATGAGCATAAAAAAAAATTAAATTTTTAAACAATTATAAATCCCACTAAATATCGATCATTGCATCTAAGAATTTGAAATCTATTGATACTTTGAAAGTACTGATTTTTGATCAATTAATTTAGTCTAAATCCTTAATATTTTAAAAGTCCTCATTCAAACATAGCCTTACGGAGCCATAAGAAAAATCACAATTCTAAAACATTGAATTTCAACTCAACAGATAATAAGCACAGGGTACACAAAATGAAGCGTCATCTTTAAGTAAATTGAATAAATTGTTGAAATATTTATTCAGAGCAGTTGACAAATTCAAAGGTTAGCTTAGAACTAAGAACCCCATGTGGTGTAAGCATGAGAGTATGTATGCTCCTCAAATGCTTGGTCAACACGTAAACGCACACACGTCCACCCCCGCCAAAAACCCACCCACCAAGACCATCAACAGCGTTAAATCTTAAATATTAATTATATATGTATGCGCTACTATAAATACATATATACATGTGAGACTCAAAAGCAAGGTCTCCTATTTATTTATTTCTTTGAAATATGAATTTCAACAGGATAAGTAGCCTATGGGTCCTCTTTGTCATGTTTGTGGCCGTCTTATTGGCCGCCCATGCTCCGATCCAAGTCCAAGCCACCAGAGTGTTGCCGGGTCAGGACTTCGCCGGAGCTAACCACTTGGAGACATACCCATCATCGTCATCGTGGGTGTACGAGAAGGCTAAGCTCACAATGGAATCTTGGCTTCAAAGGCTAGCTTCAGGACCTAGCCCTAAAGGGCCTGGTCACTAGCTGCATGGCTAAACCTGCTTAAACCTTGTTAGCGAAATAGGGTATTCTTTAATTTTTCCCTTCATTTTTTCGTTTTCTGATGGGATACCTCATACCACTCATTTGACATGGTCCAATCAGATGTTGACAACATTTGGATTCCACTTAAAACCAAAAATAAATAAAATAAAGAAAGAAACCCTTCACATGATCGATCAATACAGTCGTTTGTCGCCGCTCTAACCCGGCCCTCAGCCTCCTATGGCAGCGCTCTTCATCCTCTTCCTCAATCTCCATGATCGTCTTCTTACTTGTCTGATGGCTTACCTGTTATTGCAAACTGTCTAGGAGACACAATACAAGTAATTGTAGCATCAAGAAGAAAGATGATGGATTTTTGTTCTTTGAATCTTATGGTAGGTCAAGTTTGATTACAACTTTGTAACAGTTTCCTTTTGTATTTTAATTGTTTTTTTTATTGTGATGTCAATTGATCGTGATCTTGAATCATTCTAACAATTATTCAGTTTCATCATTAACTTTATTGAATCCTTCAATCCAGATGAAACTTTAACACAACCTTCGATCCAGATGAAACTTTAACACAATCTATGATGATGACAACACTTATTCAAGATGTAGATATAGTGCAAATTGAAAGTGAACCATATCGTGCATGGTTCATCAGTCGTTTGCTCAGTTTTTAGAGTGGTTTGTCGTACTGATGACTTTAGTACTTGACTGAAACTACCTTTTTTTTTCAAAGTGAAAGCGTGTACTGTAAGGATCAATGTTGAAGGAAGGTTGTGGCATTTATCATGTTTGATTTCGAACAATAGTTGTGGTGGACATCTCATTTGAATGAGCTAAGTGGTAGACAAACGTACGTCATCATAGAATTGGTTATCATACCAATTGGTCATTATACAAATTGGATATATGTATTGAAAATATTTTACTATTGTCAATTATTTTCTTTTCCATATATTCTGACAAAAACGACACAAATTATTAATGAAATTGCAAATGGAAGGAAAGAAAGAAAGCTTTGCAAGGTTTTGGTATCAATTTATATAGTGCTTTCAGGACCAAAATTTACACGAGGAATGTAAAAGATTAAAATAAAAAATATCAATTTCAAACATCAACGTTATTACAAAACTAATAAGATCCATCAATGTTAAAAGAAAGATATCCTTCAAATTATTTTCCTTTGTGGAAGCTAATGAATGTATTGAAGCTCCCTTCAAACATGATCAGAAAATTAGTGTAGTCCTGAAGATAAAACTACTCAATGTGCTTTCAATTAAGCAAGTTAATTACCTGAATTAGATGAGTAAAAGACATATTATCATGCAAATTCGTACTGGGAAATGGTACTTGGTTTCTATTACCATGATATAGTTCCTATCAAACATCGATCCGTGAATAAGTTTTTTGTCACAACAATAAAAAAACAATCATTAATAAATAGATAACAATGACCACTTATCAATCCATATTTTCAATTCAACAAATAATAATACCTGAATTTATTGAGCAGTGAAATGCATGATATCATGGAATAAATAGCAACATTAGAATGCTGATAAGTACAAGTTAGGTTCTTTATTGGAAGAATTTTGATTAAAATATGGATATTGAAAGTTCATGCCCAATTACATGTTGCTTGTCTAAGTTTTTACCAACAAGGGACTCATTTTGTAGCTTTAGAGACCAAAAAAAAAAATAATCAACTAGCTATAAATAATAGCAAAAGAGTCATAAGAGATATTAGCTTAGTATATGTATTAAAAAATAAAATACGCACTACAAAGATGATTACTTTACTTTTCGAGTTTTTATGGTTTTGCTGATAGGACCCCACTCGATTATACCACAAAAAGACCATCGGGCCCTTCTACCATCTCACAAATTCCCTATTAGATAAAGGATACACGCACAACCCGGTAATTCATGTCTCCGCCTTTCGAGCCTAAATCTCTGTGCAGCGGCCCTGTAAGGTTACAAAACCAGAAAATGTGTGAGTGGATGAAAAGAAAATTTTAAAAACATAATTTGAACACAACCATCTTTACTCTCCATTTTACAAACCACGCATACATAAGAAACCATTTCCCTTAGAATAAAAGGTAACACATTTTATTATTCTCAAAATACGTGAAAACATCTGCAAAGTCATTGACCACACCAACGGTTAACACTAACCAATTTAACCACAAAGACCGACTCATACCCATTGTCACACACAATCACACATATCACAATCAACCCTTGACTCACAATATCAAACATCAACCACTACCTCACTGGCAGGCACATCACAAACTCACTCGGGAACCAGAGCCCACCTCAACTTCTGAGATTACTAAAGTCATCAACACGCATCTCAAGGAAAGAATTCATCACAAGCATAATGGTAACACACCATCCATTCATAACCAAAATTACCACAGTATTCACACATGGCCAAATCACCACCAATCCACAAGCACAACATCAAGCATCACATGCACCACATCAATCATCATATCAGTCATTTGTTTCTAAATGCGCTATTGGTAGGCCATCACAAACACATTTTCTTTGGAACCGGAGCCCTAAGCTCGACGTCCGAGTCATCATAACACAGTATCAAGAACTGGAGCCCCGAACTCGATGTCCGAAACTCACATTCAAACAATCAACACAATCATCACACTACTACAAGTCACATCATTATACATCACACATATCGAGGAACACGTATTCACATCACAACTCAATGTCACACTTCATCACAATACATCACATCACAATACGTCACATCAGTTCACACATATTACAATCCAAAACCAACGCTAGATTCTTGGGCACAAGCCCCAATCACAGCGTTAACATAGTTTCTCGTAAAACGTGCCAGTAAGGCCAAGATCATAAAATGGTTAAACAATTATCTAAAAATCATACATATTCTCAAACACACGTTATTTCAGGTCATAATCCAAATTCAACTCAAAACCACATTTGAAATAGTGTTCAAAACATAATTTACCACTCCTTTTAAAACGCTCATTAAAATATTAATAAAATAGTCAGAAATTCACCGAAAAATCCAATAAAATTCCCAAGCACCCAACATCATCAAAATCACATAGAAACACCTTGAAATCATATAAAGATGCATGCATAAGAGTTTAGAGAAAGAAAGTCCACTCGCACACACTTCCGAATTGCCGAATTCACATTTGCACGCATTTCCGTAATTCCCAAAAATCTCCAAACCTATTACAATTCAGATCTAAGGGTCACAAAACAACTCAAATAATTCCTATTTTAATCCCATAAATTTTTGGGACTTTTCAACGTATTTAAAACAAAAACTACACCTTTGGACACTCAAAACTACTCCGAAACGGTGTCTGAGCGACTCGAAACCTGTGCCAGTAGATTCGTAACATCGAATACTCAAACTTTCGTGTTGCACAAAAAATCGAGAGCACGACTCACGAGCCCAGAAAGGCCCCTGCGCGTGGGCCTCACGCGCGGGGGTACTGTAGCACCATCTTCAACCTTTGGCCACCTGATTCCCCTGCAATTCGGGTCTCCCAGCCCGGAAACCGAACCCGGCCTGTCCTCCCTCAAATCTCAATATTTTTCACTCGTTTTTCGGCCAAAGTACTCTACACTAACCCAACAACAAATCTAGAACTAAAAAATACAAGAAAACACAACCTAACGTAAGGATCAAAATTTACCAAATTCGGCCATGGCGTCTGTGGTTGTCCATAGGCTTGTCCACGTCCAAAACTCAAGGTTCTCAACTCTATGATCGTCCTACGATCTCCAGAAGGCTATTAGGAAAATCTGTTTCTAAGTTCCTTGGTCCAAAACCCCAACCCGAAGTAAACATTACAGGTTCAAAATTCCCCCTCACTGTTTCATCACTCCCCACGTCCTGTACGAATTTCACCTCTTCTTCTTCCTTTGATTCTCTTCTGGCTTCCATGTTTCACAAACCTTTGTACTTTTTCCTTTTATGTCGACTTTCCCTCACGGTTTTTCTTTTTCTTTTTGGCTTAGAACCATACATACATACACAATGCATAAAAACATACACACAAGAGTCGGTTGCACACCAATCTAGAAGATAAAGGACACTTGTTCCTGTCCAATTGGACCAACACAACACTTCATAAGGATATTACCAAAATACCCTTCTTGCAAAAATTACCAAATTGCCTTTACATAGCCTAAACCAAGAACAAACCCAAACAAATTCTATTTCTAGCGTGCTGCCTGTTAGTGTACTTGGGAGATCGAGACCTTGCTAACGGCGTTCCTGGAATCGCCTAAAACATTCCAGTAAAAAAAGTCAACATTTTAACTTTGACCACAAAAAGTCAACCTTTGACTAGGGGAAACATGATCCATTTCATCCAACTTTGCCAATTTTAACCTCGTCGAAGGTCCGGGTCCTTACAATCTACCCCTCAATAGAATTTGGTTCTCGAAATTCGGAATCGAGTCTCAAATCAATCATACAAATCGATAGCTCAAACTAGGTTCACAGAGCAAGACACGAATCTCGAGAATACAAACACACGGTTCCAAAAAAAATTGAATCATTCCACCAAAAACACACAAACAACAATCACCTTGAATCAGACACGTCATCAAATACACATAAGTACATAACATTCACAATTTGACCCCACAACTCAAAACCACTAAGAGTCATCTAGCTAATCTAAACTCGTTTACGCGTCTCAACACCAGGACGTACATGGGGTTCACATCTAGAAGGCATGAAATCGACAACTCAACCAAACCTTAGCTCTGATACCCAGTTGATAGGACCCCACTCGATTATACCACGAAAAGACCATCGGGCCTTGCTCCCGTCTAATAAATCCCTTGTCACACAAGGGATACACGCACAACCCACTAATTCATGCCTCCGCCTTTCGAACCTTAATCTCCGTGCAGGTGTCAGGACCCACCCCGGTTTCACCCCGAAACCCGAGGTAAATCCCGCTCCCGTCTGACTCCTCGACACAAAACTCAAGTAAAACTCACTCGAATCCAGTCAAACGCAGGAGTAATTAGACACAATGTCCCGAAGGTAGCATTTACAAAACATAGTACGAACATACAAAGAAAATAAAACCGATAACTACACGCACACAGAAGCCTTTAATCTATTCTGGGAACTCTCACGTCACTTCTATGCCTCAGACTCTGCCTCGACGTCAAGACCCCGCGCTAGCTCCACAACCTGGAGGGCAATTAAAACAGAAAATGTGAGTGGACCAGAAGGTACAAAAGTTCAAAAACCATTTTACACGAAAACCGAGTTAAACCCTCCGTTTTGAAACCACATGCATAACCAACAGTTATAAACACATTTATAAAAGAATCATTCTTAAACATCATAAGAACAGAAACACTATAAAAGACCATAAGAAACCATAACATGAGTATCAGAAACCGTATCAAAACCATAACCACCAAATCATCATTTTCTCGATCAAACCTGCTGGACCTATCCGAGTCTTTAAACTCAATCCAGGCCTTAATCATATCCGAGTCTTTAAACTCCCGAGTCTTTAAACTCAAGGCCTACGGGGGAAAATCAATATATATCCGAGTCTTTAAACTCCCGAGTCTTTAAACTCAATCCGGGTCTTTAAACCCAATCCGGCCGGTCCCCCGTCACATATATCCGGGTCTTTAAACCCAATATCCAGATCCAGCAAATCCAATCCCAAAACCATTTGAAAACCATTTACCAAATCCTCATCCAAACCCGAATCCGAAATCACTGGTCTGATGCCCTTCCGGCGTTCAGGACCGTCATTCCGAACCCAAATCCGGAAAAATATCCATTTTCATACCAAAACCACATGTAATCACAAATCACATTTCATAACCCATTCATCATTATTAGAAAACCTTTATCGGTGGAAATCCCCAAATGTGGCATCAAAATCCGAAAACCAACATTTTCTCGAAAAACGTGCCAAAACCGTCTTTTTCTCGAAAACGTGCAAACACATAAAATCATCACTTCATACTCAATAAACATAGATTCATAAGTAAAACCATAAAATACGTATATAAAAACAGTTATGCATGCTCGAGTTTAAGAAAAGGGTCCACTCACAGTACTGAGCCCTACTCGCGTCCCGAACGTCCAGCCCGTTCCTCGGCTTCCTCGGGAAATCCCGATCCTGTCAAACACCGTCAAATTACGTTACTAGTACGTCTACGAAGGTTCACCTAAATTCCCTCAAAATTCCCCGAATCCTAAACGTAAGAACCCGGGACCCTAAACTTTCACCCTCGCGGAACTCAACTCAAACGACTTCCGATTAACCCGAAACCAACTCCATTAAACTCAACACAACTCCTAGACCAAAAGTCAAGTTGACCGTTTCTCCCAGAACCGCCGCACGCGCCTCCACGCGCCGCCCAAAGTGGCTGCGCGTGGCCCCACGCACCAGCTACAGTGCACCTTCAACCTCACGTCGACCCGGTTCAACACAGTAGGCTACAGCTTGAACCGGCGTCAACGGTTCTCCGCCGTGCCTGCACTAAAACACCTCCTTCCTTCTCCTATAGCTTCGTCCAACCTTCCTCTAAGCATCCCCATCCTCCAATCACCTCGACACAGCCTCCTACCCGTCGTCTCAAGCTCGAAATCAAACTTCCCCAAAACTCTGTTTCACGATCCGACCACCCAGCTCACCACCCTTCACGGTGGCGACACCAGACGGTCCCTAAGACCTCACTGAACCCAGACTAACCTTCCTATACCGTCGACTCACCCCCAAACTCGTCGACTTACCGTTCGAAATTCACTGCCGAAACAGGGTAAAAGAGACCCATCTTCGACTGAGCTCCGCCGTGTACGGCCCCGTCACGGCGACCACCCTAATCGACACCTAGGACCTCCCTGATCACTACCCTAACCTCCAATCCTCTCGACTCTCAGCTCAGAGTCACGACTTTCCAAATGAAATTCCACGGGAAAACAGAGCAGGAAGACTTACCCTTCGATTGCAGCTCCGCCGTGCGCACTGCCGCCTACCACGGTGGTCGTTGGACTCCCTGCAACCTCCTCAGCCTCTCCTTGTCTTAATTTGAACCGCCTCACGGCGTAGCCACCACCAACGTTCACGACCTCCCTGTTTCCCCCAATTCTTCTCCTCACCTCCGCCGTGCCGCCGTGCACAATTGCACCGCCAAAACACGACCCGCAGCTCCTCCTTGCTTCTCTGTCACTCTCACAACTCACCAGTCCCTCACCCTTGTACCCAGATCGGTCGATTTCCCCTCAAGCTCTCACTCTGTTTCTCTGTGTATCGAAGGACTGCACGGTTGCACGAGTGCACCCCAAGTATTTGGGACCGTGTACACACAGAAGAACACCCCAGAACCCACTACACAATTGCCATGTGTCACCATCCCTTTAACCTTTATCCCATCTGATTAAACCCCAGCCGTCCATTCTTTTCTTCTGTGCACAAATCCCAATGTGCCACAATGACCAAAATACCCTTCTTTTTAACACATTTTTACGGTTTTACCGAAACTTCCTAGACCCGTAACTCTCGCCTCGTAAGTCCGATGAACACGTGCCGCCTGTCATCGAACTCAGGACGACAAGAACTATCTAACCATCCTAGGTCAACCTACCAAAACCCGATTATCCAAAAAGTCAACTTTTCCCCCTAAATTACGATAATACCCTCGACCTTCCGAACATCACAACTTCCTCCTCGGATGTCGGAATCAAACATACCACAAGCCTATGGGTTCATGACGTCCTAAACTACGTCCTGGTCACTGGTAAATCCCCAATTGACCACTCGACATAAAGGTCCACATTTTTGCCCAAAGCAGGGGGCAAAATCGTCATTCTAGGTTCCCGGACCCCTCGGGACCACCTAACCCCTGATTACCCTTACTAATCACACCTTAATCACTCTACTTATCCTAATTCTCGGAACGGGTTGTTACAGCAGGGGCCCTGAAGGGTTACAATACCAGAAAAGTGAGAGTGGACGAAAAGAATGATTTAAAAACATAATTTGAACACAACTATCTTTACCCTCCATTTTACAAACCATTCATGCATACGAAACCATTATCCTTCGAATAAAATGAAACACATTTTATTATTCTCAAAATATGTGAAAACATCTGCAAAGCCACTAACCACAATTAACGGGTAATCACTAAACCAATTTAACCACAAAAATGTCACACTACGGACTCATACCCATTGTCACTCAAAGTCACACATATCACAATCAGCCCTTCCTCGACTCACAATATCAAACATCAACCACTGCCTCATTGGCAGGAACATCGCAAACTCACTTGGGAATTGGAGCCCAGCTTGACTTCCGAGATTACTAAAGTCATCAACACGTATATCAAGGAAAGAGTTCATCACAAGCATAATGGTAACACACCATCCATTCATACCCAACATTACCACAGAATTCACACATAATCAAATCACCTCCAATGCATAAGCACAACATCAAGCATCACATGCACCAAATCAATCATCATATCAATCATCACATCAAAAGTGCGCTACTGGTAGGCCATCACATACACATTTTCTAAGGAACCGGAGCCCCAGAATAGATGTCAGAGTCATCACAACATAGTCTCAGGAACCGGACCTCCGAGTTTGACGTCCAAGACTCCCATTCAAACAATCAACACGATTATCACACTACTACAATTCACATCATTATACATCACGCCTATCGAGGAACATGTATTCACATTAGAACTCAATGTTGTACTTCATCAAAATATGTCACATCAATACACACATATCACAATCCAAAACCACCACCAGAATCTCGGGCATAAGCCCCAAACACAGCGTAAACACAGTTTGTCGTAAAACATGCCAGTAAGGCCAAGTTCATAAAATGGTTCATAAATTATCTAAGAATCATACATATTCTCAAAACATGTTATTTCACGTCATAATCCAAATTCAATTTAAAACCACATTCGAAACGGCGTTCAAAACATAGCTTACCAATCCTCGTAAAACACACATAATAATAATAATAATAATAATAATAATAATAATAATAATAATAATAATAAAATAGTCATAAATTCACCAAAAAATCCAATTAAATTCCCAAGCACTCAACATCATCAAAATCACATAGAAACACCTTGAAATCATATAAAGATGCATGCATAAGAGTTTAGAGAAAGAAATTCCATCATACACACCTCCGAATTGCCGAATTCCCAACAATCTCAAGAGTTGTCACAATTCACATCTAAGGGTCACAAAACAGCTCAAATAATTCCTATTTTAATCCCATATTTTTTTTGGGATTTTTATTTAAAACGAACCCTACACCTTCGAACACTCAAAAGTACCCCGAAATGGTGTCTGATCAACTCAAACATGTTCCATTAGATTCGTAACATAAAATACTCAAACTTTCGTGTTACATGAAAATCTAAAGCACCACTCATGCACACTCACGCGTCCAGCAAAGACCTTGCGCATGGGCCCTACCCTCCGAGGGTACTGTAGCACATTTTTCAACCTCTAGCCACCCAATTCCACTACAATTCGAGTCGCCCGACTCAGCGACCTAACTCGGCATGTTCTCCCTCAAATCTCAATATTTTTCACTCGTTTTTCTTGTCAAAATACTCTACACTAACCCAACAACAACTCTAGAACTTAAAAACAAAAGAAAACACAACCTAACGTAAGGATCAAAACTCACCAAATTCGGCCATGGCGTCTATGGTTGTCCAGAGGCTTGTCCACGTCCAAAACTCACGGTTCTCACCTCTATCACCATCATACGATCTCCATAAGGCTATTAGGACAATCTGATTCTAAGTTCCTTGGTACAAAACCCCAACCCGAAGTAACCCTTACGGGTCCAAAATTCCCCCTCATTGTTTCATCACTCCCCTCACCATTCCTACATGAATTTCACCCCTTCTTCTTCCTTTGATTCTCTTCCGCCTTCCCAGTTCCACAAAACTTTCTACTATCTCTTTCTATAACCACTCTCCCTCACAGTTTTTCTTTTTATTTTTGGCCGAGAACCATACATACATACACAATGCATAAAATATACACACAAGGGTCGGTTCCACACCAATCTAGATGATAAGGGACACATGTCCCAGTCCAATTGGACCAACACAACACTTCATAAGGATGTTACCAAAATATATTTCTTGCAAAAATAACAAATTGCCTTACGTAGCCTAAACCAAGAACGAACCCAAACAAACTCCATTTCTGGCGTGCCGCCTGTTAGTTTACTCGGTAGATCGAGACCTCGCTAACGGCGGTCCAGGAATCGCCTAAAACATTCCCAATCAAAAGTCAACATTTTGACTTTGACTACGAAAAGTCAACCTATGACCAGGGGCAAAACGGTCCATTTCATCAAACTTATCCAATTTTACCCTCGTCGAAGGTCTGATCCTTACAATCTGCCCCCTTAAATGATTTTTTTCCTCGAAATTCGCAATTGAGTCTCAAATCAATCATACAAACCGATAGGTCACATAGGTTCATGGTGCAAGACACGAATTACGAGAATACAAACACACGGTTCTAAACAAATTGAATCATTCCACCAAAAAGAAACAAACAACAATCACCTTGAATCAAACACGTCATCAAATACACACAAATCCCTTGTCACACAAGGGATACACACAGAACCCGCTAATTCATGCCTCCGCCTTTCGAGCCATGATCTTCGTGCAGCGTTCCTGAAGGGTTACAAAACCAGAAACGTGTGAGTGGACGAAAAGAAAGTTTTAAAAACATAATTTGAACACAACCATCTTTACCCTCCATTTTACAAATCATGCATGCCTACGAACCACAACCATTTGCTAAGCCACTAACCAACCAACGGTTAATCACTAACTAATTTAACCACAAAAATGTCACATGACTAACTCATACCCATTGTCACAAAAAGTCACACATATCACAATCAGCCCTTCCTCGACTCACAATAACAAAAATCAACCATTTCCTCACTGGTAGGCACATCGCAAACTCACTCGGGAACCGGATCCCAGCTCGACGTCCGAGATTACTAAAGTCATCAAAATGTATCTCAAGGAAAGAATTCATCACAAGCATAGTGGTAACACACCATCCATTCATAACTAACATTACCATAGAATTCACACATAATTAAATCACCACCAATGCAGAAGCACAACATCAAGCATCACATGCACTAAACCAAAAATCATATCAATTATCACATCACAAATGTGCTACTAATAGACCATCACATACACATTTACTCAGGCATCGGAGCCCCAAGCTCGACATCCGATTTATCACAACACAATTTTAGGAAACAGAGCCCCAAGCTCGACGTCCGAGACTCACATTCAAACAATCAACACGATCATCACACCACTACAAGTCACATCATTATACATCACGTTTATCGAGGAACACATATTCACATCACAACTCAATGTCACACTTCATCACAATGCATCACATCACAATACAACACATCACAATACGTCACATCAGTTCACACATATCACAATCCAAAACCACCACTAGAATCTCGAGCATAAGCCCCAAACACAGCATAAGCACAGTTTATTGTAAGCTGTGCTAGTAAGGCCAACTTCACAAAATGGTTCAGAAATTATCTAAAAATCGTACATATTCTAAAAACACGTTATTTCACGTCATAATCTAAATTGTACTAAAAACCGCGTTTGAAACGACATTTAATAGTTTACCTATCCTCATAAAACGCGCATTAAAATAATAATAAAATAGTCATAAATTCACCGAAAAATCCAATAAAATTCCCAAGCACTCAACATCATCAAAATCACATAGAAACACCTTGAAATCATATAAAGCTGCATGCATAAGAGTTTAGAGAAAGAAAGTCCACACACACACACCTCTGAATTTTCGAATTCACCATTGTACGTATTTCTGTAATTCCCAAGAATCTCAAAACCTATCACAACTCATATCTAAGGGTCACAAATCAACTCAAATAATTCCTATTTAATTCCATAATTTTTCAGGACTTTTTAACATATTTAAAACGAACCCTACAACTTCAGGCACTCAAAACTACACCGAAACGGTGTTCGATCGGCTCGAAACCTGTTCCCTTAGATTCACAACATCGAATATTGAAACTTTCGTGTTGTAAAAATATCGAGAGCACGCCTCATAGGCCCACACGCTCCCAATAAATCCCCTGCGCGTGGGCCCCATGCGCTGGGGGTACTGTAGCACCATCTTCCACCTCTGGCCACCCGATTCCCTTGAAATTCTGGTCGCTCGATCCAGCGATCCGACCCCGCCTGTTCTCCATAAAATCTCAATATTTTTCACTCGTTTTTCGGCCAAAGTACTCTACACTAACCCAACAACAACTCTTGAACTTAAAAACACAAGAAAACACAACCTAACGCAATGATCAAAATTCACCAAATTCGGCCATGGCGTTTGTGGTTTTCCATAGGCTTGTCAATGTCCAAAACTCATGGTTCTCACCTCTATCATCATCGTACGATCTCCAGAAGGATACTAGGACAATATGATTCTAAGTTCCTTGGTCCAAAATCCCAACCCGAAGTAAACCTTACGGGTCCAAAATTCCCCCTCATTGTTTCATCACTCTCCTCACGTTTCCTGCACAAGTTTCACCCCTTCTTCTTCCTTTGATTCTCTTCTACCTTCCCTGTTTCACAAATGTTTCTCCTCTTTCCTTCTGTGTCGACTCTCCCTAAGATTTTTTTTTTCATTTTGGCCGAGAACCATACATACATACACAATGCATAAAAACATACATACAAGGGTCGATTGTACACCAATCTAGAAGATAAGGGACACTTGTCCCTGTCCAATTGACCAACACAACACTTCATAAGGATATTACCAAAATACCTTTCTTGCAAAAATTACCAAATTCCCTTTACGTAGCCTAAACGAAGAACAAACCCAAACAAAATCCGTTTTCAGTATGCCGCCTATCAGTGTACTTGGGAGATTGAGACCTCACTAACGACATTCGCGGAATCACCTAAAACATTCCAGGTCAAAAATTCAACATTTTGACTTTGACCATGAAAAGTCAACCTTTGAACAGGGGCAAAATGGTAAATTTCATCCAAGTTTTATAATTTGACCCTCGTCAAAGGTTCGGGTCCTTACAATCTACCCCCTTAATAAAATTTCTTCCTCGAAATTCAGAATCAAGTCTCAAATCAATCATAGAAACCGATAGCTCACACTAGGTTCACAGTGTAAGACACGAATCTTGAGAATACAAACACACGGTTCCCAAAAAATTGAATTATTTCACCCAACACACACAAACAACAATCACCTTGAATTCGACACGTCATCAAATATACATAATACACACAAGTACATAACATTGACAATTTGACCCCACAACTCAGAACCACTAAGATTCATCTAGCTAATCTAAACTCGTCTACGCGTCTCAACACTAGGTCGTGCACGGGGTTCGTATCTTAGAGGCATGAAATCGACAACTCAACCAAACCTTTGCTCTAATACCCAGTTGACAAGAGCCCACTCGATTATACCAAAAAAGACCATTGGGCCCTGCTTCCATGTAGCAAATCCCTTGTCAGATAAGGGATACACATATAACCAGCTAATTCATGCCTCTGCCATTCGAGCTTCGATCTCTGTGCAGCAGCTAGGAGGGTTACAAAAACAATAAAACGTGTGAGTGGACGAAAAGAACGTTTTAAAAACATAATTTGAGCACAACCATCTTTACCCTCCATTTTACAAACCATGCTTGCATACAAAACCATTTCCCTTCGAATAAAACGGAAAATCTTTTATTATTCTGAAAATACGTGAAAACATCTGCAAAGCCATTAAACACAACCAACGGTTAATCACGAACCAATTTAACCACAAAAATGTCACACGACTGACTCATACCCATTGCCACACAAAGTCGCAAATATCACAATCAACCCTTCCTCGACGCACAATATCTAACATCAACCACTACCTCACTAGCAGGCACATCAAAAACTACACGGGAACCGGAGCCTAGCTCGACGTCCGAGATTACTAAAGTCATCAACACGCATCGCAAGGAAGGAATTCATCACAAGCATAATGGTAAAACACCATCCATTCATAACGAACATTACCACAAAATTCACACATAATCAAATCACCACCAATGCAAAAGCACAACATCAAGCATCGCATGCACCACAACAATCATCATATCAATCATGAAATCACAAATGCACTACTAGTAGGCCATCACATATACATTTACTCAGGAACCAGACGTCCGAGTCATCACAACACATTACCAGGAATCGAAGCCCCGGTCTCGATGTCTGAGATTCACATTCAAACAATCAACACGATCATCACACCACTACAAGTCACATCATTATACATCACGCCTATCGAGTAACATGTATTCACATGACAACTCAATGTCACACTTCATCACAATACGTCACATCAGTTCACACATATCACAATCGAAAACCATCACTAGAATCTCGGGCATAAGCCCCATACACAGCGTAAACACTCTTTCTCATAAAACGTGCCAGTAAGGCCTGTCCATGTACTCGG
This sequence comes from Prinsepia uniflora, assembly GCA_032719365.1. Lineage (NCBI taxonomy): Eukaryota > Viridiplantae > Streptophyta > Magnoliopsida > Rosales > Rosaceae > Prinsepia > Prinsepia uniflora. The sequence goes on from CM064873.1 coordinate 38,700,404, forward strand.
GAGATCGATACCTCGCAAACAACGTTCCTAGAATGTCCTAAAACATTCCCAATCAAAAAGTCAACATTTTGAACTTGACCACAAAAAGTCAACCTTTGACTAGGGGAAAAATGGTCTATTTCATCCAACTTTTCCAATTTAACCCTCGACGAAGGTCTGGGTCCTTACATTTTCCTTTGGTGTATACTATCACCTTTTTAGTATCCTTTTGAATTTACCACGTGGTTGTCCAACTGTAGCCTTTCTTTTAACATCACGTGCTTTTTTTATTTCCCCATTTTCACGAAACAAATCTTCCTTTTGATTAACACAAGCATATGTTATCTAAGAAAAGATTTTTCTTCCAAAATCTTAAGTAATTTAATCAATTAATCATGTGCATATTCCGTTAGCTTCTCATGTTGAACTGAAAATGAAGGAATTTTTCGAAAGCTTCGACACAAATGACTGTATCTCTTCCCAATCGACTCTTGGAATTTTCATTATCCTTCATTACATATTTATTAATTTTCCTAGCCTTTGCATCTCCCATCCATCGATTTAATATGTAACCATGTGGGATCCTTTTCACATTCTTCTTATCCACACTTTTAATGTATAACATAAAATTCCAATGAAAGTGAACTTTATGCAGCTACAAATATGTAACCATGTGGGATCCTTTTCACATTCTTCTTATCCACACTTTTAATGTATAACATAAAATTCCAATGAAAGTGAACTTTATGCAGCTACAAGTGATTGATTGTTCTTGAAGCATCAAAGATTACTGTATGCTCTTGAGTTTTACCTCTAAAAGGAACTTTTGTACTCACATGTAGTCTCAGCCTTTCCTAGTTTATAGATACCACACTTAAGTAAACTCATGTACACTTCTTGGAAGAGTTTAAAAACTTCATGTGTATAAACCTTTGCTACATGTTGCAACATCTTTTTCTCAATTTTTAAATTTGAAGTTTTGTGCATCTTAAAATAAAAATTAATACTTCATACCGCTGATCTTCTAGAACTCTCTCAAAAATGTCCAAAGAAATGGGAAAGATTATAACTTGGAATCAAGTACTTTTTTAAGAATTTGTTCATACTTTTACTACGTTGTGTACTCTTTATGCCAGCTGGAAAGTGTCTCCTATACACCAATGCCCAATTTTCCTTCAATGAAAATAGTTCTTGTAGCTATGTATTCTCTTTGAGCTTATATTGTCAGGCTTATATTACTTATGCCATTGCTGTAGATTGGTCTGTATGTATAGTTTGTAGCTTTTTTCCAAACATTTCTCCAAGGAAAGTCTTAAATAGCAATGTGAAAGAGTATATAATTTCATCATATAAAAAAGGTACACCAAATATCACAGTCTGCTTATGATGGTTAACACCAACAATTCGTACAAATGCCCTACCATATTCATTTGTCTTGTAAGTTGTGTCAAAAAACAATAACACCACGTACTAAAGGGTCGTAATCACTTATGAAGCGTGTATCTGCCTAAAATATGTCTTTGTTCACATCATCCTCATCAACTTGAATTGAATAAAAAAAAAGTTGGATTTTCTGCATGCATCTTCTGAAATTATTGCAAGATAGCTTCTAAATCTCCCATCTTCATTTTTATCTTCCTCTATTTATGAATGTAATTTCGATAATCCTTAACTCGAAAACCAAGATTCTCTCGCTCCCTAACTAATTCAACCCTTGCTTTTATTGGTATCCTTGATTTTTCTACATCGTTAACATGTTCCGTTTGAGATTCAGACATACCACAATTAATCTTTAACATATGTTTCGTGGGTGTTCTTACCAAATCATGATTATGATTCGCCTCGAATGATGAGATCTTGAATTTTCCATTTTTTTTTGAAGTTAACAAGTCATATGGGCTTCACAACCAACCATTGTAATTGATAAAGAATATGATGTACCGACCCGACTTTTTAATTTACGTTTTTTCGGGGATTTTTCGGGATTTATTTGCACGTTGGATGATTCTACCCCTAGATATTTTGGATAGTTACTTAAAAGGGAAAGGGAATTTTTGGGAAGAGGAAATTTGTGATATTTTGGGAAGGGAAACATTATGGGTGTGGTTAGGAGCCACTCCCATTTAGCCATCCTTATCTCCCTTTCATTCTCACTCTCTCTCATGTGCAAAACAAAAATACACACACACCCCCTTAAATTTACAACTCCCAATTTAGGAGCCTTTTAGCTCAAACAAAGTAGTGGGTCGTGATCCGTGGACCCGCACGGTCAAGAAGAACCCAAATTTGAAGGAGGAAACACGTGAAACTGAACCGTACGCGAGGAGAGACAAAACTCGTAATTTTCAGAGCTAATATATTGAAATCTATGTATTTCCTTTGAAATTTGGTCTTTGATTTGGGTTCTTAGGATCGAGTAGATAGATTTTGACATAAGGTTTGTCTAATTTGGTTGAGAAATGAGGGAGTTGTGGAGGTATGAAGTTTAGAAGTAAAAAAGGCAGATTTCGGCCAACTGACGGAGGCGACCACAATGGAGAGGTCGTCTTCTCCAGCAACGAATGACATCATCAAGTGACATCCACATGACTTCATGATGACATCAGTATGACACGTGGAGGAAGACATGTCAGCACGTGTCAGGCCATGTGCCAGCATGCCACGTCAGCTCGTGTCAGGCCAAGTGATAGGTTTCCACATTAGCAGGTATCAGGCCATGTGGCAGGGTGCCACGCCAGAAGGTGTCAGGCCACGTGGCTGGGTGCCATATCAGCAGGTGTTAGGCCACGTCAATAGGGTGCCACATCAGCAGAGCTGACATCAGCGATGACGTCACTTGCGCGTGGGCGGCGTGTGGGGAAGATCGCAAGTCATCCAGCGGCACGTGGCAATGCGTGGGCATGAATCTCAAGGTGAGGTCAGGCATGTTTAAAAGGTTTCAATAAGATGAATCCAATGGTTGTGGTTTCATGCCGATCAGAGTTTGTTTAAGGGTAGTTTTGGGCGTTTTTAGCCTCAGATTACGTGGTAGGGACGCGTGTACTATCTCCAGCTTTAGTGCGGGTTTACATACAAAATTATATGTATTGCTAGTGATGTAACGACCCATCCTGAATCAACGGGATTAATTAAGGATTTTTCAGGACCCGAACCTCCTCTGTCAGGTCCCGACTCATCTAGCACGATATTGTCCGCTTTGGGCCTCTTTGCCCTTGCCCTCACGGTTTTTTTTTCGGGAGCTCACGGTGCAACTTCCCAGGGGGTCACCCATCATGGAATTGTACCAGCCTCAACTCGCTTAAATTTGGGGTTCCAATCCCCCCAAAGCCACTTGAGATCCCAAAAGGCCTCGTGCTAGATAGGTGTGTGCCTACACCTTTAAGGCACACCACCATTCCCCTCCCAGACCATTCCTCCCTCGCAAGAATGTGGGATCGTTCACCGTTCCCTCTAGGACACGGGTCTTAAAATACACCCCCTTAGGGCCCAGCGTCCTCGCTAGCACACTTCCCAGTCGTCTGACTCTGATACCATTTTTTTAGGACCCGAACCTCCTCTATCAGGTCCCAATTCATCTAGCATGATATTGTCCGCTCTGGGCCTCCTTGCCCTTACCCTCACGGTTTTGTTTTCGGGAGCTCACAGTGCAACTTCCTAGGGGGTCACCCATCATGGAATTGCACCAGCCTCAACTCGCTTAACTTTGGGGTTCCAATCCCCCCCAAAGCCACTTGAGCTCCAAAAGGCCTCGTGCTAGATAGGTGTGTGCCTACACCTTTAAGGCACACCACCAATCCCCTCTCAGACCATTCCCCCTCACAGGTAATGGACAATCGGGGTAAAATTACAATTTTGAACCTAGGATGAGTGAAAACGTTGACTTTTGACCCAGTGGTCATTGGCATGTGGATCAAGGTCCATTACATAGATCGAGATGATACGAGTCCGTATACATATGGCACGTCTAAATCGGACATCGTACAGGAAAGTTACGGGTCAAGGACGGTTTTGGAAACTATTCATGGTTACACGAATTACAAGAAATTGACTTTTTGGGTTTGAACCATAGGGCCCAAAATATATTGTGAGGACCAATAGATGAGTAACCAGTGTCACTCATCCATTGATCCATACACACACATACATGCATCTCATCTCCTATTTATCCCATATTGTTCATCCAAACCCGAAATCCCCAAAACCCATTCCATCTCCATTTCATTTTGATTTGAGGCCACATAGAGACTAGAAGAGGTTGAGGGTGAGGTTGAGAGGTGGAGAGGATGGTGCTGAGAGGCTGAGCACAGCGGTGGCCTGAGGAAAAGGTAAAACCCGAAACCCTTTTTGAGTTTGAAATTTGAAATTTGGGTTTTGAACATCTGGGATGTGTTCTAATGCCCTAGTCATGTTTTCTGAGGTTGGACGAGTTCATAGGCTTGAAAATGGAGAGGAAGGGACGGCTAAACGGCCCTGGGTGGTGGTTCAAAGAATGGTCATGAAAGATCGATCTCGAATAGGTATTTTCAGGCTTTTTCTTCTGGCTTTGAGGTCGTAGATCCCTTTCTAGGAAGTAGGCGAGTCGATTGGGCGAAGAATGGAGGAAAAAAATGGTCAGACGGCTGAGGTCTGGCTGGGTTAGGGTCGTGAGTCAAATCGACCCGTTACAATTAAATGGGTCGACCCGTTTGAAGGAAGACGATGATGACGTGGTAGTCCACGTCATCTTGTCAGTCCACGTGGCCAACTAGGTGGTGCCACATGGTGATCTATCAGAGGTTGTCAAGTCCAGTTAGCAGCCGACGTGGCAGATCCAGTCAGCAGTCGACGTGTCAGGTCCATGTCAGCCATGTTACATAACGTGGACTAGTGAGAGGGTGCCACGTGGCAGTGTGTCAAGATCTATCAGGTGACGTGGTAGGTCCACGTTAGCAATGTTAGACCACCTGGACCAGTGGGGTGGCACCACATGGCAGGGTTTCAGAGATTGTTAGAGGTTGTTAGAGGTTTCAGTGACACGTTGTAGGACCCGTGTCCTGGAGGGAATGGTGAACTATCCCACATTCCTGCGAGGGGAATATTGATGTGCCTTATATGTGTAGGCCCACACCTATCTAGCCCTAGGCCTTTTGGGAGTTCACTGGATTTGAGTTCAGTTGGAACTCCAAAGTTAAGCGAGTTGAGGCTGGTGCAATCCAAAGATGGGTGACCTAATGGGAAGTTTCACGTGAGTTCTCAGAAACAAAACCGTAAGGATTGGGCCCAAAGCGGACAATATCGTGATAGATGGGATATTCCGTGACAAAATGGTATTAGAGCTAGACCTTGACCGAGAATTTTGCCAGCGACGACATTGGGCCTAAGGGGGGTGGATTGTAAGACCCGTGTCTTGGAGGGAACGGTGAACAATCCCGCATTCCTACGAGGGAAATGGTGATATGCCTTATATGTGTAGGCACACATCTATCTAGCTCTAGGATTTGTGGGAGGTCACTAGCTTTGTGTTCGGTTTGAACTCCAAATTTAAGCGAGTTGACGATAGTGCAATCCCAAGATGGGTGACCTACTGGAAAGTTGCACGTGAGTTCCCAGAAACAAAATAGTGAGGGCTGGGCCCAAAGTGGACAATGTCATGCTAGATGGGATATGACATGACAGAATGGTATTAGAGCAAGACCCCAACCGGGAATTGTGCCAGCGATGACGCTGGGCCCTAAGGGAGGTGGATTGTAAGATCCATGTCCTAGAGGGAATGGTGAACGATCCCGCATTCCTGCGAGGGAAATGGTGATATGCCTTATATGTGTAGGCACATATCTATCTAGCTCTAGGATTTTTGGGAGGTCACTGGCTTTGTGTTCAGTTGGAACTCCAAATTTAAGCGAGTTGGGAATGGTGCAATCCCAAGATGGGCGACCTACTGGGAAGTTGCACGTGAGTTCCCAAAAACAAAGCCGTGAGGGCTGGACCGAAAGCGGACAATATCGTGCTAGATGGGATAGGCCATGACACACGTGGAAAGACAAGTGGCACCAATCATGGTGTGCCATATGGCAGCTATCAGAGTTGTCAGATGTTAGACCTGTCAGGCTGATGTCAGCAGCTAACGTCAGCATTGACCGTAGTTGACCGTCGCTAACTGGCGTTGATAGTCCTGAACCAGCGCGTGTGAACTTTGACTGACATGTCAGAGCGTGTGGACATGAATTTCGAGGTCAAATCATTTTATTGTGAAAGTTTTTGACATTCTGAATCCAATGGTGGTGGTTTCAGGTCGATCGGAGATCGTTTGATAGGTCATTTGGAGGTTTTTAGTCTCAGGAAGCGTGTTCGGGACATGTTGACTATTCCGGGAGTTTTGAAGGTTTATGATTTGGACTTGTATAGGTTGATAATGACCTTTGGGTATGATTTGAATAGATTCAGACGTCCCTAAGATTGTGGATTAGCTTCAAAGTGGCTTACAATGCAGATCATGAACTCACACAGTGACGATCTGTGAATGGACTTTGATTTCTAAATATGATGCATACATAAATGTTTTATATGTTTTATGAGCATGATTTCAGATGCATTGATTGCATGATGTTTTGAATATGATTGGGAATTTTTGTGGAAAATATGGATATGCACGTATTTCAAGATTTATGTTTCTATATGATACTTGGGCTTAGGCCGAGTAGTCTACGTGCATGTGGTTTATGTGTTTTTGAATGATTTCATGTAGAGGCATGAAATCAAGAATTTGATTATCGATTTTAAGTGATTTCACGGAGATGCGTGAAATCGGTATTTCAGGCGTGAGACCTAATTGATTATGGACTTTGACTTGGATGATAGTCAAAGGGGATTTTGAACAATGATTTGAATAATGAAATGGTTTTCGGATTTGGAAATAATATTTGGACTTGTGTCCCAGTTGATTTGTGGTTTGACTTAGAGTATAGTCAAACGTGGAATATATTGGGCTTGTGACCTAGTTATGATTTATGAGATTTTGGGCTGTGACCCTGTTATGAATTTACGAGTTTGGATTTGATAGGATTCGAGGAATCCTGGATTTGTGAAATAATTTTTAACACTGTTTTTATGATGGTTTATGGAAATGGATTTGATAAACTATATTTCAGGTGTGGCCCACTTTGAGATGATTTGAGATGATTTGTGAAATGTTTTCCACACGATCATCCTCTATGATGTGATGATAGCCTCCGGACGTCGACCATCATGGTTGATGTGTGATCCTAGAGTGGTCACGGGGACACTACCTGCAAGAGTGTCAGAGACGAACATTTTGCAGATGTCGAGCCAGGGGTTCCGATCTTGTAGATGCCATCACTCAGACGTCGACCATCTTGTGTGATGTGTGATCCTGAGTTAGAGAACCTAGACGTCGAGCCACGGGCTCCGAGCTTGGTGTATATTTGGATGTGTAATCCCGAGTCACACACATAGCGCTGATATCGTGACTGGTGATGATGTGAGATGATTGGATATTGGATAAAGAGGATTGGTGAACATGTTTTCATGAGACTCCGGATGTGAGTCTGTGTTCGGGCAGATGCCCTATTGAGATTATTGATGAGATTGTTCTGGGCTGAGATCCCACGCGATTTTGTATTTGGGTTGAGACCCTATGTGATTTAGTTTTGGGTTGAGAACCTACGGAGGAAATGGCTTTGATTGAGCCATGTTTTTGTTGTGTTTTGATTTGAAAAGCAATATGATTTGCTTTTAAGAAAGTATTTATAATACTATTTTCTGATGCATGTATGCTTTTACGTGAAGGGTAAATGCCTTTTTGTTAAATTGATTTTATAAACTGTTATTTTTGTCCACTCACAGCTTTTATGGTTATTGATACCCTTTAAATTGAGCACTGATACAGGATGTAGTAGAGACCGAGACATTACATGCCGCTACGTACACCACAAGTCACTGCGCATTCTGGTAACCCGGAGCGGGTTACGGTTTATCCCTGGTCTGGCACATGGTGTCAGACGGGAGCATGGCGCGTGCCACGATAATCCAGGGGATTGTGATAGGCCGTGTCAACTGACCCCCACATATTCCTTTAACAGGCAAGGACACTCCGGGGATTTCTGAGGAGCTCACAGCCCAAGACTGGGCTACCAAATTGACTGAGAATTGACAGTTTATTTGTTAATTGTGATGCATGCATATTTACATATTTATATGGTTTTATTGCATGGTCTGGATTGAAATTGTTTGAATATATGATTTTAAATGTTTTCTGGATAAATTCTTAGTTTTAGAATGTATATTTGGAATGTGGTTTTCTAGACCCAGGTTATGGTGGTTTTTTGAAAAAAAAAAACGGATTTTGGGCTCAGGCCGAGGTTGCAAATGTTTTGGGGCTTTTAGTTGACAGGGCCCCTCCCGAAATAGGTAGACAACCCCAAGGGATCCTCCTCCCTCCTGATAGTTACCATTTCAAAAGAAAGAAACTGACAAGGAAAAATTCATAACCTCAAATGTTCAACTATCAGACCAAGGATACATACTTCTGTATTTACAAGTACAGAGCGTCAATTCGAAAAACATAACAAATATACACTTCTAACACTAACACTTCAACCACATTTATGCCTCTGCTCCAAAGCTTACAGGAAGCTTTCGGGACGAGATTGCATTTTAGCACGGCATTCCACCCTCAGACCGACGGGCAATCGGAACGGACTATTCAGACCTTGGAGGACATGATGAGAGCGTGTGTCTTGCAATTCCAGGGTACTTGGGAGTCACATCTACCATTGATGGAATTCGCCTACAACAATAGTTACCAAGCAAGTATCGGGATGGCTCCTTATGAAGCCCTATATGGACGACAGTGCAGAACCCCTTTGTGTTGGACTGAGGTGGGCGGAAATTGTCTAAATCTGAATTGATAGACTTAACAACGGAAAAGGTTAAACTCATCCGAGACAGACTCAAGACAGCCCAAGACAGACAAAAGAGTTACGCAGACCACCGAGTCAGAGATCTGGAATTTGCAGTTGGAGATTGGGTATTCTTGAAGTTATCTCCTTGGAAAGGTATAGTGCGATTCGGCAGACGCGGGAAACTGAGCCCCCGTTTCATTGGACCTTATGAGAATATTGAGAGAATTGGTCGAGTTGCCTACAGATTAGCATTACCTTCTGAGCTTTCGAGGGTACATGATGTTTTCCATGTGTCAATGCTACGGAAATATGTGTATGATGAGTCCCATGTGCTGGAGGAACAGCCTGTTGAACTCAGAGAAGACCTAAGTTTTGAAGAACAGCCTGTACAGATCTTGGACCGAAAGGACAAAGTGCTCCGACGAAAGACGATTCCCTTAGTGAAGGTTCTTTGGAGGAATCAGAACGTGGAAGAGGCTACGTGGGAACCTGAGACACAGATGCGAGACCAGTACCCGTATTTGTTTCATTGAAATTTCGGGGACGAAATTTCTTAAGGGGGGAAGGTTGTAACGCCCCGGAAATTTAGAAAATGTAATTTTGTAACATAATGAATAAATGACGTTTTTACCCTTGTGAATAGTATGGTCAAATTGTTGACTTTTTGATTGGTGAATCAAACGGATGTTGACCGATGACCGTGACGTAGTTCGGGACGTCACGAGTCCATAGACAGGTGGCACGCCCAATTCCGACAATCTGGGAAAAAGTTATGACGTTCGGAAGCCCAAGGGCATTTTCGTAATTTGGGCAAAAAGGGGGAAAATGTTGACTTTTTGTTTGCCAACAAATTTTCACACGATTCGAAGATCGTTAGGTAGGTCTCGATGCCCGGAGTACAACGACAGGCGGCATGTCGAAACCGGAGTTCGGTTACGAACGTTACGGGTCACGGAAGGCTAGGGGCAAAATGGTAATTTGTCCAACCAGGGGCAAAATGGACTTTTGGCCTTGATCAGACTTGTCTTTTGTCTGATTCTCACCTCAGAAAACACAGAATCGGGTCTTAAGGGAAACACAATAATATCCCCTTTTGACAACTTTTCCCCAAATTAAGGCTTGAACCATGATTATGTCCAATTGGCCCGTGATAAGCCCCAAACTCGTCGTCATTATGCAATTGAACGTCTAAGTAGCATTACTGAGAGAGAGGGACTCGAGAGGTTCAGAGAACTGAGAGAATTTTGCTTCGAAAATTCTGGAAAATTGGGGGAAAATCGAATTCGGATTTGGGAGCCAGGAGAGGAGCAATTGAGGATTCCATTAAGTTGCTAGGATCAAAACTAAAAGCTTTGCAACAAAAACGAGAAGAATTCGTGTCGAATTGAGGAAGAACAGACGCTGCCATGGCTGCCAAAAAACGACCTTGAGTTCAGATGCTTAGAGGTAAGCTCGTTCGCAATTGATTATGGAAAATTGTTCCTTATACTCTCACGAAGCTAACCATATGAATTAATTGAAAAATCAGGCACGGAATCGTGAAACCCGAATAGGAGACCCGTCGAATATCGATCGTGAGTCGTGAAGATTTGGACCTTACCTGAGGTAATTGAATTCACAGAACTAAAATGAAGTTAGAGTAGATGAGATCAGTTGAAAGAACGGATCGATTTGAGGTCGAATTGACTGAGATTGCATCGGATCCTATCGCGGGTATTTCAACCCGTTTATCAGACAAAAGGGCGAGAACGATGCACTGTAGCTGTACTGTGCTAGGCGCGTGGCTTTCACGCGCAGCCGCTTGCGGCGGCGCGTGACGGCGCGTGGGGAGGATTCCGGCAAAGTGTTCAACATGAAACTTGATGTTCTTGATGATACGAACCTATCCGCGTTGGTTTCGGGTCAATCAGATATGGTTTCAGTGTAGTTCCGAGTACCCGACACGTTTAAATTTATATTAAAATAATATTATAAAATTCCGACAATTAGGGGATTCCTGTTTAAGGATTATATGATAGTCTAGTAACCTTAAATCACTTTGTTTGACAGGCTGGAATATTCCCGGGACTTCGGAGGAAAACGAACAGCTCGAGGCTGAACAATCGGGACGGTGTGTGTGAGTGGACTTTTGGTTTTCTAACTGTGATGCATGCATATATGGTTTAAAATGCTTATTTATATGATTTTCTATGATTTGACATGATTGATGCTTTGAATCGGTGATTTCTCGATTTTCGCGGTTTTTTGATTATTATATTATTATATTCTGGCACGATTTTCGAGAAATCATGAAATTGGTTAAAAATGATATTGTGGGTGTAAGAACCCAAGTAAATAATGATTTTGACTCGGATTTGGAGTTACATGTGAATTTGATGATTTTTGGTATACTCGTGATTTTTTTGTGATTATTTTAATCAGTCTTTCGGGCACGTTTTACGAGGAACGTGCAAATGATGTTTTGGGCTAGACTCGGATTGAATATGATATTTGGACTCGGATTATGAGTCAATGATTGATTTTATGGATTTACGTGATCGTGGCAACTCGGGTTTACGGTTGCACGGATTTACGTGAAATTGATATTTTGGGGTTGGGACCCAATGGTATTGTGTTTCTGATTGGATTTGCATTTTCCATGTGATTATATGATGATATTGATGATTTCGGATTTATAAAGTAAATCGGGACTTTGGTTAATTTGGGGCTGAGACCCTGTGTCGGTATATGATTTGATTTTCTATGCAACTGTTTTTCACTGGTTTTTGTGATGGTGATATGTTGCGGATATTTAGGGCTTTCGGGAGAAAATATGTTTTTCCCCGGAGTGCACCCTGGAGATAACGCTCGCCTTCGGGATGGAAGTGTTTACCCCGAAGAGGTCACGTAGCACGATCTTTGTCTTGCAGCCCAGGGGAGGCTTGACTCAGATCAGATGTGTTGGATTATATGGATCGGTAAGTGATGTGTTCACTAGATCTGGATTGCCGGCTTGTGATGTGTTCACAGCGGCGGATGCTCGGATTTTGAGCGGTCCTTGAGCCTATTGAGATGCACGCGTTGCAGGGATAAAACGTGACTCTAAGCAACAAGATATGGATATAAGTCCCGTGATTTTGTGGAAATTGTTTTGATTGATCCACTTTAATTGATTTCCTATTATTGCTCGTGTTTGATGATATGCATGCATGTTTGTGAAAACTGGAGGGTAAGAAATGTATTTTGGCAAATGTTTTTATAAGAGGTCATTTTTGTCCACTCACACCTTTATTGTTTTATGCACCCTCCAGGCCAGTGTACAGGTGCGAGGGCTAAAAACGAGGCAAGCGAGGCAAAAGAATAATTAGACCGTTGCGCACTCAGACATTCTACAGAGTAGGAATTTGACCCCTATCTGTAATGGTACCTATGCTCTGTATTGTCCTTGACTAGTCAAACTTGTGACGTCATTGGTCTGTAAAACTTAACTATCCCTTGTCTGACAATGTTTTCGGGATTTGTTGTGTGTTGTATGTATATAAGTTTGGTTACTTTCGGAAATTTTTAGTTATTGTCAGACGGGAGCAGGATTCATCACGACTATCGAGGGATAATCGGGATGGGTCTTGTCAAATTGGTATCAGAGCATTAGGTCACGGTCTGAGTCTTACACATTAGTATACACGAATTGTGATACTGATATGTTTCTCTTACAGAACATCACAATATGCCTCCGAGACGCGAGCCCCGTACCCAGTCTGGCGGTGATTTTGGAGGTCCGGACATAGAGAGAGCTCAACGTTTAGGGGCCATTGCATTCACTGGCCTGACTGATCCAGAAGAGGCTTTTGAGTGGATTACTCAATTTGAACGGATCTTCGAGATTATGCAATGTCCACCAGGAGATATGGTTCCACTGGCCACATTTATGCTGAGCAGCCAAGCTTACCGTTGGTGGCGCGGATTGCAACTGACAGGGATGGATGCCCGTACCCTGAGTTGGGAGGACTTCCGTCATCGTTTCCTGGATCAGTTCTATCCTCGCTCCTTTCGTAACGCCAGGGAGGTTGAATTCCTACAATTACATCAGGGGGACATGTCAGTGGCAGACTATGAACAGAAATTCCTGAACCTGTCCAGTTTTGCTCCTCTTTATGTATCTAACGAGGAGGACAAGTGCCGAAGGTTCGAGCAAGGACTGAGGAATGACATCCGAGGAGCTGTGACTGTGGGAACTTATGCCACCCTACGAGAGTTGTCTGATGCAGCTGCACGAGTTGAGGCGACCTTGCCAGTGGCACAGCAGTTTTCGGGCTCTGGTCGACGCCGGGACCGTCAGTACCAGGGATCTGCGAACCAGAGGTCCTCCAAGCGAGGTAATTATGGCTCTGGATCTTCGCGTGGTGCTCGTCCGAGTTATGGAGGTAGGGGAACACAGACATTTGGGTATCGACCATCAGCGACTGCACAGTTCAGAGAGGCATTAGTGGGATCTACTGACCGACAGAGTAATGACCGAGGCAATGTTCTTGTCTGCTTTTACTGTAGGGAGCCGGGTCACTTCAAACGAGACTGTCCACGATTGGTTGGTAGTAGCGGCACTGGATGGGGCTCTACTGAGCGGGGCCCTAGTACGACTTCGGCTTCAAATGCTACAAGTGGGAGAGGAGGTGGCAGAACTCGTGGTGGATCGGGTGGATCACGAGGGCGTGGTCGGACTTCGGGACCACAGGCTCGAGTCTATGCAGTGACTCAACAGGAGGCCCGAGCAACCCCGGAGGTGGTGACAGGTATGCTTACTATTTTCGGTCATCATGCACGTACTTTAATAGATCCGGGAGCTACCCACTCTTTTGTTTCTCGGGAGTATGCACTGTTGACAGATAGAGAGATTTCTGTGATCGGATGTGAGATGGGAGTCGGTACACCGACTGGAGAGTTGTATGTAGTAAACCAAGTGATACGAGGATACCCTATTGTGATAGGGGATGTACATTTAATGGTTGATTTGATACTCCTGGACTTGTGTGACTTTGATGTTATCCTTGGGATGGATTGGCTGACAACCCATCATGCCTCTATCGAGTGTTTCGATAAGAGGGTGATACTTCGGAGCCCTGGATTACCTGAGGTGATATTTCAGGGAGATCGGAGGATGATAACCCCTAGAGTCATATCAGCCCTCTCGGCAGATAGATTTCTGAGGAAGGGCTGCCAGGGTTATCTCGCTTATGTTGTCGATGTGCAGGATGCACCAATCAAGGCCGAGGATATCCTAGTAGTGTGTGACTTACCAAATGTATTTCCTGAGGATTTACCAGGATTACCCCCCTTCTCGAGAGATTGAGTTCACTATCGAACTAATTCCTGGTACACGACCTTTATCCTTGACACCTTATCGGATGGCACCAGCTGAGTTAAGGGAATTGAAGGTACAGTTGCAAGATCTTGTGGATGTGGGATTCATTCGACCGAGTGTATCGCCTTGGGGAGCCCCAGTATTGTTTGTGAAAAAGAAGGAAGGAAGTTTGAGACTCTGTATGGATTACAGGCAACTTAATAAAGTCACAATAAAGAATAAGTATCCTTTGCCTCGGATTGATGATCTGTTTGATCAATTAAGGGGAGCCAAGTATTTTTCGAAGATTGATCTGCGTTCTGGTTACCACCAGTTAAGGATTCGAGAGGAGGACATTCCAAAAACAGCTTTTCGAACTCGATATGGTCATTATGAATTTCTGGTGATGCCATTTGGATTGACTAATGCACCTGCGGCATTCATGGATTTGATGAACCGAGTATTCCGGAAGTACCTCGACCGATTTGTTATTGTGTTCATTGATGACATTCTAGTGTATTCAAGCAGTAAGAGGGCGCATGAGGAACATTTGAGGATTGTGCTTGATACGCTAAGGAGGAACCAGCTTTTTGCCAAACTGAGTAAGTGCCAATTTTGGTTAACGAGTGTTGGTTTTCTGGGACATGTGATTTCCGTGGATGGGATTCGTGTTGATCCCCAGAAGATAGAAGCGGTAGAAAACTGGGAGCAGCCAAAGACAGTAACCGAAGTAAGGAGCTTTTTGGGATTGGCTGGTTATTACAGACGTTTTGTGGAAGGCTTCTCTGCGATTGCTGCTCCGATGACCCGCCTAACCAGGAAAGGAATCAAGTTTGTTTGGGGCGAAGACTGTGAGCAAAGTTTCCAAGAATTGAAGAAAAGGTTGACCTCCGCTCCTATCTTAACCCTTCCGGATGATAGTGGAAAGTTTGAAGTGTACAGTGATGCATCCTTACAAGGATTAGGGTGTGTGTTAATGCAACATGGAAAGGTAATCACATATGCCTCTCGACAACTGAAACCGCATGAACGTAACTATCCCACCCATGACTTGGAATTAGCTGCGGTGGTACATGCCCTGAAGATTTGGAGACATTACTTGTATGGGGAGACATGTAGACTTTTCACGGATCATAAGAGTTTGAAGTACTTTTTCACACAGAAGGAATTGAATTTGAGACAGAGACGATGGTTGGAGCTAATTAAGGATTACGACTGCACGATTGAGTACCATCCTGGAAAAGCTAATGTGGTAGCGGATGCACTGAGTCGGAAATCAGCTCACACTGTGGCACATCTACGAATGGTGCATTTACCCTTATTGGTGGAACTACGTAGGACTGGAGTTGCTTTGGGACTGGATAACCAAGGTGGCTTACTAGCTAGTTTCCAGGTGCGACCAATTCTGATTGATCGAGTTATTGAAGCCCAACTGGAAGACCCTATCTTGTGTGTCCTTCGAATTGAAGCTGATACGGGGGAACGACAAGATGTTGCAATTAGAAGGGATGGAGCCCTAGTAAAGGACGGACGGTTGTGTGTGCCCGAAAATGTAACATTAAAGAAAGAGATTCTGGACGAGGCCCATAGTTCGGCGTATGCAATGCATCCAGGTGGGACGAAAATGTACCGTACGCTACGGGAGCATTATTGGTGGCCGGGTATGAAACGGGAGATTGCAGAGTTTGTGAGTAAGTGCTTGGTATGTCAACAAGTAAAGGCTGAAAGGCAAAGACCCTATGGAGCACTGCAACCACTACCGATCCCGAAATGGAAATGGGATCATATAACCATGGATTTTGTGTTTAAACTTCCCAGAACGCCTAAAGGACACGATGGAGTCTGGGTAATTGTGGATAGGCTTACCAAATCAGCTCATTTCCTACCTGTAAGGGAAGACTTTCGGTTGACGCAGTATGCCAGACTCTTCATTGACGAGATTATTCGACTCCATGGTACTCCTGTCTCTATTGTATCTGATCGAGATCCCCGATTTACATCCAGATTCTGGCAAAGCTTACAGGAAGCTTTCGGGACGAGATTGCATTTTAGCACGGCATTCCACCCTCAGACCGACGGGCAATCGGAACGGACTATTCAGACCTTGGAGGACATGATGAGAGCGTGTGTCTTGCAATTCCAGGGTACTTGGGAGTCACATCTACCATTGATGGAATTCGCCTACAACAATAGTTACCAAGCAAGTATCGGGATGGCTCCTTATGAAGCCCTATATGGACGACAGTGCAGAACCCCTTTGTGTTGGACTGAGGTGGACGAAAGGAAATTGTCTAAATCTGAATTGATAGACTTAACAACGGAAAAGGTTAAACTCATCCGAGACAGACTCAAGACAGCCCAAGACAGACAAAAGAGTTACGCAGACCACCGAGTCAGAGATCTGGAATTTGCAGTTGGAGATTGGGTATTCTTGAAGTTATCTCCTTGGAAAGGTATAGTGCGATTCGGCAGACGCGGGAAACTGAGCCCCCGTTTCATTGGACCTTATGAGATTATTAAGAGAATTGGTCGAGTTGCCTACAGATTAGCATTACCTTCTGAGCTTTCGAGGGTCCATGATGTTTTCCATGTGTCAATGCTACGGAAATATGTGTATGATGAGTCCCATGTGCTGGAGGAACAGCCTGTTGAACTCATAGAAGACCTAAGTTTTGAAGAACAGCCTGTACAGATCTTGGGCCGAAAGGACAAAGTGCTCCGACGAAAAACGATTCCCTTAGTGAAGGTTCTTTGGAGGAATCAGAACGTGGAAGAGGCTACGTGGGAACCTGAGACACAGATGCAAGACCAGTACCCGTATTTGTTTCATTGAAATTTCGGGGACGAAATTTCTTAAGGGGGGAAGGTTGTAACGCCCCGGAAATTTAGAAAATGTAATTTTGTAACATAATGAATAAATGACGTTTTTACCCTTGTGAATAGTATGGTCAAATTGTTGACTTTTTGATTGGTGAATCAAAGGGATGTTGACCGATGACCGTGACGTAGTTCGGGACGTCACGAGTCCATAGACAGGTGGCACGCCCAATTCCGACAATCTGAGAAAAAGTTATGACGTTTGGAAGCCCAAGGGCATTTTCGTAATTTGGGCAAAAAGGGGGAAAATGTTGACTTTTTGTTTGCCAACAAATTTTCACACGATTCGAAGATCGTTAGGTAGGTCTCGATGCCCGGAGTACAACGACAGGCGGCACGTCGAAAACGGAGTTCGGTTACGAACGTTACGGGTCACGGAAGGCTAGGGGCAAAATGGTAATTTGTGCAACCAGGGGCAAAATGGACTTTTGGCCTTGATCAGACTTGTCTTTTGTCTGATTCTCACCTCAGAAAACACAGAATCGGGTCTTAAGGGAAACACAATAATATCCCCTTTTGACAACTTTTCCCCAAATTAAGGCTTGAACCATGATTATGTCCAATTGGCCCGTGATAAGCCCCAAACTCGTCGTCATTATGCAATTGAACGTCTAAGTAGCATAACTGAGAGAGAGGGACTCGAGAGGTTCAGAGAACTGAGAGAATTTTGCTTCGAAAATTCTGGAAAATTGGGGGAAAATCGAATTCGGATTTGGGAGCCAGGAGATGAGCAATTGAGGATTCCATTAAGTTGCTAGGATCAAAACTAAAAGCTTTGCAACAAAAACGAGAAGAATTCGTGTCGAATTGAGGAAGAACAGACGCTGCCATGGCTGCCAAAAATCGACCTTGAGTTCAGATGCTTAGAGGTAAGCTCGTTCGCAATTGATTATGGAAAATTGTTCCTTATACTCTCACGAAGCTAACCATATGAATTAATTGAAAAATCAGGCACGGAATCGTGAAACCCGAATAGGAGACCCGTCGAATATCGATCGTGAGTTGTGAAGATTTGGACCTTACCTGAGGTAATTGAATTCACAGAACTAAAATGAAGTTAGAGTAGATGAGATCAGTTGAAAGAACGGATCGATTTGAGGTCGAATTGACTGAGATTGCATCGGATCCTATCGCGGGTATTTCAACCCATTTATCAGACAAACGGGCGAGAACGATGCACTGTAGCTGTACTGTGCTAGGCGCGTGGCTTTCACGCGCAGCCGCTTGCGGCGGCGCATGACGGTGCGTGGGGAGGATTCCGGCAAAGTGTTCAACATGAAACTTGATGTTCTTGATGATACGAACCTATCTGCGTTGGTTTCGGGTCAATCAGATATGGTTTCAATGTAGTTCCGAGTACCCGACACGTTTAAATTTATATTAAAATAATATTATAAAATTCCGACAATTAGGGGATTCCTGTTTAAGGATTATATGATAGTCTAGTAACCTTAAATCACTTTGTTTGACAGGCTGGAATATTCCCGGGACTTCGGAGGAAAACGAACAGCTCGAGGCTGAATAATCGGGACGGTGTGTGTGAGTGGACTTTTGGTTTTCTAACTGTGATGCATGCATATATGGTTTAAAATGCTTATTTATATGATTTTCTATGATTTGACATGATTGATGCTTTGAATCGGTGATTTCTCGATTTTCGCGGTTTTTTGATTATTATATTATTATATTCTGGCACGATTTTCGAGAAATCATGAAATTGGTTAAAAATGATATTGTGGGCGTAAGAACCCAAGTAAATAATGATTTTGACTCGGATTTGGAGTCACATGTGAATTTGATGATTTTTGGTATACTCGTGATTTTTTTGTGATTATTTTAATCAGTCTTTCGGGCACGTTTTACGAGGAACGTGCAAATGATGTTTTGGGCTAGACTCGGATTGAATATGATATTTGGACTCGGATTATGAGTCAATGATTGATTTTATGGATTTACGTGATCGTGGCAACTCGGGTTTACGGTTGCACGGATTTACGTGAAATTGATATTTTGGGGTTGGGACCCAATGGGATTGTGTTTCTGATTGGATTTGCATTTTCCATGTGATTATATGATGATATTGATGATTTCGGATTTATAAAGTAAATCGGGACTTTGGTTAATTTGGGGCTGAGACCCTGTGTCGGTATATGATTTGATTTTCTATGCAACTGTTTTTCACTGGTTTTTGTGATGGTGATATGTTGCGGATATTTAGGGCTTTCGGGAGAAAATATGTTTTTCCCCGGAGTGCACCCTGGAGATAACGCTCGCCTTCGGGATGGAAGTGTTTACCCCAAAGAGGTCACGTAGCACGATCTTTGTCTTGCAGCCCAGGGGAGGCTTGACTCAGATCAGATGTGCTGGATTATATGGATCGGTAAGTGATGTGTTCACTAGATCTGGATTGCCGGCTTGTGATGTGTTCACAGCGGCGGATGCTCGGATTTTGAGCGGTCCTTGAGCCTATTGAGATGCACGCGTTGCAGGGATAAAACGTGACTCTAAGCAACAAGATATGGATATAAGTCCCGTGATTTTGTGGAAATTGTTTTGATTGATCCACTTTAATTGATTTCCTATTATTGCTCGTGTTTGATGATATGCATGCATGTTTGTGAAAACTGGAGGGTAAGAAATGTATTTTGGCAAATGTTTTTATAAGAGGTCATTTTTGTCCACTCACACCTTTATTGTTTTATGCACCCTCCAGGCCAGTGTACAGGTGCGAGGGCTAAAAACGAGGCAAGCGAGGCAAAAGAATAATTAGACCGTTGCGCACTCAGACATTCTACAGAGTAGGAATTTGACCCCTATCTGTAATGGTACCTATGCTCTGTATTGTCCTTGACTAGTCAAACTTGTGACGTCATTGGTCTGTAAAACTTAACTATCCCTTGTCTGACAATGTTTTCGGGATTTGTTGTGTGTTGTATGTATATAAGTTTGGTTACTTTCGGAAATTTTTAGTTATTGTCAGACGGGAGCAGGATTCATCACGATTATCGAGGGATAATCGGGATGGGTCTTGTCAACCACGATCTTGATATACGTAAAATAGCCAATACGTAACCAATACGCGTACAATCATGTATCCATATCATAGCCAAAATCACATTGATCCATACACATCACAATCAGTCAATCATCTAAACATTATCAATCACCACATCAACATCAAAACTCTACAGTATTCTCAAATACAAGGCCAATCTCGATCAATCATATCTCAAGTGCACTACCTATAGGCAATTACTCGGGAACTGGAGCCCTAGTCGAAGTCCAAGTGACCCTGACTCTAGAACTGGATCCCTGCTCGACGTCCGAGTGACGCTGACTCTGGAATTGGATCCCTGCTCGACGTCCGAGTGACGCTGACTCTGGAACTGGATCCATGCTCAACGTCTGAGTCATCATAACAACACAAGACCAGACTATATCCACATGAGACCATATCAGTATTGTGGTCATCGTCATCAGTCTCAGGATCTGGAGCCCCCGGCTCGATGACTAAGACCCACATCAACCAACTCCAAAGCACAGTTATCACATCACCATTACCAAGAGGCACATACACATCATATCACATGTATCGAGAAATACATATTCTCATCACAACATATCACTACAACCACAGACTTTTGGGCCCAAGACGCAAATACAACTTACACGTAATGGCTAAAAAAACGTGCCACTAAGGCCAAATTTCGTAGAACCGCCCAGAGAATCATATAAAACATAGTTTCATAGAAAAAAAACTATTTATTTCATCAATCAAACCTTTTCAGCCCAAATCTAGAATTTAAGTCAAAAACCGAGAAAAGACCAATTAAAGACGCATCGTAAAACTAGCTCTCAAGGGGTTTCCTAAAACATTCAATTTCATATGAAATCACCCATAATTAAATAATCAACTCCATTCAATCACAAAGCATGCTCAGACTCAAATATCTCATTTCAATCAGAGTTCACGAAAAGTCTCGAAAACCGTGTAATTAAATATTCATAAAATTCTCTGAAATTTCAATAAAATACCCAATCACATAATTATCATCAAAACACATAGGAAAACATTTAAAACTCATAAATATGCATGCAAAATATTTTGATAAAATAAAACTTCCACTCACATGATAGAGATTTTACCAAGCACAAAAGATCTACTAGGAAAAACCTCTACGTGTAATAAACTTTGCAGGCGCACAAGACGTGTAGATAGTATAGATGCAAGCAAAGGTCGATCCCACGAAGACTTGCTCAATGATATCCAATTCCTTTTAACTCAATTGACTTAAGTGGAGTAATTAAAATGCAATGGGGGGTTTGTTATGTTTTATGAATGAAGTAAATTAGCTAATAATAACTAACTAAGTCGAGTTAGGGTTTCTATCCACCTTTACAAATTAAAGTTCCATTAGATTTTCTTGATTAGATTACTATGCATGTATCTGAATTAAGTGCCCGTGCAGGGGTCGGGCTAAGGTTCACCCCACACATATTATCTCCTCTTAGATTGCATGTTTAAGCGTGATGTGCCCGCCCATAAACAACTATTACCGATGGTGCGTGATAATGCATGAAACATAAAGAAGATTTAATGACACTACACTGACCCTAGAAAAGTGATATGCAGACCTAGAAAGTCATGAGTTTAGATTACGGATAAGATTCCCCCTCTTAAACGTGATGCCATAAATTGCAGGGTGAACACAAACATCAAGGTAATCCGTCAAGCAATTACATCGACAATTATACACAAATAAGGTAGCTAAGCTTATAAGCATAAATTGAGTTTATGAAGCGCAGTAATCCATAAAATCCAGGCATTCATAGCAATCACAATCAAGGACCAGAAATCAAACACGAACTAAAATGGCTAGGGCTTCAAGTAACCCTAGCCCTAATTACACTACTCAAAAATTATTGAATAAAATAAGGACATAATTAAATGGTGCAAA
The DNA here is from genome assembly GCA_032719365.1 of Prinsepia uniflora. Classification (NCBI taxonomy): domain Eukaryota; kingdom Viridiplantae; phylum Streptophyta; class Magnoliopsida; order Rosales; family Rosaceae; genus Prinsepia; species Prinsepia uniflora. The sequence continues at coordinate 38,722,435 of CM064873.1, forward strand.
AAAAATAAATAAAGCAAGAAATAATAAAAGGCAAATGCATAAAAGAGATGAAGGAAAACTCCCTCAAGGTAGACGTGATGAATTTGAAGATGCTTGAATTATAAAGAGTGCTTAAATTAAATTACAAAACTCTAAACTAAGAACATGGATTGAAGTACGAATTTTGACAGAGTTTTGGGGACCTTCAAGAGGTAAATTCGGCCCCCAAAAAAATTGAGAAAACATCTATTTATAACCCCAAACACCTGCTCTAACATCTCCCTCAAAGAAATGGGAAAACAGCCCCAAAACAAGGAGGAAAACTCCTTGTTTTTGTGAAAAACCATAGTTGGCCGTTTTTTGTATCCTTCTTGCACAAGGAGTCCCTTTCCTTCCTTCTTTCCACTTCTTGACTTTATCTTTGACTAGGAATTCATTTAATGCTATCCTAAATCAGATTACATTGCCCTAAAATAAAGGAAACATGATAAATTGCGGTTAGGGAAGTTAATTAACCCTAGCCATGTACATGATGGTTTCTTAATTTCCAAGAAACTTCCTTTTCCTTGTTTATTGTCTCTTTAACTTCAAGATCTGATTAGGAATATAATTAAGTCTTCTTATCCAAGTCAATCCATGTCATTCCTCAATGAGAAAGGTAGGAAAATTCATCCAAAGTTACTTGATGCACAAGTAAACCCCCTAAAACACCTTTAACCGCATTTTGTGGGCTTCTAGAGGCTAGGCCGTGACTTTTAAAGTCTTGGTGGATCTTGGTCATGTAAATGGGAGATGATGAGGCCCTTTATGAGTCCTTGATGAGTCCTTAATGATTTAGCCTTGGAAAGATCACATTTCATTGTAAAACATGATTTAAACCTCAACTAAGCAATCTGCACAAACTTCACAAAAGAGATCATTTTCTCCTATTGTTTGAATGATTATAATCAAAAGATAAGTAAAAGGGATAAGAAATAACATTGAAATGATGCTTAATTTGTGACTTATCCCTGCAATATTCATTTATCCCTGCAATATTCGGACAATCAATTGGAACTAATCAATTCATTTATGTTGCAGGAGATACCACTAATCAATTCAATTCGTTTATGTTGCTCAACTTTGCCCTGGTTTGTTCCCTCTTTCATATGGACGTTTTTTACCTTCTAACTCATGATTTTTTCTTCCTTTTATGCTCAAAACATTGAGGACAATGTTTCATTTAGGTTTGGGGGTATTGGACTTAAGTTTAGGGATACACAACTCAGTTTCTGTTTTGAAATGCTTGCTTTTTTTTTCTGCTCCAAATCTTGTTCGAATATTCAACGTTGAAATGAATTGATTGTCCTAGGTAGCTCCAAACCTGGCCCTCCTTTAGTGGTATCTTGCCTGCAACATAAATGAATTGATTAGTTCTACAAGTAGAAATCCACTTCCTAGATTTTAACATTTCAGGGAACAAGTACAATAAAGATTTGAATGTAAGTAAAACCAGCTTGATCCCAATAGACAAGTAAGCATAATGATCGAAGTGTGGGGGCCATGGAGGAGATTTGGGCGGCTTGGGTCGTGGCCTTGAGCCTTGGGTGGAGCTGAATGTCTCAAAGGTGCATACCACCATCTTGATACTTCCTTCATCTTGCCTCCTACAAGTATCATTAAACCTGCACAAACCATTAGGCACAACATCAAATTTCTCACCAAAACAACTAAATTGAGTAAGGAACTTAAATGGTGAAGATAAGGATAAGGAAGGCCCTGGAAAAGTAAGGATAAGAGGTGTTTGAGGACTTGAGGCAGCAAGGATAGGTGCTGGAATTTCAGGGACCTCCGCCAAAACTTGGTGCAATGCTTGCGGGTTTGGTTCCATTTCATGAACATGAAGAGCATGACCCGAGGTGCATTCATTGGTGCTGTCCGTGTGTGGTAAGGGGACATACACATCATTATCCTCATCATCCCAATCGGGTTCCCAAAGAAGTTTAAGTCGAAGGTGCTCTAGTTCCTTGTCCTCTAAGAAGGCTTCCCGTAGTGTTCTTTGAGATCGGGCCTCGTTTAGTGCATCCCGAAGGGTTTTTTGAGGTCGGACAGGGCTAGGATCCAAAGGAGGAGGATTCCAAGTGTACGGTGCTGATTCACTCCATCCGTGGTGGTATGGCTCCATATAGGGCTGATTGTAAGGCTCTGGCATGTACATGCAATCTTGGGGGTATGCCCATCCCCCTTGATTACTTGGAACCGAAGGAATGTTTGCATTGGGCTCGTAGGCCCAACCTTGACAAGAATAATAGCCATTCCACGATTCCATGGTACCTAGACATGTCACAAAAGGAAAACTAAAATTTTATATACAAAACAAAAAGAAAAACCACTTAGCCAAAGGAATCAAATAAAATGGACACCGTTGAGGAACAAGGCCCCGACAACGGCGCCAAAAACTTGATAGAAATTTTACCAAGCACAAAAAATGTACTAGGAAAAATCTTTACGTGTAATAAACTTTACAAGCGCACAAGACGTGTAGATAGTATAGATGCAAGCAAAGGTCGATCCCACGAAGACTTGCTCAATGATATCCAATTCTGTTTAAGTCAATTGACTTAAGTGGAGTAATTAAAATGCAATGGGGGGTTTGTTCCATTTTATGAATGAAGTAAATTAACCAATAATAACTAACTAAGCCAAGCTAAGGTTTCTATCTACCTTTACCAATTATAGTTCCGTTAGATTTCCTTGATTAGATTATTATGCATGTATCTGAATTAAGTGCCCGTGCAGGGGTCCAGCTAAGGTTCACCCCACACATAATATCTTCTCTTAGATTGCATGTTTAAGCCTGATGTGCCCGCCCTTAAACAACTATTACCGATGGTGCGTGATAATGCATGAAACATAAAGAAGATTTAATGACACTACACTGTCCATAGAAAAGTGATGTGCAGACCTAGGAAGTCATGAGTTTAGATTGCGAATAAGATTCCCCCTCTTAAACGTGATGCCATAAATTGCAGGGTGAACACAAACATCAAAGTGATCCGTCAAGCAATTATATCGACAATTATACACAAATAAGGTAGCTAAGCTTATAAGCATAAATTGAGTTCATGAAGCGCAGTAATCCAACAAATCCAGACATTCATAGCAATTATAATCAAGAGCCAGAAATCAAACACGAACTAACATGGCTAGGGCTTCAAGTAACCCTAGCCCTAATTACACTACTCAAAAATTATTGAATAAAATAAGGACATAATTAAATGGTGCAAAAATATAAATAAAGCAAGAAATAATAAAAGGACAATGATTAAAAGAGATGAAGGAAAACTCCCTCAAGGTAGACGTGCTGAATTTGAAATTGCTTGAATCATAAAGAGTGCTTGAATTAAATTACAAAGCTCTAAACTAAGAACATGGATTGAAGTACGAATTTCGACAGAGTTTTGGGGACCTTCAAGAGGTAAATTCGGCCCCCAAACACAATAAGAAAACATCTATTTATAACCCCAAACACCCTTGGGGAATGATCCGACGACCCCAGTTCAAGGAAACCGCACTTGAGTTAGGGAATCTACTCAACCATCCCTCATTTACCATAATTCTGTCCAGTTTTCTCTTAATGAATTCACCAGAAAACTGTCTATCGGAGCAAGTGAAATAATAACCATTATAATTTAATTCTTCAAGACCGCAGTCCTGAAAATATTGGCAGAGATCATGCATCCACCATCCCAATCTCCATTCCCCCAACACTTATTAGGGGAAGTAATTTCATTTAAGTCTCCCAGAGAGAATCACCCATTGAGGAAAGAGACTGCCATATCAACACAATCGGTGTAGAAAAAATGACTCCCGTATCAACACTAACTAGAGAAAAATGGAAGTATTGCTCCAAAGAACTCAAAATCTGCAGCGAAAATTTAAAGGGACCTCCCTGGTGCTCATCATAATTATCGATCTACTTCCAGATACTAGCAATAGGGCCCATAATATGGCAAGCATTTCGATGCCTTACTCTAGTCTCAACGATTCCCAAAAAACCCAAATTATTATCCATAATGAATTTGCTCACTTCCAACTAGCCCGAACCAGGCTCATTCAATCCACAGATATTCCAGTAGGAGAGACTAATCATCATCAGAAATAAATATTGGCACATTGACACGAGGCATGCTTCCCTCAACACAAGTCTTTCCTTTATTTTCTTATTTTCATATTCGCCTTTGCCTTGAAACCAACCAAAGGCAACCTGCTACTATTTTTTCCCTTTGTCCTCTCATGGGATGTTGAGACTGGTCCGGTTCCATTGATGTATCCTCATCCTCTGAATGCATATTGTTTATAAGGGTTTTCAGTTATAAGACTTTAAATGCAAGTCATTTATGCAACTTAATTATCCAGCTAGCAAATTTAGTGGTTTCGGCTTTTTAGTCCAAATATGTCTCAAGCTACAAATGTTTAAAAGTATGCGATCAGTCTCTCTTAATAACCTTGGTCCCTCATGAATTGTGAATTTGCTCGCTTTGGCCCAGGAACTCAATTATCGTTTATTGAATTGTCTCACTTTGCCCCAAATTTATGAACTCCAGCTATGTTTTTTAAAATTGGAGGTAAAATGAAACAATTCACCGTTCTTTTGGCTAAGTGAGATCCACCCACCATTTAAAAAAGTTCTCTAAAATTGGAATTTTATCTATCATGTTTGAAGTCACCCCCCATTTCCATCTCCAAAAACAAAAGAAAAAACTTTTAATAGTTTCAAGTCCCAACCCACTTTCGATCAATCGTGTTACTCACCTCCATTGACCTTCCTTTCGGTAGTCACCTTTCGTCTTTTTCATTCAAGACGTATACAATGAATTTAATAAGTTATCTAATCCAATCTAATTCTACCCCCTCAACGCGATTCAAGAGTATGACAAATTGACAATGTACAATATATACAATGGTAGATGGAAAAAAAGGGTTGCAGTAACATGTGTGCATGCACACATACATGAAGGCAAATAAACAATGTAATGGCAGGCGATTCAGCTTAAGGACCTTAAGGTGATAAGTGGTCTCACCAATCGTCTAACATAGTTGCAATTTTCCCAGTATTTCTGAGCTCCGAGAAAAAAGACAAGTGCTTTGCTCTTCTCGTGCATGCTTTCATTTTTCATTTTATTTCTAGCTAGTGTCTTACCTCACTTATCTCATCATGCACTAATCTTGTTGATCAATACGACCGTTTTTTTTCTAAATATTTATTTATTTAATTAATACAAGGATATTAAAGAGAATATATACAAATTAATAAATTTAGAATTTGAGGTTAGTAATTAAGTAGAGGAGATGCATGAGCGAGAAGAGAATAGAGATTGCATGGTTGCTATATCACTACACCAAAAGATGGCTTTTAGGGCGTGCAAATTAGGGCGTGCAAAAATGCGCGCCCTTAAAATGTACTTTTTAGGGCGTGCATTTTTGCGCGCCCTAAAAGAGAGTATTCTTAGACTATTTAGGGCGCACATTATGTGTGTGCCTTCGTTTATAGCTTTTAAGGGCGTGCTTTGAATGTGTGCCCTAAAAATAGGATTTTTAAGGCATGCATTGCGTGCCCTAAACGAATGAGTTTTTAAGGCGCGCATTTGTACGCCCTTAAAACAAAGAAATTTTTTTTAACCCAAAATTTTCAGTTGCCGCTCTTAAATTCTAAAGGCGCCAACGCTCAACCTGCTCCTTAATTTTCACTTGAGTTGTTTCTCAAAGAAAAACCCAAATGTTGTGTTCTTAGAAAACCAAAATCAGCCACTCAAAAATTGCCCGCGAAGGTGAACGCTCCCCCTTCTCTTCCCTCCTGCACCATGAAGGTGCCCCTGACCTCCGCTCCTTTGGACGAAGCCAAGCAACAAGTCGGCCTCTCAAGACCGCCTCATCGTCGCCACCATCTGGGTTCTATCTCACCTCCGCCCCATTGTCCGCAACCTGATAGATTAATGAGTGAGGCAAGTTTAAATCCATATTTTTTGGTCTTAGGGTTATGACTGCGGTGGATTTTTCGGGTGGTTGTAAATTTTTCATATTAGTTTTTTGGAAGGATTCGTGAAGAAATTGATCCATTTTCATCAAATTTTGGGTTAATTGAATGAGTTCAATCTACCGATTGTTGTTCACTTCCTTAGCTTTTTTCTTCTCTGTTTCGTTTTCATAATACTTAGCCTTTTCATGTGCTTTCCCTTTCAATACTTCAATTGTTGGTCTTTTCTATATAAGATAACCAGCATCTAATTTATTAATTTATATTTTGAAGATTAATGAGTTCATTCATTGATGTATTTGACTTATTGATTATTTTCATATCTGATTATTCATTGCAGACAGTACTGCGAGCCCTCCGCAAACCTCTCACAGAAGTCTAGCCCTGCCGCCCTTGTTTCTGACCATGGTATTATTCTGTTATCATCTCCTTTTTGCAAATTCAGTAATAGACGTGCTGCTATTGCCATGTCTACTTATGGTTTTGTGATTTTAGTTCCCAATCTTCTTAATTTATTAGATTTCATCAATTATGATTTTGATTGACATGGTAGATTGTTGGTGAATGGATATTAGGGGATTCATGATGCGGGTTTTGTTTTTTCGTTTCTGAATGTTATGGTAGAAAGTTTTGACCTTCAATGGCAATGCATCCATGTATTTTTCAAGGTTTGGTTTAGCTTTCATCTTCCTCTAAAACGATGTACTTAATTTATGAGATTTCATCAGTTTGTTAAATAAAGTGATCGACATGGAAGATTGTTGGTGAATGGATATTAGGGGATTCATGATAGTGTTTTGTTTTTGGGGTTCTGAATGTTTTGGTAGATAGTTTTGACCTTCCATGGCAATGCATCCATGTATTTTTCAAGATTTGGTTCAATTTTGATCTTTTTCCTCAACTAATTACTCTTTGATACTAATCTTATCATTATTTCATCAATTTAGTAGACCCACCCATTGATTTTCATGTTCTTCTTTTTGCTATGCAGACTAAAGCTTAATTTTTCTAACTGATGGGCAGTTTTCTTTGTACTTCCATCGACTATGTTGAGTGTTGATGGGCTTTTCCTATTTTCTTCATTTGTTTTTGTTAATTCGGTCTCTTCACATTCTCTGTTCTTTTGCAGTTTTTGACAAAGAGAGAGATTTTAATCTGTTCTCAGTTTCGTTCCGGCCTTTTTCAGTAGAGAAGGTATAACCTTCTTTCTTCAATTCAATTTCTTTATTGTTTTTTTCCCTTTTTCTTGGCAATAGGTTAGTTTTGTATTCCTTATTATATAATTTTTTGTGCTTGAATGCGAGGTTGTATTTTTATGATTTTGTGGTGTTTTTATATGCGTAGTCTGTGGAAGGTTATTACTTTGTGGTTGTTATTGTATTTATCTTTTTATTATTGTTCTTCTTTACTCTGTTGTTTCTTTGTTGATGCACAATCATAAAGTATTTTGGCATCTCTTGTTCTAACATCTTTTAGGTGTCTTGGCTAACCATATTAGGGTAGCTCATCTTGATTTGGCAGAGTTTAAGTTGATGCAATATAGGTCTGGTTCTAACAGTATTCTCTCTCATTTTATATCCAAAAAAGAAATAAAGTAAATAAAAAGGATAGAACTGTGAAGTAAATACCCACCCAATTGTTTATATGTACAGTGGAGAATATGAGTGTTTGATGAAATCAAAACGCAGCACCTTTGACAGCTGGTTTATGAGAAACTTAATAGAAACCCCTATTTTTGACTTGAATGCTTAAGAGAAACTTACTTATGATTGCCCCATAAACCAATTAGAATGTTTAAAGGTTTCGTTTTGATTTAGTTTTAGTAGATGACAGTTAAGGTAGTGGTTAAGATAATGTTAGTGTACACTGATAATTTGCTCTCTGTTTAGCCTTTTAAAAATAGGGGTAACCACAGTTAGTTAAGATAGTTGGTTATAATAATGCTAAGAAATTTACTGGTTATTTTTGACTTGATGAATATGAGTATTAACACCCAATTGTTTATATGTACAGTGGAGAATATGAGTGTTTGATGAAATCAAAACACAGCACCTTGTGAGTGTTTGATGGGACCAACTCTTTGACAGTTGGTTGTATCAAAAACTTAAGAGAAACCCCTATTTTTGACTTGAATGCTTAAGAGAAACTAACTTATGATTGCCCCATAAACCAATTAGAATGTTTAAAGGTTTCGTTTTGAAATAGTTTTAGTAGATGAGAGTTAAGGTAGTGGTTAAGATAATGTGAGTGTACAGTGATAATTTGCTCTCTGTTTGGCCTTTTAAAAATAGGGGTTACCACAGTTAGTTAAGATAGTTGGTTATAATAATGCTAAGAAATTTACTGGTTATTTTTTACTTGATGAATATGAGTATTAACACCCAATTGTTTATATGTACAGTGGAGAATATGAGTGTTTGATGAAATCAAAACACATCACCTTGTGAGTGTTTGATGGGACCAACTCTTTGACAGTTGGTTGCATCAAAAACTTATCATGTTAATTAGTAACAGTAATAAGGGCTCTGTTATTGGCACTCCAAAAAGTTTGTCAATGTAAAAGGAATGGATTGCACTTGAAGGATTGCATGCTGACTTTTTTGGCATGCCCATAACAGCTCCAAAAAAAATGTAAGAAAGATTATGTGCTGCAAAAAATCATGCCTAAGTTATATGCCCAAAATTTTGCGTAATAGCTAACTGCAGAGTTAAGCAAGAAATGGTCACCTTATATAAGTTAGATGGGTCGTCATTACATAGTATAAGTATTGCATAAGTTGAAAAATAAGCTCTGAAAAGTCAGGGTGTGCATTCATTTTTCCTTTCACCATTTAAACATAGTAATTTTGTGTTAATTTATAAAAAGCTGAACTGTAACACTCTCTTTCTCTGGATAAGTCTTACTTTCTAGTTTTTATCTACAATTGCTTTGAGTTATTAAGTGTTATGTTTCATAATAGGTTTCATCAGTTGTTCGTAAGGTTAGAAGAGGAACCGGGGCATCAGCTATTAGCAAGCGTGGCTCACCTTCTACAAAACAAGTCTCTGAAAAGAAAAAGGCATGTTTGCAAGATATGCATATTTTAAATGAGTTCTTATGTTCCATATTAGATGCAATATATATTTCCATGAGAGGCTATCAATCAATCATTTTGTCTACATCTTATAGTTATATAACTTGTAAAGGAGATTTTTTTAGTCGCATCGTCTGCCAATGAATCTTTTTTTAGACCTGACTTCTGCATGTTGAGGCAAAATAGTCTTGATTCTTTGTGATAAGTTGACCTCAGCATAATTTAACTTGACAATTGCAAGATCCCATGTCTAACTAAACTGAATGTAGTGTTCCAGAAACCAGCTGAGATAGTGTTGCAGTTTCCATCTCATTATTTGGTCTCTATCACTTGTTTTGGTAGTTTTCTACTTCTAACGTAGTTTTAATTTATTAATATGAATCGTTTTACATTGCCTAGCTTTGTGTAAACTGAACTAGGGAGCGTTGTTTGTCATCCTTCTCATGCACGAGAGTTCTCTTAAACCGTTTCTAATTCGATCCCACGTCTGTGGAAGGTTGTGAGTCATCCATCTTAGGCGTGAGACCTTTCTCAGACCTTTGTTTCTGATTTGACTCCAAGTCCAGTGAAGGCTTTGAGTCATCCATTGCAGGCACAGCACCTCTGTTAGAACTTCTTAGTGTCTGATTCAAACCCGAGTCTGGGGTAGGTTGTGAGTCATCCATCTCAGTCTTGACACCTCTCTTAGAGCTACGTTTCTCACTTGATTCTATGGGTATTGATGCCATTACAGTATTGTGACTATCTTCCTTGTCCACACTGCTTTTGCTATGGTTTAAAGACATAGAGGATGCCTTAACTATGTAGATCTGCAGTATAATAACCCAAAAAGACTTGAGTAAACAATAATCTAATTACTTCAGAGCTTGAAATTTTTATGTTTAAATCATAATCTACTATATACTTACAACATACAGACAAGCAAACGTACCTTAAATCTTGCGAGTTGACATCTTATGGCTTTGATAGGAAGAGGGGGAGACTTTTTACAATCTCAATAGTTTAGGGAATGAGATAAAATTTAATATAGCAAGATAGAATATAAATAATGAGCAAGATGATAAATAGTATAAATGAGAAAATAATTGAAATATGTATGCTTAGAGAATAAAACCCTATGAAAGGTTGTAGCTTTATGTAGGAAAATCATCTATGTCAAACATCTATTCAAGTTTGGCCTTCCTCACTTGTGTTGTTCATGCCTGAACAAAGAAAAATGGTTCAGATGTTTTCATTAATAGTGTACTTAATTATATATTGGATAGCTAGCTTTAAAGTCTATATATGTAAATACATGTCACTGCTCGAGGGCATATGCATTCTTCTATATGTTTGCATTATTCATGCTATAACATCTGAATTAATAATGCTCCAAGTAGTGTAACTTTCTCTTTTTGTATCTACTTTTACATAGAAAAATATGCTTATGAATATGTAGTTGCAATTTGATGAAGCTGGACGGCATCTGAAAAGTCTAATTGATACGTTCATGCTTTGTATGGGTGTTTAAACACTAACTAGAGGCGAGTGCACCTAACAGAGGTAGTACATCTAGCATGGATAAAGAATGGGTTTTCCTTTCCAGGTTCATCTCAAAACTCTATAAACATAATTAAACTAAACACATGTAGTTTTTGTATTAAAGAATTAGTTTCTTATTTATTTTTAGAGTGTCGAAAGCTTATCGTGAAGGGGCAAGGCGTTTTGTTAATATGGTTCAAACAAGTAAAGGGCATCCAGAAACTATCCAATGCCCTTGCAGTCGTTGCTTAAACCTACAATACCATTATTTTGAAGAAGTATATGACCACTTGGTCATGTATGGGATGGATCCGACATACACTAGATGGGTCTTACATGGGGAAGATCCAAGTGTAACAGTCCATGATGAAGATGCAGAGATGATAGAAATGATAGACACGTATAGGATGTACAGAGATACGTACTTTCAAGGATGTGTTCAGGATTTTTCGCAAGCAAAAGAGTCAGAACTTGCCTCTTTAGTGAAAGAGGCAGAAGTTCCTTTATATGCAGGAAGTAATAACACCAAGATGTCGGCTACAGTAATAATATACAAGTATAAGGCCAAGCATGGTGTGACAGATAAAGCATTTGATGAACTCTTGGAGATTTTTCGAGCTTTTCTACCACAAGATAGTACACTTCCTCATTCTTTAAACTTAACAAAAAAATTTCTGAGTACCTTTGACTTAGGTTATGAGAAGATACATGCTTGTGAGAATCATTGTTGTTTATTTAGAAAGGAACTAGAGCACATGGTTGTATGCCCAAAATGTGGTTCTTCACGATGGAAAATCAATGGAAGAACCAAAAGGATTCACGAAGGAGTGCCTTCTAAGGTTCTACGTTACTTTCCAATCATACCGAGGTTTAAGAGAATGTATGGCTCACTCGAAAATTCAAAGCAACTAAGATGGCATAACGATAATAAAAGTGAGGATGGGATGATGCGACATCCAGTTGACTCAATGGCATGGAAAAGAATTGATAGTCAATGGCCTGCTTTTGCATCGGATCCACGTAGTCTCCGACTTGGTCTTTCTTCAGATGGATTTAATCCTTTTGCTGATCTTAGTTCAAGATATAGTTGTTGGCCAGTCATTTTGGTTATGTATAACCTTCCACCATCAATGTGTATGTTGAAAGAAAATTTATTGTTGACATTACTCATCCCCGGAAAAACGCAGCCAGGAAACAATATTGATGTATATTTGGAACCTCTTATAGAAGATTTGAAGGAGTTGTGGGTTAATGGTGTAAGTGCCTACGACGCATTTAGTAAGTCAACATTCAACTTAAAAGCTGTACTAATGTGGACGATAAATGATTTTCCAGCTTATGCAAATTTATCTGGATATTCCACGAAAAGTAGAAAAGCTTGTCCAGTATGTGGGGTCGATACATGTTCAAAATGGCTACGTAACAGTAGGAAGTTTGCATATATGGGCCATAGAAGGTTTCTTTCTCACAATCATCGTTTTCGATTTAATAAATCTTGGTTTGATGGAAACGAAGAACATGGACGTAAGCCTAAAGTGTTAAGTGGTTCACAAGTTCTTGAGGTGGTCTCATCGATTGACAGTAACTTGGAAAAAGCAAGCAAGAAGAAAGGGAAAAGAAAGAAAGATGCAATTGAAGAAAATATAGGTGAAGAAGATGGAAATGAAGAACATGACAATGAGGAAGTTAATGCTAGCTCTCCATGGAAAAAAAAATCCATTTTCTTTGAGTTACCATATTGGCATGTAAGTCATTTCCATTTCACATAATCAAAAATTATTTTATAACTGCATTTCTTAAGATGAAATAGCACTAGTATTAATGTGATTTCTCAATGCTGCAGAAATTATTACTACGTCACAATTTGGACGTAATGCATATTGAGAAGAACATTTGTGAGATGACAGTTGGCACACTTTTGAATATGAAGCGAAAAACGAAGGATGGTTTGAATTCACGTAAGGATTTGAAGGAAATGGGCATTAGAAAGGGTTTACATCCAGAAAATGATGTTGCTGGTTCTAAAAATTCAAAGGCACCGTTCGTACTATCGAAGCAAGAGAAGAAACTTTTTTGTAAACGGTTGCTGAATTTAAGATTGCCATATAGTTATAGCTCTAACATTGCAAGTCGAGTATGTCAGGACCCGACCCTCTTCTGTCAGGTCCCGATTCATCTAGCACGATATTGTCCGCTTTGGGCCTCGCCCTCACGGTTTTGTTTTCGGGAGCTCACGGTGCAACTTCCCAGGGGGTCACCCATCTGGAATTGCACCAGCCTCAACTCGCTTAACTTTGGGGTTCCAATCCCCCCCAAAGCCACTTGTCTCCCAAAAGGCCTCATATAAACCAGAGACGTGCACCTGCACGCTCTATCTAGCATGATATTGTCCACTTTAGGCGCACCTGCGCCCGCAAGGTTTTGACCCCAAGACCTCACGCCTGGAAGGTAACCACCTTAACCAGCGCAGCCAAGGGAGGCTTCATGCTATATAGGTGTGTGCCTACACCTTTAAGGCACACCACCATTCCCTTCCCAGACCTTTCCTCCCTCGCAGGAATGTGGGATTGTTCACCGTTCCCTCCAGGACACGGGTCTTACAATCCACCCCCCTTAGGGCCCAGCGTCCTCGCTGGCACACTTCCCGGTCGGGGTCTGGCTCTGATACCAAATTGTCAGGACCCGACCCTCTTCTGTCAGGTCCCGATTCATCTAGCACGATATTGTCCGCTTTGGGCCTCGCCCTCACGGTTTTGTTTTCGGGAGCTCACGGTGCAACTTCCCAGGGGGTCACCCATCTGGAATTGCACCAGCCTCAACTCGCTTAACTTTGGGGTTCCAATCCCCCCCAAAGCCACTGAGCTCCCAAAAGGCCTCATCTAAACCAGAGACGTGCACCTGCACGCTCTATCTAGCATGATATTGTCCTCTTTAGGCGCACCTGCGCCCGCAAGGTTTTGACCCCAAGACCTCACGCCTGGAAGGTAACCACCTTAACCAGCGCAGCCAAGGGAGGCCTCATGCTAGATAGGTGTGTGCCTACACCTTTAAGGCACACCACCATTCCCTTCCCAGACCTTTCCCCCCTCGCAGGAATGTGGGATTGTACACCGTTCCCTCCAGGACACGGGTCTTACAGAGTATCATTACGAGATTGCAAAATCTTAAGCCTCAAGTCCCATGATTATCACATCCTAATACAGCAAGTGTTGCCCGCATTGTTAAGAGGACTTCTGGAAAAAGGTCCAAGGGTTGCATTGCTTCGACTCTGTGCATTTTTCAATGCAATATGTCAAAGAGTTATTGACATAAATATGTTGGAACACCTTGAAAATGAAGTAGCAGAGACCATGTGTATGCTTGAAAGGTTTTTCCCCCCGTCTTTCTTTACGATTATGCTTCACTTAACAATTCACCTTGGACAAGAAGCTCGAATTGGTGGCCCTACACAATTTCGGTGGATGTACCCATTTGAAAGGTAATTTTCGAATTTTGCTTTTCAATTTTACAATTCTAATTACCGATAGTCCTAAACATGATAGCTATATTTATAATGGAAATTGGGTTTAGGTTTATGAAGGAACTCAAAGGATATGTGAAAAACCGTTCAAATCCTGAAGGATGCATGGCTGAAAAGGTTTTAGCAAAAGAGTGCACGAGTTATTGTAGTGATTATATGACACAACCAGTAGCCCTAGTTGAGCAACCTAATGCCGATGGTGAAAATTTTGAAGTTGAAACAATAAATGGAGGGAAACCAATTGGTAAAGGAACGTTGAAAACATTACCTTCTACCGTGTTTGACGTTGCTCATCTCTATGTGTTAGAGAATACCCCTGAAATAGAGCCATATCGAGAGTAAGACTCATTTTTATCAATACCTTGTATTATCTTGATTCACACAGTCCAGTGTTATTGAATGTTTTTACTTTCTTGCAGAATGCACCTAGAGGAACTTAAATTTGCAAACACTCGTCTTAGGAGATGTGAAAGTCTTTTGATAAAGAAGCACATGGAAACATTCATTGAATGGCTAGCAAAGAAGGTTAGGATAGATGAAGGGCATGACATGTCAGATATAGTGAAATGGCTTGGATGTGGACCCAGAACATATGTACTCTCTTATTCAGGTCTCATTATCAATGGACATCGGTTCCACACAAGAGATGCTAAGATCAGTACACAAAATAGTGGTGTTTTCCTTGAAGCAAAATGTAACAACCCGTTCCGAGAATTGGGATTAGTAGAGTGTTTAAGGTGTGATTAGTAAGGTTAATCAAGGGTTAGGTGGTCCCGAGGGGTCCGGGAACTTAGAATGACGATTGTGCCCCTGGGTCGGGCAGAAATGTTGACTTTTATTTCGGGTGGTCAAATGGGAGTTGACCAGTGACCAGGACGTAGTTGAGGACGTCACGAATCCGTAGGCAGGTGGCACGCCCGATTCCGACATCCGAGGAGGAAGTTGTGATGTTCGGAAGATTGAGGGCTTAACCGTAATTTGGGTAAAGTAGGGGGAATAGTTAACTTTTTGTATAATCGGGTTTTGGTAGGTTGACCTAGGATGGTTAGATAGTTCTTGTCGTCCTGAGTTCGATGACAGGCGGCACGTATTCATCGGACTTACGAGGCGAGAGTTACGGGTCTAGGAAGTTTCGGTAAAACCGTAAAATGAGTAAAACAGGAGGGTATTTTGGGCATTGTGGCACATTGGGATTTGTGCAGAGAGAGAAGGAATGGACGGCTGGAGTTAATCAGGTGAGATAAGGATGGATGGGATGGTGACATGTGGCAAGTGTGTAGTGGGTTCTGGGGGATTCTAAGGTGTGTGCACGGTTCTATTTTTGGGGTGTACCCGTGCCCGTGTTCGTGTTTGTGCGCAGAAGGAAACAGAAAACAGAGGGAGATCGTGAAGGAAATTGAGGGTGGTGGTGTGAGTGTTGATGAATTGTGAGTGTGTGAGGGTGATCAGAGAGTGAGAGGGAAGCAGTGAGAGAGGTTGACGGTGTGGTGGTTG
Organism: Prinsepia uniflora; assembly: GCA_032719365.1. Lineage (NCBI taxonomy): Eukaryota > Viridiplantae > Streptophyta > Magnoliopsida > Rosales > Rosaceae > Prinsepia > Prinsepia uniflora. Next base: position 38,738,039 of record CM064873.1, read on the forward strand.
TGTGTGAAGGTGTCAAGAGCTGCAGGGAAAACCAGGGGTAAAAGCAGGGAGGTTGTGAGGATTGTGGCGGTGGCGGCCGTGTACGGGGAAATTGGGACCGTGGTGGTGTCGTGCGGGTTGCGAGGAGTCAGCCACTATCAGCAGAGCTCACGACGGCGACAGGTTGCAGGTAATTTCTATTGCCCCGTGTTTATGCTCTGTTTTGGCCGTGAACTTCAAATCGGAAGTTGTGGCCTGAGAGGTTGAATCGAAGAGTCTAGGGGAGTTTAGGGAGTTTAGTTGAGTCCAGGGCGTCAGTTGGTTGAGCTGCCGTGACGGGAGGTGCACGGTGGAGGTTGGCACGACGGAGGGACTCTGTGTGCCCTGTTTTCCCGTTTTGGTTCAAACCAAGAGTCGTGATCCTAGAGTCTGAGTCGAAGGTCTAGGAGAGTCGGGTTAGGTTCCTTGAGGTTCTAGGAACCGTCTGGTCTTGCCACCGTGAAGGGAGGTTACCTGGGTGGCCGGATCGTGAAACAGAGTTTGGGGAGGTTTGATTTCGAGCTTGAGACGACGGGTAGGAGGCTGTGTCGAGGTGATTGGAGGATGGGGATGCTTAGAGTAAGGTTGGACGAAGCTTTAGGTGAAGAAAGGGAAGGAAATCGTGCAGGCACGGCGGAGAACCGTTGACGCCGGTTCAGCTGTAGCCTACTGTGTTGAACCGGGTCGACGTGAGGTTGAAGGTGCACTGTAGCTGGCGCGTGGGGCCACGCGCAGCCACTTTGGGCGGCGCGTGGAGGCGCGTGCGGCGGTTCTGGGAGAAACGGTCAACATAGTTTTTGGTCTAGGAGTTGTTGTGAGTTCAATGGAATTGGTTTCGAGTCAATCGGAAGTCGTTTGAGTGTAGTTCCGCGAGGGTGAATGTGTAGGGTCCCGGGGTTTTAAGTCTTTGGTCCGGGGATTTTTGAGGGCTTTTAGGTGAGTGTTCGTAGACGTATTAGTAATGTAATTTGACGGTGTTTGACAGGATCGGGATTTCCCGAGGAAGCCGAGGAACGGGCTGGACGTTCGGGACGCGAGTAGGGCTCAGTACTGTGAGTGGACCCTTTCTTTAAACTCGAGCATGCATAACTGTTTTCTATAATTGTTTTATGGTTTTAATCATGAATCTATGTTTATTGAATATGAAATGATGATTTTATGTGTTTGCACGTTTTTCGAGAAAAAGACGGTTTTGGCACGGTTTTCGAGAAAATGTTGGTTTTCGGATTTTGATGCCACATTTGGGGATTTCCACTGATAAAGGTTTTCTAATAATGATATATGGGTTATGAAATGTGATTTGTGATTACATGGGGTTTTGGTATGAAAATAGATATTTTCCGGATTTGGGTTCGGAATGACGGTTCTGAACGCCGGAAGGGCTTCGGACCAGTGATTTCGAATTCGGGTTTGGATGTGGATTTGGTAAATGGTTTTCAAATGGTTTTGGGATTGGATTTGCTGGATCTGGATATTGGGTTTAAAGACCCGGATATATGTGACGGGGGACCGGCCGGATTGGGTTTAAAGACCCGGATTGAGTTTAAAGACTCGGGAGTTTAAAGACTCGGATATATGTTGATTTTCCCCCGTAGGCCTTGAGTTTAAAGACTCGGGAGTTTAAAGACTCGGATATGATTAAGGCCTGGATTGAGTTTAAAGACTCGGGAGTTTAAAGACTCGGATAGATCCAGCAGGTTTGATCGGGACATTTATGAGTTAATGTTCATGGTTTATGATACAGTTTTCTGATACTCATGTTGTGGTTTCTTATGATATTTGATAGTGTTTCTGTTTCTTATGATGTTTAAGAACGATTATTTTATAACTGTGTTTATAACTGTTGGTTATGCATGTGGTTTCAAAACGGAGGGTTTAAACTTGGTTTTCTTATAAAATGGTTTTTGAACTTTTGTACCTTCTGGTCCACTCACATTTTGTGTTTTAAATTGCCCTCCAGGTTGTGGAGCTAGTGCGGGGTCTTGACGTCGAGGCAGTGTCCAAGGCATAGAAGTGACGTGAGAGTTCCCAGAATAGATTAAAGGCTTCCGTGTGCGTGTGGTTATCGGTTTATTTTCTTTGTATGTTCGTACTATGTTCTGTAAATGCTACCTTCGGGACACTGTGTCTAATTACTCCTGCGTTTGACCGGATTTGAGTGAGTTTTACTTGAGTTTTGTGTCGAGGAGTCAGACGGGAGCGGGATTTACCTCGGGTTTCGGGGTGAAACCGGGGTGGGTCCTGACAATTGGTATCAGAGCATAGGTTTGTCGAGTTTGTTGGGTCTGTCAGTTTGTGAGGTTGTGTTTTAGTTGTTTGACTACTTCTATGCCTCTTTCAGCGTGCGGTTGACGATGCCTCCGAGACGTAGACCCTCTCCACAACCTGAAGAAGTAGCCAGAGAGACGGGGAGTGCCACGATTGAGCGAGCCCAGCGGCTCGGGGCTACTACTTTTAGTGGTAGGGGCTGATCCTGAGGAAGCCCAGATGTGGATTACCCGACTTGAGCGGATTTTTGCGGTGATGCATTGTCCGCCGGAGGAGCGAGTAGTGTTGGCTACCTTTTTGCTAGATGGTGCAGCGTACGAGTGGTGGTATACCCTCGAGTTGTCAGGTTGGGATGTCCACAGTGTGACCTGGGAGACGTTCAGGGAACGGTTTCTGGAGCAGTATTACCCTCGTTCTTTCCGGGATGCCAAGGAGGCGGAGTTTCTGCAACTCCAGCAGGGGAATATGACAGTGGCAGAGTATGAACGGAAGTTCCAGATGTTGTCTCGGTTTGCTCCTGTTTTTGTGGCCACTGAAGCCGAGAAGTGCCGTAGGTTTGAGTTGGGTTTGCGAGGTGAGATTCGAGCCGTAGTGACGGCTGGCTCTTTTGCTACCCTCCGAGACTTGTCGGATGCTGCGGTGCGAGTTGAGGCTAGTTTGCCGGTGCGACGCCGGGAACTATCTATTCCTGGAGCTTCGAGCCAGAGGACACCGAAAAGAGGTAACTTCGGTGGATCGTCCTCGTCGGGCGATGATCGTTTTGGTAGGCCTGGCAGTGCCCAGAGTTCAGGATTTTGGGGTTATCGAGCACCGCCGACTCCGCAAGCGAGTGCGACGTCGGTAGCGTCCACAGGGAGACCGAGCAGTGGACCAGGCTGGAATGTGTGTTTCTACTGCGGGGAGCGAGGTCATTTCCGACGTGAGTGTCCACTGTTGCCACAGGAAGGTGGTGTAGGCAGAGGAGCAGCGGAGTCCGGACAGAGTACAGCATCAGGGACAGCGGGCACTAGAGGAGGTGGTGGCACAGCCACGAGTAGTTCGAGGGGACGTGGTAGAGCGTCAGGATCTCAGGCCCGGGTGTTCTCGATGACTCAGCAGGAGGGTCAGTCAATACCAGATACGGAGACAGGTACTTGTTTTACTTTTGGGTTGTCCTGTTGGTTTGGTGTTTGGATTTCGGGGTAGAGTCTAGGAGTTTTCCTAGAGGACTAGGAGTGTATAGTAAGTTCCGTAGTAGGTTGACGGGAAGTATAGGAAAAGTGTGACTATAATTGATCGATCTGAGCCTATTGAAGGAGAGAACCCACAAGCTAGAGTTTGCCTTTAGGACTTTGTGGAGTTAGTCCGACCGTGGCCGGAATAGTAGCCGAGGGAGATGGGTGGTTGTATACGAGGAGGTACTCTATGACTTCTGTCGGGTACTGCGACATGAGGTATTTTATAATACCTTTGTTTTCTGTTCATAGAGTTTCCCTTGCGTACACCCTGCAGTTGTTACATAGCTAGGGCTGGCTGTGGTAACAGTAGTTGGGGATGGGGTGAAATACCCAAGGTGGAGATGATAGACAGAGTGTTTAGGAGAAGCTGTTGCTGCCCTAGTGTGGATACCGGGTAGAAGGCGTTAGGTGTCGGGAACTAGCTGTGGAATTTCGGGGACGAAATTCTATTTAGGTGGGTAGATTGTAACAACCCGTTCCGAGAATTTGGATTAGTAGAGTGTTTAAGGTGTGATTAGTAAGGTTAATCAAGGGTTAGGTGGTCCCGAGGGGTCCGGGAACTTAGAATGACGATTGTGCCCCTGGGTCGGGCAGAAATGTTGACTTTTATTTCGGGTGGTCAAATGGGAGTTGACCAGTGACCAGGACGTAGTTGAGGACGTCACGAATCCGTAGGCAGGTGGCACGCCCGATTCCGACATCCGAGGAGGAAGTTGTGATGTTCGGAAGATTGAGGGCTTAACCGTAATTTGGGTAAAGTAGGGGGAATAGTTGACTTTTTGTATAATCGGGTTTTGGTAGGTTGACCTAGGATGGTTAGATAGTTCTTGTCGTCCTGAGTTCGATGACAGGCGGCACGTATTCATCGGACTTACGAGGCGAGAGTTACGGGTCTAGGAAGTTTCGGTAAAACCGTAAAATGAGTAAAACAGAAGGGTATTTTGGGCATTGTGGCACATTGGGATTTGTGCAGAGAGAGAAGGAATGGACGGCTGGAGTTAATCAGGTGAGATAAGGATGGATGGGATGGTGACATGTGGCAAGTGTGTAGTGGGTTCTGGGGGATTCTAAGGTGTGTGCACGGTTCTATTTTTGGGGTGTACCCGTGCCCGTGTTCGTGTTTGTGCGCAGAAGGAAACAGAAAACAGAGGGAGATCGTGAAGGAAATTGAGGGTGGTGGTGTGAGTGTTGATGAATTGTGAGTGTGTGAGGGTGATCAGAGAGTGAGAGGGAAGCAGTGAGAGAGGTTGACGGTGTGGTGGTTGTGTGTGAAGGTGTCAAGAGCTGCAGGGAAAACCAGGGGTAAAAGCAGGGAGGTTGTGAGGATTGTGGCGGTGGCGGCCGTGTACGGGGCAATTGGGACCGTGGTGGTGTCGTGCGGGTTGCGAGGAGTCAGCCACTATCAGCAGAGCTCACGACGGCGACAGGTTGCAGGTAATTTCTATTGCCCCGTGTTTATGCTCTGTTTTGGCCGTGAACTTCAAATCGGAAGTTGTGGCCTGAGAGGTTGAATCGAAGAGTCTAGGGGAGTTTAGGGAGTTTAGTTGAGTCCAGGGCGTCAGTTGGTTGAGCTGCCGTGACGGGAGGTGCACGGTGGAGGTTGGCACGACGGAGGGACTCTGTGTGCCCTGTTTTCCCGTTTTGGTTCAAACCAAGAGTCGTGATCCTAGAGTCTGAGTCGAAGGTCTAGGAGAGTCGGGTTAGGTTCCTTGAGGTTCTAGGAACCGTCTGGTCTTGCCACCGTGAAGGGAGGTTACCTGGGTGGCCGGATCGTGAAACAGAGTTTGGGGAGGTTTGATTTCGAGCTTGAGACGACGGGTAGGAGGCTGTGTCGAGGTGATTGGAGGATGGGGATGCTTAGAGTAAGGTTGGACGAAGCTTTAGGTGAAGAAAGGGAAGGAAATCGTGCAGGCACGGCGGAGAACCGTTGACGCCGGTTCAGCTGTAGCCTACTGTGTTGAACCGGGTCGACGTGAGGTTGAAGGTGCACTGTAGCTGGCGCGTGGGGCCACGCGCAGCCACTTTGGGCGGCGCGTGGAGGCGCGTGCGGCGGTTCTGGGAGAAACGGTCAACATAGTTTTTGGTCTAGGAGTTGTTGTGAGTTCAATGGAATTGGTTTCGAGTCAATCGGAAGTCGTTTGAGTGTAGTTCCGCGAGGGTGAATGTGTAGGGTCCCGGGGTTTTAAGTCTTTGGTCCGGGGATTTTTGAGGGCTTTTAGGTGAGTGTTCGTAGACGTATTAGTAATGTAATTTGACGGTGTTTGACAGGATCGGGATTTCCCGAGGAAGCCGAGGAACGGGCTGGACGTTCGGGACGCGAGTAGGGCTCAGTACTGTGAGTGGACCCTTTCTTTAAACTCGAGCATGCATAACTGTTTTCTATAATTGTTTTATGGTTTTAATCATGAATCTATGTTTATTGAATATGAAATGATGATTTTATGTGTTTGCACGTTTTTCGAGAAAAAGACGGTTTTGGCACGGTTTTCGAGAAAATGTTGGTTTTCGGATTTTGATGCCACATTTGGGGATTTCCACTGATAAAGGTTTTCTAATAATGATATATGGGTTATGAAATGTGATTTGTGATTACATGGGGTTTTGGTATGAAAATAGATATTTTCCGGATTTGGGTTCGGAATGACGGTTCTGAACGCCGGAAGGGCTTCGGACCAGTGATTTCGAATTCGGGTTTGGATGTGGATTTGGTAAATGGTTTTCAAATGGTTTTGGGATTGGATTTGCTGGATCTGGATATTGGGTTTAAAGACCCGGATATATGTGACGGGGGACCGGCCGGATTGGGTTTAAAGACCCGGATTGAGTTTAAAGACTCGGATATATGTTGATTTTCCCCCGTAGGCCTTGAGTTTAAAGACTCGGGAGTTTAAAGACTCGGATATGATTAAGGCCTGGATTGAGTTTAAAGACTCGGGAGTTTAAAGACTCGGATAGATCCAGCAGGTTTGATCGGGACATTTATGAGTTAATGTTCATGGTTTATGATACAGTTTTCTGATACTCATGTTGTGGTTTCTTATGATATTTGATAGTGTTTCTGTTTCTTATGATGTTTAAGAACGATTATTTTATAACTGTGTTTATAACTGTTGGTTATGCATGTGGTTTCAAAACGGAGGGTTTAAACTTGGTTTTCTTATAAAATGGTTTTTGAACTTTTGTACCTTCTGGTCCACTCACATTTTGTGTTTTAAATTGCCCTCCAGGTTGTGGAGCTAGTGCGGGGTCTTGACGTCGAGGCAGTGTCCAAGGCATAGAAGTGACGTGAGAGTTCCCAGAATAGATTAAAGGCTTCCGTGTGCGTGTGGTTATCGGTTTATTTTCTTTGTATGTTCGTACTATGTTCTGTAAATGCTACCTTCGGGACACTGTGTCTAATTACTCCTGCGTTTGACCGGATTTGAGTGAGTTTTACTTGAGTTTTGTGTCGAGGAGTCAGACGGGAGCGGGATTTACCTCGGGTTTCGGGGTGAAACCGGGGTGGGTCCTGACACAGAAACTATGTGCAGGGCAAGTGCAAGAGACACTTCACAAGTAGTTGGAAACATAGCATACTATGGTGTTATTACAGATATTATCTTGCTAGACTATAGAAAATTTAAAGTTCCTCTCCTTTGGTGTGATTGGGCAAATATAAGAACTGGTATTAGAGTTGAAGATGGACTTACGCTAGTTAATCTCCACCAAGGGCAGCAACAATTTCAGAATGATCCATTCATATTAGCTTCACAAGCAAAGCAGGTTTTTTATTTGAGAGCAGATGACGATTCAAATTGGTATTCTGTACTTAAAGCACCACCAAGAGGGGTTTATGAGTTTGAAAAAGTTGATGGGAATGATTACATGCCACCTGCACCTTTAGAAATGTCACAACTAAATTTGGATGATGAGGATTTTGTAAGACGCGATGAAGAGGCCACAACATACAATGAAGACTGACGTTGCAGAAATAAACTAGTGTCCATTTTTTTTCTGCAATCTCATTTCTTACATTTCATCAATGCTAATGTGTGTTGGGATGTGAATTTGTTCTATCTTAGTTTGTACTATTTTGGGTTTTACATTTATATAATGTGTGATTATGGTTGGAAATGGTTGAATATTGATGCCACTATATGTATCTTTTTGGATGATGTTTGTTATATGCTTTCACTTGGAAGCATACACATTACTGGTTTTTTTTCCTTTGCAGGCTATAATCATTCAAGCCAAATCATGTCTGGTTGTGAGGTTAGTTATAACTTCCACTCTTAAATTTCATTGATAAATAGAATGTGTATAGTTTAAAGTGCATATTGAAAACACTAACCACTTCCATTTGATTTATGAAGAGTTCAAAAAAGGGCAGCAAAAGAGCAAAGAAACAGAGATTAGCTGCTATTGCATCCGCTATTATTGAAACCAGGAAAGGACACAATAGGGCAATACGAATAACAGACGAACAACCTAATGCAAATGAAGTGCCACCCCTTGCAGAACCTAATCAACAAAAAGTTGACAATGCCTCCAACTCAGAAAGTTCAAAGAAAGTTAGGGGTAAGGTAAAAATGCTGAATATGAACAAAGGAAAAGAAAGAGAGACTCATCTTCTAGTGGAATTTAATCACAACGGCCAACCAATTAGGAAAAATGCAACAAAGTTTGCATCCTTCCTTGGTATCACAGCAAGAGAGCTACTACCAATAAATGTGGAAAGCTGGGGAAAACTTTCAAAGGCTTATCAAAATCAACTATGGGAACTTATCTTGGTAATTTATATATAACCTTCACACACAGAATCCATTATTTATTTCTAATTCTATTCTAACACAACATTTATTAATTTGCAGCAAAAATTCATTATTGATGAATGTTGCAAGAACTACGTTTTCCGAAAGTTAGGAAAGCATTGGCGAGATTATCGATACAGGTTGTTGAAAAATGTTATGGTGAAAGCTGAAGAAATTGGCTTACCACAGGCTGCTGCCCTGTACAAACCTGACAACATTCATTCTATGGAAGAATGGTTGTCATTTATCAAAAAACGGAACTCACCATCAAATAAGGTATGATGTTGTGAAATGCAAGTTTAAATTATGAAAATTACATTCTTGAACTGTGTGCATTTGTTTCTTTGCATAGGAAAAGTCTAAAAAGTTCAAAGAGATGCGTGGAAAGCAAAATCTAGTGCATAGAACAAGTCGTAAAGGCTTTGCTCGCTTAGAGGATGAAATGGTATGATTTATTGTTTATCTTAGGTTTTTGATGAAATGAAATGGTATGATATGGTTTATATAGAACAAAAGTTTGAAACTATTACATTTTTAGATTCAAAAAAGTGACTCAACTCAGGGAGTATCAAGATCTGATATTTGGATTGAAGGGTACACAACAAAAAAAAAAATGATGAATAATGATGGTGATGATGTAGAAGTTGAGGAGCCGGAGATAGTGGTAAAAATATATGTTGTTTGATTATGTGTTTTGTTTATATTGGAGTATCGTAGTGCTTATTCTTACAATTATGTATTCCAGAAACAAGTGAAAAAAATATAAGACTGAAGGAACATCTTCCTCTATTAAAGATGATGCCGTTGCAAAGATATTAGGTCCTGATCCACGTGGACGGGTGAGAGGGCTTGGGTTTGGTGCCACACCTTCAAAAGTAGATGGCCACAGACATATACGTGATGCATTCCATGTGTTAGAAAATGAGGTGGTGGACTTGAGAGTCATGGTAAGAGATCTAATTGCCCGACTAGACAAAAGGGGGAATGATTCTGTAAGTCTATCAGTTTTTGATCATTACATTTGCTTGTTATTAGAAAGAACTATAATTAGTACCAACATAGAAGGCACACATGATGAAGCTCTATTTTGCTTGTAATTTATATCAATATTATAGGAAAAAGAAAGTTCAAGTTTTCAAGATTCTGCTACTGATAGGGCTCAAAGTAAAGCAAAGAAATCTAGAAGTTTGTCTCATTCTGCTAATCCGAGGGCACAAAGCAATGGGAATGGTGCAAGTGCTCAGTCTCCTAAGGAGGGAAGAAATTGTAAATTAATGAATTGGGCTGGAACAAATCATGAAGTGGTTGCATTAGGTGAGATTATATCGACTGATCCTACTGAATTAGCTCATTTTGTGCCTATTGGAAAAAATTGTTGGAAAGTGGCAGTGCACGATGTACTAGATGACGATGCGCCTATGTATCGACCAACACGAGAATTCTTTTTGATTCGTGAAGCATTAGGCAGTACAGTTGCTTGGCCTATTGATGACATAGAGGTAATTATCTCTCCTATACTTAATCACTAATAAATATAATTGTATGATTAGCTTATAGAGGTCATTTTTCATCTAGGTGTTGTAAATTTTTGCAGGTTCTCTGATTGCCATCTTTGTGGCTCACCTATGAAAGAAGGTTTTTTATCACATAAGGCAAGTTTAATATTCTGATAGTTGTATTTCTATATATGTTTTGCTATCAACATGCCTTCATCTTCAATATTGCAAGTTGTTAGGATGTGATGATGCTTATGTAACTCTGAATTATAGGATTAGCTGCATTATTCTGCTCTCTTGCACGAAAACAAGCAAAATGAATCCTATGATATTAACTCATGCTGTAAATTGTCATAAATTTCATATTTTCTTCACATTCATTTGGAACTCATTTTGTGAATGTGAAACTAAGCTTGTTTATTCATAATAATGTTGCAGGAGTTAACATATGTTTATGGAATGATTTTGTATGAAAAAGGGAAGTTGATGCAGAATACGCATGAATGATTAAGAGGAAGAACTTGCAACTAGTGACTTGGTATACGTTTATGGAAGAATTTAGTATTTTCTTTTTAACCATCTTGAATGTTTATTTGAAATTTTTTTCGTTATGGATCTTTTTGGATTTTGGAAATTTGGATAAGTGTACGTTGAGATGATATGATAAGTATAATTTATGCTAGTTTTCGTTATCCAGTTGTACAGTATGCATTATTCTCTATCATTGTTGATATATTTTCTTTTCTATTAAATACCTATGTGTAAATTGGTTCTTAATTTATTTCTTATTGAATATAGTATTTGATATGTACCAGGTATTGAGTTTACAAATGGATTTTGAAATAATTACTAAATGGAGGTCTAAAAAAAATTACAACGAGGGTGTGCAAAGCATGCCTTGAGTAGATGGCGCCAGAGTTTTCAGGGCGTGCAATGTGCGCCTTCATAAGTTGTATGAAAATTGTTAAAGGCGTGCATTGTGCGTCTTAAATGTTTTGGCGGGAATGGTTTTTAGGGCGTGCATCGCGCGCCTTGAATAAAGTATTTAGGGCGTGAATTGCGCGTCATAAAAGAGTATTTAGGGCGTGCCCTGCGCGCCTTAAAAGAGTATTTAGGGCGTGCAATGCACGCCTTAACCTTTTGTATTTAAGGCGCAGAATGTGTGCCTCGAATAATAAGCGCTTTTTACGGCATAGCCTTTTAAGGCGCGCTGGTGCGCGCCCTAAAAACCCTTTTAGGGCGTGCATTGCGCGCCCTAAAAGCCTTCTTTTGGTGTAGTGTATGTTTGGTACTTATGATTGAACTCGATTGGAATAGATAGTTCTTTAAATTAAATGTAATATAGCGAGGTATCTCTACGCCCAAAGTGTGGGGCTAATTCCTGTTCAGGTGCAGCAAGTGCTTCTAGTGTGCTTTGAACTCCTATCAGTTAGCTAGGCACAGGAAATTCACATTTTGGATGTGGTATTTTGTCAACTGCACCACACCTTATTGTTAAATTCAATATATTTAGAATGTCAAAATAAATGCGATTTCACTGTCGAATGATTAAATTAAGATTAAATATAAAAGGAAAATTACATTTTCTAATCCTACTATTTTAAGTGTATTTGATTGAATAAGTTTTCTTCTATGTCTACTCCATTAAGTCTCCCTACCATGAATCAGATCAATTTTTACATTCAAAATACACTGAATTTGATGAATTACACTAAATTTATTATAAGACCTAGGGAGATGGAGATGAGAGGTGAACACTCTTGTTTTGTCATTTAAAACAAATGTATATATATAGACAATTTTAGAGTTTACAATCCATAACGTGCAAAAAAAAAAAAACAATTGTATTTGTCTTTAGGTCCGTTAGTATAGTTATAGATTTCAATTTGGATTTGAATTTGAATTTGAATTTGGAAATATGAATTTTTGGTTTGGATTTCCATAATTCAAATTCAGAAATTTCGAATGATTTTTAAATTGAGATATTCCAATCTATTAGAGTTTTATTTTATTTTTGTAAAATCGGAATTAAAAACATCTTATTTCAGAAAACAAAACAAGATTAAAAACCTAACAAGTTAGGTTGTCACCAGTAGCAACACCAAGTTGATTACAATACTCCGTAAAATATTCAACGCGTCTTTGAACTGTAGCTGGGTTTCCACCGTCGCACTCAAGTGCACCATTAATGGCTCGAATGGTTGCTCCGAAACCTTGTCCGATGACCGGCCGGACGAAGTTCATCCAGTACCACAGCGCAGTCTTGAAAGCAATGACTGGGTCGTTTGCCACGGTTTCTGGCGAGTTCAGTCCGTCGAATCCGATGCTCTCTCCGGCGGGCCCGTAATTGAAGTTCCAAGATAGTTGGATTGGCCCACGCCCGAAGTACCCTTTGTTAGGGTTGCATGGATATTGTGTGTTATCCTCATCACAGTAGTCTTTTGAGGCTCCATCTATCTCTTCTATGTAGCAAAAATCTGAATTCATCCCAACAAAACAAATTTCATTTCAATTTACAATTAACCATTCAAAAAAGCAATAGAATTATTTGAAAATTTAAATTAACAATTCAATAATATATCGATTTTCAATTTGTACCTCTATTATTATATTATAATAATAGAATTATCTTATAAATCAAAAAGGCAATATATACTTGCATCTCATCATTGTAATACATGATCATAACACTTTGTCAATTTATCGATTTGTCGATATACATATAGTATATCTACCAACTAATTATAATTTGTTAATTTGAACATACATATATAATAATAAATAAATGAGAGATGGAAATGGAATAAATTACTTACGTCCGGTCTCATGGGTGGCATGGGCAAAGAAGGCAGCAATCTCACGCTTAGAGTCATCAATGGAACCAATCTTACCGAACTGATTGAAAGAATTGAGAGCGTCAAGAAAAGTAGTTCGTGAGTAAAAGTTCTTGCCGGCGCAATTGGCCTCCGCCTGGTCAATGATCCCACTGAAGAAGTCGGGCGTCACGATCTCCGCCACGGAAACATCGCTAGTGCTCGGGGGTAGCGGCGTCGTTTTGCAAGGCCCCTCCCGGCATCCGGTGCCGCAGTACTCGTCAGTAGTGCCACAATAGCCCCATTGGCTGCAGCACACCCCCGAATCGCACCCACAATTCTGAGCCTCTACGTGGCATGCTGCGATCCCAGCTACAATAATAATAATAATTGGAAGGATGAAATGAGCCATTTTGATTAATTTGTGTGGAAGGATGTGTGATTGCAGATGAAGATGGAGTTGCATATTTATAATGGAAAATTATTGAGTGGGTCGATCACGTACATAAATAAATTAAACCTACTTATTAGTTGCGTTGCCTTCGTTGAATTATATGACACTAGCAACTTGCCTGATACATACTTTTCAATATACCTGAAATGTCATGTGGTCCTATATTTTGTAACTCGACCATAACATAATATGTCATTTTTTATTTTTTTTTTTATTTTTATACGCTTCTCAAAATTTATGTTATACAGCCATGCATGTTATAAAAAAAAACGTAGATTAATAGGAATATCATGTGTCATATATACTTGAAACATATAATTATTTATTGGCTAGCCTTATTTATTCGCCTACTGGAGCATATATATATTAATTTTAAATTATCAAATGTTACCATTGTGTCAGTATTTATTTAATTTTCTTTTTTTCTATATAAATTTGACTAAATAAGTGTATTGTTGTTTATTAATTTAAAAATAAAATATTTAATTTTTGTATTGTATTCTTATTTATTATACAGATTATTAACTGGAATTTTTGATAAAGTCTATTCAGTAATTTTAGTTTAAAATATGATAATATAGAGATGATAGAGTTATGAGTATGAATTAGTTTCTAGAAGGCGTATGTGCTGAGTGGTTGATTTGGTTTTGGTCAACGTTTGCAACCGGTACGAAGGTGGACGTTTGACTTTTGACATGCTGGTAGGACAATTGACCCTCTAAGTCTCTTTTGACTTTGTTATATTTCATTATATATATTTTTTTCTTTCAGTCTTTTCGTCAAATCATCTCATTAATTAATTTGTTCTCATATGTATCTCTAATATAACAATTGTCGTTGACTATGGTAGGACGGCCGATCTAATCTAGCTGAATTTTATATGGAGTCATTTACATTCACACTGTTTTGGGAGATTTTTAAGTTTGCTAAAAACTTAAGAACATTAACAAAGTTACTGAAAATGATTATATGCATATGTATATAAATATATATATCTATATATATGTCCATCACTTTACCACAAAAACAAAGAGCTAGCATGGTGAAAATTATGATTGCACGTATATTTCCATTCCATTTATGTATATAATCATAATTGGTTACATGCCACTTAGTCTTCTCTGCTAAATGTAGAGATGATGACCAAAGCAAAGTAAGGAAATGGAAACTCACAGAAAGAATATCAAAGAAAAATCAGAACGATAATTAGTTATGCTTTCATTGAAATCAACTCTCTCTTTACAATACAAATACCCAAGCTTATACATGTTGAATTCTATCACTAACAACGTGTGAGGAAATTAATCCTCAGTCATGCGAGTACTAATAATAAAAATGGAAAAAAGGAAATAAAGAAGTCAAGAATACATTGGATTTAACAAATTTCGGCCAAATAACTTACCTACATTCTTGAAGAGTTCTCACGCCCATTTACAATACATTTTTTGCGACGAAGTGCAAAGCCCACACAAATGCCCAATAATTTTCACGCGGGGTGTTATCGCCAAAGTATTTACGACGGGATGGTAAGTCATGTCGTAAATGCAGTCGTAAAAACTTGCAAAACATGTTTTTTCTCTTCCTCGCTCTCCCTCACTCCTATTTGCTATCAAACACAAAGATTCTTCTCTGCGAGTCTACGACGATGATGGTAAGTAAGTTTCTCCTTTATCATACTTGCTCAATCGTCTTATTATCACGGGTCTAGTAGGAGAGAATGTCGATTTAGCATTAGGGTTGTGAATCTGAAATATTAATTTCCCTGTGTCCCCATGGTAGAGTTTAGAATATTTGTTGAAATTGATAGATCTAGGGTTGCTCTTATTGATGACATGCGACCTTCGATCCCTTCTCTACTACCTTAGTATCGAAATGCCGTTCAATTTTAAGGATTTTTTTTTTTTGTAAAGTTTAGCAGGCGGGAGAATTCAGTGTCCTAGACGAATTGATGATACCAGAAAATGCGTGAAGAAAGACAACTAAAACACGCATCACGAAGACTCAAAAGTCATCGACGGCGTCTCCCGCGCTGAATTTGAGGCCTCTTTCTTGGGAACCATCGTCTCTGCTCTCTGCAAGGGCAAGAATATGTGGCTCTGCCTCAACTCTTCTCCGTTCTCTTCGTTCCAATTCGGTACCATTTGGATATTCATTAGCATATTTCCCCACCCTTCCTTGACTCATTTCCTCAGTTGATGTAGAATTATTGATTTCATGGTTTCCTAATTGGATACAATGATTTATATGATTTTACATGTCTAGTGAATTATACTCTGATCAGAGCAGTATGCTTTGTAAATTATGCATCCATTGCAGTTTAGAAATAATGTCATATTTGCAAATATTGGGACATTGTCCACTCAATTTCTAACGTCAGTGTATAAAATACTGCTGCTGTATTTCTTCAGTGTGTAACTGCTCATTTAAAATGCTTGTAAATTACACATTCATTGCAGTTTAGAAAGAACGCCATATTTGCAACGTTTTTTTTAGGCTAAATGCTCTATGAACAGGAAAAATAATCTTAAAATTCCCCATGAACAGGAATTTGCCTCATGTTGATATAGGAACCGGTACATCGTCAAGTCTATTGCTCAAACTAACTGATGGTTTCGCTAACACCTTGTAGAGGAGGGGTAGTTTCGACTAAAACTTCCTACGTGGATGCAACGTAAGTAAAAGTGGGACCTTAATTTGGTGGACGTGGAACGTGAGTGTGAGAGGTCGAATTGGGGACGATTTCAAAATCGAATTAGGGAAAATTTTAGCTAGGGTTTCGCAGAGAATCGGGGAAGGTTGAAGACAGAATCAATAAGTCTGGGGGCTTTGAGGGTTGCAATCGGACGTGAAGGCGACCTCAAATCCATAACAAGAAAATGCCAATTTTTCGACAACCTGGTAGAATACAACCCGATTATCATAAGTTCAAAATCTTTGAATTTTGTAATGTCCTTTTGTCTGCGAATTAATATATGATTGTTTGTTGATAATGAGAAGGTTTTTACATTGGAGATTCGAATTATTTGTTGAATTCAATGGTTGATAATGAGAAAGGTTTTGAAATTGGAGATTCGCCATTAAATATTGAAATTGTTGATAATAAGGCTGGCTTTGAAAGGCTATATTGGCATTGTTTACTGAAATGAATGGTGGGTGGCAATGTGTACTGATATTTAAAGGGTTTAGGGTGATCACATTGTCATGAATTAAGTTCTAATTGAATTGAATAATGAGGAAAATATCAATGGGGGTATTTGGCAGTGGTGTGGAGGTATGGGTTAAATTGGCTGCCAATTTTGGTTTTTTGAATAGGATTGAAGTGAGCTTAGAGTTTGGCTTATAGTTTGGCTTATAAGGGTTGGCTTACAGTTTTGGGTTTTTGTATAAGTGATTGTTGGTTGTGGATTTGTAATATAAAGGGTAAATACACAAGGTCATGGATTTGGGTCAAGCTTTAGGGTCATGGATTTGGGTCAAGCTTTAAGGTCATGGGTTTGGGTCATGATTTAGGGTCATGGGTTTGGAACATGATTTAGTGTGACGGGTTTGAGTGTGATTTGGCTCTCCATTTGGATGAAAGGGTTTTGGTTTAGAGTTTGAGTTTCTAATGTGTTTCTTTTTGGTTATTTGGTTTAGGTGATTGTGACGGTGTTGTATCGGTTGGATGACACCACCGTGGATTGATCGTGCAGAACAACGAAGAGCTGGCATACAAGGGTAGCTCACTGGCTTGGTATGATTGGTGCAGTTGGGACTACATGTCAATTTTAGAGCTACAAGATATGGTTAAGTTCACCAAGTATCCCGCTGACATGGTTGAATTCTACATGAAGAGAGGAGGGGAGTTTTACTTAATTAGTAGAGATGATCAAATTTTGGAATTGGTTGCCAACGCAGCTAAGACCAAAGATAAGATCGTCCATGTCTACTGCATACATGGTGTGGAAAGGCCAGTTTTTTATAAGATACCCCTCGCTATAGAACCAACATCGCCACAGTAAGAAGTGCCTGTGGAGCCTGAGCTTGTGGAGCCTGAGCCTTTGGAGTGTGAGCCTGTGGATCTTGAACATGTGGATTCTAAGCCTGTGGATCCTAAGCCTGTGGCTCCTGAATATGTGGCTCCTGAGTGTGTGGCTCTTGAGCATGTGGATTAGGAGTGTGTGGCTCCTGAGTGTGTGGGATCTAAGTGTGTGGATAATGAGATTGTGGCATTTGCGGCTATGGATGAAGAGAATTTGGATGAAGAGTTGGTCAAGAAAAGAAGAAAGAGAGGGAAATAGCAAGTGAGTGTTGACGACATTTTTAGCAGTGCCAGTACTGAAGATAGTGACAGTTCTGATGAAAACTATGTTGCATTTGAAGAAGAGGACGATGATAGTGAGGAGGATGAAGTTATTGTGGTAGATGAGGATGATGAGTTTTTGAGGGAGAGATGAGTGAAGGGTAAATGAGTAAAAGGAGTGAAGGGTAAAGGGTAAAGGAGTGAAATGAGTGAAAGGTAAAGCAGTTAAAGGTGTGAAAGGTAAAGCAGTTAAAGGTAAATGAGTAAAATGTAAAGGTAAAGGGAAGGTTTTTGCTGATAAACATGATGAACATTTCGTAGATGATGGTTTTAATCAAGAGGATGTGAACCCTATAACAGTGAGTGATGATGAGTAGTTTCGGGACTTTGGTGCTTATCGGTATGATGACCCACGACCAAAAATGCAGGAAGATGATTTACCTCTATCACCAAGAATTGGTAGCATACATGACCCAAGTTCTGATGAAGATGATGTTGTAGTTCCTACATAAAGGGTTAGAAAGAAACTATTTCCAAAAGTAGGAGAATTCATTCCAAGTCTAGACATGGAGAATCCACGATTTGAGATTGGGCTAAAATTTCAAGATGCTGCTACATTTAGGGAAGCAGTCAGAAAATATTGTGTCATTAAGGGTAGACAGCTAAAGTTCTGCAGAAATCAATGGGATCGTATTCAAGTTAAATACACTGATGAATGTCCATTTACTATCTTGGCTTCTTCAACGAAGCCAGTAAGTGTATGCAGATTAAAGAGTTGAATGAAGAGCATATATGTGGAACTGGGACTCGGAACATTCATGCCAATGTGAAATGGCTAGTGAAACAGCATGCTAGGGAGCTTACTAGTAGCAAGTGAGATTTTTCTGAATTCCAAGACACGTTGTGTATTGATACTGGGTACAGATCATCAAGAGCCACATGCTACAGGGCAAGAAAAGTTATTCAGGAGCTAATTGAAGGATCATGCCAAAGGCAATACGAAATAGTTAGAGAGCATTGTCTACAATTGCTGAGGACAAATCGTGGATCAACTGTAGTGCTAAAATCTGAATTGGAGGAAGATGGGGATGCAAGATTTGACAGAGTTTATGTGTGCTTCAAGGCTTGCAAGGATGGATGGATGAAAAGGTACAGATCTTTTTTGGGTTTGGATGCTTTCAAATTAAAGGCATTCACCCACGGCAAATCCTATCTGCAGTAAGTGTGGATGCCAACAATGGGATGTTCCCCGTGGCATATGCAGTGTGTGAGGTGGAAAATTTCAGCTATCGGAAGTGGCTTTTTAGAGATTTTTCAGCAAGATTGGGTACTCCAAAATAGTCATGGGTTGTTATTGATGACAGACATGCAGAACAGGTTGCTAGAGGCGGTTGGTCAGGTTTTCCCCAATGCAGAGCACTGTCATTACCTTAGGCACTTGTATGAAAACTTCAACCAAACTCATAGAGGGATGGCTTTGAGGGAACATATGGATAATATTGCAAGGGCCACTACCATTCCCTGGTATCAGGAAGGAATATGAAGGATGGAAGAGCTTAGTCTTAGGGCAGCCTAATAGTTAAGAGAACGAAATCCTAGGCGGTGGTGCATGTCCCATTTCCGAACTGATTTCAAATGCGACATTCTGCTAAACAACCTATCTGAAGCATTCAACAAATCCCTAGTACCTTATAGAGCTAAGCTTATATTGTCTGTTTTAGATAAGGTAAGGTAATACATAACTGCCTTAATGGCTAGGAGACAGTACGAGGGTGGAAATTGGAATGGTCACTGTAACGACCCGTCTCGGAAGTCGAGATTAGATTAGTGGTTAATGACGAATTAGCGAAGATAATCGGTGATTAGTTGGAGACTTTTGGACGGACGGTGCAGAATGACGATTTTGCCCTTGGAATGGGCAAAATGTTGACTTTTAGTTTGGGAGGTCAAATGGACTTTGACCGATGACCGTGACGTATTTCAGGACGTCACGAGTCTGTAGGCAGGTGGCACGTCTGATTCCGAAATCCGAGGAGGAAGTTGTGATGTTCGGAAGGTTGAGGTCATTTTCGTAAATTGGTTAAAAAGGGGGAGTTCGTTGACTTTTTGCACGACAAGTTTTCTTCACGCAATTAAAGAACCGTTAGATAGGTCTCGACGTCCTGAGTACAACGACAAGCAGTATGCCGTCATCAGCCGTCGGACGGTTAAGTTACGGGTCTGGATAAGTGAAGGGTAAAAGAGTAATTTCGACATTTAGGGGCAAAGTAGTCTTTTAGCACCTTGGGATGTGTGTGTAACCAGATAAGGACACCTAGGCAGAGTGGATTGGATATTTTGTGAGGGCTGGACCACAGATTGGAGGACACCTGGCCTATTTCCAGTGGTTTCTAGCCAAGTCGGCCGTGCATTTAATTTTAAACGTTTGGTTTAAATCGATCAACTGAAGAGAAACAGAGACAGAGTGAACAATTGATCGTCCATCTGCTGTGAGTGAGTCCTGTGAGTTTTTGTGGTAGGGTGTGAGTGTTCAGAGACGTGCTAAGAGTCTGGTGAGTTAATCTTGGTGAGGGTATGAGTGAGGAAAAGACTGTGAGAAGGTGAGAATACACAGTAAACAGAGAGGTTAAGGTGTGAGCAGCCGTGGACGCAATCGATCAAACCTATCAAGTCTGGTCTGTGGTGGTGATCAGAGGACTGAGGAGTGACTTTGGGATGTGTAAGGCTGTGGTGGAGGTCACGGCGGAAGGCTGGTAACAAGTAAGTTCTTTGGGTCCCTGTTTTTCCAGAATTGTTCAAACCAAAAGTCGAGAGTTTTAGGGATTGGTTGAGTGATTTTGTTGACTCTGACAGCTGTAGGAAGTCACTGCCAAACCCAGGGACTTGAAACCGTGACTGGAAGGGCGACTGGTGACCGGAATCAGGAAGTCGAACTTCTGAGTTTTGGTTCGAAGTTTGGAAGGTAAGGTTTAGGGCTTCATTTCACGATTTTGTTAAGAGAATCAATCACAATTTCAAGGACGAAACTAAGGGTGTAGGAAGGACTGAAAATGGCTGGAAAATTGGTGAAAACCGGCCTCACCAGCTCGGTTGGACCGGACCGGGTTGGCTGGAGGTTGACGATGACACTGTAGCAGCGCGTGGTTCCCACGCGCAACCCCTTTGGATGGCGCGTGAGGGTGTGTGGAGCCTGTTTTGGGGAATTGTTCAACACGGTTTTCACTCTAATCGACGTAACGAACCTTTTAGGACAAGTTTCGAGTCAATCAGACACCGTATCGGGGTAGTTTTGAGTGTTTGAAGGGTTAGGGGTTCGTTTAATTACGTTTATAAATCCTGAAAAATTGAGGAAATTAGGGTATGCTTAAATGAAGTGTTTGTGACCAGGAATGGTGACTTTTGACAGGTCGGGATATTCCTGAGACAGCCGAGGAGCGTACGAGACGCGATTGACGCGTTTGGACTTAGTGAGTGGACTTTTTGTTTTCTAACCGAGCATGCATAACTGTTTTTACTTATTTATTTATGTTTCGATATATAATTTTTATGCTTATGATTTTTATATTCTTTCTTTACTCGATTGCAAGTTTTTCAATATGAGTTATCGGATTTGCACGTACTTCGAGAATATGATTTCTGTTATACTTGTGAGTATGGTTTCGGATGGATGATTTATGTTTATAAGCATTCTGTTTTACTAAATATTTACGGATGTGATTTGAGATTTGGAAGTGAAATTCGGGCGGAAGTCCCATTTCGATCAAATGTGATTTCGGTTTTCGAAGATTTCCAGTTTGGTTTTGGTTTTCGGATTTCAATGCATTTTTCTTATACTTGAAAAATGGTTTTAGGTTTAAAGACCCGAAAAAAGAGAAAAATCCACTGGATCTGGTTTTGAGTTTAAAGACTCGGATTGATTGACGGGGAGAGGGCCCTGGATTGAGATCTTTTGAGTTTAAAGACTCGGTATATGTTTTGAGTTTAAAGACTCGGTTATTGTGATACCCCCCGAGGTCTGTGATTGAGTTTTGAGTTTAAAGACTCGTTGATATCCCGGGAAAGCCTGGTTATTGCGCATGGTTTTGAGTTTAAAGACTAGAGCGCACTTGAGATCTAGTAAACTTGTATGATTGATGTTTTCACTGGTTTTCAAATGTTTTGGGATGTGACTCGAATAACTTCGTTTTTATGGATTTAGGGCCGAGTTCCCGAACTTTGCTTTTGATTTCTGATGATTTCCATGCTTATTTTCACCTCGTATAGATGGTTGTTTTCAGATACTTGGTTATGCATGCATGTTTTAAAAACGGAGGGTGAACCTTGGTTTATTTCACAAACAGTTTTATAACTCTTATTTTTAGTCCACTCATGCTTTTAATGTTTTTAACACCCTCCGGATCGTGGTGCTAGCGTCGGGGCTAACGTTGAGACAGAGGCGGAGGCATAGAGTTTTCCCGTTGCACGTGTAGTCAGCTCTTAGTAGGATTTTGTCTCTTCTTGTACTATTGTTATGCTTTGTGCTATTGTTGACTAGTTGTATTATAACTTCTCCCTAGTCTGGCAATGTATATTTCGTGGTTTTTGTGTGGTTGTTTTGGTCTTTTTAGTTGGGTTGTCAAAAGGGAGCAGGGTTCGTCCTAGTTATCGAGGTGATAATCGGGGCGGGTCCTGTCAGTCACCTTGTGGGAAAGAGAATTCAGGCAATCTTAGAGGATTATAAGAAGAAAGGGCAGAGGTTGATCCCTACACATTGTGGGGATAACATATTTGAGGTCTTTCATCTATTTGGTAGACAATTTTCAGTGGACCTCAATCATCGTACTTGCTCTTGCAGTAGGTTCGACTTAAGTGGGATACCCTGCCCACATGCATTCAGTGCAGTAAGTCGTAGTAAGGGAAATCTAGAGCTGCTTGTACATTAGTGTTACCATTTAGAGGTCTATACAAAGACATATGAGTGGATCATCCACCCTGTCCCTAGTGAAGACCAATGGGAGAAAGTAGGTGCCCCAATAATGAAGCCTCCTAAGTACCACAAGCAGCCTGGGAGCCCTAAGATGAAAAGAAAGAAGGGGCAAAATGAGGAGGCACCTCAAAATCCTAACTAGTACCCAAGATACAATTCTACACTCAGATGTGGTAATTGTGTGGCTGATGGACACAAGAGGAATGTATGTACACAGCTAGTAGACCCTACAAAGGAAGCAAAGTTCAGGCATAAGCAACAAAGGAGGAAAGAAAGAAAGGCAAAGAAAGCTGCAAAGTCTGGAACTTTGGATAAGCCACCGGTAAGTGTTCACTGCCTCATCTAGTACTTGTTCAATTGATGTTGAATTCATGCTGAATTGATTGTGATACTGATGTTTACTTGCTGTTGAAAATATTTGTGAATTGATTGTGATTTTGATGTTTACTTGTTGAAAACCTTTGTGAATTGATTGTGATATTGATGTTTACTTGTCGTTGAAAAGCTTTGTGAATTGATTGTGATACTGATGTTGATTTGGTGCTGAATATAATATTTTGTTCGCATTTTGTGTTTAGGTCAAGAGTGGGAAGATGTCCTCCCAGCCTACAGCATCGAAGTCCTCCCAGCCTGCAACAATGCAATCCTCCCAGCATGCAGCACCGCAGTCCTCCCAGGTGTTCTCTCAGCCTGCAGCAGTTTATTCCTCCCAAACTGATTCAAACCAGCAGCTCACATTGAGCCCCCTTTGCACACGAACTAGACCGAAGAGGGTGTAGCTAAACCACGGTCTCAACCAAAATCCTCCTAGCCTGCAGAGTCATCACAGCCTGTAGAGTCATCACAGCTTGCAGAGGAAGGTCAAGTTGGCAGCTCCAAGCCAAAAAGATTCAAATCACCTGCCAAGGAAAATCCAAAACCAAAGCCAATCCTACCAAAGCCAAAGAGAAAGCCAGGAAACAAAGATTGGCCGAAGAGGCCAAGGGAATTTCTGCCCTTTTGGCATCATTAGTGGACTTTTTTTTATAATAGACAGTTTTTAATATTTCTTTTATGAATTTGGAACCATGTAGTACAATAAGATGAAGTAACCGTTTTGTAATGATCAACTAATCCTTTAGTAATGGTCCAGTAATCCTTTTTCCATGGTCAGATCCTTTTGTAATGATCAGATCTTTTTGTAATGTACAGGGTCCTTTTGTAATGGTCAACATGTTCACCTTTTCATGCTCAAATGTGCTTTATGCTTAAATTGCCACAAGTGGATTCATGCTCAATCCATATGCCATTTCATTTCATAACAACAAAGATTCTCCAAAGTCCACCATTTCATTACATTAAACACTTCCAATACATCATAGCCTACATCATATAGGCCACTTGCAACTCATACAAAGCATACTAGTGCTTAACGACCCACGACACTTCAACCATTTTAACTAACCAATACAAAATACCTAACAGTACAACCAAAGCTATCACAAGGGAAAGCCTAAGCTTAAACACCTTCATTTTCTCCTTCCTCAACTGCTCTTCTCCTACATCTAGCTTCCTTAGAAACCCTGGAATTATCTTTGTTGACCTTTTGCACATCTTGGGATCTAACCACTCCCAATAGTTACACCCTTTGGCACGAGAATTATAACCTCTAACCTGTAATATCACAACAAAGCAGCATTAATGAGCTTTGGGTAGCAGTCATGGGCAACAATGCAAGTAGCAATATACCTTTAAACATAAATCCAAACCTAATTTCGTTTGAAACTATAACTTACCCGACCATCTTCACAAACTAGAAACCTCCTGCCTGGGTTATCGTTAGTCTATGATGTCTTCACTGTAGCCACCTTCCCACAAAGACATCTTCGTTGTTGCTCGTACCCTTCACTCTCATCCATATCGTGACTTACACGAGGGAAAACTTGCCATTTTCCATTTCGTTTCACTTGGGTTTCACCTCTTTCTTGGCCGAATTCAAATGCCTGGATTTCAAGCCAGCTCGATTTCGAATGCCTGGGTTTCAAGCCATCGCAATTTTGAATGCCTGGGTTTGGAGCTCGCGATTTGGAATCCCTGGGTTTCAAGCTCGCGATTTTGAATGCCTGCGTTTCATCTATGCCTATCTTCAACACCGTCCGCACAAATTGACTAAAATACCCAGCCATTACATGGCACTTAGGTGCCACATGGATGCTAGGTCTGCATTCTACACGGCGTTAGCGAAACCGTCAGTTAGTTTGGGCAAAAAACTTGACGATGTACCAGTTCCTGTATCAACTTGAGGAAAATGCCTATTCTTGGGGCATTTTGAGATTGTTTTTCCTGTTCCTAGGGCATTTAGCCTAAAAATCCTATTTGCAAATATTGGGACATGCTCCCCTCAATTTCAAATGTCAGTAGATAAGATACAGATGCTGTATTTTTTCAGTGTATAATAGCTCATTTAAAGTAGTACACTCTCACATGATCAAGTTAGAACTTAGCGCAGTGATGTATTCATCTTGTATCTAGTTTGATGTGTTTTCTTTTTGTATAACCTGAAATGCTTCAAGAATCAAACCTGGGTTGCGAAAAATTCTAAGCAACCAGCTACTGAGCTAGTTGAAATGAGCAGGTAAAAGGTGAAGGCATGGATAGAATTCTAAAGAAAACAAGGAGACATTCCCTTGAGGAGGCTATACTTATTAAGAACATGGCACAAGACCTGGTACAAGCTGCTCCATTGATGGCAAGATCTCGTGGGGTAAATTTTGAAACATATTATATTTACTATTCTTCCTTGATGAAAATAGTTGAGTTGTTTGGATTAATTAGATAATTAAACATGTTTCTTGCTCCTTCCTCACACTTTGCATTTGTAACAAACCTTGCATATAGATAGATTAATTAGGGAGCTTTTATCACTTGGTGGTAAATGAACCTTAACCAATTTTTTGTTACATTACGAGTGTGGAATCTTCCGGTATAGAAGGATAGCTTAATATTTATTCTTTTGGATTTTATGTGGCTGAGAAATTGGGTCTATTAAGCACAAGGAAGTCGTAGATATTAAATTCTCTACAAATTTGTCATAAATAACCATCATTTGAATCCATAGATATTCGTTGTTATTTGCCTCTACCCTTTAGTGTACCTAATATACCATATGCATGCATGTCTACTAACTATCTACAATGTGTTGAAAAGATCTAACAAAAATGAAAAGTCACTTTTCTGTACAAAATGAGCCAATAATTGGTTTGGTATAGGGAATGTCTTGAAAGCATCCCATAATGTACTTATCTATGAAGCACTGGATGAAGAGATAGTTTTCCAATTAGTTGCAAGAATCTGGTTTGATCACTTATTAGCCATAGTGAACCTTTGAACACTGAATTACGTGCTTTTAGTTTGAAGAAAAATCTTTCTTTAAAGAAGTCTAGTAAGAAAAATCCTAATATATATATTTCATTGCAATGCCTTGATATATAAGAGTAAACGAAATGCATGTTTCTCTCAACCTTAATGTAGAGTCTGTGAACTTGTATCTTATTGTCTTTCGGGTGTTTTATTTATACGGTTTAGTTTTGATACCTACTTTTTAATTTATACATTTTTTTCTCGTGTCACCTTCAAATTAAAGTAGTTTTCTTTCCTGTATGACTAGTTTTCCTTTGTTTTCTACCATGCAACACATGCTCTCTCAATCAAGATATATTGTGGCAGGACCCGACCTTCCTCAGTCAGGACCCGACTCATTTAGCACGATATTGTCCGCTTTGGGCCTCCTCGCCCTCACGGTTTTGTTTTCGGGAGCTCACGGTGCAACTTCCCAGGGGGTCACCCATCATGGAATTGTACAAACCTCAACTTGCTTAACTTTGGAGTTCCAACCGAACCCAAAGCCACCAAGCTCCCAAAAGGCCTCGTGCTAGATAGGTGGGTGCCTACACCTTTAAGGCACACCACCATTCCTCTCCCAAGCCATTCCCCCTCGCAGGAATGTTGGATCGTTCACAGTTCTCCTCCATGACATGGATCTTACAATCCACCCCCTTAGGGCCCAGCGTCCTTGTTGGCGCACTTCCTTGTTGGATCATATTGAGCAATCGTCACGTATCTCTGCTCGGGTCGGAGGGGCTCTACCTCCCTTGTAAGACCCGTGTCATAGAAGGAACGGTGAACAATCCCACATTCCTACGAAGGGGAATGGTCTGGGAGAGGATGGTGGTGTGCCTTAAAGATGTAGGCACACACCTATCTAGCACTAGGACTTTTGGGAGCTCAAGTGGCTTTGGAGGGGGGGGGGGGGATTGGAACCCCGCAGTTAAGCGAGTTGAGGCTGGTGCAATCCCATGATGGGTGACCTACTAGGAAGTTTCATGTGAGCTCCCGAAAACAAAACCGTGAGGGCTAGGCCCAAAGCGGACAATATTGTGTTAGATGGGTCGGGTCGTGACAGAATGGTATCAGAGCCGGACCCTGACCAGAAGTGTGCCAGCGAGGACGCTGGGCCACAAGGGGGTGGATTGTAAGACCCGGTCTTGAAAGCAAGAACGGTGAGCAAGACTCGTGAGCTTGAGAAGCAAGAACGGTGAGCAAGATCCGTGAGCTTGGAAAGGTAAGATCGGTGAACGATCCCACATCGCTCAGGGAGGGAAAGGTGAAGTACCTTATATGTGTGGGCACGTATCTATCTAACACAAGGCCTTTTGGGAGCTCAGGGGCTTTGGGGGGATTGGAACCCCAAAGTTAAGCGAGTTGAGGATGGTGCAATTCCGTGATGGGTGACCCCCTAGGAAGTTGCACCATGAGCTCCCGAAAACAAAACAGTGAGGGCTGGGCCTAAAGCGGACAATATTGTGTTAGATGGGCCGGGTCGTGACATCCCTCGTCCCCCATGACTGTAACGACCCGTCCCGAAAGTCGGGATTATATTAGTGGTTAATGATGGTTTAGTAACGTTATTCGGTGACTAGTTGGACGATTTCGGACGAACGATGCAAACTGACGATTTTGCCGCTGAAATTGGGCAAAATGTTGACGTTTCGATCGGGCGGTCAAATGGACCTTGACCGATGACCGTGACGTATTTTGGGACGTCACAAGCTCATAGTCAAGTGGCACGTCCGATTCTGACATCCGAGGAGGAAGTTACGACGTTCAGAAGGTTGAGGGTACTTTGGTAATTTTGGTGGAATAGGGGCAAATGGTTGACTTTTTGGACGACAAGCCACTTTCACGTATTTCAAGGATCGTTAGGAAGTTCTCGAGTCCCTGATTCCAACGACAAGCGGCATATATCATTTGGAGTTCGGGAAATAGAGTTACGGGTCAGGATTACGAAGGGCAAAACGGTAATTTGTCCTTGAGGGGTATTCTGGACATTTCCTGCATTGGGATTAGTGCCCAGTGATCAGGGGACACTTGGCTGCATCAGGTCTGTGTGTCCACCAGGTTCTGGACATCTGGCAGGGTCTGGATGGGTGTAGAAGCCTCAACTGGTTTTAAATTTGTGCACGGTGTGTGTTTGTGGCTTTACAAAAAATAGAGGGAAATAGAGAGCTTGAATTGTGAAAACAAGCCAGTTGAGCCCTATGACCTTCTTTAACTGCGAGTATTGTTTGAACGGGAAGTTAAGACAAGTAGAGTAAGGCTGGTGGCGTACACCGTCGTGCACGATGGTGCTCCAATAGAAGAAGGAACTGTGAGTCCCCTGTTTCTATTCAAAAGAATGAAATCGACCTAAAGGATGTATGGGTCTAATTGAGTAATTGGATAGTGTTTCTAAGGTGGCTAGGAAGCTGGGAAGCGTGGAACTAAGACCTTCCATGGACGGTGGTCGTGACATTCATGGGAGGTAAGTTTTCGAGTTAAAATGGCAATTCGCGTTTGGATGCTTTTCTTGGAAATTGATTAATTAGAAAAGGATTTCAATGTTGTTAGGACTCTTTTGGACTTGGAATTACAGCAGGAGGCGGCCAGAATCACAGAGAAGGGACGTTGGTAAAGTTGGGATTGATCCAGTCTTTTAGGAGGTATGTTACGGACTCTAATTTCGTATTTTGGGAATAGGAATCTATTAGAAAGAGTAGGACGATGCTAAAGGACTTAAAAGGAGGAAAAACGGATAAGAATTGGATGGAAATCGGCCACGCCGGTTCGATTTGCAGAGACCGGTCTGACCCGGTCTGAACCGGGTTGACTAGGGGTTGATGGTGACACTGTTCACGCAAGTGGGTTTCACGCGCAGGAAATTTCAGACTAGCGTGGGGGTGTGTGAAGGGTAATTTGGGGAATCTTCCAACATGATTTTTAAAGTATTCGATGTAACGAACATTTTGGAATTGGTTTCGAGTCGATCAGATATCGTCTAGATAAGTTTCGGGATGTTCGACGGTTTTATGGCCCAGTTAAAAATTCGGGAAAATTACGGGGCTTTAGTATGATCATTGTGAAGTAGTTAGTGATCGTATTATCGGATTTGGACAGGTTCGGGGAAGCCGAGGATAGTGGATTAGCGGGGAACAACATAGGTGCGCGGGTATCGAGGCGACGACGCTATGGTCTGTGAGTGGAATTTACTTTCTAACTTATGATGTATGTTTCAATATGTTTTCATACGTGATTCTATGATTTGATTTATGATCTTGATAGTTTACGATTTTGCACGGATTTCGAGATTATAACGTAATTGCACATTTTACGAGATTTCGAATGATCTTGTGATTTGATCATGGTTTTAATGATTTGACTTCGGGATTTGAAATATGATTTGGTTTCAATGATTTGAAATGGATTTCGGAAAAATGATTTCGGGCTTGGAGCCCTGTTCTTGTGATTTTGTAAATGAGATTTTCGGATTTGGTTTTGAGACTTGGAAAGGAAATCTGGATTTGGGTTTGGGATGATGATTCCGGATGCTAGCTTATGGAATCATTGTTGCGAATTCGGATAAGGATTTTCTATGGTTTTCACTGTTGAATGAAAAATGGTTTTGGGTTTAATGACCCGAAAAAAGAAAAGAAAAATCGCTAGATCTAGTTTTGAGTTTAAAGACTCCGTTGATTGACGCGGGGGGGGGGGGGGGGGGGGGGGGGGCTGGATTGATATGTTTTGAGTTTAAAGACTCGGTGATTGATATGTAACGACCCATCCTGGAAGTCGGGAATAGATTAGTGGTTAATGACGAATTAGTAACGCTATTTGGTGATTAGTTGGACGATTTCGGACGGACGATGCAAAATGACGATTTTGCACCTGGAATTGGGAAAAATGTTGACTTTTCAATCGGGTGGTCAAATAGACTTTGACCGATGACCGTGACGTAGTTTGGGACGTCACGAGTTTAAAGACAGGTGGCACGTCTAATTCTGACATCTGAGGAGGAAGTTATGACGTTCGGAAGGTTGCGGGTACTTTGTTAATTTTGGTGGAATAGGGACAAATGGTTGACTTTTTGGACGCCAAGCCATTTTCACGTATTTCAAGGACCGTTAGGAAGGTCTCGAGTCCCTGATTCCAACGACAAGCGGCATGTATCATTCGGAGTTCAGGAAATAGGATTACGAGTCAGGGATTACGAAGGGCAAAACGGTAATTTGTCCTTTAAGGGCATTCGAGACATTTCCTGCGTTGGGAATAGTGCCCAGTGATCAGGGGACACTTGGCTGCATCAGGTCTGTGTGTCCACCAGGTTCTGGACACCTGGTAGGGTCTGGATAGGTGTAGAAGCATCATCTGGTTTTAAATTTGTGCACGGTGTGTGTTTGTGGCTTTACAAAAACAGAGGGAAACATAGAGCTTGAATTGTGAAAACAAGCCAGTTGAGCCCTATGACCTTCCTTAACCATGAGTATTGTTTGAATGGGAAGTTAAGACAAGTAGAGCAAGGATGGTGCCGTGCACCGTCGTGCACGGTGGTGGTCCAATAGAAGAAGGAACCGTGAGTCCCCTGTTTCTATTCGAAAGAATGAAATCGACCTAAAGGATGTATGGGTCTAATTGAGTAATTGGATAGTGTTTCTAAGGTGGCTAGGAAGATGGGAAGCGTGAAACTAAGACCTGCCGTGGACGGTGGTCGTGAAATTCATGGGAGGTAAGTTTTTGGGTTAAAATGGCAATTCGAGTTTGGCTGGTTTTCTTGGAAATTGATTAATTAGAAAAGGATTTCGATGTTTTTAGGACTCTTTTGGACTTGGAATTACAGCAGGAGGTGGCCGGAATCACAGAGAAGGGACGTTGGTAAAGTTGGTATTGATCCAGCATTTTAGGAGGTATGTTACGGACTCTAATTTCGTATTTTGTGAATAGGAATCTATTAGAAAGAGTAGGACGATGCTAAAGGACTTAAAAGGAGGAAAAACGGATAAGAATTGGACGGAAACCGGCCACACCGATTAGATTTGCAGAGACCGGTCTAAACCGGGTCGACTTGGGGTTGATGGTGACACTGTTCTTGCAAGTAGGTTTCACGCGCAGGAAGTTTTAGACGCGTGGTATTGATCCAGCATTTTAGGACGTATGTTACGGACTCTAATTTCGTATTTTGTGAATAGGAATCTATTAGAAAGAGTAGGACGATGCTAAAGGACTTAAAAGGAGGAAAAACGGATAAGAATTGGATGGAAACCGGCCACACCGGTTAGATTTGCAGAGATCGGTCTAAACCGGGTCGACTTGGGGTTGATGGTGACACTGTTCTTGCAAGTGGGTTTCACGCGCAGGAAGTTTTAGACGCGTGTGGGGGCGTGTGAAAGGTAATTTGGGGAATCTTCCAACATGACTTTTAAAGTATTCGATGTAACGAATATTTTGGGATTAGTTTTGAGTCGATCGGATATCGTCTCCATAAGTTTCGGGATATCTGAAGGTTTTAGGCCTCGGCTAAAAATAGTTAAAAATTCGAGAAAATTACGGGGCTTTAGTATGATCATTGTGAAGTAGTTAGTGACCATATTATGGGATTTGGACAGATTCGGGGAAGCCGAGGATAGTGGATTAGCAGGGAACGACATAGGTGTGCGCGTATCGAGGTGACGACGTTATGGTCTGTTAGTGGACTTTGCTTTCTAACTTAAGATGCATGCATATATGTTTCAATATGTTTTCATAAGTGATTCTACGTATGATTTATGATCTTGATGGTTTATGGTTTTGCACTGATTTTGAGATTATAACGTAATTGCACGTTTTACGAGATTTCGAATGATCTTGTGATTTGATCCTGGTTTTAATGATTTGACTTCGGGATTTGAAATATGATTTGATTTCAATGATTTGAAATGGATTTCGGAAAAATGATTTCAGGCTTGGAGCCCTGTTATTGTGATTTTGGAAATGAGATTTTCGGATTTGGTTTTGAGACTTGGAAAGGAAATCTGGATTTGGGTTTGGGATGATGGTTCCGGATGCTAGCTTACGGAATCATTGTTACGAATTTGGATAAGGATTTTCTATGGTTTTCACTATTGAATGAAAAATGGTTTTGGGTTTAAAGACCCGAAAAAAAAAATGAAAAACCGCTCGATCTGGTTTTGAGTTTAAAGACTCGGTTGATTGACGGGGGGAGGGCCCTGTATTGATATGTTTTGAGTTTAAAGACTCGGTATATGTTTTGAGTTTAAAGACTTGGTGATTGTGATACCCCCGAGGCCTGTGATTGTGTTTTGAGTTTAAAGACTCGTTGATATCCCGGGAAGGCCTGATTATGCGCATGGTTTTGAGTTTAACGACTCGGGGCGCACTTGAGATCCAGCAAACTCGTATGATTGATATTTTTCACTGGTTTTCTGATGTTTTGGGCAGTGGCCCCGATGAATTGGTTTTGATGAGTTTTGGGGCTGAGTTCCCGTACTTGAGATTGATTTGTGATTTTGGGCTGAGCCCCTGGATTTGAATTGCGGATTTGAAGAATGAAATGATTTTGGTTTTTCATTAATGGTTTTGGATATGAAATGATTTCATTATATTAGTTGTATATGCATGCATTGTTTTTTTAAATAGAGGTTATAATGTAATTGTTTTTGTAAACTATTTTCTTGAACTTATACCTTATTTTTTTTCCACTCACAATATTTTATGTTTTCGATACCCTCCAGGTTGTTGCGGTGCGGGCTGTTGGCCGAGAGAGACAGAGACATTACACACGCGCGATCCACAGTAGAGTCTGCGCGCTCGGTGAAATCCGGTACTGTGGAACGGTTCGATTGGAAATCCCTTGTCTGACTTACGTGTCACATGGAGGTTGGACGTCGGTTTAGCCTTCATGTCACGCGTAAGATAGACGGGAGCACGACTTAGCCCTTAATCCCGGGGGATTGAGGGTGGGGCGTGTCAAATGACTCTAGGTATGACCATTCCGACAATCCATACCAAAAAATGAACGTCCCCCGATTCTCAACAACCATAATCAAATCCAGCCTCCATAAGACTCGACTAAGTCCATCGATAGCAGCGTCTGCCACCACCGCGTGCAGACCAACTCATCATGCGGCTAACTCACCGCTAGAACCAACCGCTTAACACGCAACATCCACCGATCGGTCCACCTCGGGAACCAATCCGCAAGTACCACACTCCTGGTAACGTGTCCAATCAACCACCAACTAGGGTTATCACAAACCTGGCTGCTCACTGCAACACGTCCATCCTGACTGATCCATCGCTCTCGACTCCAAAAAGTCGTCATATGACACGACCCATCCCAATCCCCCTAGGATTACCATGGAATGTGCCATGCTCCCGTCTGACAAGAGGTGTCAGACAAGGGATAACCTATTGCCACTGCCCAAACGGGCTTCCAGAGTGCGTAAGGATCGACGGAGGAGGTGTGCGATGCTCAAGTCTCTGCTGCAGTCGTATCCGGAATCAACCTGAAGGGCATTGAAAACAAAAGCTGTGAGTGGACGAAAATAAACAAGTCTGTTTAAAACATTTATAAGACATTTATGCCCCTCAGTAAAACCATATGCATGCGCCAAAAACCAATGATCACACATTTATTTAGAAATAACCATTAGGGCCTTAGCCCGGAAACCAAAGCATAGTTTCAATTTCCAAAAGTCAATCCAAGAGTTATTCCATCAATCCAGTAATATGAACCATAAGGCATATAATATAAACCATAACCATAATTTTAGCCACTGCACTATACACTCCAATCCGACATCCCTGATGTCTGACGTCCCTGACGTCAATAAGGTCACAATCACAAGGCTACGCGTGCCACTCGGGTCTCAATTTCCGAGTTCAATCCCCGAACCCCGTTCGGTTACAGCATCCCCGATGCTTAGCGTCATAGACGCTGGACGTACTAGACGTCCGTGACCTCTCCGGGGTACCTCATCCGGAGGAGACAATATAATATGGAAGGATTTATACAGTGCAGTACTAAATACATTTTATTGATATCCACATGCAAAACATATAGGTATACATAGATAAAATCCGAACCGATCGTTACGTTTCATCAAACGGGTCTCATGCCCAAATACCGTGAAACGTGCCATAACCGAAATATCATCAAAACCATTTATTGATTCCAGCATGTGAACATATATAAAACGTAAACCAGAAAACATTTATTCAATTCCATTTTAGGGTCCCCGACCCGCAATCGTATGTAGAAATCAACTGGGCCCCTGGCCCGATTTCACAAGTTAACTGGGCCCCTGGCCCGATCCACATGTTAACTTGGCCCCTGGCCCGATTTCATAGTTCAACTGGGCCCCTGGCCCGATTTTACTTTATTCAAGTTCGTAACCATTTCATGAAATCATATCCAACCACATTTATGGAAATCGGTGCAAATCCAGAAGACCTCGGTTTACGTGCAAATACGTAATTCACCTCGAAATACGTGAAATTATTTTAAATTCACCGATATCCAAAGTAAATCATTTAATCATAATTATAAAAATCATAAAACAGTTATGAATGCATCGAATTTATGAAACCAATGTCCACTCACAGACCGTTTAACCGAGCGCCTCGATATGCGTGCCATAGGCCTTCCCGGGCCACACCACTATCACCGGGACTCCCAATCCTGTTCAAATCACATTAGAGGATTAATAACCTCATCATTAACATCCTATTCAAGTCCCGTAATTTTCTCGAATTTTTACGTATTTTTAAACTGGATTTAAAACCTTCGGACATCCCGAACAATAACGAAACGGGATCCGATCGACACGAAACCAACGCTAAAATGTTCGTTACATTGTATAGGACAAAAGTCATGTTGACCTTACCTCGAGATTCGTGCCCACGCGCCGTCACGCGCCGCCGTGAGTGGCTGCGCGTGAAAGCCACGCGCCTGCTACAGTGACTGCTACAGTCACCACCTTCACCCGTTTGTCTGGTAAACGGGTCGAAAAGCCCGCGATAGGATCCGGTTCAAATCCTAGCAATTCGACACCAATTCCATCAATTCAAAAGTCCATTAGCATCGAATTAGATTCAATTAGGGATTTGTGGACTAAATTACACACAATCATACCTCAAACCTTAAGATCAAGGATGATCACACGAAGAACAATCCGATCGCTGTTCATCATCCGAAATCCTCCCATGTCAATCAATTCTTTCAATTGATGCATCCATTAGCATCGTGAGGTCATAATGAACTCAATCCCCAGTCCAATTGCATCACTCCAAGCTTCAAATCCCACGACTCAAGCTCGAAATTTCTGAAGCCACAGTAGTTCTGTTCTTCCTCAAACGGGCCTCAATCCGCTTCGTTCCTTCGACGAAAATGATCGTGGCAATCCCAGAAGACTCAAACCAATCTCCAATTTGATCGTCAAGGCCCAAATCTTTCAATTCGATTTTCCCCCCGAATTTCGGAAT
Source organism: Prinsepia uniflora (assembly GCA_032719365.1). Taxonomy (NCBI): domain Eukaryota; kingdom Viridiplantae; phylum Streptophyta; class Magnoliopsida; order Rosales; family Rosaceae; genus Prinsepia; species Prinsepia uniflora. The sequence continues at coordinate 38,773,174 of CM064873.1, forward strand.
TTTCGAAATTCCAGCCCCCAGCTCTCAATTAGTCCCTCGTGTTTTCCCAATTCATTCCAGTCTCAATTCTTGCCAATTTCGTTCACAAATTCAGTGGATAGAGAGGAGATTAAGGGTAGAAGAAAATTGAAGTTTGGTTGTTCACGGTTGAAGAAGTTTTGAAGAGATTAATGGAGGAATAATTCAATAATTAAACAAATAACACAATCATAATGTTCCCCCATGTTACAATTATACTAAACAATTCAGAGATCGATCGCACTAGCCATCCACCAAGCTCAATCATGGCTCCAACTCACGGCTGTTCAAAATCACAGTCCAAATTACCATTCTGCCCTTGTGCAGAAAATTACCAAAATGCCCCTCACGCATCCTGACCCGTAACTCGGTCATACGGACTCCGATTGATGCGTGCCGCCTGACATTGGATTCGTATCGACGATACCTACGTAACGGTCCTTGGCCCCCGGCCATCGAACCTCCCGATCAAAAAGTCAACATTTACCCCTTATATCGTCCAAATTACGAAAACGCCCTTGAACTTCCGCACATCATAACTTTCACCACGAACGTCGGAATCGAACGTGCCACCTGTCTATGAACTCGTGACGTCCCGAACTACGTCACGGTCATCGGTCAAAGTCCATTTGACCATCCGGAATAAAAGTCAACGTTTTGCCCACGCCCAGGGGCAAAATGGTCATTTTGCACAATTCGTCCGAAATCGCCCAACTAATCCCAGATTAGTAAATCACAATTAAATATTATTAAATCCCGATATTCGGGACGGGTCGTTACAACCTTCCCTCCTTAAATAATTTCGTCCTCGAAATTACCAACAATCTTATTCCACAACCACCTTGTGGAAAACAATTCGACCACACATCTGTGTACACTTGTACACCCACATACTGGGACAACACCAGCCTCGTTTGTACCCAGACATCCCATCATAGTTATACGTCATAATAGCAACAACACTCGACCACCGCGAGTGGAAATGATCACCTGATCCGCGATAAAATCGCCTAACCATTTAGCTGACTCCTTCAGCTAGATGGTTCCTTTCCATTATCAATATATCCTTACATCTGCTCCCATTGGGAGTCACCAAATCTCATTTGTCAGTCCATGCTGACACCATCAGTCAAACTGTCACCACTAAGCTTTACCACCCTGATAAAGCCCCAACCATCAGCCAGTCAGTGACAACACCACGTACTACATCACCCTCGATGTAGCGTAAGATCAACCACATGATCTCAATTCGCAGGGCAAGCCCAATCCTGCGACACAAAATACTCTCAATGTCCATAATTTCCGACTCCCTCAGCGAACCAAAACGCTGGGAAATCACGGTGTGATCAAGTCACACAAGGCTACTCGTGGTTACTCAGACCACCAATTCACTCATCCTGAGTGTACGTATACCGTCAACTTACTCCATCAAGTGGTGTAACTGGAACACATTGAATACCAGCCCAGCAGTGAACACAAGTCTCAATACTAAGGTTCCACTAGCCAACCATGGCTAAGAGCACCTGCTCATACAACCACTGAACCCGACAAAATCACTCTGCACAGCGCACAGTATCCAATGTCCAGTCCACAATCACAACCAAACAATGATATCGGAACCAAGCCGATTACCAACACGTTTGACCACACACCACGGGTACATCCCATGTACCGCCATTAGGCACCACTCAGCCTAACCAGTATCAATCCTCGTATAACGTACCCTGTACGTACATCAATCCAACAATCCGCCTACAACCACCCAGGTTATAGCCAAACACGTTCTAGTAACGGAGTACATTTGCCCAAACCAATATGAGACAAAATGTAACGACCCATCCCAAATTCCGTGATTAGTAGAGCGAAATCGGACGAGCGGTGCGAAATGACCGTTTTGCCCCTGATGGTGGCAAAACGTTGACTTTTCAATCGGGCGGTCAAATGGACTTTGACCGATGACCGTGACGTATTTCGTGACGTCACGAGTTCATAGACAGGTGGCACGTTCAATTCCGACGTTCGAGGAAGAAGTTATGACGTTCGGAAGTTTAGGGGCATTTTGGTAATTTGGGTGAATAGTAGGTCAAAAGTTGACTTTTTGACCGGAAGGTCCGATGGCCGAGGGCCGAAGACCGTTACGTAGATAAGGACGATACGAATCCGTAGACAGGCGGCACGTCGAATTCGGACGTTCGACGGCGAAGTTACGGTTCACGAAAGTTTCGGGATACTATTCCCGGCGACACGTTTTACGAGACAAAAAGTGCAGTTTGTCTCTAGTGGGCCCAGATATTTAATGGAGGCCCAATGGATGAGTGACACTTGTCACCCATCCACTGGCTACCATTTTCCCATTCATGCATCTCCCGTTCATCCACATCGATCATTTTCTTCCATTCCTCCCACCAAACCCGATCACCATTTCTAAGTCCAATCCAAACCCTTGACCCTATAACCCATCCGTGAGAGACCAGAGAGGGAGAGGAGGACCTGTGAAGCGTGGTGGCCGGCTGGAAGCCACGCCGCCGTGGACGGCGGCCTTGAACCCGCGAAGTGCACGGTTAGGCCCATTTTCCCTTATTTTTCGATTTGAGCATTATGGTTGGTTTTGAATGATTAAGGAATGATTATTAGGATGCTAGGAAGGTTTTAAGAGGGTTTTGGTGGTGGTTGACGGCTGGGACGCCGTGGAGGTTGATCGGGGAAGTTTGAACCGTATGGTTCAAAATGGGCTCACGGGTTCTAGGTGGTTTTAGGTTGTTTAATTGATTGGGTTAGATAGGAAACTTGAAAATAGGAATTTAGAAATTGGAATGGAGGAAATCGGACCGAAAATGAGGGAGAAGGAGGCCTGGACCGGTTACGCCGGTCCAGTTGCAGAGGTCGGACCGGACCGGTCGGTTCGGACCGGTTCGATCGAAGGAAGGGGATGCACTGTAGCGGCGCGTGGCTCCCACGCGCAGCCACTTCAGGCGGCGCGTGCGGGCGCGTGCTAGGGTATTTGGGGATGGTTTCAACATACGAAATCATGTATTCGATGTAACGAACATTTTGGGACTGGTTTCGTGTCGATCGGACACCGTCTTGATATGTTTCGGGGCATCGGAAGGTTTAGGTTCGGGATTAAAAATAGTTAAAAATACGGGAAAATTACGGGGCTTTAGTGAGGGGTTATATAAGTAATTAGTAACCCTATAAATTAATTTGGACAGGTTTGGGAGTCCCGGTGACGGTGATCGGCTCGGGGAGCCGTATGGCACGCAAATCGAGGCGGCAGCTCGGACGGTCTGTGAGTGGACCTTGTTTTCTAAATTGGTGCATGCATAAATGTTTATTATATGTTTTATTACTTGTTTGATGATGCCATGGGTGCATTTGTATGTGGTTACGTATAAGCACGTATATCGAGGTTTCGGCCTTATACGGTGCTTATACGGGTCTGTATTTCTTTATTGATTTAAATGAACTGAATTTGGATTTCAAAATGATAAACTCGGGTATGAGACCCATTTGGTTTTGTCTCGGGCATATGACCTCAGATTCCGGGCACGGTGCCCAGTTGGTGTCCTATGTTCGGGTACGAGACCCAGTCACTTTACGGTTTTGATTTCAGGTCAGGGAACCTTAAATGGATTTCCCGGTTCATGACGGTTTATGGGAACCGGCATGAACTCTTAATATGGTATCATGGTTCATGACGGTTTATGGGAACTGGCATGAACCCTTGTTGGTTATTACGGTACATGACGGTTTATGGGAACCGGCATGTTACCTGGTTATGTTATTACGGTACATGACGGTTTATGGGAACCGGCATGTTACCTGATTATGGGTATTATGGATTCATGACGGTTTATGGGAACCGGCATGTTACCTGATTATGGGTATTATGGATTCATGACGGTTCAGGGGAACCGGTCATGAATGTTTATGTTATGTATATATATGTTCGTCTACCTTCCTTTACATGTTCTACTATCTCCTCCGGGGAGGGTCGTTGGCCTGGGTGGACCCCGGAGTAGTCACGGAGCACCGACTGAGTGGAGTCACCCCCCAGTTGGGTTCCTTACTCTCAGGAAGGCTATGATTACTATTACCTCGGGTAGGGTCAGTGGTCTACGGACATTGATCTTGACTTTGAGATGACTCGGATTGAGACCCGGGTAGCGCGCGCGTAGCTTTGGATACCGTGACGGGATTGGTTGTGTGACTTATATATATGTATGTGATGTATATATGATATATGATATGTGGTGTGTACAGGTGTGCACAGGATTTGAGCAGTGGCTCGTGTACTTGGTTTCTTTATGGTTTGGGGCCGAGTCCTTTATGGATTTGGGCAGTGGCCCGTATGGTCGTTTTTATTGTGGTCCTTTCGACCTTAGTTTATATCTGCTTTGGGCTTAGTCCCACATATGGTTGTTTTGGATAAATGGTTTTCGAATGCATGCATTCTTTTTAGTGGAGGGTACAAATGTCTTCTCGTTAAAATGTTTTTATAAACTCTTGTTTTGTCCACTCACAGTTTTTAATGTTTTGACTGCCCTTCAGGTTGACATCGGATGTGGACTGTAGCAGAGACCGAGATATCACATGCCTCCTCCGGATCCTGGCGTACTCTGATAGCCCGGGAGGGCAAAGGACGAAAATATCCCTTGTCTGACACTTCGTGTCAGACGGGAGCAGGGTCATCCCGCACTAATCCCGGGGGGATTGGGATGGGTCCTGTCAACGTGGTATCAGAGCGGGGTTGTCTCTATTCGAGCAACCGTGTAGCTCCTGGAGTATGTACGCAGGTCGAGGATGTGATATCTCAAGGGGCTGCAGTTCGTAGTCAACCTGATTGTCGGGGTGCCAGTACGATAGTTAGTAGGATGGAATCATGGATTTCTTGGTTCGGCACTCGATGCCGGGGTTGCCATAGTTCTGTCAAGGTTGAACAGTGTGGGACCCTACGGAAGGATTAACGTGTTCGTATTCTGGAGTGTGATCGTGAGACGGTTAGTTGGGATCGTCTTTCACGATGTCGTAGGATTGGTTCCGACGACTAGTTGGGAATTGTGATCATCGGATGGTCGAATATTGTTGAGTTGGATGGTCGGATTGGTTGAGTTAGATGGGTTTACTGCTGTTGGCGGTTAGTAGTCGAGTTCGGGGAACTCTGGTTGAACTTATGGTAGTTGGCAGCCAGATTCGAGGAATTCTGGTTGGACTTACGGTAGGATTGGATTGTCGTCTTTACGATGTCGGGACCGCGGGGTCGGTCAGATCGTGGATTTTACTGCTTTTCGCAGTTGGGTTCAAAGTGACCCTAGGTGTGGTCGTGGAACCCTACCGTATGTGTATGGTTCGGAAATGGGAGTTGACTGGTGGTTTGACTTGGACGACTATTCGGATTTGGATTCGTTAGTCGGTCTAGTCATGTCAGCTTGTATTGGGACTGCACTTCGCAGTCAGGGTTGTACGTATCGGTTAGACCGAGTTGGTTGTCGTGCTACTTCAGTTGTGGGTTGGTGCAACTAAGGTCATGGATGACCTGGTAGACGACATTGGGTTAGTCGGGTTATAACTGGTAGAGTTTGATTTGGACAAGTTACCAAGGTTGGTACTTGTCGATGGAATCCCTGAGTGGGATACAGAGTAGTTGGTACAGGCAGTTGATTCCGTTGGATGCGGAGTCTGGATGTCTAGTCGTTAGGTCTGCACGAGGTTGTGGCAGACGCTACTATCGACAGACGTAGTCGAATTTTATCTGGTTGAGTAGACTCAGGTTGTCGTGACGATTGTGACGATGGGATTGTCAGTCGTGACGATGGTACGAGGTGCGTGAATAACGCATAAGTGTGGGTAGTGATTCTGGATTCGACTTGGTTACGTTTGAGTACGATCGCAGAATGAGACGGGGACGTACGGGGGACGTTTTCCTCTTCTCGTATGAGTTGTCAGGGTAACTATACCCAGAGGTGTTGGGTACGAAGGAGGCAGAGTTTCTCCTATTCGAGCAGAGGTACGGGGTCGTCGCTCGGTATGAGCGGAGATCCAGGGTGTCAGTTTTGCACACGGCGTGTTGATACTGACACTAGTTTTGGTGATAGTGCGTGGTACTTTTGCTGGTGCCGGTGATTGTGATGACGGTGAGTTACGAGTCAGGATGTTACTCCGACGTGATGGGCTTATGATTGGTATCTGTGGTTCGGGAGTGAATCACGGATAGTGACGGACTGGATAGGATCCAGCGGTAGTTGAGGAGTGAGGATCGAGTATTATCATGACGGATTAGTGACCGGTTGGTCAGACTCGTTCTGTCGCGGGGTTTAGCGACCAGTTGGTCAGAATTAGTCAGGATTGGTTCGAGATGGTGGGTTGCAGAGATTTGACTGCGGATCACAGCAGGGGGCTGTTGTGACTTTTCAGTAGAGTGGTACATCAGATTAGGATGAATTGACATCCTTTTGGATGTACATATACGGTCGTAAATGGGCATGTGTCCATAACCAGTCTAACGGGGACACGTGGTTGAGGTGACGAGAGGAATGCGGGTTTTCCGCATTGGTAATGGGTATGTCGAAGTCATTTTGGGTGACTTCTCAGGTTTTACCATAATTGATGGTGGTAGATGACGTTGATGATATAGATGTTGTTGGTTGCCACTAGTACACTGATTGTGTATTGGTTGGTGGACCCGGGATTTGTTCTGAATCATCAGGAGGAGATGAGTATATCGAAGTTAGGTGACTGAGATTCCTCATTTGCTACTTTGTGGCAGACGATGTTAGGTTACATGACGTGGTGAATGCAGCGAGTGTTGTTTGCATTCACGTAGGATGGATTATTCGATCATTCTTGGTTTTCCACGGTGGAATGCCAAGGATCGATACGAGGTACTCAGTGAGAACCCACAGTCTCGGCGTGTCTCGTCGTTGACTAATCTGTTTAGATGTGGGAATTGGTTTAGGACTTTGGGTATCGTTATGGATCTGGATCGTGGTCTTGATGATCCAGATAGGTGGAGAGTTTATCGCTCATACTTGGATGTTTGAGTGGAGCATATTGGGACTGAACTTCTGTTCGAGGTAAATCCCATATGGCTTATTACTCGCCTGAGTAGTTTTCCGACGTGATCGGATTTGGGTCAGCCCTGGATGGGCGAGTGTTGTGATTGGCTTCCCTATGAAGTCAATCAATAGTGTGGTCGTGATCGGTTGAACAGGTATCCGATAGGTTTGGTTTTGGTACGTCTCGGTAGACGTGAACGATATTTCAGGTTTTGGAATCAGATTTCTGGATGACGATTCAGGATTTGATTTTGGAACTTGAAAAAGGATTTCTAGATTTGGGTTTTGGAATCGGATTCTGGGTGACGATTCAGGATTTGATTCTAGAGCTTGACTGTAGATTTTCTTTTATGGATTTGGGTTCGGAATGGTTATTCCAAATGCTAGCTAACGGAATGATGATTTCGGATTCGAATTTGGACATGATATGGATATGATTTCTGGGTTTGGATTCGGGATTTCTTACGAAATTGCGAATTCGGATTCGGATTTGGGAAATAAATAATGGGTCGGAGTTTCAATTTGTCTAGTACTGGATTGGACAAATGGACTCCATAGTAGAAACGTGATCGGCTACAACCTATATGGGTGTAGGCTGATTGATGTGTAGATGTATGTACCTTGTACGTTGTTCGAGGTACAATACTGGGCATACTTGTGGTGCCTAGTGACGGTATATAGGTTATACCGGTAGTACGTTGGTGAGCGTGTTGGTAGTCGGATTGGATCCGATACCACTGGATTAGTCGAGGTCGTGAACTAGGCATTGGATACTGTGCATTGGGTCATGGTATTTCTAATGGGTCTAGGTACACACAGGTCGAGTGAAATGCTTGTGGTTAGTGTAACCACGAGTGTGTGTGTCATGTCAGTTTGCGACTGACAACTGTCAAGTACTGACAGTTTGTAGGAGGTGTCAGCGTGGATCATGGTGTGAGGTCTGATGACTCCCAGTGGGAGCAGACGTCAGGATATCTTAGTGATTGAATGAGGAACCGTAGAGTTGTTTATGTCAGCGAAAGGGTAGATTTGACAAGTGGATTGATCATAGGATACTTGGGCTACTCTGATACTGACAGGTGGTGTCAGTTCGGAGCGTACGACTTCTGCTATTCGACGTGGTCGAATGTAGACGAGGCGACATGAGCGTTAGTGGTATGTCTGGTTGCAGACGAGTAAGTATTGTTCTAGTTGGTTGGGGTACGAGGGTACACGTATTTCGAGGTTGATTCTACCTTCCACGAGGTGGATGTGGAATCAGAATAGTTGGCGTTTCGAGAACGGAACTAAATTAAGGAGGGAAGAACGGTTGGGTTTAGGTCGGTTGGAATTTCGAGGACGAAATTAATTAAGGAGGGAAGGTTGTAATGACCCGTCCCAAATTCCGTGATTAGTAGAGCGAAATCGGACGAGCGGTGCGAAATGACCGTTTTGCCCCTGATGGTGGCAAAACGTTGACTTTTCAATCGGACGGTCAAATGGACTTTGACCGATGACCGTGACGTAGTTCGTGACGTCACGAGTTCATAGACAGGTGGCACGTTCAATTCCGACGTTCGAGGAAGAAGTTATGACGTTCGGAAGTTTAGGGGCATTTTGGTAATTTGGGTGAATAGTAGGTCAAAAGTTGACTTTTTGACCGGGAGGTCCGATGGCCGAGGGCCGAAGACCGTTACGTAGATAAGGACGATACGAATCCGTAGACAGGCGGCACGTCGAATTCGGACGTTCGACGGCGAAGTTACGGTTCACGAAAGTTTCGGGATACTATTCCCGGCGACACGTTTTACGAGACAAAAAGTGCAGTTTGTCTCTAGTGGGCCCAGATATTTAATGGAGGCCCAATGGATGAGTGACACTTGTCACCCATCCACTGGCTACCATTTTCCCATTCATGCATCTCCCGTTCATCCACATCGATCATTTTCTTCCATTCCTCCCACCAAACCCGATCACCATTTCTAAGTCCAATCCAAACCCTTGACCCTATAACCCATCCGTGAGAGACCAGAGAGGGAGAGGAGGACCTGTGAAGCGTGGTGGCCGGCTGGAAGCCACGCCGCCGTGGACGGCGGCCTTGAACCCGCGAAGTGCACGGTTAGGCCCATTTTCCCTTATTTTTCGATTTGAGCATTATGGTTGGTTTTGAATGATTAAGGAATGATTATTAGGATGCTAGGAAGGTTTTAAGAGGGTTTTGGTGGTGGTTGACGGCTGGGACGCCGTGGAGGTTGATCGGGGAAGTTTGAACCGTATGGTTCAAAATGGGCTCACGGATTCTAGGTGGTTTTAGGTTGTTTAATTGATTGGGTTAGATAGGAAACTTGAAAATAGGAATTTAGAAATTGGAATGGAGGAAATCGGACCGAAAATGAGGGAGAAGGAGGCCTGGACCGGTTACGCCGGTCCAGTTGCAGAGGTCGGACCGGACCGGTCGGTTCGGACCGGTTCGATCGAAGGAAGGGGATGCACTGTAGCGGCGCGTGGCTCCCACGCGCAGCCACTTCAGGCGGCGCGTGCGGGCGCGTGTTAGGGTATTTGGGGATGGTTTCAACATACGAAATCATGTATTCGATGTAACGAACATTTTGGGACTGGTTTCGTGTCGATCGGACACCGTCTTGATATGTTTCGGGGCATCGGAAGGTTTAGGTTCGGGATTAAAAATAGTTAAAAATACGGGAAAATTACGGGGCTTTAGTGAGGGGTTATATAAGTAATTAGTAACCCTATAAATTAATTTGGACAGGTTTGGGAGTCCCGGTGACGGTGATCGGCTCGGGGAGCCGTATGGCACGCAAATCGAGGCGGCAGCTCGGACGGTCTGTGAGTGGACCTTGTTTTCTAAATTGGTGCATGCATAAATGTTTATTATATGTTTTATTACTTGTTTGATGATGCCATGGGTGCATTTGTATGTGGTTACGTATAAGCACGTATATCGAGGTTTCGGCCTTATACGGTGCTTATACGGGTCTGTATTTCTTTATTGATTTAAATGAACTGAATTTGGATTTCAAAATGATAAACTCGGGTATGAGACCCATTTGGTTTTGTCTCGGGCATATGACCTCAGATTCCGGGCACGGTGCCCAGTTGGTGTCCTATGTTCGGGTACGAGACCCAGTCACTTTACGGTTTTGATTTCAGGTCAGGGAACCTTAAATGGATTTCCCGGTTCATGACGGTTTATGGGAACCGGCATGAACTCTTAATATGGTATCATGGTTCATGACGGTTTATGGGAACTGGCATGAACCCTTGTTGGTTATTACGGTACATGACGGTTTATGGGAACCGGCATGTTACCTGGTTATGTTATTACGGTACATGACGGTTTATGGGAACCGGCATGTTACCTGATTATGGGTATTATGGATTCATGACGGTTTATGGGAACCGGCATGTTACCTGATTATGGGTATTATGGATTCATGACGGTTCAGGGGAACCGGTCATGAATGTTTATGTTATGTATATATATGTTCGTCTACCTTCCTTTACATGTTCTACTATCTCCTCCGGGGAGGGTCGTTGGCCTGGGTGGACCCCGGAGTAGTCACGGAGCACCGACTGAGTGGAGTCACCCCCCAGTTGGGTTCCTTACTCTCAGGAAGGCTATGATTACTATTACCTCGGGTAGGGTCAGTGGTCTACGGACATTGATCTTGACTTTGAGATGACTCGGATTGAGACCCGGGGTAGCGCGAGCGTAGCTTTGGATACCGTGACGGGATTGGTTGTGTGACTTATATATATGTATGTGATGTATATATGATATATGATATGTGGTGTGTACAGGTGTGCACAGGATTTGAGCAGTGGCTCGTGTACTTGGTTTCTTTATGGTTTGGGGCCGAGTCCTTTATGGATTTGGGCAGTGGCCCGTATGGTCGTTTTTATTGTGGTCCTTTCGACCTTAATTTATATCTGCTTTGGGCTTAGTCCCACATATGGTTGTTTTGGATAAATGGTTTTCGAATGCATGCATGCTTTTTAGTGGAGGGTACAAATGTCTTCTCGTTAAAATGTTTTTATAAACTCTTGTTTTGTCTACTCACAGTTTTTAATGTTTTGACTGCCCTTCAGGTTGACATCGGATGTGGACTGTAGCAGAGACCGAGATATCACATGCCTCCTCCGGATCCTGGCGTACTCTGATAGCCCGGGAGGGCAAAGGACGAAAATATCCCTTGTCTGACACTTCGTGTCAGACGGGAGCAGGGTCATCCCGCACTAATCCCGGGGGGATTGGGATGGGTCCTGTCACAAAACGAACTCCACCCGTCATCTAGTTCCAATTCCGAATCCGAATCCGCAATTTCGTAAGAAGTCCCGAATCCGAACCCAAACACCATATTTATAATCCATTCCCAAATCCGAATCCGGAATCATTATTCCGTAAGCTAGCATTGGAACAATCATTCCACACCCAAATCCAGTAATCCATTTTCGAGCTTCGCAATCGAATCCTGAATCGTCACCCAGAAATTCGATTCCAAAACCCAAAATCTCGTTTACGTCCACCAAGACGTAACAAAACCGAACCTATCGGTTGTCTGTCCAAAACACTCGATTGACTTCATAGGGAAGCCAATCCCAATACTATCACGTCAAAGGTTGACAAAATCCGACCACATCGGAAACCTACTCAACCAAGTCACAAACCATATGGACTCACTCCGAAAAGAAGTCAGTCCCGTCATTTACGACTCACATATCAAGGTAAGAGTGATAAGCTCTCCACCCATCTGGATCATCACGATCACAACCCAGATCCATCGCTACGTCATCCGACAAGTAACATCACGATCCTAGATCGTCACATCGACCAAAGTCGACAACATCACAAATCAGATCCACCTAGGATCCACACTTGCTCACATAGCTTAACAATCCATCTGAAAGCTGATCGTAGGGTCTTACACCCTCAATTGAATCCTTCGCCAAATTTCCCTTGGTGGAAAGATGACCACGCATATCACCACCAAATCCAAAAGCATACAAAGCTTCTTGTGTCCAACGAACCCAAGCCAAACATGGGTCCACCCACCAATACACGCTCAACGTACTGGTAGCAACAATCATCATCTGCCACGGCAGGAAAATATGAAGTCAACCCCAATGACTTCGGAATACCAATCACCGATGCGGAAACGAGCACTCCTCTCGTCTCCCAATCACAACTCTCCCCGAAACGGGAGTTCCAACCATGTTGGGAACAGACATGCTCCCAATGAGATGTCAAGTCCAACCACTGGACTGCCCATGTCCATTCCTCACTTGGACCACCACGTGTCCAAAATCAATTCATTACTCGGACCTCACGTCCGTCAATAATCATGTATGCACACACCCCGATTCCGAACGGAATATCTACAATTTTGCCTGAATGTGCATACCATACTGCCTTTGTCTCACATCTCGACCTTAACAGGTTCACTCCTCAGGTTCCAAGTGATTCACAATCACAAAATCACACCTCAACACCCCGAATGGTTTCCCCGACTTTTCCAATTTCGATAATTTCCTTGTACTCTCTGGGGATATAAGAAGTAAACAATCTTACCAATCTCGGAGCTGACAACAACTCCAAATCCACCAATTCTCATGACATATGGAACATCATCCCTAGATTCCCCAAATTTTCAATCATACCTTAATATCCATTCATCACTTGTCATCATATACCTGTTAGGACTTATCCCAACACATCACGCCCTCCACTGGATCCCGTCCAGTCCAAGACTCAACCACCGCTGAGTCGCAGATACCAATCATCGGTTCATCATGACAGTGTCACACCCCAACTGGTGGCTCATCGTCATCACAACTACTATCACCAGCACCAGCGCTAGTACCAGCACCAACGCACCATCATCAACACTAGTATCAGCACACAGGCATCCATACCAGTATTGGCATAAAGGCACCAACATACCCACATCCATACATAGCACACTTGTGTGCAAGGTTGTTACCCTGGATCTCCGTTCATTCCGAACGACGATCCCGTAACAGCACTCGTACCCCACGACTATGGGTACCTCCAATTTTTGCCATCAGCCCATCAGGATAATGAACGTTCCCTGAACGTCCCCAAGTATTAAAACCACACTAACTACCCTCGATAGCCAGTTATCTCGACACAACTGTCGACCAACAGTCATCGTTGTCAAGATCCGTATCCACACATCCCACCAATATTCGAGCCAACACGGGATTCCATATTTTATCTCATAACCGCATCCGTGGATCGAATCCCATAATCCAGACTAGACTCACTAGAGTCATCCACATGGTCATCCATGACCTCAGCCGCACGTCGCAGCACAATTCCTTAATTAAAGTTCACTTTTCCAGCCCATCAATTATAATTTAGGGTTCCAAAATCACACCCTAGGGTTCCACCGAACCCAACTGCCCTCTGCAGTAAAATCCACAACCTGACCGACCCCGCGGTCCTGACATCGTATAGACGTCCAATCCAATCCAATCCAATCGTCAACTCAACGTGGGTTCCATCGCGAAGGTCATCGGCTAACTCCGATGCACCAACACCCCATACACTAGCCAACACTACCAGGGTCCAAAACTTAGACCAATACTCAACTGAGTTTCGCATTTCCATAACATTATTCCAATGGGGTTCCCTGAACCTAGCTGTGCCCAGTGGCACAACAATCCATCATCACATGACCGAACCGACGGTCCCACATTACCAGTTAGTCGTATACAACCCCACTTGGGTTGAATCGCAACAATGCACGGCATATCGGGCCAAACACACCCAGTTCACCATACAAACCCAAAACTATCTATTAGGTTGACAACGGAACTGCAGTCCAAAGAGACATCACACCCTCGTCCTTCGCGCACAGAAGAGCAAAACCTGCTCTGATACCACTTGACACGACCCATCCCAATCCCCCTAGGATTACCATGGAATGTGCCATGCTCCCGTCTGACAAGAGGTGTCAGACAAGGGATAACCTATTGCCACTGCCCAAACGGGCTTCCAGAGTGCGTAAGGATCGACGGAGGAGGTGTGCGATGCTCAAGTCTCTGCTGCAGTCGTATCCGGAATCAACCTGAAGGGCATTGAAAACAAAAGCTGTGAGTGGACGAAAATAAACAAGTCTGTTTAAAACATTTATAAGACATTTATGCCCCTCAGTAAAACCATATGCATGCGCCAAAAACCAATGATCACACATTTATTTAGAAATAACCATTAGGGCCTTAGCCCGGAAACCAAAGCATAGTTTCAATTTCCAAAAGTCAATCCAAGAGTTATTCCATCAATCCAGTAATATGAACCATAAGGCATATAATATAAACCATAACCATAATTTTAGCCACTGCACTATACACTCCAATCCGACATCCCTGATGTCTGACGTCCCTGACGTCAATAAGGTCACAATCACAAGGCTACGCGTGCCACTCGGGTCTCAATTTCCGAGTTCAATCCCCGAACCCCGTTCGGTTACAGCATCCCCGATGCTTAGCGTCATAGACGCTGGACGTACTAGACGTCCGTGACCTCTCCGGGGTACCTCATCCGGAGGAGACAATATAATATGGAAGGATTTATACAGTGCAGTACTAAATACATTTTATTGATATCCACATGCAAAACATATAGGTATACATAGATAAAATCCGAACCGATCGTTACGTTTCATCAAACGGGTCTCATGCCCAAATACCGTGAAACGTGCCATAACCGAAATATCATCAAAACCATTTATTGATTCCAGCATGTGAACATATATAAAACGTAAACCAGAAAACATTTATTCAATTCCATTTTAGGGTCCCCGACCCGCAATCGTATGTAGAAATCAACTGGGCCCCTGGCCCGATTTCACAAGTTAACTGGGCCCCTGGCCCGATCCACATGTTAACTTGGCCCCTGGCCCGATTTCATAGTTCAACTGGGCCCCTGGCCCGATTTTACTTTATTCAAGTTCGTAACCATTTCATGAAATCATATCCAACCACATTTATGGAAATCGGTGCAAATCCAGAAGACCTCGGTTTACGTGCAAATACGTAATTCACCTCGAAATACGTGAAATTATTTTAAATTCACCGATATCCAAAGTAAATCATTTAATCATAATTATAAAAATCATAAAACAGTTATGAATGCATCGAATTTATGAAACCAATGTCCACTCACAGACCGTTTAACCGAGCGCCTCGATATGCGTGCCATAGGCCTTCCCGGGCCACACCACTATCACCGGGACTCCCAATCCTGTTCAAATCACATTAGAGGATTAATAACCTCATCATTAACATCCTATTCAAGTCCCGTAATTTTCTCGAATTTTTACGTATTTTTAAACTGGATTTAAAACCTTCGGACATCCCGAACAATAACGAAACGGGATCCGATCGACACGAAACCAACGCTAAAATGTTCGTTACATTGTATAGGACAAAAGTCATGTTGACCTTACCTCGAGATTCGTGCCCACGCGCCGTCACGCGCCGCCGTGAGTGGCTGCGCGTGAAAGCCACGCGCCTGCTACAGTGACTGCTACAGTCACCACCTTCACCCGTTTGTCTGGTAAACGGGTCGAAAAGCCCGCGATAGGATCCGGTTCAAATCCTAGCAATTCGACACCAATTCCATCAATTCAAAAGTCCATTAGCATCGAATTAGATTCAATTAGGGATTTGTGGACTAAATTACACACAATCATACCTCAAACCTTAAGATCAAGGATGATCACACGAAGAACAATCCGATCGCTGTTCATCATCCGAAATCCTCCCATGTCAATCAATTCTTTCAATTGATGCATCCATTAGCATCGTGAGGTCATAATGAACTCAATCCCCAGTCCAATTGCATCACTCCAAGCTTCAAATCCCACGACTCAAGCTCGAAATTTCTGAAGCCACAGTAGTTCTGTTCTTCCTCAAACGGGCCTCAATCCGCTTCGTTCCTTCGACGAAAATGATCGTGGCAATCCCAGAAGACTCAAACCAATCTCCAATTTGATCGTCAAGGCCCAAATCTTTCAATTCGATTTTCCCCCCGAATTTCGGAATTTTCGAAATTCCAGCCCCCAGCTCTCAATTAGTCCCTCGTGTTTTCCCAATTCATTCCAGTCTCAATTCTTGCCAATTTCGTTCACAAATTCAGTGGATAGAGAGGAGATTAAGGGTAGAAGAAAATTGAAGTTTGGTTGTTCACGGTTGAAGAAGTTTTGAAGAGATTAATGGAGGAATAATTCAATAATTAAACAAATAACACAATCATAATGTTCCCCCATGTTACAATTATACTAAACAATTCAGAGATCGATCGCACTAGCCATCCACCAAGCTCAATCATGGCTCCAACTCACGGCTGTTCAAAATCACAGTCCAAATTACCATTCTGCCCTTGTGCAGAAAATTACCAAAATGCCCCTCACGCATCCTGACCCGTAACTCGGTCATACGGACTCCGATTGATGCGTGCCGCCTGACATTGGATTCGTATCGACGATACCTACGTAACGGTCCTTGGCCCCCGGCCATCGAACCTCCCGATCAAAAAGTCAACATTTACCCCTTATATCGTCCAAATTACGAAAACGCCCTTGAACTTCCGCACATCATAACTTTCACCACGAACGTCGGAATCGAACGTGCCACCTGTCTATGAACTCGTGACGTCCCGAACTACGTCACGGTCATCGGTCAAAGTCCATTTGACCATCCGGAATAAAAGTCAACGTTTTGCCCACGCCCAGGGGCAAAATGGTCATTTTGCACAATTCGTCCGAAATCGCCCAACTAATCCCAGATTAGTAAATCACAATTAAATATTATTAAATCCCGATATTCGGGACGGGTCGTTACAACCTTCCCTCCTTAAATAATTTCGTCCTCGAAATTACCAACAATCTTATTCCACAACCACCTTGTGGAAAACAATTCGACCACACATCTGTGTACACTTGTACACCCACATACTGGGACAACACCAGCCTCGTTTGTACCCAGACATCCCATCATAGTTATACGTCATAATAGCAACAACACTCGACCACCGCGAGTGGAAATGATCACCTGATCCGCGATAAAATCGCCTAACCATTTAGCTGACTCCTTCAGCTAGATGGTTCCTTTCCATTATCAATATATCCTTACATCTGCTCCCATTGGGAGTCACCAAATCTCATTTGTCAGTCCATGCTGACACCATCAGTCAAACTGTCACCACTAAGCTTTACCACCCTGATAAAGCCCCAACCATCAGCCAGTCAGTGACAACACCACGTACTACATCACCCTCGATGTAGCGTAAGATCAACCACATGATCTCAATTCGCAGGGCAAGCCCAATCCTGCGACACAAAATACTCTCAATGTCCATAATTTCCGACTCCCTCAGCGAACCAAAACGCTGGGAAATCACGGTGTGATCAAGTCACACAAGGCTACTCGTGGTTACTCAGACCACCAATTCACTCATCCTGAGTGTACGTATACCGTCAACTTACTCCATCAAGTGGTGTAACTGGAACACATTGAATACCAGCCCAGCAGTGAACACAAGTCTCAATACTAAGGTTCCACTAGCCAACCATGGCTAAGAGCACCTGCTCATACAACCACTGAACCCGACAAAATCACTCTGCACAGCGCACAGTATCCAATGTCCAGTCCACAATCACAACCAAACAATGATATCGGAACCAAGCCGATTACCAACACGTTTGACCACACACCACGGGTACATCCCATGTACCGCCATTAGGCACCACTCAGCCTAACCAGTATCAATCCTCGTATAACGTACCCTGTACGTACATCAATCCAACAATCCGCCTACAACCACCCAGGTTATAGCCAAACACGTTCTAGTAACGGAGTACATTTGCCCAAACCAATATGAGACAAAATGTAACGACCCATCCCAAATTCCGTGATTAGTAGAGCGAAATCGGACGAGCGGTGCGAAATGACCGTTTTGCCCCTGATGGTGGCAAAACGTTGACTTTTCAATCGGGCGGTCAAATGGACTTTGACCGATGACCGTGACGTATTTCGTGACGTCACGAGTTCATAGACAGGTGGCACGTTCAATTCCGACGTTCGAGGAAGAAGTTATGACGTTCGGAAGTTTAGGGGCATTTTGGTAATTTGGGTGAATAGTAGGTCAAAAGTTGACTTTTTGACCGGAAGGTCCGATGGCCGAGGGCCGAAGACCGTTACGTAGATAAGGACGATACGAATCCGTAGACAGGCGGCACGTCGAATTCGGACGTTCGACGGCGAAGTTACGGTTCACGAAAGTTTCGGGATACTATTCCCGGCGACACGTTTTACGAGACAAAAAGTGCAGTTTGTCTCTAGTGGGCCCAGATATTTAATGGAGGCCCAATGGATGAGTGACACTTGTCACCCATCCACTGGCTACCATTTTCCCATTCATGCATCTCCCGTTCATCCACATCGATCATTTTCTTCCATTCCTCCCACCAAACCCGATCACCATTTCTAAGTCCAATCCAAACCCTTGACCCTATAACCCATCCGTGAGAGACCAGAGAGGGAGAGGAGGACCTGTGAAGCGTGGTGGCCGGCTGGAAGCCACGCCGCCGTGGACGGCGGCCTTGAACCCGCGAAGTGCACGGTTAGGCCCATTTTCCCTTATTTTTCGATTTGAGCATTATGGTTGGTTTTGAATGATTAAGGAATGATTATTAGGATGCTAGGAAGGTTTTAAGAGGGTTTTGGTGGTGGTTGACGGCTGGGACGCCGTGGAGGTTGATCGGGGAAGTTTGAACCGTATGGTTCAAAATGGGCTCACGGGTTCTAGGTGGTTTTAGGTTGTTTAATTGATTGGGTTAGATAGGAAACTTGAAAATAGGAATTTAGAAATTGGAATGGAGGAAATCGGACCGAAAATGAGGGAGAAGGAGGCCTGGACCGGTTACGCCGGTCCAGTTGCAGAGGTCGGACCGGACCGGTCGGTTCGGACCGGTTCGATCGAAGGAAGGGGATGCACTGTAGCGGCGCGTGGCTCCCACGCGCAGCCACTTCAGGCGGCGCGTGCGGGCGCGTGCTAGGGTATTTGGGGATGGTTTCAACATACGAAATCATGTATTCGATGTAACGAACATTTTGGGACTGGTTTCGTGTCGATCGGACACCGTCTTGATATGTTTCGGGGCATCGGAAGGTTTAGGTTCGGGATTAAAAATAGTTAAAAATACGGGAAAATTACGGGGCTTTAGTGAGGGGTTATATAAGTAATTAGTAACCCTATAAATTAATTTGGACAGGTTTGGGAGTCCCGGTGACGGTGATCGGCTCGGGGAGCCGTATGGCACGCAAATCGAGGCGGCAGCTCGGACGGTCTGTGAGTGGACCTTGTTTTCTAAATTGGTGCATGCATAAATGTTTATTATATGTTTTATTACTTGTTTGATGATGCCATGGGTGCATTTGTATGTGGTTACGTATAAGCACGTATATCGAGGTTTCGGCCTTATACGGTGCTTATACGGGTCTGTATTTCTTTATTGATTTAAATGAACTGAATTTGGATTTCAAAATGATAAACTCGGGTATGAGACCCATTTGGTTTTGTCTCGGGCATATGACCTCAGATTCCGGGCACGGTGCCCAGTTGGTGTCCTATGTTCGGGTACGAGACCCAGTCACTTTACGGTTTTGATTTCAGGTCAGGGAACCTTAAATGGATTTCCCGGTTCATGACGGTTTATGGGAACCGGCATGAACTCTTAATATGGTATCATGGTTCATGACGGTTTATGGGAACTGGCATGAACCCTTGTTGGTTATTACGGTACATGACGGTTTATGGGAACCGGCATGTTACCTGGTTATGTTATTACGGTACATGACGGTTTATGGGAACCGGCATGTTACCTGATTATGGGTATTATGGATTCATGACGGTTTATGGGAACCGGCATGTTACCTGATTATGGGTATTATGGATTCATGACGGTTCAGGGGAACCGGTCATGAATGTTTATGTTATGTATATATATGTTCGTCTACCTTCCTTTACATGTTCTACTATCTCCTCCGGGGAGGGTCGTTGGCCTGGGTGGACCCCGGAGTAGTCACGGAGCACCGACTGAGTGGAGTCACCCCCCAGTTGGGTTCCTTACTCTCAGGAAGGCTATGATTACTATTACCTCGGGTAGGGTCAGTGGTCTACGGACATTGATCTTGACTTTGAGATGACTCGGATTGAGACCCGGGTAGCGCGCGCGTAGCTTTGGATACCGTGACGGGATTGGTTGTGTGACTTATATATATGTATGTGATGTATATATGATATATGATATGTGGTGTGTACAGGTGTGCACAGGATTTGAGCAGTGGCTCGTGTACTTGGTTTCTTTATGGTTTGGGGCCGAGTCCTTTATGGATTTGGGCAGTGGCCCGTATGGTCGTTTTTATTGTGGTCCTTTCGACCTTAGTTTATATCTGCTTTGGGCTTAGTCCCACATATGGTTGTTTTGGATAAATGGTTTTCGAATGCATGCATTCTTTTTAGTGGAGGGTACAAATGTCTTCTCGTTAAAATGTTTTTATAAACTCTTGTTTTGTCCACTCACAGTTTTTAATGTTTTGACTGCCCTTCAGGTTGACATCGGATGTGGACTGTAGCAGAGACCGAGATATCACATGCCTCCTCCGGATCCTGGCGTACTCTGATAGCCCGGGAGGGCAAAGGACGAAAATATCCCTTGTCTGACACTTCGTGTCAGACGGGAGCAGGGTCATCCCGCACTAATCCCGGGGGGATTGGGATGGGTCCTGTCAACGTGGTATCAGAGCGGGGTTGTCTCTATTCGAGCAACCGTGTAGCTCCTGGAGTATGTACGCAGGTCGAGGATGTGATATCTCAAGGGGCTGCAGTTCGTAGTCAACCTGATTGTCGGGGTGCCAGTACGATAGTTAGTAGGATGGAATCATGGATTTCTTGGTTCGGCACTCGATGCCGGGGTTGCCATAGTTCTGTCAAGGTTGAACAGTGTGGGACCCTACGGAAGGATTAACGTGTTCGTATTCTGGAGTGTGATCGTGAGACGGTTAGTTGGGATCGTCTTTCACGATGTCGTAGGATTGGTTCCGACGACTAGTTGGGAATTGTGATCATCGGATGGTCGAATATTGTTGAGTTGGATGGTCGGATTGGTTGAGTTAGATGGGTTTACTGCTGTTGGCGGTTAGTAGTCGAGTTCGGGGAACTCTGGTTGAACTTATGGTAGTTGGCAGCCAGATTCGAGGAATTCTGGTTGGACTTACGGTAGGATTGGATTGTCGTCTTTACGATGTCGGGACCGCGGGGTCGGTCAGATCGTGGATTTTACTGCTTTTCGCAGTTGGGTTCAAAGTGACCCTAGGTGTGGTCGTGGAACCCTACCGTATGTGTATGGTTCGGAAATGGGAGTTGACTGGTGGTTTGACTTGGACGACTATTCGGATTTGGATTCGTTAGTCGGTCTAGTCATGTCAGCTTGTATTGGGACTGCACTTCGCAGTCAGGGTTGTACGTATCGGTTAGACCGAGTTGGTTGTCGTGCTACTTCAGTTGTGGGTTGGTGCAACTAAGGTCATGGATGACCTGGTAGACGACATTGGGTTAGTCGGGTTATAACTGGTAGAGTTTGATTTGGACAAGTTACCAAGGTTGGTACTTGTCGATGGAATCCCTGAGTGGGATACAGAGTAGTTGGTACAGGCAGTTGATTCCGTTGGATGCGGAGTCTGGATGTCTAGTCGTTAGGTCTGCACGAGGTTGTGGCAGACGCTACTATCGACAGACGTAGTCGAATTTTATCTGGTTGAGTAGACTCAGGTTGTCGTGACGATTGTGACGATGGGATTGTCAGTCGTGACGATGGTACGAGGTGCGTGAATAACGCATAAGTGTGGGTAGTGATTCTGGATTCGACTTGGTTACGTTTGAGTACGATCGCAGAATGAGACGGGGACGTACGGGGGACGTTTTCCTCTTCTCGTATGAGTTGTCAGGGTAACTATACCCAGAGGTGTTGGGTACGAAGGAGGCAGAGTTTCTCCTATTCGAGCAGAGGTACGGGGTCGTCGCTCGGTATGAGCGGAGATCCAGGGTGTCAGTTTTGCACACGGCGTGTTGATACTGACACTAGTTTTGGTGATAGTGCGTGGTACTTTTGCTGGTGCCGGTGATTGTGATGACGGTGAGTTACGAGTCAGGATGTTACTCCGACGTGATGGGCTTATGATTGGTATCTGTGGTTCGGGAGTGAATCACGGATAGTGACGGACTGGATAGGATCCAGCGGTAGTTGAGGAGTGAGGATCGAGTATTATCATGACGGATTAGTGACCGGTTGGTCAGACTCGTTCTGTCGCGGGGTTTAGCGACCAGTTGGTCAGAATTAGTCAGGATTGGTTCGAGATGGTGGGTTGCAGAGATTTGACTGCGGATCACAGCAGGGGGCTGTTGTGACTTTTCAGTAGAGTGGTACATCAGATTAGGATGAATTGACATCCTTTTGGATGTACATATACGGTCGTAAATGGGCATGTGTCCATAACCAGTCTAACGGGGACACGTGGTTGAGGTGACGAGAGGAATGCGGGTTTTCCGCATTGGTAATGGGTATGTCGAAGTCATTTTGGGTGACTTCTCAGGTTTTACCATAATTGATGGTGGTAGATGACGTTGATGATATAGATGTTGTTGGTTGCCACTAGTACACTGATTGTGTATTGGTTGGTGGACCCGGGATTTGTTCTGAATCATCAGGAGGAGATGAGTATATCGAAGTTAGGTGACTGAGATTCCTCATTTGCTACTTTGTGGCAGACGATGTTAGGTTACATGACGTGGTGAATGCAGCGAGTGTTGTTTGCATTCACGTAGGATGGATTATTCGATCATTCTTGGTTTTCCACGGTGGAATGCCAAGGATCGATACGAGGTACTCAGTGAGAACCCACAGTCTCGGCGTGTCTCGTCGTTGACTAATCTGTTTAGATGTGGGAATTGGTTTAGGACTTTGGGTATCGTTATGGATCTGGATCGTGGTCTTGATGATCCAGATAGGTGGAGAGTTTATCGCTCATACTTGGATGTTTGAGTGGAGCATATTGGGACTGAACTTCTGTTCGAGGTAAATCCCATATGGCTTATTACTCGCCTGAGTAGTTTTCCGACGTGATCGGATTTGGGTCAGCCCTGGATGGGCGAGTGTTGTGATTGGCTTCCCTATGAAGTCAATCAATAGTGTGGTCGTGATCGGTTGAACAGGTATCCGATAGGTTTGGTTTTGGTACGTCTCGGTAGACGTGAACGATATTTCAGGTTTTGGAATCAGATTTCTGGATGACGATTCAGGATTTGATTTTGGAACTTGAAAAAGGATTTCTAGATTTGGGTTTTGGAATCGGATTCTGGGTGACGATTCAGGATTTGATTCTAGAGCTTGACTGTAGATTTTCTTTTATGGATTTGGGTTCGGAATGGTTATTCCAAATGCTAGCTAACGGAATGATGATTTCGGATTCGAATTTGGACATGATATGGATATGATTTCTGGGTTTGGATTCGGGATTTCTTACGAAATTGCGAATTCGGATTCGGATTTGGGAAATAAATAATGGGTCGGAGTTTCAATTTGTCTAGTACTGGATTGGACAAATGGACTCCATAGTAGAAACGTGATCGGCTACAACCTATATGGGTGTAGGCTGATTGATGTGTAGATGTATGTACCTTGTACGTTGTTCGAGGTACAATACTGGGCATACTTGTGGTGCCTAGTGACGGTATATAGGTTATACCGGTAGTACGTTGGTGAGCGTGTTGGTAGTCGGATTGGATCCGATACCACTGGATTAGTCGAGGTCGTGAACTAGGCATTGGATACTGTGCATTGGGTCATGGTATTTCTAATGGGTCTAGGTACACACAGGTCGAGTGAAATGCTTGTGGTTAGTGTAACCACGAGTGTGTGTGTCATGTCAGTTTGCGACTGACAACTGTCAAGTACTGACAGTTTGTAGGAGGTGTCAGCGTGGATCATGGTGTGAGGTCTGATGACTCCCAGTGGGAGCAGACGTCAGGATATCTTAGTGATTGAATGAGGAACCGTAGAGTTGTTTATGTCAGCGAAAGGGTAGATTTGACAAGTGGATTGATCATAGGATACTTGGGCTACTCTGATACTGACAGGTGGTGTCAGTTCGGAGCGTACGACTTCTGCTATTCGACGTGGTCGAATGTAGACGAGGCGACATGAGCGTTAGTGGTATGTCTGGTTGCAGACGAGTAAGTATTGTTCTAGTTGGTTGGGGTACGAGGGTACACGTATTTCGAGGTTGATTCTACCTTCCACGAGGTGGATGTGGAATCAGAATAGTTGGCGTTTCGAGAACGGAACTAAATTAAGGAGGGAAGAACGGTTGGGTTTAGGTCGGTTGGAATTTCGAGGACGAAATTAATTAAGGAGGGAAGGTTGTAATGACCCGTCCCAAATTCCGTGATTAGTAGAGCGAAATCGGACGAGCGGTGCGAAATGACCGTTTTGCCCCTGATGGTGGCAAAACGTTGACTTTTCAATCGGACGGTCAAATGGACTTTGACCGATGACCGTGACGTAGTTCGTGACGTCACGAGTTCATAGACAGGTGGCACGTTCAATTCCGACGTTCGAGGAAGAAGTTATGACGTTCGGAAGTTTAGGGGCATTTTGGTAATTTGGGTGAATAGTAGGTCAAAAGTTGACTTTTTGACCGGGAGGTCCGATGGCCGAGGGCCGAAGACCGTTACGTAGATAAGGACGATACGAATCCGTAGACAGGCGGCACGTCGAATTCGGACGTTCGACGGCGAAGTTACGGTTCACGAAAGTTTCGGGATACTATTCCCGGCGACACGTTTTACGAGACAAAAAGTGCAGTTTGTCTCTAGTGGGCCCAGATATTTAATGGAGGCCCAATGGATGAGTGACACTTGTCACCCATCCACTGGCTACCATTTTCCCATTCATGCATCTCCCGTTCATCCACATCGATCATTTTCTTCCATTCCTCCCACCAAACCCGATCACCATTTCTAAGTCCAATCCAAACCCTTGACCCTATAACCCATCCGTGAGAGACCAGAGAGGGAGAGGAGGACCTGTGAAGCGTGGTGGCCGGCTGGAAGCCACGCCGCCGTGGACGGCGGCCTTGAACCCGCGAAGTGCACGGTTAGGCCCATTTTCCCTTATTTTTCGATTTGAGCATTATGGTTGGTTTTGAATGATTAAGGAATGATTATTAGGATGCTAGGAAGGTTTTAAGAGGGTTTTGGTGGTGGTTGACGGCTGGGACGCCGTGGAGGTTGATCGGGGAAGTTTGAACCGTATGGTTCAAAATGGGCTCACGGATTCTAGGTGGTTTTAGGTTGTTTAATTGATTGGGTTAGATAGGAAACTTGAAAATAGGAATTTAGAAATTGGAATGGAGGAAATCGGACCGAAAATGAGGGAGAAGGAGGCCTGGACCGGTTACGCCGGTCCAGTTGCAGAGGTCGGACCGGACCGGTCGGTTCGGACCGGTTCGATCGAAGGAAGGGGATGCACTGTAGCGGCGCGTGGCTCCCACGCGCAGCCACTTCAGGCGGCGCGTGCGGGCGCGTGCTAGGGTATTTGGGGATGGTTTCAACATACGAAATCATCTATTCGATGTAACGAACATTTTGGGACTGGTTTCGTGTCGATCGGACACCGTCTTGATATGTTTCGGGGCATCGGAAGGTTTAGGTTCGGGATTAAAAATAGTTAAAAATACGGGAAAATTACGGGGCTTTAGTGAGGGGTTATATAAGTAATTAGTAACCCTATAAATTAATTTGGACAGGTTTGGGAGTCCCGGTGACGGTGATCGGCTCGGGGAGCCGTATGGCACGCAAATCGAGGCGGCAGCTCGGACGGTCTGTGAGTGGACCTTGTTTTCTAAATTGGTGCATGCATAAATGTTTATTATATGTTTTATTACTTGTTTGATGATGCCATGGGTGCATTTGTATGTGGTTACGTATAAGCACGTATATCGAGGTTTCGGCCTTATACGGTGCTTATACGGGTCTGTATTTCTTTATTGATTTAAATGAACTGAATTTGGATTTCAAAATGATAAACTCGGGTATGAGACCCATTTGGTTTTGTCTCGGGCATATGACCTCAGATTCCGGGCACGGTGCCCAGTTGGTGTCCTATGTTCGGGTACGAGACCCAGTCACTTTACGGTTTTGATTTCAGGTCAGGGAACCTTAAATGGATTTCCCGGTTCATGACGGTTTATGGGAACCGGCATGAACTCTTAATATGGTATCATGGTTCATGACGGTTTATGGGAACTGGCATGAACCCTTGTTGGTTATTACGGTACATGACGGTTTATGGGAACCGGCATGTTACCTGGTTATGTTATTACGGTACATGACGGTTTATGGGAACCGGCATGTTACCTGATTATGGGTATTATGGATTCATGACGGTTTATGGGAACCGGCATGTTACCTGATTATGGGTATTATGGATTCATGACGGTTCAGGGGAACCGGTCATGAATGTTTATGTTATGTATATATATGTTCGTCTACCTTCCTTTACATGTTCTACTATCTCCTCCGGGGAGGGTCGTTGGCCTGGGTGGACCCCGGAGTAGTCACGGAGCACCGACTGAGTGGAGTCACCCCCCAGTTGGGTTCCTTACTCTCAGGAAGGCTATGATTACTATTACCTCGGGTAGGGTCAGTGGTCTACGGACATTGATCTTGACTTTGAGATGACTCGGATTGAGACCCGGGTAGCGCGCGCGTAGCTTTGGATACCGTGACGGGATTGGTTGTGTGACTTATATATATGTATGTGATGTATATATGATATATGATATGTGGTGTGTACAGGTGTGCACAGGATTTGAGCAGTGGCTCGTGTACTTGGTTTCTTTATGGTTTGGGGCCGAGTCCTTTATGGATTTGGGCAGTGGCCCGTATGGTCGTTTTTATTGTGGTCCTTTCGACCTTAATTTATATCTGCTTTGGGCTTAGTCCCACATATGGTTGTTTTGGATAAATGGTTTTCGAATGCATGCATGCTTTTTAGTGGAGGGTACAAATGTCTTCTCGTTAAAATGTTTTTATAAACTCTTGTTTTGTCTACTCACAGTTTTTAATGTTTTGACTGCCCTTCAGGTTGACATCGGATGTGGACTGTAGCAGAGACCGAGATATCACATGCCTCCTCCGGATCCTGGCGTACTCTGATAGCCCGGGAGGGCAAAGGACGAAAATATCCCTTGTCTGACACTTCGTGTCAGACGGGAGCAGGGTCATCCCGCACTAATCCCGGGGGGATTGGGATGGGTCCTGTCACAAAACGAACTCCACCCGTCATCTAGTTCCAATTCCGAATCCGAATCCGCAATTTCGTAAGAAGTCCCGAATCCGAACCCAAACACCATATTTATAATCCATTCCCAAATCCGAATCCGGAATCATTATTCCGTAAGCTAGCATTGGAACAATCATTCCACACCCAAATCCAGTAATCCATTTTCGAGCTTCGCAATCGAATCCTGAATCGTCACCCAGAAATTCGATTCCAAAACCCAAAATCTCGTTTACGTCCACCAAGACGTAACAAAACCGAACCTATCGGTTGTCTGTCCAAAACACTCGATTGACTTCATAGGGAAGCCAATCCCAATACTATCACGTCAAAGGTTGACAAAATCCGACCACATCGGAAACCTACTCAACCAAGTCACAAACCATATGGACTCACTCCGAAAAGAAGTCAGTCCCGTCATTTACGACTCACATATCAAGGTAAGAGTGATAAGCTCTCCACCCATCTGGATCATCACGATCACAACCCAGATCCATCGCTACGTCATCCGACAAGTAACATCACGATCCTAGATCGTCACATCGACCAAAGTCGACAACATCACAAATCAGATCCACCTAGGATCCACACTTGCTCACATAGCTTAACAATCCATCTGAAAGCTGATCGTAGGGTCTTACACCCTCAATTGAATCCTTCGCCAAATTTCCCTTGGTGGAAAGATGACCACGCATATCACCACCAAATCCAAAAGCATACAAAGCTTCTTGTGTCCAACGAACCCAAGCCAAACATGGGTCCACCCACCAATACACGCTCAACGTACTGGTAGCAACAATCATCATCTGCCACGGCAGGAAAATATGTAGTCAACCCCAATGACTTCGGAATACCAATCACCGATGCGGAAACGAGCACTCCTCTCGTCTCCCAATCACAACTCTCCCCGAAACGGGAGTTCCAACCATGTTGGGAACAGACATGCTCCCAATGAGATGTCAAGTCCAACCACTGGACTGCCCATGTCCATTCCTCACTTGGACCACCACGTGTCCAAAATCAATTCATTACTCGGACCTCACGTCCGTCAATAATCATGTATGCACACACCCCGATTCCGAACGGAATATCTACAATTTTGCCTGAATGTGCATACCATACTGCCTTTGTCTCACATCTCGACCTTAACAGGTTCACTCCTCAGGTTCCAAGTGATTCACAATCACAAAATCACACCTCAACACCCCGAATGGTTTCCCCGACTTTTCCAATTTCGATAATTTCCTTGTACTCTCTGGGGATATAAGAAGTAAACAATCTTACCAATCTCGGAGCTGACAACAACTCCAAATCCACCAATTCTCATGACATATGGAACATCATCCCTAGATTCCCCAAATTTTCAATCATACCTTAATATCCATTCATCACTTGTCATCATATACCTGTTAGGACTTATCCCAACACATCACGCCCTCCACTGGATCCCGTCCAGTCCAAGACTCAACCACCGCTGAGTCGCAGATACCAATCATCGGTTCATCATGACAGTGTCACACCCCAACTGGTGGCTCATCGTCATCACAACTACTGTCACCAGCACCAGCGCTAGTACCAGCACCAACGCACCATCATCAACACTAGTATCAGCACACAGGCATCCATACCAGTATTGGCATAAAGGCACCAA
This sequence comes from Prinsepia uniflora, assembly GCA_032719365.1. NCBI lineage: Eukaryota > Viridiplantae > Streptophyta > Magnoliopsida > Rosales > Rosaceae > Prinsepia > Prinsepia uniflora. Next base: position 38,802,324 of record CM064873.1, read on the forward strand.
CATACCCACATCCATACATAGCACACTTGTGTGCAAGGTTGTTACCCTGGATCTCCGTTCATTCCGAACGACGATCCCGTAACAGCACTCGTACCCCACGACTATGGGTACCTCCAATTTTTGCCATCAGCCCATCAGGATAATGAACGTTCCCTGAACGTCCCCAAGTATTAAAACCACACTAACTACCCTCGATAGCCAGTTATCTCGACACAACTGTCGACCAACAGTCATCGTTGTCAAGATCCGTATCCACACATCCCACCAATATTCGAGCCAACACGGGATTCCATATTTTATCTCATAACCGCATCCGTGGATCGAATCCCATAATCCAGACTAGACTCACTAGAGTCATCCACATGGTCATCCATGACCTCAGCCGCACGTCGCAGCACAATTCCTTAATTAAAGTTCACTTTTCCAGCCCATCAATTATAATTTAGGGTTCCAAAATCACACCCTAGGGTTCCACCGAACCCAACTGCCCTCTGCAGTAAAATCCACAACCTGACCGACCCCGCGGTCCTGACATCGTATAGACGTCCAATCCAATCCAATCCAATCGTCAACTCAACGTGGGTTCCATCGCGAAGGTCATCGGCTAACTCCGATGCACCAACACCCCATACACTAGCCAACACTACCAGGGTCCAAAACTTAGACCAATACTCAACTGAGTTTCGCATTTCCATAACATTATTCCAATGGGGTTCCCTGAACCTAGCTGTGCCCAGTGGCACAACAATCCATCATCACATGACCGAACCGACGGTCCCACATTACCAGTTAGTCGTATACAACCCCACTTGGGTTGAATCGCAACAATGCACGGCATATCGGGCCAAACACACCCAGTTCACCATACAAACCCAAAACTATCTATTAGGTTGACAACGGAACTGCAGTCCAAAGAGACATCACACCCTCGTCCTTCGCGCACAGAAGAGCAAAACCTGCTCTGATACCACTTGACACGACCCATCCCAATCCCCCTAGGATTACCATGGAATGTGCCATGCTCCCGTCTGACAAGAGGTGTCAGACAAGGGATAACCTATTGCCACTGCCCAAACGGGCTTCCAGAGTGCGTAAGGATCGACGGAGGAGGTGTGCGATGCTCAAGTCTCTGCTGCAGTCGTATCCGGAATCAACCTGAAGGGCATTGAAAACAAAAGCTGTGAGTGGACGAAAATAAACAAGTCTGTTTAAAACATTTATAAGACATTTATGCCCCTCAGTAAAACCATATGCATGCGCCAAAAACCAATGATCACACATTTATTTAGAAATAACCATTAGGGCCTTAGCCCGGAAACCAAAGCATAGTTTCAATTTCCAAAAGTCAATCCAAGAGTTATTCCATCAATCCAGTAATATGAACCATAAGGCATATAATATAAACCATAACCATAATTTTAGCCACTGCACTATACACTCCAATCCGACATCCCTGATGTCTGACGTCCCTGACGTCAATAAGGTCACAATCACAAGGCTACGCGTGCCACTCGGGTCTCAATTTCCGAGTTCAATCCCCGAACCCCGTTCGGTTACAGCATCCCCGATGCTTAGCGTCATAGACGCTGGACGTACTAGACGTCCGTGACCTCTCCGGGGTACCTCATCCGGAGGAGACAATATAATATGGAAGGATTTATACAGTGCAGTACTAAATACATTTTATTGATATCCACATGCAAAACATATAGGTATACATAGATAAAATCCGAACCGATCGTTACGTTTCATCAAACGGGTCTCATGCCCAAATACCGTGAAACGTGCCATAACCGAAATATCATCAAAACCATTTATTGATTCCAGCATGTGAACATATATAAAACGTAAACCAGAAAACATTTATTCAATTCCATTTTAGGGTCCCCGACCCGCAATCGTATGTAGAAATCAACTGGGCCCCTGGCCCGATTTCACAAGTTAACTGGGCCCCTGGCCCGATCCACATGTTAACTTGGCCCCTGGCCCGATTTCATAGTTCAACTGGGCCCCTGGCCCGATTTTACTTTATTCAAGTTCGTAACCATTTCATGAAATCATATCCAACCACATTTATGGAAATCGGTGCAAATCCAGAAGACCTCGGTTTACGTGCAAATACGTAATTCACCTCGAAATACGTGAAATTATTTTAAATTCACCGATATCCAAAGTAAATCATTTAATCATAATTATAAAAATCATAAAACAGTTATGAATGCATCGAATTTATGAAACCAATGTCCACTCACAGACCGTTTAACCGAGCGCCTCGATATGCGTGCCATAGGCCTTCCCGGGCCACACCACTATCACCGGGACTCCCAATCCTGTTCAAATCACATTAGAGGATTAATAACCTCATCATTAACATCCTATTCAAGTCCCGTAATTTTCTCGAATTTTTACGTATTTTTAAACTGGATTTAAAACCTTCGGACATCCCGAACAATAACGAAACGGGATCCGATCGACACGAAACCAACGCTAAAATGTTCGTTACATTGTATAGGACAAAAGTCATGTTGACCTTACCTCGAGATTCGTGCCCACGCGCCGTCACGCGCCGCCGTGAGTGGCTGCGCGTGAAAGCCACGCGCCTGCTACAGTGACTGCTACAGTCACCACCTTCACCCGTTTGTCTGGTAAACGGGTCGAAAAGCCCGCGATAGGATCCGGTTCAAATCCTAGCAATTCGACACCAATTCCATCAATTCAAAAGTCCATTAGCATCGAATTAGATTCAATTAGGGATCTGTGGACTAAATTACACACAATCATACCTCAAACCTTAAGATCAAGGATGATCACACGAAGAACAATCTGATCGCTGTTCATCATCCGAAATCCTCCCATGTCAATCAATTCTTTCAATTGATGCATCCATTAGCATCGTGAGGTCATAATGAACTCAATCCCCAGTCCAATTGCATCACTCCAAGCTTCAAATCCCACGACTCAAGCTCGAAATTTCTGAAGCCACAGTAGTTCTGTTCTTCCTCAAACGGGCCTCAATCCGCTTCGTTCCTTCGACGAAAATGATCGTGGCAATCCCAGAAGACTCAAACCAATCTCCAATTTGATCGTCAAGGCCCAAATCTTTCAATTCGATTTTCCCCCCGAATTTCGGAATTTTCGAAATTCCAGCCCCCAGCTCTCAATTAGTCCCTCGTGTTTTCCCAATTCATTCCAGTCTCAATTCTTGCCAATTTCGTTCACAAATTCAGTGGATAGAGAGGAGATTAAGGGTAGAAGAAAATTGAAGTTTGGTTGTTCACGGTTGAAGAAGTTTTGAAGAGATTAATGGAGGAATAATTCAATAATTAAACAAATAACACAATCATAATGTTCCCCCATGTTACAATTATACTAAACAATTCAGAGATCGATCGCACTAGCCATCCACCAAGCTCAATCATGGCTCCAACTCACGGCTGTTCAAAATCACAGTCCAAATTACCATTCTGCCCTTGTGCAGAAAATTACCAAAATGCCCCTCACGCATCCTGACCCGTAACTCGGTCATACGGACTCCGATTGATGCGTGCCGCCTGACATTGGATTCGTATCGACGATACCTACGTAACGGTCCTTGGCCCCCGGCCATCGAACCTCCCGATCAAAAAGTCAACATTTACCCCTTATATCGTCCAAATTACGAAAACGCCCTTGAACTTCCGCACATCATAACTTTCACCACGAACGTCGGAATCGAACGTGCCACCTGTCTATGAACTCGTGACGTCCCGAACTACGTCACGGTCATCGGTCAAAGTCCATTTGACCATCCGGAATAAAAGTCAACGTTTTGCCCACGCCCAGGGGCAAAATGGTCATTTTGCACAATTCGTCCGAAATCGCCCAACTAATCCCAGATTAGTAAATCACAATTAAATATTATTAAATCCCGATATTCGGGACGGGTCGTTACATCATACCCCGATAATGGTGTCCAATCAACCAGTAATCACAATCTGAGGATCTCGTCCCCTCGCAACTCTACGGCTCCCAACCGCTGGCCTCCACAAGAACTTGGCCATACTCTGTGCCTAACACTACACAACCACTACATGTCGTAATCGTATCCTACCATGCCACACAACAACTACTCCGGGGCATCCCCTGCTAGTCGACACACTGAAACATGCCCTACCATGCCAATTAAGATCAAACATTCCTATTCCCAACAGTCTCGCCAAGGGTTATCGTGAGCCTAGCTACTCCTAGTGAAAAAATCTCCAATCTTTGCACTTTTTTCATGGACGACCCTGACATCAGATGTCAGGACCCACCCCGGTTTCACCCCGAAACCCGAGGTCAAACCCGCTCCCGTCTGACTCCCCGACACAACACCTAAGTAAAACTCACTAAAAATCACCCAGTCAGACGCAGGAGTAAGTAGACAACATATCCCAAAGTTATCGTTTACAGAGCATAGTACGAAACAAAAGGAAAAAAAAAAACCGATAATAATTACACGCGCACGGAAGACTTAAGCACTCGAAAATCCCGCTCGTCACTTCTATGCCTCAGACACTGCCTCGACGTCAAGACCCCGCGCTATCTCCACAACCTGGAGGGCAAGTTAAAACAGAAGGTGTGAGTGGACCATAATAAAAGAAAAGTTCTAAAACAGTTATCAGAAAACCGATTTTAACCCTCCGTTTTGAAAACCACATGCACAACCAATAGTTATGAACCCAGTTATAAATCAATGCTCATCAAACATCATAAGAAACAGAAACACTATAAAACAGTTAGAAAAACCACAACATGTGAATCATAACACCGTATCAGAAACCATAAACATCAAATCATCATTTTCCGATCAAACCTGCTGGACCTATCCGAGTCTTTAAACTCCCGAGTCTTTAACCCCAATCCGGCCGGTCCCCCGTTACATATATCCGGGTCTTTAAACCCAATATCCAGATCCAGCAAATCCAATCTCAAAACCATTTGAAAACCATATATCAATCCACATCCAAATCCGAATCCGAAATCACTAGTCTGATACCCTTCCGGCATCCAAAACCGTCATTCCGAACCCAAATCCGGAATCCACTTTCCAATCTTAAAACCAAATTCCGATTAGTGAAATCCGATTCTAAAATCGAAAACCTTGATCATCGAAATCATGCTCCAAAATCCCTTTATAATCATTGAAATCATTTATCCTTTGAAAGCCCGAAAACCGTATCTTTATTTTCCAAAACCACCTTTTTCTCGTAAAACGTGCTAAAACCGTCTTTTTCTCGTAAAACGTGCAAACACATAAAATCATCATTTCATATTCAATAAACATAGATTCATAAGTAAAACCATGAAATACGTATATAAAAACAGTTATGCATGCTCGAGTTTAAGGAAAGGGTCCACTCACAGTACTGAGCCCTACTCGCGTCCCGAACGTCCAGCCCGTTCCTCGGCTTCCTCGGGAAATCCCGATCCTGTCAAGCACTGTCAAAATACGTCACTAACACGTCTACGAAACAACTACCTAATTTCCTCAAAAATCCCCGGACCGAATACTTAAAACCCGGGACCCTAAACTTTCACCCTCGCGGAACTAAACTCAAACGACTTCCGATTGACTCGAAACCAACTCCATTGAACTCATCATAACTCCTAGACCAAAAACCATGTTGACCACTTCTCCATCCGCCGCCACACGCGCCCCCACGCGCCGCCCAAAGTGGCTGCGCGTGGCCCTCACGCGCCAGCTACAGTGTCACCCCCAACCTCGAGTGCACTGTGCTGAACCGGCCGCTGCAACTGGACCGGCGAGAAGCATTCTCCACCGTCCGGCCACCATTTCCTTCCCTTCTTTCACCTACAGCTTCGTCCAGACACCACGAATCCATTCCCCAACTCCTCTTGGATCGATTCGACTCCCAGCTTCACGACTGGACCTCACACCAGACAACCATCAAACCCCTGTTTCACGATTCATCTGCTCCGGTCACCTCCCGTCACGGTGGCGACACCAGACTCACCCCACAACCTCACTGATCCTAGTCCAACACTCCTAACCCTTCGACTCACCCCAGAAGTCCACGACTTTGGGTACGAAGTTCACGGCCGAAACAGAGCACCAGAGACTCCACTTCGACTAAGCTCCGCCCTGAACACCCCCCGTCACGGCGACCATCCTAGTCGACGCCTAGGACCCTCCTGAACATCACCCTGACCTTCTATCCTCTCGACTCTCAGCCAAACCTCACGACTTTCCAAATGAACCTTCACGGGAAAACAGAGCAAATAAATCTCACCTTCGATTGCAGCTCCGCCGTGTGCACCGCCGCGTGCCACGGTGTTCGTTGGCCTCCCTGCAACCACCTACAGCTTCCCCTACCTTGGTTTGAGTCACCTCACGGCGTAGCCACCACCTCGAACTCACGGCCTCCCTGTTTCCTTCAAACTTCCGCCGCACCACCACCGTGCCGCCGTGCACGATTGCACCTACCAAAATCCGATCAGCAACTCACTCCTACCTCCCTGTCACTCTCACAACTCAATCTTCAGTCACCCTTGCACCCAGATCGATCAATTGATCTCAATCTCTCACCCTCTGTTCTCTGTTCTTTGAACACACACCAACACGAACAACACGGATGCACCCAATTAATTAGGACCGTGAACACACAGGATTGCACCAGAAGCCTCTACACACATGCCACATGTCATAATCCAATCCACACACTCCCACATGGCCCAACCTCAGCCGTCCATTTCCTTTTTTCTGCACAAATCCCAATGTGCAGAAAGACCAAAATACCCTCCAGTTTACACATTTTTACGGTTTTACCAAAACTTCCTAGACCCGTAACTTTCGCCTCGTAAGTCCGATGAATACGTGCCGCCTGTCATCGAACTCAGGACAACGAAATCTATCTAACCACCCTAGGTCAACATACCAAAACTCGATTATTCAAAAAGTCAACTATTCCCCCTAACTTACCCAATTTACGGTTAAGCCCTCAACCTTCCGAACATCACAACTTCCACATCGGATGTCGGAATCAGGCGTGCCACCTGCCTATGAATTCATGACGTCCTAAACTACGTCCTGGTCACTGGTCAACACCCATTTGACCACCCGAACCAAAAGTCAACTATTTTGCCCGGACTAGGGGCAAAATCGTCATTCTACACGCAAGGACCTATCGGGACCACCTAACCACTGATTAACCTCACTAATCTCACCTTAATCACTCTACTAATCCCAGCTCTCGGAACGGGTTGTTACATCAGACCTCCACTGATTCCCACTTTGGCACAATCCATGTTCGTCCTGACCACTCAACGGTCCCGACTCTCAGGTCGGCATACTGTGTCTACTGGTCCACTGGATCCTATCTCCAGTAACACTTCGGCTCTAAGCCGTTAGATTCACATGCACATTGATCCCACTCGGGATCAGACCTCTCGAAAACACGGCATCCTTTGCCGATTGAACCCAAAACCATCGCACCACATGTCAAACACAATCTAACCAGGGTTCGATTCCACTAAATCCTCATACTCTTACCCTCACTATCAGGTTGATGACGGGCTGTTACTACTGCAGAGACATCACATCCTCGACCTGCTCCTCACACTGATAGCAAAACATGCTCTGATACCACTTATCAAGAGCTGTCCCAAATCCCTCGGGATTAACATAGGATGTGCCTGCTCCCGTCTGACACCACGTGTCAGACCAAGGATAATTCTTGCCTCAGCCCACTCAGGGCTTCCAAAGTGCGCCAGGATCGGAGGAAGAGTGTAATGTCTCGGTCTCTGCTACAGCCTACATCCACGATCAACCTAAAAGGCATCAAAATCAATAAAAGCTATGAGTGGACAAACCAAGAAATTTAATAAAAACATTTCATAAAAAGACGTTTATGCCCTTCACTAAAAAGCATGCATGCATTCGAAAACCATTTATCAAATCAATCATTAGGGCCCTGGGCCCAAAATCGTACACCAAAGCATATGTGAACTCAGCCCCAAACCAAATCTGTAAGGACTCTGCCCAAATCAAATCACGTGGGTCTCAGCACAAAACCATTCTTAGTAAAACATCATACTCATATACATATATAAATATATACATACCCATCCTTGACATTCTCTGATCTCTAATATCTGCCCGTCACGATTTATCTATAAGTATGCATACTACTTGGGGTCTCACTCCGAGTCTACCCCTAGGATCCACGACGTCTGGGAGGATCTGTCCAAAATCCATGATCTAAGACGTCTGGAGGACAGTCTCCAGACCCATTCTGAGACTATATCATATCTCCCACTCCTGGAATGTGCTCCCTCTTGGAGTTATTCATTATAGATAGTGGATCATGACTCTCCACGATCATCGACGTCTAGAGGAGACTAAACAGCTAATATAGGAGGGTATATACATTTTCAAATACTTTCTTTCAAATCACAAATCAATTGGGTCTCATACCCAAACCTCTCAACAGGATTCCTCAAATTCGATTCAAATCCAATTTCACAGGGACTCAAGCCCGATATCACAAATCAATGAGGCCTCATGCCCGATTTCACAATTAACTGGGCCTCAAGCCCAATATCACAATCAACTGGGCCTTAAGTCCAATTCTATAAATCAACGGGGCCTCAAGCTCGATACTAGAATCAACTGGGACTCGAGCCCGATATCATAGCTCAATTGGGCCTCAAGCTCGAATTCGTAAACCAACGGGGCCACCGGCCCGATCGTATAGTCAAATGGGCCCCCAGCCCAATTTCACATCAAATCAAATGGACTATAAGTCCGATGGTTTCCAATCAAATGGGTCTCATGCCCGATTCCACATTTCTAAGTCGAAAACCCTTTCCATTTAAACCATCATAGAAAACACAACACGTATAAGCACCGTCTAAAATTGAAAACCTCGAAATACATGCAAATACATAAATACTAATACACCACAAACAAATTTACTCATGGCATCACAAAACATGTTCATTAAAACATATAAAACAGTTATGCATGCATCATTTCATAAAGTCCACTCACAGACCGTCCAAAGCTGCACCTCGATAAGCGTGCCATACGCCTCTCCGGGCTAATCACCATCACCGGGATTCCCAAACCTATCCAAATCATTTTAGAGGGTTACTAACAACCTCATTAACCTCTCATTGAGACCCCGTAATTTTCTCAAATTTTTAACTATTTTTAAACTCGATCCTAAACCTTCGGACGTCCCGAACTATATCGAAACGATGTCCGATTGACTCGAAACTTATCCCAAAATATTCGTTACATCGAATACATTAAAACACGTGTTGATCATGCCTTGAAAAGAGGGTCCACACGCCCTCACGTGCTGCCCAAACGACATGCGCGTGAAAGCCACACACGGCACTATTCATCATCCCTATCCTTGGGACACGCTGGTTTAGACCGACCTAGTCCAACCGAACCGGCATTCCCGGTTTTCCTTATTCCGGCCAGCAAATCAATATCATTTTCCTCCATTTTCATCCCTACAAATTTGTCTAACCATTCCCCCATCAACCTACGTCCTCAAAAACCTGAAAAACAGGCGAGAGATTACTTGTTTAACCGAAACCTCACGACCCTGTTTTCCTGGCCGTCGTCCAGGGCGTTGCCATTGTCCTCAGCCTTCGTTTTCGATTGCCATTTACTCGTACGACCACGACAAACGTAACCCAATCATCAGAACCCACTCCCAAACGTCCAAACTCAAACATCCAATTTTGAACTTAAAACGGGTTTATCGGGTTTACCTGGCCGTGGTTCCTCCGTCGTCCGCGACGGTTCTGTCATCCCTGGCACCCCTCAGTCTCACCCTCACTCTGTCTCTCACCCTAAGTCTAGAAGCAAGGGATTGAAATGGTTTTGGGATTGGTTTTTGGTGAGATCGGGTGAAACCCTATGAAATGAGGAATGGGATATGCATGACAGGACCCATCCCAATCCCCCCGGGATTACCGTGGAATGTGCCCTGCTCCCGTCCAACAAGGGGTGTCAGACAAGGGATAACCAACAGCCACTGCCCAAACGGGGCATCCAGATGTGCGCAAGGATCGATGGAGGAGGTGTGCAATGTCCCAGTCTCTGCTGCAATCGCATCCGTAGTCAACCTGAAGGGCATTAAAACCAAAAGCTGTGAGTGGACAAAAACCAATAAATTTACCAAATACATTTATAAGACATTTATGCCCTCCAATAAAAATGTATGCATGCCACCAAAACCAGTAACCAAAACGTTTGCTCAACCGAGCTCTTAGGGCCTTAGCCCAAAAACCGTTAACCAAAAACCAAGTGTGGGAACTCAGCCCAAAACCGTGGAATACCATCACCATACATATTAAAACCATGTGGGTCACCACCCACGACCATAAATGAACATCAATCCATAAATCCAAAACCATTTAGGGTCCCTGACCCGACATACCATTTCATAACCAATAATCCATTTTTACCACATAACACATATCCAACCAATAAGCCATTTTATTCATTAAACCATATTTTACCATTACCATCACCAGCATCCCAGATGCTTAGCGTCCCAGATTCTAGACGTCCCTGACGTCATATCTCACGGTTTCATAAGCTACGTGTGCTGCCCGGGGTCTCTCCAGGTCCATATATCTGACATCCCTGATGTCTGACGTCCCTGACGTCAATCATAGCAATCCTGCTCCTGAGTCATCATACGGTCCGGCTGCTCCGTATAATGACCCCTCGCAGGCAATGCACCGTGACTTCCCCAGTGTCCCAGACATCTGGAGGAGACCATCATATATCCTTGTGTCCAGATGGTATATGGAAAATAGTTTTATTAAATCCTTTTATCACATTATTACCATTGGGCCCTGCCCGAAATTTCCATAAAGACACACAGTTCCATTTAGGGTCCCTGACCCAAAATCACAATTATTAAATATAGGGTCCCTGACCCGAAATCACATTTATTATCCAACTGGGCCTCATGCCCGATTTTATGAACCACTGGGCCCACGACCCGATTTGTAAACCAACTGGGCCCGCAGCCCGACTTATAAACCCACTGGGCCCACGGCCCGAATTCGTAAATCAACTGGGCCCCTGGCCCGATAACATAACTCAAATGGGTCTCAGCCCGATTTCATACCAACTGGGCCCCTGGCCCGATTTCATTAACCAACTGGGCCCCCGGCCCGATTTCAAATGGACTCCAAGTCCGAAATTTCCAACATAATTGGGCCTCAAGCCCGAGTTCATATTTCCAATTTCAAAACCATTTCATCACACTATATCCAAGTCATAAATATGGAAAATCCATGTAAAATCGGAAACCTCGATTTACGTGCAAGCACGTAAATCGCCTCGAAATACGTGAAACCGTACAATTTACCAACAACCAAACCAACATCATACAATCACAATCATAATCCATGTAAAACATTTAAGCATGCATAGAATTTATAAAACCAAAGTCCACTCACAGACCGTTTTAACCGTGTGCCTCGATACGCGTGCCACCGGCCCTCCCGGGCCACACCACTATCATCGGGACTCCCAATCCTGTCCAAGTCACATTAGAGGGTCACTAACCTCATCATTAACATCCTATCAAAGTCCCGTAATTTTCCCGAATTTTTACTTATTTTTAAACTTAATTTAAAACCTTCGGACATCCCGAACAATATCGAGACGGTGTCTGATCGACATGAAACCAATTCCAAAAATGTCCGTTACATTAAATAGACAGAAGTCATGTTGACCTCACCTCGAGATTCGTGCCCACGCGCCGCCACGCGCCGCCATGAGTGGCTGCGCGTGAAACCCACGCGCCTGCTACAGTGTCACCAGCCCAACCCGTTTGTCTGGTAAACGGGTCCAATTCACCCGCGACACAACCCGGTTCCAATCCTGTCAATTCGATCCTAATTCCTTCAATTGATCATTCCATTAGCTTCGTTTTAAGTCCAATTATAAGTCTGTAACATCAATTACGCGAACACTTACCCAGATTCCATCGATTCCACGATGAACACGAAGAACACTCCGGTCACTGTTCAATCATGGGATTCCTTCAATCTCGATCGATTTCCCTAAATTGGTTCAACCAGAAGCATCAGTGGACCACGAGGAACAATTCCCCCACATCAATTTCGTCGTTTGATCAGTAAATGATCACGACTCAAGTACGAACACCGTCCACTGTGCAACCATGGAGTTTCATCGATCTCAGCCGGTTTCCTTCAATTGATGATCCCAGAAGCATCGTGGGATCATGAGGAGTCATTTCCCCACAACAATTGAGTCAATCACAGCCCCAAACTCCACGACTCAGCCTCGATTTCTTCCTCTGTCACCAAGCTCGATCAGAGCCAAAACGGCACCAATCCTTCTCGTTTTTGATGTGGATCGACTCGTCACAACCTCAGGAAGATGTTTGTAATCTCCAATTTGATCCTCACGGCTCAATTCCTTCAATTCGAATTTTCCCTCTCATTTTCCCGAAATCAAAAATCCAAAATTCAACACCCTCACAACCCCTCGTGTTTCCCGTTAATTCAATCATCATAGTCTCCCAGTTTTCTCTCAGGAACGGCAGAGAGAGGGAGCCAATTCTCCCAGTTCATACTCTCCCCAAATCGTGCGCGGTTTGAAAGAAAAACAAAGGAAAAGGAAGGAAAATGATGGATAAGGAATGATGATGTTGTAATGATGGTGTTGGGAGGGAAACATGGAGCTGGAACAAGGGATGGGTGACCACTTGTCACTCATCCGGATGTGCATAGTCAACGGTCACTATTCATTATTATATTATTATTTTAATCCCGGCCTCGGTTCGTTAGTTCGTTTCCTTGACCATAACGTCGTCGTCGGATCTCCGATTTCGGCATGCCGCCTGTCGTTGGATTCGTATCGACGATACCTACGTAACGGTCCTTGGCCCTCGCCCATCGGACCTCCCGGTCAGAAAGTCAACATTTGGCCCCTAATAAGCCAAATTACCAAAATACCCCTCAACTTCCGAACACCATAACTTTCTCTACGAATGTCGGAATCGAACGTGCCACCTGTCTATGAACTCGTGACGTCCCGAACTACGTCACGGTCATCGGACAAAGTCCGTTTGACCACCCGATCAAAAAGTCAACATTTTGCCCACGACCAGGGGCAAAACGGTCATTTTGCACAATTTGTCCGATTCCGCCCTACTAAGCACCGTTCAACCTCACTAATCAAGATTAGTCACTAAACTAATCCCGGAATTCGGGACGGGTCGTTACAATCTTCCCTCCTTAATAAATTTCGTCCTCGAAATTCCAGCCGATCTAATCTCAACGTACTTCCCTCCTTAATAAGTTTCGCTCTCGAAACTCGACTATCCTGATTCCACAAACACCCCGCGGAAAGTGGAATTGACCACGCAACACGTGTACACCCGTACACCAACTACTTAGACAAAACTTGTCTACACCCAAACGTATCACTGGTACTCAAAACGCAATGACTACATTCGACCCCGTCGAATGACCGAAACTACTTGTTTCGAATTTGACCACTTGTCAAATCGACCCTCTCGTTAACGCAACAACTCGACGGTTCCTTTCCCACTCCCACTAGGAGTCAGCTGACCCCACTCAACGATCTATGTTGACACATCCTGACAAACTCACCACACAGTTGTTGTCAGTCGAAAACTGACACTAGACTCACTCGTGGCTACACATGCCACCAACGTACTCGACTCACCAATACCCTTACCGACATTTCACACGACCTGTGTGTAATTAAACACATCGGAATTACCATGACCCATTGCATAGTAATGTCCGGTCCACAACCAATCCCATGGTATCGGCACCAATCCGACTACCAACACGTTCACCGACACACCTCGGGTATATCCCGTATACTGTAACTAGACATCACGAGTCTACAAGGTATTGTACCTCGAACCATGTACGAAGTACACACATCTACCTAATGACCAGACTACAACCACCTAGGTCATAGCCAAACACGTTCCAATAATGGAGTACGTTTGCCCAAATCCAGCATGAGACAAAACGAAACTCCACCCAACATCTAGTTCCAATTCCGAATCCAAATCCGCAATTTCGTAAAAAATCCCGGATCCAAACCCAGACATCACAGTTTAACTCATTTCCAAATCCGAATCCGAAATCATTATTCCGTAAGCTAGCATTTGGAATAACCATTCCGTACCCAAATCCGGAAATATACTTTCAAGTTCCAAAATCGAATCCTGAATCGTCACCCAGAAATTCGATTCCAAATCCCGAAATCTCATTCACATTTCCACGACACACAAAAACCTAACCTATCGGTTACCCGTTCAATACACTTGATTGACTTCATAGGGAAGCCAATCCAACCTCCACACGTCTAAGGTTGACAAAATTCAACTACCTTGGAAACCTACTCACCCGAGTGGGATACCATACGGGCCCCACTTCGAAACGAAGTTCAATCTCGTCATTTACGACTCACACACCCAAGTTCGTATCGATCCTTGTCATTCCACCTAGGAAAACCAAGGATGATCCAAAATAATGACACCAATACTCATCCTACGTGGATGCAACAAAACTCACTGCACTCTCCACGCCATGTACCCCAACATCGTCTGCCACCAAGCAGAAAATGAAAAATCTCGTTTACCTAATTTCGAACACGTAGCTCCTCCTAAGGACCTCACAACACACGCGGGCTCACCAACCAATGCACGCTCAACGTACTGGTAACTACAGTCAATGTCTGTCAGGGCAGAAAGCAAGAAGTCAACCCCAATGACTTCGGAATACCAATCACCAAAAACGAACACCACTCTCGTTCCCCAATCACAACTCTCTTCGGCACTAAGGTTCCAACCATGTTGGAAACAGATATGCTCCCAACAAGACGTCAAGTCTAACCACTAGACTTCCTACCTCCTCAATGCACTTGGACAACCCCGTGTCCACAATCAATCCTTTATTGTTCCGTTCGCACATCCCGACCTTTACAGGTTCAACACTCGGTTTTCCAAGTTCTCAATTACAAATTCCTACCTTTATACCACTAATGGTTTTTCCTCGCCTTTTCCAGTTTTAATCATTTCCATGTACATTTTAGGGATATTTAAAAACATAAAATCGCACAAATTTTGGAGTTGCCAACAACTCCCCCAAATCCACCAATTATCATGACGTAGGGGACGTCATCCCAAGATTACTCAAGTCTCAATTATACCCTTTTTAATCCACTCCTTACTGGTTATCTCACCACTATTGGAACTTATCCCAACACATTACGATCTTAACTGGAACCCATCCAGTCCATCACTCAACCAATACAGAATCTCAAGGACCGAACATATGTTCATCATGACGGAGTCACACCCCAATTTGTGGCTCATCGTCAACACCATTACCGACGCTAGCACCAGCGCTAGTACCAGCACCAACACACTATCAACAACACTAGTATCAGCACACAGGCATCCATACTAGCATCAGTACAAAAGTACCAACCCGCAAACATCCATACTTGCACACCGTGTGCAAATACGACAATCCTGGATCTCCGTTCATACCGAACGACGATCCCGTACCTCACGACTATGGGTACCACCACTCTGACAATCCACATCAGGAAAATGAACGTTCCCTGAACGTCCCCTGATCCCCAAGTATCAGACCACACTAATTACCCTCGATAGCCAGTCATCTCCATATGACTACCGACCAACTGTCATTACTATCAAGATCCGCATCCACACATCACACCAATACCCGATCCAACACAGGATTCCACAATTTATCTCAGAACCGTATCCGTAAATCGGATCCCATAGTTCTGCCTAGACTCACCAGAGCCATCCACATGGTCATCCATGACCTCAGCCACTCGTCGCAGCACAAGTTCTCACCCGCTAATCAGAATTAAGTTTTACCTTTTTCTAGGGTTCCACAATCACACCCTATGGTTCAACCGAACCAAACAGTTTTCCGTAATATAAAATCCACAACCTGACCGACCCCGCGGTCCTGACATCGAATAGACGTCAAATCCAATCCTACCATCCCATCAACGTGGGTTCCACCACTAGGTCATCGGCCAACTCCGATGAACCAACATCCCTCACACTAGAAACCACCACAAGGGTTCACATTTTAGACCATTACTCACATGAGGTTCCCCGAACCTGGCTGCACCTAGCAGCACAACAATCCAATATCACATGACCGAACCGACGGTCCCACTATACCAGTTCACCACAATCAACCCCACTTGGGTCGAATCACATGAACGCACGGCGTATCGGGCCAATCGCACTCCATCCACTATCCAAACCCAAAAACTATCTATCAGGTTGATAACGAATTGCAGCCCAATGAGACATCACACCCTCGACCTGCGCGCACAAATAGAGCAACCGTGCTCTGATACCAAGTTGACAGGACCCATCCCAATCCCCCCGGGATTACCGTGGAATGTGCCCTGCTCCCGTCCAACAAGGGGTGTCAGACAAGGGATAACCAAGAGCCACTGCCCAAACGGGGCATCCAGAGTGCGCAAGGATCGATGGAGGAGGTGTGCAATGTCCCAGTCTCTGCTGCAATCGCATCCGTAGTCAACCTGAAGGGCATTAAAACCAAAAGCTGTGAGTGGACAAAAACCAATAAATTTACCAAATACATTTATAAGACATTTATGCCCTCCAATAACAACGTATGCATGCCACCAAAACCAGTAACCAAAACGTTTGCTCAACCGAGCTCTTAGGGCCTTAGCCCAAAAACCGTTAACCAAAAACCAAGTGTGGGAACTCAGCCCAAAACCGTGGAATACCATCACCATACATATTAAAACCATGTGGGTCACCACCCACGACCATAAATGAACATCAATCCATAAATCCAAAACCATTTAGGGTCCCTGACCCGACATACCATTTCATAACCAATAATCCATTTTTACCACATAACACATATCCAACTAATAAGCCATTTTATTCATTAAACCATATCTTACCATTACCATCACCAGCATCCCAGATGCTTAGCGTCCCAGATGCTAGACGTCCCTGACGTCATATCTCACGGTTTCATAAGCTACGCGTGCTGCCCGGGGTCTCTCCGGGTCCATATATCTGACATCCCTGATGTCTGACGTCCCTGACGTCAATCATAGCAATCCTGCTCCAGAGTCATCATACGGTCCGGCTGCTCCGTATAATGACCCCTCGCAGGCAATGCACCGTGACTTCCCCAGTGTCCCAGACATCTGGAGGAGACCATCATATATCCTGGTGTCCAGATGGTATATGGAAAACAGTTTTATTAAATCCTTTTATCACATTATTACCATTGGGCCCTGCCCGAAATTTCCATAAAGACACACAGTTCCATTTAGGGTCCCTGACCCAAAATCACAATTATTAAATATAGGGTCCCTGACCCGAAATCACATTTATTATCCAACTGGGCCTCATGCCCGATTTTATGAACCACTGGGCCCACGGCCCGATTTGTAAACCAACTGGGCCCGCAACCCGACTTATAAACCCACTGGGCCCACGGCCCGAATTCGTAAATCAACTGGGCCCCTGGCCCGATAACATAACTCAAAAGGGTCTCAGCCCGATTTCATACCAACTGGGCCCCTGGCCCGATTTCATTAACCAACTGGGCCCCCGGCCCGATTTCAAATGGACTCCAAGTCCGAAATTTCCAACATAATTGGGCCTCAAGCCCGAGTTCATATTTCCAATTTCAAAACCATTTCATCACACTATATCCAAGTCATAAATATGAAAAATCCATGTAAAATCGGAAACCTCGATTTACGTGCAAGCACGTAAATCGCCTCGAAATACGTGAAACCGTACAATTTACCAACAACCAAACCAACATCATACAATCACAATCATAATCCATGTAAAACATTTAAGCATGCATAGAATTTATAAAACCAAAGTCTACTCACAGACCGTTTTAACCGTGTGCCTCGATACGCGTGCCACCGGCCCTCCCGGGCCACACCACTATCACCGGTACTCCCAATCCTGTCCAAGTCACATTAGAGGGTCACTAACCTCATCATTAACATCCTATCAAAGTCCCGTAATTTTCCCGAATTTTTACTTATTTTTAAACTTAATTTAAAACCTTCGGACATCCCGAACAATATCGAGACGGTGTCCGATCGACATGAAACCAATTCCAAAATGTCCGTTACATTAAATAGGACAGAAGTCATGTTGACCTCACCTCGAGATTCGTGCCCACGCGCCGCCACGCGCCGCCGTGAGTGGCTGCGCGTGAAACCCACGCGCCTGCTACAGTGTCACCAGCCCAACCCGTTTGTCTGGTAAACGGGTCCAATTCACCCGCGACACAACCCGGTTCCAATCCTGTCAATTCGATCCTAATTCCTTCAATTGATCATTCCATTAGCTTCGTTTTAAGTCCAATTATAAGTCTGTAACATCAATTACGCGAACACTTACCCAGATTCCATCGATTCCACGATGAACACGAAGAACACTCCGGTCACTGTTCAATCATGGGATTCCTTCAATCTCGATCGATTTCCCTAAATTGGTTCAACCAGAAGCATCAGTGGACCACGAGGAACAATTCCCCCACATCAATTTCGTCGTTTGATCAGTAAATGATCACGACTCAAGTACGAACACCGTCCACTGTGCAACCATGGAGTTTCATCGATCTCAGCCGGTTTCCTTCAATTGATGATCCCAGAAGCATCGTGGGATCATGAGGAGTCATTTCCCCACAACAATTGAGTCAATCACAGCCCCAAACTCCACGACTCAGCCTCGATTTCTTCCTCTGTCACCAAGCTCGATCAGAGCCAAAACGGCACCAATCCTTCTCGTTTTTGATGTGGATCGACTCGTCACAACCTCAGGAAGATGTTTGTAATCTCCAATTTGATCCTCACGGCTCAATTCCTTCAATTCGAATTTTCCCTCTCATTTTCCCGAAATCAAAAATCCAAAATTCAACACCCTCACAACCCCTCGTGTTTCCCCGTTAATTCAATCATCATAGTCTCCCAGTTTTCTCTCAGGAACGGCAGAGAGAGGGAGCCAATTCTCCCAGTTCATACTCTCCCCAAATCGTGCGCGGTTTGAAAGAAAAACAAAGGAAAAGGAAGGAAAATGATGGATAAGGAATGATGATGTTGTAATGATGGTGTTGGGAGGGAAACATGGAGCTGGAAACAAGGGATGGGTGACACTTGTCACTCATCCGGATGTGCATAGTCAACGGTCACTATTCATTATTATATTATTATTTTAATCCCGGCCTCGGTTCGTTAGTTCGTTTCCTTGACCATAACGTCGTCGTCGGATCTCCGATTTCGGCATGCCGCCTGTCGTTGGATTCGTATCGACGATACCTACGTAACGGTCCTTGGCCCTCGCCCATCGGACCTCCCGGTCAGAAAGTCAACATTTGGCCCCTAATAAGCCAAATTACCAAAATACCCCTCAACTTCCGAACACCATAACTTTCTCTACGAATGTCGGAATCGAACGTGCCACCTGTCTATGAACTCGTGACGTCCCGAACTACGTCACGGTCATCGGACAAAGTCCGTTTGACCACCCGATCAAAAAGTCAACATTTTGCCCACGACCAGGGGCAAAACGGTCATTTTGCACAATTTGTCCGATTCCGCCCTACTAAGCACCGTTCAACCTCACTAATCAAGATTAGTCACTAAACTAATCCCGGAATTCGGGACGGGTCGTTACAATCTTCCCTCCTTAATAAATTTCGTCCTCGAAATTCCAGCCGATCTAATCTCAACGTACTTCCCTCCTTAATAAGTTTCGCTCTCGAAACTCGACTATCCTGATTCCACAAACACCCCGCGGAAAGTGGAATTGACCACGCAACACGTGTACACCCGTACACCAACTACTTAGACAAAACTTGTCTACACCCAAACGTATCACTGGTACTCAAAACGCAATGACTACATTCGACCCCGTCGAATGACCGAAACTACTTGTTTCGAATTTGACCACTTGTCAAATCGACCCTCTCGTTAACGCAACAACTCGACGGTTCCTTTCCCACTCCCACTAGGAGTCAGCTGACCCCACTCAACGATCTATGTTGACACATCCTGACAAACTCACCACACAGTTGTTGTCAGTCGAAAACTGACACTAGACTCACTCGTGGCTACACATGCCACCAACGTACTCGACTCACCAATACCCTTACCGACATTTCACACGACCTGTGTGTAATTAAACACATCGGAATTACCATGACCCATTGCATAGTAATGTCCGGTCCACAACCAATCCCATGGTATCGGCACCAATCCGACTACCAACACGTTCACCGACACACCTCGGGTATATCCCGTATACTGTAACTAGACATCACGAGTCTACAAGGTATTGTACCTCGAACCATGTACGAAGTACACACATCTACCTAATGACCAGACTACAACCACCTAGGTCATAGCCAAACACGTTCCAATAATGGAGTACGTTTGCCCAAATCCAGCATGAGACAAAACGAAACTCCACCCAACATCTAGTTCCAATTCCGAATCCAAATCCGCAATTTCGTAAGAAATCCCGGATCCAAACCCAGACATCACAGTTTAACTCATTTCCAAATCCGAATCCGAAATCATTATTCCGTAAGCTAGCATTTGGAATAACCATTCCGTACCCAAATCCGGAAATATACTTTCAAGTTCCAAAATCGAATCCTGAATCGTCACCCAGAAATTCGATTCCAAATCCCGAAATCTCATTCACATTTCCACGACACACAAAAACCTAACCTATCGGTTACCCGTTCAATACACTTGATTGACTTCATAGGGAAGCCAATCCAACCTCCACACGTCTAAGGTTGACAAAATTCAACTACCTTGGAAACCTACTCACCCGAGTGGGATACCATACGGGCCCCACTTCGAAACGAAGTTCAATCTCGTCATTTACGACTCACACACCCAAGTTCGTATCGATCCTTGTCATTCCACCTAGGAAAACCAAGGATGATCCAAAATAATGACACCAATACTCATCCTACGTGGATGCAACAAAACTCACTGCACTCTCCACGCCATGTACCCCAACATCGTCTGCCACCAAGCAGAAAATGAAAAATCTCGTTTACCTAATTTCGAACACGTAGCTCCTCCTAAGGACCTCACAACACACGCGGGCTCACCAACCAATGCACGCTCAACGTACTGGTAACTACAGTCAATGTCTGCCAGGGCAGAAAGCAAGAAGTCAACCCCAATGACTTCGGAATACCAATCACCAAAAACGAACACCACTCTCGTTCCCCAATCACAACTCTCTTCGGCACTAAGGTTCCAACCATGTTGGAAACAGATATGCTCCCAACAAGACGTCAAGTCTAACCACTAGACTTCCTACCTCCTCAATGCACTTGGACAACCCCGTGTCCACAATCAATCCTTTATTGTTCCGTTCGCACATCCCGACCTTTACAGGTTCAACACTCGGTTTTCCAAGTTCTCAATTACAAATTCCTACCTTTATACCACTAATGGTTTTTCCTCGCCTTTTCCAGTTTTAATCATTTCCATGTACATTTTAGGGATATTTAAAAACATAAAATCGCACAAATTTTGGAGTTGCCAACAACTCCCCCAAATCCACCAATTATCATGACGTAGGGGACGTCATCCCAAGATTACTCAAGTCTCAATTATACCCTTTTTAATCCACTCCTTACTGGTTATCTCACCACTATTGGAACTTATCCCAACACATTACGATCTTAACTGGAACCCATCCAGTCCATCACTCAACCAATACCGAATCTCAAGGACCGAACATATGTTCATCATGACGGAGTCACACCCCAATTTGTGGCTCATCGTCAACACCATTACCGACGCTAGCACCAGCGCTAGTACCAGCACCAACACACTATCAACAACACTAGTATCAGCACACAGGCATCCATACTAGCATCAGTACAAAAGTACCAACCCGCAAACATCCATACTTGCACACCGTGTGCAAATACGACAATCCTGGATCTCCGTTCATACCGAACGACGATCCCGTACCTCACGACTATGGGTACCACCACTCTGACAATCCACATCAGGAAAATGAACGTTCCCTGAACGTCCCCTGATCCCCAAGTATCAGACCACACTAATTACCCTCGATAGCCAGTCATCTCCATATGACTACCGACCAACTGTCATTACTATCAAGA
This sequence comes from Prinsepia uniflora, assembly GCA_032719365.1. Taxonomy (NCBI): domain Eukaryota; kingdom Viridiplantae; phylum Streptophyta; class Magnoliopsida; order Rosales; family Rosaceae; genus Prinsepia; species Prinsepia uniflora. The sequence goes on from CM064873.1 coordinate 38,824,587, forward strand.
TCCGCATCCACACATCACACCAATACCCGATCCAACACAGGATTCCACAATTTATCTCAGAACCGTATCCGTAAATCGGATCCCATAGTTCTGCCTAGACTCACCAGAGCCATCCACATGGTCATCCATGACCTCAGCCACTCGTCGCAGCACAAGTTCTCACCCGCTAATCAGAATTAAGTTTTACCTTTTTCTAGGGTTCCACAATCACACCCTATGGTTCAACCGAACCAAACAGTTTTCCGTAATATAAAATCCACAACCTGACCGACCCCGCGGTCCTGACATCGAATAGACGTCAAATCCAATCCTACCATCCCATCAACGTGGGTTCCACCACTAGGTCATCGGCCAACTCCGATGAACCAACATCCCTCACACTAGAAACCACCACAAGGGTTCACATTTTAGACCATTACTCACATGAGGTTCCCCGAACCTGGCTGCACCTAGCAGCACAACAATCCAATATCACATGACCGAACCGACGGTCCCACTATACCAGTTCACCACAATCAACCCCACTTGGGTCGAATCACATGAACGCACGGCGTATCGGGCCAATCGCACTCCATCCACTATCCAAACCCAAAAACTATCTATCAGGTTGATAACGAATTGCAGCCCAATGAGACATCACACCCTCGACCTGCGCGCACAAATAGAGCAACCGTGCTCTGATACCAAGTTGACAGGACCCATCCCAATCCCCCCGGGATTACCGTGGAATGTGCCCTGCTCCCGTCCAACAAGGGGTGTCAGACAAGGGATAACCAAGAGCCACTGCCCAAACGGGGCATCCAGAGTGCGCAAGGATCGATGGAGGAGGTGTGCAATGTCCCAGTCTCTGCTGCAATCGCATCCGTAGTCAACCTGAAGGGCATTAAAACCAAAAGCTGTGAGTGGACAAAAACCAATAAATTTACCAAATACATTTATAAGACATTTATGCCCTCCAATAACAACGTATGCATGCCACCAAAACCAGTAACCAAAACGTTTGCTCAACCGAGCTCTTAGGGCCTTAGCCCAAAAACCGTTAACCAAAAACCAAGTGTGGGAACTCAGCCCAAAACCGTGGAATACCATCACCATACATATTAAAACCATGTGGGTCACCACCCACGACCATAAATGAACATCAATCCATAAATCCAAAACCATTTAGGGTCCCTGACCCGACATACCATTTCATAACCAATAATCCATTTTTACCACATAACACATATCCAACTAATAAGCCATTTTATTCATTAAACCATATCTTACCATTACCATCACCAGCATCCCAGATGCTTAGCGTCCCAGATGCTAGACGTCCCTGACGTCATATCTCACGGTTTCATAAGCTACGCGTGCTGCCCGGGGTCTCTCCGGGTCCATATATCTGACATCCCTGATGTCTGACGTCCCTGACGTCAATCATAGCAATCCTGCTCCAGAGTCATCATACGGTCCGGCTGCTCCGTATAATGACCCCTCGCAGGCAATGCACCGTGACTTCCCCAGTGTCCCAGACATCTGGAGGAGACCATCATATATCCTGGTGTCCAGATGGTATATGGAAAACAGTTTTATTAAATCCTTTTATCACATTATTACCATTGGGCCCTGCCCGAAATTTCCATAAAGACACACAGTTCCATTTAGGGTCCCTGACCCAAAATCACAATTATTAAATATAGGGTCCCTGACCCGAAATCACATTTATTATCCAACTGGGCCTCATGCCCGATTTTATGAACCACTGGGCCCACGGCCCGATTTGTAAACCAACTGGGCCCGCAACCCGACTTATAAACCCACTGGGCCCACGGCCCGAATTCGTAAATCAACTGGGCCCCTGGCCCGATAACATAACTCAAAAGGGTCTCAGCCCGATTTCATACCAACTGGGCCCCTGGCCCGATTTCATTAACCAACTGGGCCCCCGACCCGATTTCAAATGGACTCCAAGTCCGAAATTTCCAACATAATTGGGCCTCAAGCCCGAGTTCATATTTCCAATTTCAAAACCATTTCATCACACTATATCCAAGTCATAAATATGGAAAATCCATGTAAAATCGGAAACCTCGATTTACGTGCAAGCACGTAAATCGCCTCGAAATACGTGAAACCGTACAATTTACCAACAACCAAACCAACATCATACAATCACAATCATAATCCATGTAAAACATTTAAGCATGCATAGAATTTATAAAACCAAAGTCTACTCACAGACCGTTTTAACCGTGTGCCTCGATACGCGTGCCACCGGCCCTCCCGGGCCACACCACTATCACCGGTACTCCCAATCCTGTCCAAGTCACATTAGAGGGTCACTAACCTCATCATTAACATCCTATCAAAGTCCCGTAATTTTCCCGAATTTTTACTTATTTTTAAACTTAATTTAAAACCTTCGGACATCCCGAACAATATCGAGACGGTGTCCGATCGACATGAAACCAATTCCAAAATGTCCGTTACATTAAATAGGACAGAAGTCATGTTGACCTCACCTCGAGATTCGTGCCCACGCGCCGCCACGCGCCGCCGTGAGTGGCTGCGCGTGAAACCCACGCGCCTGCTACAGTGTCACCAGCCCAACCCGTTTGTCTGGTAAACGGGTCCAATTCACCCGCGACACAACCCGGTTCCAATCCTGTCAATTCGATCCTAATTCCTTCAATTGATCATTCCATTAGCTTCGTTTTAAGTCCAATTATAAGTCTGTAACATCAATTACGCGAACACTTACCCAGATTCCATCGATTCCACGATGAACACGAAGAACACTCCGGTCACTGTTCAATCATGGGATTCCTTCAATCTCGATCGATTTCCCTAAATTGGTTCAACCAGAAGCATCAGTGGACCACGAGGAACAATTCCCCCACATCAATTTCGTCGTTTGATCAGTAAATGATCACGACTCAAGTACGAACACCGTCCACTGTGCAACCATGGAGTTTCATCGATCTCAGCCGGTTTCCTTCAATTGATGATCCCAGAAGCATCGTGGGATCATGAGGAGTCATTTCCCCACAACAATTGAGTCAATCACAGCCCCAAACTCCACGACTCAGCCTCGATTTCTTCCTCTGTCACCAAGCTCGATCAGAGCCAAAACGGCACCAATCCTTCTCGTTTTTGATGTGGATCGACTCGTCACAACCTCAGGAAGATGTTTGTAATCTCCAATTTGATCCTCACGGCTCAATTCCTTCAATTCGAATTTTCCCTCTCATTTTCCCGAAATCAAAAATCCAAAATTCAACACCCTCACAACCCCTCGTGTTTCCCCGTTAATTCAATCATCATAGTCTCCCAGTTTTCTCTCAGGAACGGCAGAGAGAGGGAGCCAATTCTCCCAGTTCATACTCTCCCCAAATCGTGCACGGTTTGAAAGAAAAACAAAGGAAAAGGAAGGAAAATGATGGATAAGGAATGATGATGTTGTAATGATGGTGTTGGGAGGGAAACATGGAGCTGGAAACAAGGGATGGGTGACACTTGTCACTCATCCGGATGTGCACAGTCAACGGTCACTATTCATTATTATATTATTATTTTAATCCCGGCCTCGGTTCGTTAGTTCGTTTCCTTGACCATAACGTCGTCGTCGGATCTCCGATTTCGGCATGCCGCCTGTCGTTGGATTCGTATCGACGATACCTACGTAACGGTCCTTGGCCCTCGCCCATCGGACCTCCCGGTCAGAAAGTCAACATTTGGCCCCTAATAAGCCAAATTACCAAAATACCCCTCAACTTCCGAACACCATAACTTTCTCTACGAATGTCGGAATCGAACGTACCACCTGTCTATGAACTCGTGACGTCCCGAACTACGTCACGGTCATCGGTCAAAGTCCGTTTGACCGCCCGATCAAAAAGTCAACATTTTGCCCACGACCAGGGGCAAAACGGTCATTTTGCACAATTTGTCCGATTCCGCCCTACTAAGCACCGTTCAACCTCACTAATCAAGATTAGTCACTAAACTAATCCCGGAATTCGGGACGGGTCGTTACATGCATGTATAGGAAATGGTGGGAAATGGATGAATGACACTTGTAATGCATCCATTGGGCTTGCCCCTAAATATCTGGGCCCACTGAGTGACAAAAGTTCCATGTCTCGTAAAACGTGCAATAGTTCTTCGGAACTTTGCTGAACCGTAACTTTGCCGTTGAACGTTCGATTTGACGTGCCACCTGTCTACGGACTCGTGACGTCCCGATCTACGTCACTATCATCGGTCCTCGTGCATCGGACCTCCTGAGTCAAAAGTCAACTTTTTACCCTCTTCAAGGGCAAAATCATAATTTCACCCTGAACGTCTGTTAATACTCGGCTAATCACCAATTAGTCTCGCTAATCCGTAATTAGTCTTAATTAATCCCTAGAATCAAGGACGGGTCGTTACATACTGTTAGTTTTGTTGTCTTTTCCTTGCGGTTTGTATTGGAATGAATTTGGCATTTCGGTGGCTACTTGACATTTTGCTTCCTTGACCATATCTCGATGCTCACCTAATGTTCTCATCTTCTTTATTCTTTATTTGTTTTATTCTTTTATTCTTTAATTATTTTATTCATTTATTCTTTAATTCTTTCATTAATTAATTAATTTATTTATTTATTCTTTTATTCATTATTCTTTCTCACTAATATATTACTAATGTTCCCCAATTTCTCCGGTTATGAACGATCCCTATTTACCAATGACATATTTACACAAAAAGGGTTTAAGTTACATAATACTTAAATTACGTGTTTTAATTTCATGCGTAGTTTGAGTGTTTATCAATTTTTGGCCCCATTGTCGGGGAAATTGAAAATCATTTTTAATATGTTAGTGTGTGTGTGTGTGTGTGTGTGTGTGTGTGTGTGTGTGTGTGTGTGTGTGTGTGTGTGTGTGTGTGTGTGTGTGTATAAATTGTGCATATTTTATTTGTTTATAATTTTTAATTTTCGTTCATATTTTTATTTGTTCATAACTTTCATATACTTGTTTATAATTTTTATACGTGTTTATATCATAATTGTTCATTTTCATTTTGTTCTTATTTTATTTGTTCCTTTTTTCACATGTACATATATACTTGTTTATCATTTCTATTTTTATACTTGTTCATATATGTTCATTTTTTTATATACTTTTTCATATTATATTTTTGTATGTAAATTTAAATTCTTATCACACTTGTATATATTTGTTATACATGTACATAATGTTCATTTTTTTTACTTGTTCATAAATTCATATTGTACATGTTCACTTTTCCTTATTTTTACTTTTATTTATTTTGATTTTTTTTTTAATTTAGAAGAAAAATTCGTAAAAAATAATTTTTTTTCTTCATTTATTTATTTATTTTTATTTTTTAAAAAAGAAAAAATTCCAAATTTTTTTTTACATAAAGAAAACATTTTCATTACCTCAAAAGAAAATTTATTTCGAATTTGTTTTTTTTTTACTTTCATACTTCTTTAGTTTTAGCTTCATGTTAGTGTTAATTCATACTTGTGAATCAATTTTGTACATATGTTACTTGTTATTCTTCATACTTATACATAATTATTATATTTATTCATAATTTTCATTTGTATACTTGTTCATAATTTTTATTTTTATACTTATTTATGTAAATTCAAACTCTTATTATACTTGTTCATACTTTATTTATAATTGTATATACTTGTTTATGATTGTTATTACTTATTCATACTTGTTCATAAATTGTTCATAATTTTTATGTTTCATAGTGTTCATTCATACTTGTTGATAATTTTTATTTTTATACTTGCTCATATTTGTACATATTTTTTCATACTTATTTGTTTGTACTTGTTCATAATTTCTATATTACTTGTTTACATTTATTTTATTTATGTATTTTATGTGTGTATGTATTAGTTTAAGTTTGTCTTTTTCTTCATCTAAAAAAAATTCCTTTTTCGTTTCAACTTATTTATCATTACTTATTCTTTAATTAATGAAATAAATAAAATTTTCATTTCAAATTTTCTTATCTTAACTTTGTGTTAGTGTGAATATATACTTGTAAATAAATCTTGTGCATAATCAATATGTTAGTGTGAAAATCATTACTTGTGAATATCATTATTTGTGCATAAAACCATACTTGTGAATAAATTGTTCATATTTGTATAAATTGTTCATTTGTAAATTGTCATATTATACTTGTAAATTGTGCATAAAACCATACTTGTGAATAATTCTTGCATTCATGCATTAGTCTCGGCTATATGTATATCACTTGTGCTTTAGAGTTTATATTTTGATCTTTAATGGAATATGTGAAGTCTCTTTTGTTAACTTTCACCTGCGGTGATTGTTAAAACTTGAGTTATCTTAGTTCATCTGGAGTAAGAAATTTTCGAGGGTGATGTCTAGGACAGGAGACGGTACTCATAACGGGTTTTGGATCTACGAAAAGGACATCAATGGAGTTTAAGCCTCGGGATGTCTTGAAATTAGCCCTGCCTCTTATGTTTATTCTTTCTAACCTAGTCATCTTTGGACTTGTCCAAACAAACAGTTGAATAAATTTAAGGTATTTACTTGGGCCACACGGACGTAGAAGTCTCCATATAAACTTTAAAGCTATGTGAACCATATATATCTTTGACTTCCTCAACATGTAAATATTATTTCCTATTGCATTTGTAAATTGCATAACCACCCTAAGGTTTCATGATGCTCGGATTTCATCCCCGGGCCCCCTAGACTAAGTGAATTAAGGGAAGTGAGATCAAAGGTGCAGACCATTTTGTCATGCATTTTCACGTAACTTTTATGTCTTGTACAGGTTCTAACAATTTCTCTCTTATGCATTCACATCATTTTTCTTGTAGATACCCATGTGTTGCATTAGTTTAAACATTTTTGGAACTTGTGCATTAGCTTAATTTTATTGTGACTTTACTTTGTGCATTCTAAACTTGTTCATATTTTGTTATTTCATACTTGTATATATCATATTACACTTGTTTTTACATTTTCTTGCATTACTTGTCATGACAACTTAACTTGCATTTTTAACTTAACTTACATTTTTTGTAACGACCCGTCCCGAATTCCGGGATTAGATTAGTGACTAATCAGGATTAGTGAGGTTAATCCGTGATTAGTTGGGCGCAATCGGACGAACGATGCAAAATGACCGTTTTACCCTTGGAATGGGTAAAACGTTGACATTTCATTCTGGCGGTCAAATGGATTTTGACCGATGACCATGACGTAGTTCATGACGTCACGAGTTCATAGACAGGTGGCACGTTCAATTCCGACATTCAAGGAAGAAGTTACGACGTTCGGAAGTTTAAGGGCATTTTGGTAATTTTGGTTAAAAGGGGAAAATAGTTGACTTTTGACCTGGGAGGTCCAATGGCCTGGGACCGATGACAGTTACGTAGATCGGGACAATACGAATCCATAAACAGGCGGCACATCGAATTCGGACATTCGACGGCGAAGTTACGGTTCAAGGAAGTTTCGGGGAACTAATTCCCGTTTTACGAAACAACTTAACTTTTGGAAGTTAGTGGACCCAGATATTTGTCCCAAGGTCCAATGGATGAGTGACAAGTGTCACCCATCCAATGGACACCAATTTCCCTTCTACATCGATCTTCCATTTTCTTCCTAACCCAACCAAACCCGATCACCATTTTCATCCTAAAACCAAACCCTTCAGCCTTGATCAGGATGGAAACCAAGAGAAGATGAACTAAGGACAGAGTGGAGGAGGTGGCCGGCCCAGGCAGTAGTCGTTGTGCACGTCGGTGGAGAAAACCAATCGAGGTATCGGTCAAACCCATTTTCGATCCATTTTCCATTTTTGTTGTTATGGGCTTTCTTGGCTGTTTGGTTTGAATTAAATAGGTTCCTAGGGAGTTGTTAGAGAGGTTTTGAGGGTGGTTAGACGTCGAGGAAGCCGTGGGTGAGTTTTGGATATTTGAACCGTGGAAACCAAGTTGGATCGGCCGGATTTTAGAGGTTTTAAGGGGTCTAATTAATTGGGTTATATTCCTAGGATCAAGTTAGGAAGGTTAGGATCGAATTGGGTTGAAAACGGACCAAAATGAGGGTTGTAGGGGCCTGGACTGGTCACGCCGATCCAGTTGCAGAAGGCGGACCGAACCGGCCGGTCTGAACCAGTTGGAGGTTGAAGACGGCTACAGTGCACCGACGCGTAAGCCCACATGCAGGGCCCTTTAGATGGCGCGTGGTGAGGTTTTTGGGAATATTTTCAACACGTGAAATCTTCTATTCGATGTAACGAACATTTTGGGACTAGTTTCGTGTCGATCGGACATCGTTTAGATAATATTCGGGGCATCAGAAGGTTTAGGATAGGGATTAAAAATACATAAAAATTACAGAAAATTACGGGGCTTTATTGGGAGGTTAATTAAGTAGTTATTAACCTTCTATTACAATTTGGATAGGTTCAGGAGTCCCGGTGACGGTGATTGGCTCGGGAGAGCCGTATGGCATGCGTATCGAGGCGGCAGCTCGGACAGTCTGTGAGTGGACCTTGTTTTCTAAATTGGTGCATGCATAAATGTTTATTATATGTTTTAGTACATGTTTGGTGATGCCATGAGTGCATTTGGTTGTGGTTATGTATAGGCACATATTTCGAGGTTTCGGCCTTATACGGTGCCTATACGGGTTTGTATTTCTTTGATGGTCTAAATGAAATAGTTTTGAATTTCCAAAAGGATAACCTTGAGTATGAGACCCATTTGGTTTTGTCTCAGGCATATGACATTATTGATGGCCTTCGGGTCTAAATCGTGGTCGCGGCTAGTGCTATGTGCACAGCTACAGACGATACGACGCTCACCTCCGGATTGAGATGTGTTCCTTCCGGAGAGGTCACGATGCACGATCTGTGGTCGGGTAGCCGATGGAGGCTCGACTTCGGAGTGCTGACAGTTCAGGATATCGATCGGTGATGTCAACCTGATCTTGTGGTGGTCGAGTCAGTTGATTCGTTCACGGCAACATACTAGGATTGAAGGCGGTCCTGGATGGATGGTTGCATGCATCACTACGATCGGAGTCGTGATTGACCCTTAGATATCGGGCACGATACCTAGCTGATATCATTTGTTCGGGCATGAGACCCAGTTGTTTTACATTGATGATTTCGGGTCAGGGACCCTAGATGGATTTCCAAGGTCATGGCGGTTTGTGGGAACCGGCATGAACCCTGGAAAGGTTATTGTGGTACATGACGGTTTATGGGAACCGGACATGAACCCTTAAATGGATGTTATAGATCATGACGGTTCAGGGGGACCGGGCATGAATGTTTATGTTATGTATATATATATATATATATATATTCATATACCTTCCTTTACTTGTACTATCTCCTCCGGGGAGGGTCGTTGGCCTGGCTGGACCCCGGAGTAGTCACGGAGCACCGACTGAGTGGAGTCGCCCCCAGTTGGGTTTCTTACTCTCAGGAAGGCATGGATCATAACCTCAGGACGGGTCACTGGTCCACGGACATTGACCTTGGACTCTGAGAGACTTGGGTTTGAGACCTCAGGTAGTACGCGCGTAGCTTTGGAAACCGTGACAAGATTGGTTCTGTGAATTATATGTATATATGATGTATATGATATATGGTTATGAGATATGATATGTGATATGAACAGGTTTTGCGCAGTGGCCGGTGTACGTGGTTTCATTATGGTTTTGGGCTGAGTACCGGATGGATTTGGGCAGTGGCCCGTGTATTTCGTTTCATTTACTATTTTGGGCTAAGGCCCTAATGAACGGTTTGATAAATGGTTTTCGAATGCATGCATGCTTTTTAGTGAAGGGTACAAATGTCTTTCGTTAAACTGTTTTTACAAACTCCTTGTTTTGTCCACTCACAGCTTTTAATGTTTTGACTGCCCTTCAGGTTGAGAGCGGATGTGGACTATAGCAGAGACCGAGATATCATATATCTCATCCGGATCCTGGTGTACTATGATAGCCCGAGAGGGCAAAGGTAGGAAATATCCCTTGTCTAACACTTCGTGTCAGACGAGAGCAGGATCATCCCGCGTTAATCTCGCGGGGATTGGGAATGGTCCTGTCATTTTTAGTTTAACTTGCATTGCATCTTTAATCTAACTTGTATCTTTAACACAAATTGCATCCTTAACTTAAATTTGCATCTCTAACTTGCATTTTTGACAAGCGTGCATCTCTAAGTAACTAACATGCATTTTTGTCTAGGCTGGATGGACGTTAAACTTCAAATTCATGTTGGGAGGCAACCCACTGCGTTCCCGGGATATGAAGGAGTTATCAACGCAGATTTGCTATCTTTCTACCTCTCAGTCTCCCTTGTTTTGATTATTCATTGTTTTTTTACTTTATTTTCGTAAATTCTCTTCCTTACTTCGATTATGTGTTCAATTACTTCTTATTTTCCTACATTGAGGACAATCTAGAATTTAAGTGTGGGGGGATGGTTCACAATTTTAATTGTCCAATAAAATTATTTTAAAAAAGCTATTCCAAAAAAATTAAAAAAATAATAATTTGTTTGTTTTTTTCTTGAGTCTTTTTATTTTAACTTAGTGTTTTTACGAGTATTAAGTTGTCTTTTAACTTATCAATGATATAAATGTACGGAATGAATATGTAATGGCCATGAAGATGAGCACTACAATTTGAATTTGTTTGTTAATACTTTGTGATTAAGTATTATAACTTGTAAATAATGCATATAAATTGGTACATAAATGAACATGTTAAGATAAGTATGAATCATATGAACCTTATGTGAGCCTTAGAACTTTATATACATATTTGATGAGTGATTCATAAGTTCTTTGTTTAAATTGATATAGATATGTCTCGTAACTACTTTTCATAGCTTTTAATAAACTCTAGAGTACTAGAACTTATTCTATGTGATTTTCAAAGCTTTTAAGTCATAAACTATCAGATTTTGGACATGATTAAGGCACTAGGGTTAACACCACAAATTCAAACATCCATGTTCCCTATTTTTGCACACAAGTTGCGACCCCTTTAGTTTTAATCCCTTTGAGCCCACATTTATCCTTTCTTTCATCACCATGATTACCTAAACACTTGAGCTTAGTATAGACACCCTTTATACTTGTTCCAAGGACTCGGTTGAAGACATAAAAATGGTGTGAAGAGAAATTGACGTTGTTTTGAAGACTTTCATGTGTATTTACTTACTCAAATTTTGTTGTATTATTGACATATATTATTACCTTGATATATGAAAAAAAAGAAAGAGAAAAAAAAACAAGAAAAAATGAAGAAAAATACACACACACACACACACACACACACACACACACACACACACACACACACACACACACACACACACACACACACACACACACACACACACACACACACACACAATGTTTTGAGTCTCTATCAAGATAATAAGGTTTGATTATGTAATGTCTGAGTTAAGTCATATATTTGTAAATCCGACACAAAGAATGAATACGAGGCCCAACATGATGAAACTTGGTCTATGTTCGAAGGAACAAAATCTTGATATCATTGTACTAAGGACGGAAAACAATGTTATGTTTTGGGAGTCTTTTGAATCTTGGAAAGAATTTGAGCACCACTTGTCTTATATATTCCTTGACAGGACCCACCCCGATTATCGCCTCGATAATCGGGAAGCATCCTGCTCCCGTCTGACAATCGAATCCAAAAGACCGGAAAACTAATTAATATTACAACACACCCATTGTCAGACCAGGGAGATTAAACGATTACAACCGACTGGACGTCAAGTCCACAGTTTCACAGAGCATAATATTACAAAACAAGTTAAAGAAACAAATCCTACTCTGTGAACTAACTACTCCGCAACGGAAAACTTTATGCCTCCGCCTCTGCCTCGGCGCTTGCCCCCGCACTTGTACCACGACCTGGAGGGAATTTAAAACAACAAAGTGTGAGTGGACCGAAACATAAGTTTTGCAGGAAAAACAGTTTTTCCGAAATCGGGTTCGCCCTCCAGTTTTGTAATCCGCATGCATAACCAAATATTCAAAACTTGCGTATTAAACTTTTGAAAACTCTTTTTCCGAAACACATGAAAAATGTTACGAGGATCGTCATAACTCATGTAAAACCATTTAATAATACCAGATTCCAGAAACCGTCATTTTGAAACGTTAATTGCACAAATCAAGTAAAACGTAAATCAATAATCACGATTATGCCGTTGGATCCATCCGAGTCTTTAAACTCAACATTAGGCCTTCCCGGGATATCAACGAGTCTTTAAACTCAAAACATGATTAATAGGCCTCGGGGGTATCATAATAATCGAGTCTTTAAACTCACGAGTCTTTAAACTCAATTCGGGTCTTTAAACCCAATTTTCGGGCCCGTCCCCGTCATCGAATAACCGGGTCTTTAAACCCAAAACCGGATCCAACAATCAACCGGGTCTTTAAACCCAAAACCGTTTTTAAAACACAATAAACCATGATTCATCACAAACCGTTTTCCAACATCATTCCGAAATCATATCACATCATAGTAGGACTTATGTCCGAATTCACATGCAAATTCCAACACATGCAATCTCCGAAAATCACTTCACAATTATGAACAAACATCATAAATCCATAACATGCATAATCATATCCAGATACTTCATCAAAATCATCACGCATGCATAAGCGAAAACCGTAACCTCGAAATGCGTGAAATACGATAAATATTTCGAAAAGCATGAAAACGCGTAAAACCGATATATCATATCACCATAAAATCATATGTAAAACCATAAGACAAACAAGAAAAAATAGTCATGCATGCCCAATTTAGAAATCGAAAAGTCCACTCACACTCTTATGACGCGTCAATCGCGTCCCACGCGCTCCTCCGTAGTTTCGGAAGTGTCCGGTCCTGTAAAAACGTACAAGAAGGGTTACAAACATCCTCAAATAGCTCGTAAGATTTTTCCCTAATTTCCCGGATTTTTCGGCGAAAATAAACTTAAAGACTTAATCTTCCGGACTCCCGAAATTATCCCGAATGACTCCCGAACAACTCGAATCCTAAAGGTAAAATGTTAATTGGACTGAAAGGAACAATTTCCATGTTGACCGTGATCGGAGATGACATCGCACGCGCCGTCACGCGCCGCCCAAAGTGGCTGCGCGTGAAGGCCACGCGCCAAGCTACAGTGTCATCGTTTCTACCCGAATCGACTGATAAACGGGTCTGTTACCCGCGACTCAACCCGACCAGTTCAAGCTCAATTCTCAATCAATTCCTCTCGTTTTTGATCCTATTATCTTCTCTAACCCATTAATTTCAGGTCTGTACTAATTATTAACCTCGACTGTCCCTAAATCGATCCAACCCCGACTTGAACAGACGAACGGGTCATCACCCAGAACTCACCCAAACTAACTCCATTCCCAAATTAGTTTCACCAGTAGCATAAGGAACCTTAGACGAACACAATGGCACTAAAAATTCAACTCGCCGTTACCTGGAAGTCGTCGTCCTCAGTACTGGTTTTCCTCTGAAACTGAGACTCAGGTTCCCGACCAACCTGTCCTCCTCCTCCTTCAATTCTTGCACGGTTGTGCTCGTAGTGGCCCCAGAAGTCTAACACGGCCCTTGGTTTCGATCAACAGGCTCCAGAAATTGAATGGGATTTTTCCCTCCAACTGGTTCCTCCCTGAACAGCACTTGGGTTCTAGGGCCAACAGTGGTCGTCCTCACTCAAAACTTGCACCAACGTGATTCTTTCACTCCCAGAAGTCCCTCAGTGTCCTTAGTTTGGTCCCAAAACCCGTAGGAATTGAACCCAGAAATTTCCCCCCAAAAAACCCGAAATTGGTTCCTCACGGTTCTCTCAGTCTCAGCCCCCAGATTGAATCAAAATGACCCTAACTCCATCCTCATTCCATTCCCATACTCAGTCATTCGATCAGTGTGGCCAACAGCCTGTGGGAGACCAGCTGAGGTTCTCTGAAAATGTCCCCCATGCACACGGAAGCCATAGCCAAATCATGCTCTCCCGTGCCCTGAACACTGCCCAAACCGCACCAAGGCCACTCATCCTGCTTCCACTACCTCAAACAACAAAAACAATGTGTCTGATCCCTCCACCAAACCTTAAACAATTGCACGCTCAACCCACGGCCGCACACCCTGTTTTTCCACGGTGGTGAACAGTACCCCGTGAAAAGACCAAAATGCCCTCAGTGCAAAAATTACCAAAATGCCCTCCAACTTCCGTGACCCGTAACTCGGTCATCCGACGTCCATTTCGCGCGTGCTGCTTGTCGTTGTACTCGGGACCTCGAGACGAACCCAACGGTCTTTGATTCATTTGGATATCAATTGTCAAACAAAAAGTCAACTTTTTCCCATATAACGTCCAAATTACGATAATGCCCCTGGACTTCCGAACATCATAACTTTCACCCTGTTCGTCCGAATCGAGCGGGCCACCTGTCTATGAACTCGTGACGTCCCGAACTACGTCACGGTCACCACTCCACGTCCGCTCAACCTCCCAATCAAAAAGTCAACAAATTGACCACACAAATCACAGGGGTAAAACCGTCATTTTATTCAATATTTTACAATATTACATTTTCAGAATGTCCGGGGCGTTACAATCTCCCCCCTTAAGAAATTTCGTCCCGAAATTTCAAGGAAACAAATAGGGGAACTGTTCTCGCATCAGCGCCTCGGGTTCCCATGTGGCTTCCTCCACATTCTGGTTCCTCCAGAGGACCTTTACCAGAGGAACGGTCTTCCGACGTAGTACTTTATCCTTCTGATCCAAAATCTGCACCGGCTGTTCCTCAAAGCTCAAGTCATCTTGAGGTTCAATGGGCTGTTCCTCCAATACATGAGATGTGTCGAACACGTATTTCTGCAACATCGACACATGAAAAACATCGTGGACCTTCGAAAGCTCTGGCGGTAGTGCCAACCTGTAGGCCACCGGGCCAATCCTCTCAGTAATCTCATAAGGTCCGATATAACGAGGGCTCAGCTTCCCTCGCCTGCCAAATCTCACCACACCCTTCCAAGGGGACAATTTCAGAAATACCCGATCTCCGACCGCAAACTCAAGATCTCGAATCCGATGGTCCACATAGCTCTTTTGTCTGTCCTGGGCTGCCTTGAGCCGATCCCTGATGAGTTTGACCTTCTCGGTCGTCAGTTCCACCAATTCGGATTTAGTCAGTTTCCTTTCACCCACATCCGTCCAACACAACGGAGTTCTGCACTGCCGTCCGTACAAGGCTTCGTACGGAGCCATCCCAATGCTCGCCTGATAGCTGTTGTTGTAGGCAAATTCCATCAAGGCTAGGTGTGACTCCCAAGTGTCCTGAAATTGCAAAACGCAAGCTCGCATCATATCCTCCAAAGTCTGGATGGTCCGCTCAGACTGGCCGTCAGTCTGAGGATGAAATGCAGTACTGAAACGAAGTTTCGTCCCAAATGCTTCCTGCAGACTCTGCCAAAATCGAGAAGTAAACCTAGGGCCTCGGTTAGAAACTATTGATTCCGGAGTACCGTGCAAACGGATGATCTCGTCAATAAACAACTGGGCCAACTGTGTCATCCTGAAGTTCTCTCGCACTGGCAAGAAATGAGCTGATTTCGTAAGCCTGTCCACAATCACCCAAACTCCATCGTGACCCCTGGGTGTCCTAGGAAGTCCAAACACGAAATCCATCGTTAAGTGATCCCATTTCCATTCCGGGATATGTAGGGGTGCAAGGCTCCATAAGGTCGTTGTCTCTCAGCCTTCACTTGCTGGCAAATCAGACACCTGCTGACAAACTCGGCAATCTCCTGTTTCATTCCTGGCCACCAGTAGTGCTCTCGTAAGGTACGATACATCTTGGTCCCACCAGGATGCATCGCGTAGGCCGAACTATGAGCTTCGTCCAAGATCTCCTTCTTCAGTGCCTCGACGTTGGGCACACACAACCGTCCTTCTTTTAGCAAAGCTCCATCCTCCCTGACTGTAAAATCTAGCCGTTCACCGGCTTCCACTTCAATCCGAAGTATACATGAGACAGGATCTTGAGATTGAACCTTAACGATCCGATCGACCAGAAGTGGTCTCACATGAAAATTATCCAGCAAGACACCTTGGCCATCCAAACCCAAATCAATGCTATTCTTACGGAGTTCAACCAAAAGTGGTAAATGAACCGTCCGTAGATGTGCTACAGAATGTGTTGACTTCCGGCTCAGAGCATCAGCCACCACATTGGCTTTTCCCGGGTGGTACTCAATCGTGCAATCATAATCCTTAATTAGCTCTAGCCACTATCGCTGCCTCACATTTAACTCCTTCTGAGTGAACAAGTACTTCAGGCTTTTGTGATCCTTGAACATTCTGCAAGTCGCACCATACAGGTGATGTCTCCAAATTTTCAACGCATGCACAACAGCAGCTAACTCCAAGTCGTGCGTCGGATAATTGCGCTCGTGCGGTTTCAACTGGCGCGAAGCATAGGCGATCACTTTCCCATGCTGCATTAGTACACATCCCAAACCCTGTAAGGATGCATCACTGTACACCTCAAATTCCCCACTATCGTCTGGAAGGGTCAGTATGGGAGCAGATGTCAACCTTTCCTTTAGCTCCCGAAAACTACGCTCACAATCGTCATCCCACTCAAACTTAACTCCCTTCCACGTCAGTCGTGTCAACGGGGCAGCAATGGTAGAGAAACCCTCTACGAACCGCCTGTAGTAACCATCCAAACCCAAGAAACTTCGGACTTCAGTGACAGTCCTCGGTTGTTCCCACTTCGCCACTGCCTCAATTTTCTGAGAATCCACACTGATCCCGTCAGTTGAGATCACATGCCCCAAGAAACTCACGCTCGTCAACCAAAACTGACACTTGCTGAGCTTCGCATACAACTGGTTTTCCCTCAAGGTACCTAGCACCATCCTTAAGTGCTCCTCGTGCGCTTCCGCACTCCTCGAGTAGACTAGGATATCGTCAATGAACAAAATGACAAAGCGATCCAAGTAAGGCTGCAACACTCGGTTCATCAAGTCCATAAACGCTGCGGGTGCGTTGGTCAAACCAAACGGCATCACAAGGAACTCATAATGACCATAACGGGTCCTAAAGGCTGTCTTGGGTACATCCTCATCCTTAACCCGCAACTGATGATACCCAGAACGTAGATCAATTTTGGAGAAGTACTGCGCTCCTCGCAGTTGATCAAACAAATCATCGATCCGAGGCAACGGGTATTTGTTCCTGACTGTTACTTTATTCAGTTGCCTGTAATCGATGCAGAGTCTCAAACTCCCATCCTTTTTCTTCACAAATAACACCGGGGCTCCCCAGGGGGACACATTCGGTCGAATAAACCCCATCTCAAGTAATTCTTGTAATTGCGTCTTCAGTTCTTTCAACTCGGCTGGCGCCATACGATACGGAGTCTGAGAGATAGGTTGCGTACCTGGAACCAGATCAACAGTGAACTCGACCTCTCGATGCGGTGATAATCCCGGTATATCCTCCGGAAAGACATCCGGAAACTCCCGTACTATCGGTATATCCTCTACCCTCAATGGTGCAGCTCGTGAATCCATCACTTGGGCTAAGTATCCCTGGCATCCTTTCCTCAACAACTTACTTGCCTTCAGGGCTGAAATCACTCCGACATGAGTTTCTCGCTGAATTCCCTGAAAAGTGGTTTCCGGTAATCTCGGGCTCCGAAAAGTAACCTTCTTATCGACACATTCGATAGAAGCACGATGGAGCGTCAACTAGTCCATTCCCAAAATGACATCAAAGTCGTGCAAGTCCAAGAGTATCAAGTCTGCCATCAGACCAACATCACCTACCATTACGGGACACTCCCGCAACACTTGATTTACCACAAATACATCTCCCGTGGGTGTACTCACACCCAAGTCACAGTCCAAGGCGGACACCTCTCTACCCGCCAACAACTCACAGTCCCGTGATATAAATGAATGAGTAGCTCCAGGATCAATTAAAGCACAAACATCATGCCCAAAGATCGTGAGTGTACCTGTCACAACACCAGGTGCTGCCCTGGCCTCCTGCTGCGTAACAGCAAAAACTCGGGCCTGTGGTCCAGCTGCTCGCCCACGGCCCTGGCCCCTCTGTCCATTAGCCGCTCCAGTACCACCTCCTCGAGTACTCCCAGTCCCAGAAACTGCAGCTGTGCTCCGTCCATGCTCTGCTCCACCCCGACCTGCGCCACCACCCTGTGGCAAAGATGGACACTCCCTCCGATAGTGGCCCCGCTCGCCACAGAAGAAACAGATAACACTGGAAGCATCACGAGCAAAACCACCACCCTGCCGTCCCGTGGAAGCAACAGAAGTCGCGCTCGCCTGCGGAGCAGTCTGCGCCCTAGACGCTCGGAATCCGGAACCTTGATAGTTACCAGGTCTGCCATAACGAGCATTGCCTGCAGATGAGGCTCCACCATAACGTCCCTTCTTCGGGGCTCTCTGACCATACGATCCAGGATATGAACGCTCGCGACGTTGTCCACCACCAGAATACTGTGGACGTGTCGGGAGACTAGCCTCAACCCGCACCGCGGCATCAGACAACTCCCTGAGAGAAGCAAAAGCTCCGGCCGTCACAATGGCCCGTATCTCCCCCCGTAGGCCAAGCTCAAACCTACGACATTTCTCAGCCTCAGTTGATACAAAGGTAGGAGCAAAACGAGCTAGCATCTGAAATTTCTGTTCATACTCAGCTACGGACATGCTCCCCTGCTGGAGCTGCAGAAACTCGGTCTCCCTAGCATCACGAAATGAACGGGGATAATACTGATCCAGAAATCGTTCACGAAAGGTCTCCCAAGTCACTGTATGGGCATCCCAGCCCGACAACTCCAGAGTATACCACCACTCATAAGCAGATCCATCAAGTAAAAATGTGGCCAATACCACACGCTCCTCAGGAGGACAGTGCATCACAGTAAAAATCCGCTCAATCCGAGAAATCCAGCGGTGAGCATCCTCGGGATCCGCTCCACCACTAAACACCGTAGCCCCAAGACGCTGGGCTCGCTCGATCGAAGCGCTCTCGGCATCGCCATCGGGTCGTGGAGGGGGTTCGCGTCGCGGAGGCATGGCCGGTCTTCCTTCTCTGAAAGAGGCATAAGTTAGTAAAAAAAATCAAGGCACACCCGAGTGCCAGACACAAATCGTAAACCTAGGCTCTGATACTAATTGACAGGACCCACCCCGATTATCGCCTCGATAATCAGGAAGCATCCTGCTCCCGTCTGACAATCGAATCCAAAAGACCGGAAAACTAATTAATATTACAACACACCCATTGTCAGACCAGGGAGATTAAACGATTACAACCGACTGGACGTCAAGTCCACAGTTTCACATAGCATAATATTACAAAACAAGTTAAAGAAACAAATCCTACTCTGTGAACTAACTACTCCGCAACGGAAAACTTTATGCCTCAGCCTCTGCCTCGGCGCTTGCCCCCGCACTTGTACCACGACCTGGAGGGAATTTAAAACAACAAAGTGTGAGTGGACCGAAACATAAGTTTTGCAGGAAAAACAGTTTTTCCGAAATCGGGTTCGCCCTCCAGTTTTGTAATCCGCATGCATAACCAAATATTCAAAACTTGCGTATTAAACTTTTGAAAACTCTTTTTCCGAAACACATGAAAAATGTTACGAGGATCGTCATAACTCATGTAAAACCATTTAATAATACCAGATTCCAGAAACCGTCATTTTGAAACGTTAATTGCACAAATCAAGTAAAACGTAAATCAATAATCACGATTATGCCGTTGGATCCATCCGAGTCTTTAAACTCAACATTAGGCCTTCCCGGGATATCAACGAGTCTTTAAACTCAAAACATGATTAATAGGCCTCGGGGGTATCATAATAATCGAGTCTTTAAACTCACGAGTCTTTAAACTCAATTCGGGTCTTTAAACCCAATTTTCGGGCCCGCTCCCGTCATCGAATAACCGGGTCTTTAAACCCAAAACCGGATCCAACAATCAACCGGGTCTTTAAACCCAAAACCCTTTTTAAAACACAATAAACCATGATTCATCACAAACCGTTTTCCAACATCATTCCGAAATCATATCACATCATAGTAGGACTTATGTCCGAATTCACATGCAAATTCCAACACATGCAATCTCCGAAAATCACTTCACAATTATGAACAAACATCATAAATCCATAACATGCATAATCATATCCAGATACTTCATCAAAATCATCACGCATGCATAATCGAAAACCGTAACCTTGAAATGCGTGAAATACGATAAATATTTCGAAAAGCATGAAAACGCATAAAACCGATATATCATATCACCATCGTAAAATCATATGTAAAACCATAAGACAAACAAGAAAAAATAGTCATGCATGCCCAATTTAGAAATCGAAAAGTCCACTCACACTCTTAGGACGCGTCAATCGCGTCCCACGCGCTCCTCCGTAGCTTCGGAAGTGTCCGGGCCTGTAAAAACGTACAAGAAGGGTTACAAACATCCTCAAATAGCTCGTAAGATTTTTCCCTAATTTCCCGGATTTTTCGTCGAAAATAAACTTAAAGACTTAATCTTCCGGACTCCCGAAATTATCCCGAATGACTCCCGAACAACTCGAATCCTAAAGGTAAAATGTTAATTGGACTGAAAGGAAAAATTTCCATGTTGACCGTGATCGGAGATGACATCGCACGCGCCGTCACGCGCCGCCCAAAGTGGCTGCGCGTGAAGGCCACGCGCCAAGCTACATTGTCATCGTTCCTACCCGAATCGACTGATAAACGGGTCTGTTACCCGCGACTCAACCCGACCAGTTCAAGCTCAATTCTCAATCAATTCCTCTCGTTTTTGATCCTATTATCTTCTCTAACCCATTAATTTCAGGTCTGTACTAATTATTAACCTCGACTGTCCCTAAATCGATCCAACCCCGACTTGAACAGACGAACGGGTCGTCACCCAGAGCTCACCCAAACTAACTCCATTCCCAAATTAGTTTCACCAGTAGCATAAGGAACCTTAGACGAACACAATGGCACTAACAATTCAACTCGCCGTTACCTGGAAGTCGTCGTCCTCAGCACTCGTTTTCCTCTGAAACTGAGACTCAGGTTCCCGGCCAACCTGTCCTCCTCCTCCTTCAATTCTTGCACGGTTGTGCTCGTAGTGGCCCCAGAAGTCTAACACGGCCCTTGGTTTCGATCAACAGGCTTTAGAAATTGAATGGGATTTTTCCCTCCAACTGGTTCCTCCCTGAACAGCACTTGGGTTCTAGGGCCAACAGTGGTCGTCCTCACTCAAAACTTGCACCAACGTGATTCTTTCACTCCCAGAAGTCCCTCAGTGTCCTTAGTTTGGTCCCAAATCTCGTAGGAATTGAACCCAGAAATTTCCCCCCAAAAAATCCGAAATTGGTTCCTCACGGTTCTCTCAGTCTCAGCCCCCAGATTGAATCAAAATGACCCTAACTCCATCCTCACTCCATTCCCATACTCAGTCATTCGATCAGTGTGGCCAACAGCCCGTGGGAGACCAGCTGAGGTTCTCTGAAAATGTCCCCCATGCACACGGAAGCCATAGCCAAATCATGCTCTCACGTGCCCTAAACACTGCCCAAACCGCACCAAGGCCACTCATCCTGCTTCCACTACCTCAAACAACATAAACAATGTGTCTGATCCCTCCACCAAACCTTAAACAATTGCACGCTCAACCCACGGCCGCACACCCTGTTTTTCCACGGTGGTGAACAGTACCCCGTGAAAAGACCAAAATGCCCTCAGGGCAAAAATTACCAAAATGCCCTCCAACTTCCGTGACCCGTAACTCGGTCATCCGACGTCCATTTCGCGCGTGCCGCCTGTCGTTGTACTCGGGACCTCGAGACGAACCCAACGGTCTTTAATTCATTTGGATATCAATTGTCAAACAAAAAGTCAACTTTTCCCATATAACGTCCAAATTACGATAATGCCCCTGGACTTCCGAACATCATAACTTTCACCCTGTTCGTCCGAATCGAACGTGCCACCTGTCTATGAACTCGTGACGTCCCGAACTACGTCACGGTCACCACTACACGTCCGCTCGACCTCCCAATCAAAAAGTCAACAAATTGACCACACAAATCACAGGGATAAAAACGTCATTTTATTCAATATTTTACAATATTACATTTTCAGAATGTCCGGGGCGTTACATTCCTTACCTCTAAACTTAGGCCCATTATAATCTTTGTAAATACCATATGATCCTTAAGATGGTAAATTTTGATTAATTGAGTGAATCACTAGAGTATGCTTATGGTTTTGGTTCATTTGTGCAAATATGTTTAATTTTTATTTTGAGATGTTTGTTTTAGATTTTGCAAAAGTACTTCATTTCTATTATGTGAGCATATTTTCTCACATACTTTGAGTGCAAACACAAACCCTTACAAAATTGTTTGAATTTTTTAGTGCATATCCTTGTGAATTGATTCATACTTATTTTATTCATGTTGAGATCCATTTCACCATATTTACTCATTATCTTACTTGTTTAAACATTTTGTTATCATGTATTAACTCTTGAATTCCATATGCTTAAATGCCTTCAAGTGAAAATCTTTTATGTCATGATTATAATAATGAAGTATTGAGACAATTGGTTAAGGGCTTACTTGTTTTGAATTCTTAGTTTAATTTTAGTATTTTCTAGGGACTAGCAAAGTTTAAGTGTGGGGGTATTTGATAGGTCTTTAATTAAGTATTATTTTATATTATTTTATACATTTTATAATTAACTTTTAATATTAAAATAATAAACAAATTGAAGAAAATAATTTATTTTGTGGATTTTTGTAGAAATAAATAAAGTTTTGAATTTTGGGCATTTTGACGAAATAATCATCTCAATCGGAGTTTGAACGAAAAAGTTATGGACGAAATAAGAAAGGTCACCAAAAATCTCAAGGAAATTCGGGGGGAGGCTACTGAACCCAGACTTAAATCAGCCTAGAAATCCAGAGTCTTGCAGCCCAATCCAAAATCAAGAAACCCAGCCCATCTGGGCAAAATCCAAGCCCAAAGAAGCCCAAAATGTGCGACCCAAATCTCGCTTGCCCAGCCCTCAGAACAAGTTTCGCTTCGGGGGATGCTAGCCGAGTTCTTGTCCTTCCATTCAGCGCACATGCGTCGAAATCTCCTTCCTTCTATCAGCGCGTCTTGCGTGAATCCGTACTCATCCTGCCAGCCTGCATCCTACCGAACCCCACCTGCCCCAGCTCAGCAGCCATCTGCCAAAAATCAGTCTAGCCATGCCCTGCTCCAACTACTCCCTTTCGTACGGTTTTCCAACTCCAATCCAGCCCCAAAATCACCATTTTCATCATTTGTTTCATGTAATTATTTTAGTTTATTATTTTGTATTTTACTTATCTCAATTTTTGGGAATTTCCTCTATAAATAGGAATGCCATCTTTATTGTAGGGGGTCCCCAATTTTGTCTATTTTTAGTAGTTTTTAGTTCTAGTTTTGTCCATTTTCTCTCTTCTTTTAGTTCTTCTTCTTTTTATTTTGTAGATTTATTTTGGGATCATTTGTAACTTTTTTTAATTAGTTATTTTAGTTTCAATTTCTTTATTTTGTTCTTAGAATTACCTAAACTTCTCTTTATTTACATTTTTATGTTTTCCTTAAGAAAAACCTAAGGCTAGGTAATTCTAAGGCAATTCAAGAGTTTTTAAGACCGAATTACTCGAATTTCTTCTTCCATCTTCACAAGTTTCTTGCCGCTGTTCGGTGATTCTTATGAAAAACCATATTTTTCTACTTAAATTCTTCTTATTATTTTAGTTTTACTTATAATTCCATATTTGTGTTCGTATTTTCTTTCTAACATTTGTAAGTATGAATACAATCTCCATGTGTTTTACTTTCTGAATTTCTTTTACTTCATATGTTTTAGTGCTTAAACTTCAATTCAGAACTAAATGTTGATCCGTTGTACGATGCATTTAGAATAGGGTTGAAGAGATTTAATGTTTGATCCTTGTTCAACGTATTAAATCACAAACTCAAGGTAGATCATATTGTAAGTAATAATCCATTACTCAAGGTAAAGATTGTTTTTAAAGGGAGTTTATTTTAAGAGTAGTTTTAAATAATGTAATTGTTAATTTAAATTTAATTCTTAGTTTGGTTAAAAATGTAGTTTATATTACAATCTTTCAAAACCCCCCAATTGATTCTTTTATTCTTTAATTTTTTAATTATTTTATTCATTTATTCATTAATTCTTTCATTAATTAATTAATTAATTCTTTTATTCATTATTCTTTCTCACTAACATATTACTAATGTTCTCTAATTTTCCCCGTTAACAACGATCCCTATTTATCAATACTACATCTATACAAAATAGGATTTAAATTCTATAATACTTGAATTGCATGTTTTCATTTAATGCGTAGTTTAAGGTTTATCATCTGACACCTGTGAGGTCTAATAACTGTCAGGCCTGACAGCCTACTATGTGGCATTCCCTGATTGGTGCCACTTGTCTTGACACGTGTCTCTGACATCTCTGACAACCTGCCACGTGGCACCACCTCACTGGTCCACGTGGCCTGACATGGCTGATGTGGACTGACACGTCAGCTTCCACGTCACTCTGACATCTCCTCACAAGTTGCTACGTGGCACCACCCTATTGGTCCACGTAGTCTGACATGCTGACGTGAACCTAACACGCCAGCTACTGATTGGGTCTGACAACGTGCTACGTGGCATCACCTGATTTGCCACGTGGACTGACAAGTCTAAGAGGATGATGACGTGGGACTGCCACGTCATCATCATCTACCTCTGGTCGGGTTGACCCATTTTTCTGTAATGGGTCGTTTGATCCGCGACCCAAACCTGACCATATCTCACTCATTCCTCAACCATTTCAGCCCATTTTTCTTCCTACATGATCGTCTAATTCCTAGAAAGGGATCTATGACCATAAAATCGACTAAGGCCTAGAAATTACCTGCAAGCTTGATGCAATTCGGCCAAACTTCCAACCCGATTTCCAAGCGATCCCAGCAGCCTCCTTTCACGTTGGTGGTTCCTATGAGTTCGTGCAGTCCTTAGGAACCATTTCTAAGCATTAAAATTGTCCAACAAACCCTGTAAATTGAATTATAATTTTTGACCCATAAATGGTTTCGAGTTTACCTGTTTCTTGGGCTTCTCAGGTGGCTCCGCCGTGCTTAGCCGTCCTCACCATCACCGTCAATCACTCAACTTCATTCTCTCAATCTCTCAAGCAACAAGGATGAAATATGGTGGTTGTGTGTGGGTTTTGGTTTCTAGTTAGCAAGGGAATGAAGAAGATAGAGATGTATAAAGAGGTGTATGACATTTGGGGGGTTGGGCCAATGGGATGAGTGACACTTGTCACTCATCCATTGGTCCACCTCAAATATTTTGACCAATGAAATTTAGCCAACTGTACACGTTATCGTAATGTGTGAATAGTACAGACTCAGGACGTCTCGATCTACGCAACGGGTCTTGGTCAAAGTCCAAATAGTATCCTGAATCAAAAGTCAACATTTTCCCTAACTAGGGATTAAATGGTAATTTCACATTAAATTTCTAAATTTATATTTTATTAAAAGTCCGAGGTGTAATTACCTTTGGAAATTCTGAGAAGTTCTCCAAAATCTCTAGACATCTTCGCTATACCAGTCAAGGAGTAATCTGAGCCCTTATCGTCCTTCTCTTTCATTAATGGACAATCCAGCTTTATGTGTCCTCACTCCTTACACTTGCAGCATTGCTTGCCTTTTCCACTGCCTCTGAATTTAGACTGTGCTCACTAAATCCCCTAGCAATTGATCTTCCCCTACTATTTTGTTCATGAGCAATAGAGACGGAACCTTGAGAATCATCGGCTTTCCTTCTCTTCTCATGTGAGAAGAGAGTCAATTCTACCTCCTCCATCTTCAGTGTATCCTTACCATACATAATTGTAGTAATAATATTCTCATATGAATCGAGAAGTGAGGTAAGAAGTAAAAGGGTTTGTTCTTCTTCCTCAATTTTAACCTCAACTCTTGATAGTTGATTTACCAATTCCTTAAACACGGTCATGTGCTCCATGAGATTCATACATTCTCCCATCTTGAGCTTGTAGAGATCCCGTTTTCAATTTAGTTTCGTCTGTAAGCCTTTCCCAGATAAAGCTTCTCCATTTTCTCCCAAAGCTCAGGCGCAGAATCTACATCATTAACATTATTTATAATATTGTCAGTAATATAAAGCCTAATAGTGCTAACACACCTGGAATCTAGCTCTTCCCAATCTTCATCTAACATCTTCTCCAGCTTCGCATAATTTCCCTTCAACGGTCTTGCAATGCCCTATTGAACTAAGATGTCCTTCACCCCCCTTTGCCATAAACTGAAATTTCCTTTTCCATCAAACTATTCCACCTTGAAATGTGAGACACTAGAACTTTCCATGAAAAATTTCTCATGATCGATAAGCCGGAGATCTGACACCACTTGTTAGGAAATTAATCCTTCGACACGCAAGCACTAGTAATAAAGATGGAAGAAAGGAAATAAAGAAGTCAAGAACACAAAGGATTTTACGAGGTTCGGCCAAATAACTTGCCTACATCCTCGAAGAGTTTTCACCTTCACTATGAGAGAATACAAAGTACAAGATTACACCACTCAAGTTTATATCCAACCCGAGCCCTTGTATCCAATAGGATACCCCTTGTACACCTCTCTCAACCTTGAAGATCATTTTACCCCAAGAGCTATGCACACTCTTGAAACACTAACAACTCACCTTACTTTTATACCCATAGACTCTTAGAGTTGCTCTCACTCACTCACTTGTGATGTACTCTCCTTGATTACCAAATGTGGCCAAGATCTCTTCCTTATATAGGGCTTAAGGAATTCTTTAGACCCCTTCATTGAAGTCCATTCATGAGCCTTCTTCAATTAATTATCTCTCATGAATCTTCCCTGTTCATTCTTCTTCATGTAGCTTCCACATCAATCTTCTTCTACAAGGTTCCACCATGAATGAACACCACCATGTATTTATTCCCAATACATAAATCTCATGCATTAAAATTCTAATGCATGAATAATCCACTAAGGAGGCATAAACTCAACACAACGTATCTATACAGCTTATCTATACAGTTGTTACTTGGTTGTTAATACAGTTTGCAAAGCAATTGACAAGACCCATCCTGATCCCCTGAAGACCACCCTGGGATATGCCTTGCTCCCGTCTCACAATTACACTAGAGTGTCGAAAATACCCTTAACGGGTTTAAAAATAAACAAGTTTAAGTTCTACATTGGCTGACTAGGGATAAGAATCATAAAAAAAAATGAGCACATATGTCAGTTTACAAAACAATACTCAAACCTACCCAAATGGGTTTACAGGTGCGCAATGAAAAGTATCTATGCCTCGTCCTCTAGATCAGCCCGTGCCTTTGTGTCACGGCCTAAAGGGTTAAGAAAACGGTCAAAGAGCGAGTGGACAAAAATAAACATTTCCAAACACTTTTAAGGAAACAAATAAAGGTTTTCCCCTCTATTTTCGAACATGCATGCATTCAAGTAAAATCATAAGAAATGGAAATCGAAGCATAAAGCAATATAAACATGGACATATAAAATAGTAATACACAGTATATCCAATCCTCGACATCCCAAATGTCTGACATCCCTGATGTCTAATCAATAATGTGACGGTTTTAAGGCTACGCGTGCCACTTGGGGTCTCAAGTCCGGGTCCTCCCCTCGGACCCTGTCCGGGGTGATATCATAATGTTGTGCCTTCCTCAGACCCTGTCTGCGGTGATATCAATCTCTCACACTCCTGATCCTAAGCCTTTCCTAAGAGCGGCCCCTCTTAAGCAGTGCACCGTGACTACTCTAGGATACTACGAGACGTCTGGAGGAGACAATCCACTCATAAGGATGATATGTATAGTGTAGTAGTAAAATTTAGTGAAAATCATGTTTAAGCCATTTCTCAAAATCCATCGAAATCCGTGTCCAGAAAACATTTCACAAATCCGAGTTTTCAACCTGATCAAACGGTTCTTAGTTAAAAATCATTTAAGATCCAATCTTTCTCTCAAATCCCTGTTTTACTCCAAAAATAGTCAACACACTATTCACACGGGTCTCAAGCCCAAATCAGTGTAAAACATAAAACAGAGCGTAAACGACATTTAAAATCCACAAACTCATCAGTGAATGTTATCAAAGTACTTCAACGCAAACCACATAATAAAGCATTGAAAACAGTTATGCATGCATTCATTTTATAACACAAATATCCACTCACACCCGGTCCTCGCTACACTAATGAACTGCGCTATAACTGCACTGAATCTAAACCACAGTCTCCGGGCCTGTCCAAAACACATCCAAAGGTCACTGACAGACTCTACAAGTTCAAATCCTAAACCCCCAAAAAGTCTGATATCGGGAACACGTCCTAACACACTTCCCTAAGTTAAAAACCTCTAAACGACCTATCAAACAATCTCTGATTGACCCGAAGCCACCACAATTGGATTCAGATCATCAAACCTTTCGGACATGACCGATTTCACCTTAAAAATTGGTCCCACGTGCTGGTCAAACCTCTAGTCAACACTGACAAGAAAAAGTCAATGCTGACGTCATCGATCAATGGTCAACGGTCAACGCGAACGTTAACGTTGATGTCAGCCTGAAAAGTCTAACACCTGTCAGATCTGATAGCTGTCAGGTTTGACACATGACATGTGTTAGCCTCTGATTAGTCCACGTGTCTGACACATCAGTGCTGACTGGACCTAACAACTACCACGTGGCAGTACCCCCATTGGCCACGTGGCCTGACAACCCTGATAGATGATGACGTCACTCGTTGACATCATCATCATCTACCTCTCGTTGGATCGACCCATTTTATTGTAACGAGTCAACCAGACCCGCGACACAAACCGATTCTAACTCATGCAAAACTCAACCAGTTTCGACCATTTTTGTTCATATAGACTCGTTCTCAACCCAGAAACAAGCCTTTGAGCTCAAAAACAAAATAAATGGTCCAGAAATTACCTCCCAAGCTCTTAATTTTCGGTTGAAGTTTCAGACTTTCCCCAGGTCGATTTCGGTCATCTCAATCCTTGAAATCTATCCCTACGAGTTCGTATAGTACTTAGGAATCACGTTTGAACCTCAGAAATGTAACGACCCGTTCCGTAAACCAGGATTGGATTAGTGGTTAATGACGGATTAGTGAGGTTAAGCAGTAATTAGTTGGACGATTTAAGACGGACGGTGCGAAATGACAATTTTGCCCTTGGAATGGGTAAAAATATTGACTTTTCGATCGGACGGTCAAATGGGCTTTGACCACTGACCGTGACATAGTTCAGGACGTCACGAGTTCATAGACGGATGGCACGTTCGATTCTGACTTTCGAGGAGAAAGTTATGACGTTCGGAAGATGAAGGGTATTTTGGCAATATGATCGAATAGGGGCAAAAGGTAGACTTTTCGTGTAACACGTCATTTTGTCGAACTTCGAGGACCGCTAGGTAGGTCTCGAGTCCCTGATTCCAATGACAGGCGGCATGTACCAGTTGGAGTTCGGGAATTAGAGTTACGGGTCAGGGATTATGAGGGGCAAAATCGTAATTTAAGCCTCAGGGACAAAAAGGTCTTTTGGGCAACCTTTGGAATGAGTGAGCAATTAGATGGCGATATCTGTCCCTAAAGGATTGGATATTTTCACCAGGTGAAGGGGGATGTGGATACTTGGCTCCTTTCTGGTTGCTTCCAACCCCTTCACATGTTTGGTTTAAAATTTTAAAACAGGGCAGGGCCGTGTTGTTGTGCTTTCTGTGTGTAGTCGAGGAGAAAAGCTCAGTACTGGTTGGGTGTGACTGGGTGGAAAATTAGAGTGAACTTTGGCTTGATCCAGTTATGAGAGATGAGGGGACTAGAGAGATTAGTGAGGAGGATTGGGTGGTGCTTCTCTGCTTAGCCGTCGTAGACGGTGGTTCTGAATTTGTGAAACAGAGCATTGGTATACAAGTCCACCCAATCACTCTCAAATGTAAATTCTTGCTCCTGAGTTCTGAAAGGAAAAAGTAGGAAGGTGGTTGGTGAATGACAGGAGACCACGACAAATGGCCGGAGGGAAGGTAAGCCCATCTCTGCAACCCGTGTTTCTCTGTTTTTGTTCAACTTGGCAACTTGGGATTTATTGGTTAATTTTGGGGTTTTGATTGATTTCTTGGGTTTCTGGAGACTAGTCTAGTTCACTGGACGTGAAACTGAGACCTGGAAGTGGTTTATGGCAGCCAGGGGTGAAGCTCGAAGATGGCTGGTCGTTCTGCACATCGGGAAGGTAAACTTTCATGCTTAAATCGATGTTTTAAGGTCGTAGATTAATAGGAAGCACTTAGAGGACGTGTTAGGGTTGAACAGATTTGAAAACGAAACACAATTGAACGATTTACTGGGTTAAACTGTCCTCGTTAGTTTGGTTAGACCGGGCCGGTTCGAACACGTTCAGACCCGGTCTGACAAAGGTTGAAGGAGATGAACAGTAGTCGCGTGAGGCCCACTGACCTAGGTTAAAGACTCGGATTGATTGACGGGGGGAGGGCCCTGGATTGATATGTTTTGAGTTTAAAGACTCAGTATATGTTTTGAGTTGAAAGACACGGTGATTGTGATACCCCCCGAGGCCTGTGATTGTGTTTTGAGTTTAAAGACTCGTTGATATCCCGGGAAGGCCTGGTTATTGCGCATGGTTTTGGGTTTAAAGACTCGGGCGCACTTGAGATCCAGTAAACTTGTATGATTGATGTTTTTCACTAGTTTTTCACTGGTTTTCGGAATGTTTTGGGCAGTGGCCCGGATGATTTGGATTTGACGAAATTTGGGACCGAGTTCCCGTACTTTGAGATCGATTTGTAGGTTGAGGCTAAGGCCTGGATTTGAATGACGGATTTGATTCGGGTTTTCAATAATGATTTTCATTGATGGTTTTTAATATGAAATCGATATGAAATGGTTTCATGGCATGATTTGATATGCATGCATTGGTTTTTAAATGGAGGGTAAAAATGTAATGCTTTTCCTGATAACTGTTTTTGAACTTACTCTTTATTTTTGTCCACTCATAGTCTTTTGTGTTTTCGATACCCTCCAGGTTGTTGCGGTGCAGGCTGTTGGACGAGAGAGACGGATACATCACACGTACAATCCACAATAGAATCTATGCTGACAGGACCCATCCCAATCCCCCCGGGATTAGTGCGGGATGACCCTGCTCCCGTCTGACACGAAGTGTCAGACAAGGGATATTTTCGTCCTTTGCCCTCCCGGGCTATCAGAGTACGCCAGGATCCGGAGGAGGCATGTGATATCTCGGTCTCTGCTACAGTCCACATCCGATGTCAACCTGAAGGGCAGTCAAAACATTAAAAACTGTGAGTGGACAAAACAAGAGTTTATAAAAACATTTTAACGAGAAGACATTTGTACCCTCCACTAAAAAGCATGCATGCATTCGAAAACCATTTATCCAAAACAAACCATATGTGGGACTAAGCCCAAAGCAGATATAAACTAAGGTCGAAAGGACCACAATAAAAACGACCATACGGGCCACTGCCCAAATCCATAAGGGACTCGGCCCCAAACCATAAAGAAACCAAGTACACGAGTCACTGCTCAAATCCTGTGCACACCTGTACACACCACATATCATATATCATATATACATCACATACATATATATAAGTCACACAACCAATCCTGTCACGGTATCCAAAGCTACGCGCGCGCTACCCGGGTCTCAATCCGAGTCATCTCAAAGTCAAGATCAATGTCCGTAGACCACTGACCCTACCCGAGGTAATAGTAATCATAGCCTTCCTGAGAGTAAGGAACCCAACTGGGGGGTGACTCCACTCAGTCGGTGCTCCGTGACTACTCCGGGGTCCACCCAGGCCAACGACCCTCCCCGGAGGAGATAATAGAAGTAAAGGAAGGTAGACGAACATATATATACATAACATAAACATTCATGACCGGTTCCCCTGAACCGTCATGATCCATAATATCCATAATCAGGTAACATGCCGGTTCCCATAAACCGTCATGTACCGTAATAACATAACCAGGTAACATGCCGGTTCCCATAAACCGTCATGTACCGTAATAACCAACAAGGGTTCATGCCGGTTCCCATAAACCGTCATGAACCTGGGAATCCATTTAAGGTTCCCTGACCTGAAATCAAAACCGTAAAGTGACTGGGTCTCGTACCCGAACATAGGACATCAGTTGGACACCGTGCCCGATATCTGAGGTCATATGCCCGAGACAAAACCAAATGGGTCTCATACCCGAGTTTTTTCTTTTGAAATCCAAATCCAATTCATTTAAATCAATAAAGAAATACAGACCCGTATAAGCACCGTATAAGGCCGAAACCTTGAAATACGTGCTTATACGTAACCACATACAAATGCACCCATGGCATCATCAAACAAGTAATAAAACATATAATAAACATTTATGCATGCACCAATTTAGAAAACAAGGTCCACTCACAGACCGTCCGAGCTGCCGCCTCGATTTGCGTGCCATACGACTCCCCGAGCCGATCACCGTCACCGGGACTCCCAAACCTGTCCAAATCGTAATAGAAGGTTACTAACTACTTAATTAACCTCCTACCAAAGCCCCGTAATTTTCCCGTATTTTAACTATTTTTAAAACCGAACCTAAACCTTCTGATGCCCCGAAACATATCGAGACGGTGTCCGATTGACACGAAACCAGTCCCAAAATGTTCTTTACATCGAATAGAAGATTTCGTATGTTGGAACTTTCCCCAGATTCCCTGCCACGCGCCCTCACGCGCCGCCTGAAGTGGCTGCGCGTGGGCTTCACGTGCCTGCTACAGTACCTGCTGACGTCATCGCTGACGTCAGCATGACGTCATCTGACAGCTGTCAGGTCTGACATGTCAGACTCTGACAGGTGCCACGTGTCATGCTCCCATTGGTCCACGTCACTGTATTGTCAGTGCCACGTGGCAGTCTGACGTGTGCCACGTGTCATCACGGCACTGGTCCACGTCAGTGCCACGTGTCAGCCCCTGATTGGGCCACGTCACTGACATGTCAGTGCTGACTGTGCACTGACATGTGACACGTGTCGGTTGA
Source organism: Prinsepia uniflora (assembly GCA_032719365.1). NCBI lineage: Eukaryota > Viridiplantae > Streptophyta > Magnoliopsida > Rosales > Rosaceae > Prinsepia > Prinsepia uniflora. Next base: position 38,857,945 of record CM064873.1, read on the forward strand.
TGAGTGGTCCACGTCACCTGACAACCTGACAAGTGCCACGTCATCATGCCACGTCACCACCTTCAATCGCTCGACGGGTCGACCCGAATACCAGTAACCGGGTCGCCGTGACCCGCGACTTGACCCGGCCGATTCTCCGCCGTCCGACCACCAAAATGCTTCCCGTTTGTCCCATTTTCATCCTCTAATCCTAACCTACAGTCCTATGACCTTAAAATGGAAGAAAAACATCGAAAACCGTACCTTCGAGTTTGGCCATGGCGGCCGTACATTCCTCCGCCGTTCACGGCCGTTCTAGGCCATCCCCATCCCCAAAACTAATCCTATTCGACTCCTAGGGCTACCAGCAACCTAACCTAAACCTTAGAATCGAATAACAACTAACAAAACTCAATTTCAAAATTTGAAATATTTTCTTACCTCACGGTTTCTCCTCCGCCGTGTCCTCCACCGTCCCCGGCCGTGGCTTGCCATCCTCAGCCTCTCACCACCTCCTCACGGTCATTTTATCTCCTAGGGAATGGTGGTATGTGTGTGTGCTGTTTTGGAGAAAATGAAGAAAATGGTGAAGGGGGGTTTCGGGTGTGAAGAACAAAGAAGAATGATGAAGGTGATGCCGTGGAAGAGAAGGGAGAAGGAGATGATCAGATGAGAGAATGAGAGATGAAGGGTGAGGATTAAAAGGTAGGGTTGAAATGGATGGTTAGGATTAATAGTTGTTAGGTTAAATTATAAAATAATTAAAATAATAATATTTAATTATTTAGATCCACATTTTGGGGGATCAAAGCAATGGGATGAGTGACACTTGTCACTCATCCATGGGGCCCACCAAAATATCCACCCAATCAGATTTCGCCGAAACGTCCCCGTCTCGAAGTTCGTGCATAGTGAAATCGAACTTCCGTGACCCATAACTCTCCCGTTCAAAGTCCGATTTCAGTGTGCCGCCTGCCTATGGATTCGTATCGTCCTTATCTACGTAACGGTCTTCGGCCCTCGGCCATCGGACCTCCCGGTCAAAAAGTCAACATTTGACCTCCTATTCACGCAAATTACCAAAATGCCCCTAAACTTCCGAACGTCATAACTTCCTCCTCGAATGTCGGAATTGAACGTGCCACCTGTCTATGAACTCGTGACGTCACGAACTACGTCACGGTCATCGGTCAAAGTCCATTTGACCGCCCGATTAAAAAGTCAACGTTTTGCCACCCTCAAGGGCAAAACGGTCATTTCGCATCGCTCGTCCGATTTCGCTCTACTAATCACGGATTAGCCTCACTAATCGTGATTAGTCACTAATCTAATCCTGGAATTTGGGACGGGTTGTTACATATGCACTCTGGGAAGTCCGATTTCTGTTGGACGGTCAAATCGAGAATCCCTTGTCCGACTTACGTGTCACATGGAGGTTGGACATTGGTGTAGCCTTCGTGTCATGCGTAAGTTAGATGGGAGCAAGATTTAGCCCTTCATCCCGGGGGATTAGGGGTGGGTCCTGACAATTGGTATCAGAGCGAGGTTTCATGTGTTCTACGTGAGGTTTGGTTCCCATAGTCGTTGGTTTGTCGACGTTGGTGTTGTGATACTACTCTGGATGTGATGTCTCGACGCAGAACAGCCCGTCAGCAACCCGGATGCGATAGTGCTAGTACGTTCGTTATGGTTAGTTAGCAGTGATTATTAGTGTCAGAATGCTAGTCGCTCGATAAGCGGTACGAGGTATGACGTACGTTGGTTTAGGGTCGGAACGGTTAGCACGTTGGCGCTGGTTTTTCTTGATGGATGGACAATAGGGTCGGAGATACGCCAACAGGAGTAACCTGAATGGTAGCCGGTGAGCTAAAAATGAGTAGGTTAGTCGGCATGTGGGGCCTGAGAGTAGCCCGTTGAGTTAGTAAGATATGTTGGCCGAGGAGGCCGGTTGATGGTGGTCTGTTGGACCGGATGGTGAGCTTGGATTTGTACGGCTACGAGTAGCCGGATGCCTCGAGTGGCGGGTACAGGAAACTAATTTGTGGATTTGAGGGAATTCCCCTAGTATTGGATACTGGTAGATGTTGGTGTGTTGAGTTATGATAAGGGATGGTCTTAGTCGGGTGTGACGACCCGAGTGGTAAGGTTGTAGTGAACCAGCGGCAGTTGCTGGTTTGGATGACTCGGACGACGGGGATGATTTGAGGAACCCCGTGGGATGACTGGTTTGGATTGTGAGTACCTGAGTAAGAAACCCCAGAGTAAGTGTTTAGTTGGAAACCATGATTTGGGGTTGTGGTAAAATAGTCATTGTGGCTTGGACCGACTTACGGCCGGATTGCAGATGTTGCTGCAAGGTGCAGCCTAGGTAGTGGTTGATCGGTTAGTGACTCTGGACGAGTCCAGTGAGAGTGCTGAGTTGGTGAGCATTTGGCTGCTCCGAGTTGTGGAGTACGAAGTAGGTCAGTTTCCCCGACCCGAGCGTAGACGAAGGGTTTTGGCTCGGTAAGGGCAGAGGCTCGGGATTGGTGTGTTGTGACCACTAGATTGGAATAATATGCCACAAGTTGGGATATTTGTGAACGATCGGATGGGCACATCGAGTCGAGGTTGTGGCCAGTTGTGGGGTGTCGGTGTTTGGCAGGAACCACTAATCAAGTTGGAATATGTGATGACCCTTGGTAGGTCATGTCTCGGGACGAACAATCAGGATGTCGTTAGGTAGATCAGAGTGGCGCAGCGGAAGCACGGTGGACCTATGCTTTGTGCTGGAGGGGGTTGGGTCGGTATGGTCGAGTTGACCATGTGTGAAGTTCATTGTAGTGGATTTCCCCTGATGTGTTTGTATTTTTCGGCGGATACCGAGGTTGGAACTTGGTGATTGGCGACTTCCAGGGTGGTAACTAGGGAATCTGAGGTCAGTAATTGTGGATTGAGGATTCCGAGAATTTGTGACTCGTATTTTAGCAGGAACTCGGAGTTGAACTTCCGAAAGGTTGAGACGTGATTATCAGAAGGAGTGAGGATTGACATCCTTTTGGATGCGCATACTCGGTGTTGATCGACACGCGAGTTGGTTTAGTTACGGACAAGTGGATGTGATCCGTAGGAGTCGTGGATCGCCTGAGTGTAGCAGAGTTGACATTTAGACAGTTGGTCCAATTGTAGTATTCGTGTTTTAGATTGAGTTCCATGGTTGGAAAAGGTGGTTATACTTCCAACATGGGTAGAATCTAGGAATTAGGAGCTGTTATAGTTTAGGCGTCGAGATGTGTGTTGATCCCGAGATGGTGTTAGATGTCACGTGTGAGAGATGGATGTTTAAAAGTTGATTTGGGGATTCATTAAAGGAACTTCAGAAATCGTGACCCCCCCCCCCCCCCCTTTGGTCTTGGACACGGGTGGATGTGTTCGGAAGTAGAAAGAGTACTTGGTGACGCCGGGAGTAGCCTGTGTGACAAGTGCCGTAGGATTGTGTTAATGTCAGGACCGGCCCCGAATCCACTGGGATTAACGTGGGACCCGCCTGATCCCGTCTGACACCAAGTGTCAGACCAGGGAAAATTCCACCTCTAGCCCTCACCGGGGCTATCAGAGTGCGTCAGGATCGTAGGAGGAGGGAAGTGATGTCTCAGTCTCTGCTACAGCCCGCATCCGCGATCAACCTGAAGGGCATTAAAACATTAAAAGTCGTGAGTGGACAAAATAAACATTTTAATAAAAACATTTCATAAGAGACCTTTATGCCCTTCATAAATACATACGCATGCATTCAAAAACCATTTATCAAGACGTTCATAAAAACCTTTGTCAAACATATCAAAACCTTTCAAGGGTTCATGCCCGGTCCCATAAACAGTCATGACCCATAAATCCAATTGGGTCCTCGACCCGAAATCACAACTCAAAAACCCGTAAATCCATACATGTGGGAACTCAGCCCAAATCAAAGTACATGGGTCTCAGCCCAAAACCATTCTCACTGAAATACCAAAACAACGAATACGGGGTCTCGCCCCAAATCACTTTCCGAATCATAAAACATGGAACACGGGGTCTCCGCCCCCAAATCACTTTCATAAAACCTCATACGTACGCATACGTATAACACATCCGCGGCTCTTCCGAGAAGATGCCAACACGGGGCACATAGCCCCTAGGGAACACATCCCCGATATAAGTCACGATATCGAATCTATACTAGTGTGCACACTACTCGGGGTCTCACTCCGAGTCTTCTCCCAGGAATCTCCATCTGGGAGGCTCAATCACTGGATCTAGTCTGAGCTCTCTCTCTCTGAATCTAGTCCACATATCTCTCCGGAATCTAGTCCGAGACCACATCATAATAAGTAACCACCACTCCTAAAACTGGATCCCTATATGGATACCCACCCTGGTCTGTGGATCGTAACTCTCTAGTTCGACGTCTGGAGGAGACCATGACAGGACCCATCCCGATTATTCCTCGACAATCGTGATAGATCCTGCTCCCGTCTGACCATGACTTTAAAATATCAAAAGTAGTCCAAACATATATATATAAATACACAACACAACAAGCAACACACATAGTCAGACCATGGATAGGTACGTCTTTTAGGACCGTTGACTACCTCAATTGTCAACCGGTTTACAGAGCATAAGAAATATTTACAAACAAAGATCAAAATCCTACGCGGTCAGATACTCGAGTACGCAACGGTCTGTTTATTCCTCTGCCTCGATACGAGCCTCAGTACCTGTGCACGGGCCTGGAGGGTACAAAAAACATTAAAGGTGTGAGTGGACAAAAATAAAGGTTTAGAAATACATTTATCAAAATAGTCTTACCCTCCAGTTTTCACAAACATGCATGCATATCATATAAAACATGAGTTACATAAATCAAAGGTAAAAGAAAACAGTTAATATAATTCAAAATCAATCATGATACCACCATCCTCAACATCCAATCTTAATATCCAACAACCCGTCACGATATCAATGCAACGCGTGCAACTCGGGTGTCTCACGTCCGAGTACCTCCCCAGGATCAACGACGTCTGGGGTGATATCATCTCCAGGATCAACGACGTCTGGAGGATATCATCATAAACTCACACTCCTGAGACTGAGCCTCCCTTCGGAGCTACTCATCTTCAGGCAGTGGATCGTGACTACTCCACGATCTACGACGTCTGGAGGAGACCATCAAATCACAGAGGATGGTACCAATAGCCAATATTCTCATTTCAAAACCATTTAAATCTCAAAATCAACTCAATATTTCAACAGGGCCTCTGCCCGAAATATAGTGTTTACAAAGCACAGTTACGTTCTACAACTTCATTTATAACACAATGTCTAACAGATAATTTATAAATCAATGTCATCAATTAAATCATGTAACTTAATTTCAGAGTCAAAATCCATCTCAAATCTTAGGCCATCGCCCAAAATCACAATTTTATGATTTTCTCGAAAATCGTGCCCAAGAGCAATATAAAATAATATAATATTCCCGAAATCCGGAAATCATCATATCACATCATTAATCATAGAAAATCAATTTAAATCATATTATCAGCATTTAAAAGCAATTAAAACATATATGCATGCATTTAGGGTAGAAAACAAAAGCCCACGCACACACCGTCCAGATTGCTCGAATTCGAGCTGTTCGTTCCCGTCCGATGTCCCGAGAATATTTTGGCCTGTCAAACATGTAATATAGGGTTACGAGAGTATCATATAATCTTAGGTACGAATTTCCGAATCGTCGGAATAAAATAATATTATTTAAACGTAACCTATACGCTTCGGGTACACAAAACTACTCTCAGTTCACATTTGATTGACCCGAAACCAACGCTAATAGGTCCGTATCATCGAGAGTATCAAAATTGCTGTTGGACCCTTCTTCAGATTCCCGGCCACGCGCCCTCACGCGCCGTGAACAGTAGCTGCTACAGTTCTTTCTCGCCCGTTTCTCTGGTAAACGGGTCGTAGACCCGCGATCAGACCCGACTCGATTTCCTTTGATTCGAACTCAATTCCTTCCGTTCTTTCACTCACTAACATCAATTCAATCCAATTTACGGTTCAGTAACTTCAATTTAATCAATTAAACCCTAAAAGGTCTCGACTCAAGATGAACACCCGTCGGGTTTGAATTCGGGTTCTACCCAAAACCAGCCTGCTTCCTTCAATTGTTCATACCAGAAGCATCATAGGACCATTATAAACGCGAAATCGAAATCAATTTCATGAATTATTACCTCTAAGTAACTCAACTCAAGCTCGATTTTCCGAAATAGTTGCAGAGTCTGTTCATCACCAATTCAGCTCCAATTTTTGTTCCAGTTGATTGGGTTCAAGTCGTTCAGCTCCCAGAAAGCTTAATATCACTTCAAGTTCACACGAAACCGTCCAGAAATTCAAATTCGAAAATTAAGGTTTTGAGTGATTTTCGGGTATGCTCAGTAGGGTGTTCTATCTGGGTTTGTTTGGTTTCCCTTTGGTTTTTCACTCTTCAATTACGCTAATTGATTGCTCAATTGCGCTGGGTTCTACAGAAATCGATCAAGGTGAAGGAGAAGTATGAGTGTACTCTGGTTTTGTGTTTTAGCCGTGTACTGTTCATCAATTATCAAACTCATTTATTTGTTAACCTCCATTAATTAATTCTAACCCATGCCACTAATCATCAACAACAAGTGACATTTTTCACTTGATAAGGTATAATAGGCTGAATCAGCATCTGAATTCAGGTGATAATTATCTTCTTCACCGTTTAATTACAATCTACATACAATTACCATTTTACCCTTGAGGTCACAAATGACCATTTTGCCCCTGAACTTCCCAGACCCATAACTTTTTCATCCGAACTCTGTTTTTGACGTGCCACCTGTCTACGGATTCAGCGTTTCGAGGCCTACACAATGGCACAAGACAAATGTACAAAAAGTATGCCAACCAAAAAGTCAACTTTTAGCTGTCCCTCTAGGGGTAAAAACGTCATTTTCACATTATTTTAATATTTTACAATTTTTGGATTTTTCGGGGCGTTATAACCTTCCCCCTTAGGAAATTTTGTCCCCGAAATTTTACGAAAATAAGTACGGATACTGTTCTCGCATCTGAGCTTCGGGTTCCCAAGTAGCCTCTTTTACATTTTGATTTCTCCAAAGCACTTTCACTAGGGGAATTGTCTTTCGGCGGAGTACCTTATCCTTTCGATCCAAGATCTGCACAGGTTGTTCCTCAAAGCTTAGGTCTTCCCTGAGCTCAATAGGTTGCTCTTCTAATACATGGGACTCGTCATATACATATTTCCGCAGCATTGATACATGGAAGATATTGTGAACTCTGGAAAGCTCTGAAGGTAAGGCTAGTTTGTAAGCTACTCGGCCGATCCGCTCGATAATCTCATAAGGTCCGATGAAACGGGGGCTTAATTTCCCGCGTCTGCCAAATCGTACTATGCCTTTCCAAGGTGATAACTTCAAAAAAACCCAATCTCCCACTGCAAATTCAAGATCTCTCCTCCGGCGATCCATGTAGCTCTTTTGCCTATCTTGGCTTTCCTTGAGTCTAACCCGGATGAGCTTAACTTTCTCTGTCGTCAGATCAATCAATTCAGACTTAGAAAATTTCCTTTCGCCCACTTCTGTCCAACACAAGGGAGTTCTGCATTGTCGTCCATATAGAGCTTCATAAGGTGCCATCCCAATGCTCGCTTGGTAGCTATTGTTGTAGGCGAATTCCATCAATGGCAAGTTTGACTCCCAAGTTCCCTGAAATTGCAGAACACATGCCCTCATCATATCTTCCAGGATCTGGATGGTTCGTTCCGACTGTCCATCTGTCTGGGGGTGGAACGCCGTACTGAAATACAATCTCGTCCCAAAAGCTTCCTGTAAACTTTGCCAGAATCTAGATGTAAATCGCGAATCTCGATCTGAAACAATAGAGGCAGGTGTACCATGTAACCGGATGATCTCATTAATAAATAAGTTAGCATATTGGGTCATCTGAAAATCTTCCTTTACAGGTAAGAAATGTGCTGACTTGGTAAGTCTGTCCACAATCACCCAGACTCCATTGTGGCCTTTGGGCGTCCTCGGAAGTTTAAACACAAAATCCATGGTTATGTGGTCCCATTTCCATTCTGGTATAGGAAACGGTTGTAGTGCTCCATAGGGTCTTTGTCTTTCAGCTTTTACTTGTTGGCATATCAAACACTTGCTCACGTACGCAGCAATTTCTCTTTTCATACCTGGCCACCAATAGTATTCTCGCAGCGTACGGTACATCTTGGTTCCTCCTGGGTGCATAGCATACGCTGAACTATAGGCCTCATCCAGAATCTCCTTCTTTAACACGGCATCAGCAGGAACACACAGTCTGCTTTCTTTTGTCAAGGCTCCATCCTCACTCACTGCATAATCCTGTCGTTCCCTTGCTTCCACCTCAATTCGAAGAATACATAAGATAGGGTCTTGGAACTGATCTTCAATTATCTGATCAAGTAGGATTGGTCGAACCTGGAAACTCGCTATCAAACCACCTTGGTTATCCAGTTTCAACATAGCACCAGTTCGACGAAGCTCAACCAATAAGGGTAAATGTATCATCTTCAGATGTGCTACAGAATGAGCTGATTTCCAACTCAATGCATCTGCTACTATGTTTGCTTTTCCTGGATGATATTCGATCGTGCAGTCATAATCTTTAAGCAGTTCCAACCATCTTCTTTGCCGCACATTCAACTCTTTTTGTGTGAAAAAGTACTTTAAACTTCTATGATCCGAAAAAAGTCTACAGGTTGCACCATATAAATAATGTCGCCAGATCTTGAGTGCATGCACCACCGCAGCTAGCTCTAGATCGTGGGTAGGGTAATTGTGTTCATGCGGTTTTAACTGTCGAGAGGCATAAGAAATTACCTTTCCATGTTGCATCAGCACACACCCCAAACCATGCAAAGATGCATCTGTATACACATCGAATTCTCCACACTCGTCTGGAAGAACCAACACCGGAGCGGATGTCAATCGTTTCTTTAATTCTTGAAAACTCCGCTCACAAGCTTCATTCCAAATGAACTTAACTCCCTTTCTGGTCAATTGGGTCAGTGGAGCGGCAATAGTAGCAAATCCTTCGACAAAACGTCTGTAGTAACCGGCCAATCCCAAAAAGCTTCTCACTTCGGTTACTGTCTTCGGTTGCTCCCAGTTTGCGACTGCTTCAACCTTCTGAGGATCAACACAAATTCCTTCTGCAGAAATCACATGCCCTAGAAATCCCACACTGGTTAGCCAAAATTGGCACTTACTCAATTTCGCATACAGCTTGTTTTCCCTCAGTGTCTCAAGCACAAGTTTCAAATGTTTCTCATGCATCTTCTTACTCTTGGAATACACCAAAATATCGTCAATAAACACAATGACAAACTGATCCAGATATTTCCGGAATACTCGGTTCATTAGATCCATAAATGCCGCCGGTGCATTGGTTAACCCAAACGGCATTACAAGAAACTCATAATGACCATACCGAGTCCGGAATGCTGCTTTTGGAATATCTTCTTCTCGAATCCTCAACTGATGATAACCAGAACGGAGATCAATCTTCGAGAAATACTTGGCCCCCCTTAATTGATCAAACAAATCATCAATCCGGGGCCAAGGATACTTATTCGTGATTGTGACCTTATTGAGCTGTCTATAATCCACACACAATCTCAAACTGCCTTCTTTCTTCCTTACAAATAGCACGGGGGCTCCCCACGGTGATACACTCGGTCGAATGAACCCCATGTCAATTAGATCTTGTAGTTGCACCTTCAGTTCCTTCAACTCAGCTGGGGCCATACGATAACGAGTTAATGAAATGGGTCGCGTACCAAGGATCAAATCAATAGTGAACTCCACTTCCCTATGTGGTGGTAACCCTAGCAAATCCACAGGAAACACATCTGGAAACTCACATACTATGGGGATGTCTTCGGCTTTAACTGAGGTATCCCGTACATCAACTACATGTGCCAAATAGCCCTGACAACCTCTCCTCAACAATTTCTCTGATGTAAGGGCGGATATGACTTTGGCAGGTAACATTCGTCGATCTCCCTGGAATATTACTTCCGGCAATCCTGGGCTCCAGAGTATCACCCTCTTATCGAAACACTCGATAGAGGCATGATGGGTTGTTAATCAATCCATTCCCAGAATAACATCAAAGTCACATAGATCTAACAATATTAAGTCAGCTACTAGATGCACACCCCATATCAATACAGGATAATCTCGTATCACTTGGTTGACTACGTATACATCACCGGTCGGTGTACTAACTCCCATCTCACAACCAAGCGTAGAAATCTCTCTATCAGCTAAGGTTGCGTAAGTGCGAGAAACAAAAGAATGAGTAGCTCCCGGGTCTATTAAATTACGTGCATCATGACCAAAAATAGGAAGCATACCTGTCGCCACTCCCGGAGTAGCTCGGGCCTCCTGTTGGGTTACTGCAAACACTCGAGCCTATGGTCCTGAAGTCTGACCACGTCCTCGTGATCCACCACGTCCGCGACCAATTCCGCTCCCTCCAGTCGCATCAGAAGTCGAGGCTGTATTCAAATTCTGCTCTGCTGTTCCCCGACCTGTACCACAGTTACCTGACCGGTATGGGCAGTTCCTTATAATGTGTCCAGGATCTCCACAAGAAAAACAAGTTACTGAACTCGGCCGACTAGATCTCTTACTCTGTCTCGCAGTAGATCCCACAAATGTTCCACTGGACTGAGTTGTTGCCTGAGGTCGTACACCAAATCTCTGTGTACCTCCTCCACTACTATAACTTGGTCGAGTACCACCTGAAGATCCAGAACTAAAACCACCCCTTTTTGGCCATCTTTGATTCGAGGCTCCCTGATATGGTCGCTCTCGGCGCCGGCCAAAACCCGCAAACTGTTGTCGTACTGGTAATGTTGCCTCAACTCTAGCGGCAGCATCAGATAACTCTCTCAGAGTAGCAAACTATCCCACTGTTACAGCACCACGGATCTCATTCTGTAATCCCTGCTCAAACCTTCTGCACTTATCTTCTTCATTGGCCACATACAGAGGAGCGAAATTAGCTAGGTTCAAGAACTTCTGTACATAATCAGCCACAGACATATTTCCTTGTTGCAACTGAAGGAACTCCACTTCCTTGGCATTATGAAAGGAACGAGGATAGAATTAATCTAGGAAACGATGCCTGAAGTACTCCCAAGTCAGGGTGCTAGCATCTAATCCCATCAACTGTAAGCCGCGCCACCATCTATACGCCTGACTACACAGCATAAACGTAGCCAATGGAACCATGTCTCCTGGTGGACATCGCATGATCTCAAAAATCCTCTCCAACTGGGTAATCCAATCATAGGCTTCGTCTGGGTTGGTATGGCCAGTAAAGCTAGTGGCCCCTAAGCGTTGAGCTTTTTCAACATCTGGACCCTCTATCTCTTCGCCAGGTTGTGCACGAGGCTCGCGTCGCGGAGGCATATTGAGGTAGCTGTAAATAGAAACAGATCAGTATACCAACACATGCACACCATGTGCCCGACTCAGACCGCAACCTATGCTCTGATACCAATTTGACAGGACCCATCCCGATTATTCCTCGACAATCGTGGTAGATCCTGCTCCCGTCTAACCATGACTTTAAAATATCAAAAGTAGTCCAAACATATATATATATATATATATACACAACACAACAAGCAACACACATAGTCAGACCAGGGATAGGTACGTATTTTAGGACCGTTGACTACCTCAGTTGTCAACCGGTTTACAGAGCATAAGAAATATTTACAAACGAAGATCAAAATCCTATGCGGTCAGATACTCGAGTACGCAACGGTCTGTTTATTCCTCTGCCTCGATGCGAGCCTCAGTACCTGTGCACGGGCCTGGAGGGTACAAAAAACATTAAAGGTGTGAGTGGACAAAAATAAAGGTTTAGAAATACATTTATCAAAATAGTCTTACCCTCCAGTTTTCACAAACATGCATGCATATCATATAAAACATGAGTTATATAAATCAAAGGTAAAAGAAAACAGTTAATATAATTCAAAATCAATCATGATACCACCATCCTCAACATCCAATCTTAATATCCAACAACCCGTCACGATATCAATGCAACGCGTGCAACTCGGGTGTCTCACGTCCGAGTACCTCCCCAGGATCAACGACGTCTGGGGTGATATCATCTCCAGGATCAACGACGTCTTGAGGATATCATCATAAACTCACACTCCTGAGACTGAGCCTCCCCTCGGAGCTACTCATCTCTAGGCAGTGGATCGTGACTACTCCACGATCTACGACGTCTGGAGGAGACCATCAAATCACAGATGATGGTACCAATAGCCAATATTCTCATTTCAAAACCATTTAAATCTCAAAATCAACTCAATCTATCAACAGTGCCTCTGCCCGAAATATAGCGTTTACAAAGCACAGTTACGTTCTACAACTTCATTTATAACACAATGTCTAACAGATAATTTATAAATCAATGTCATCAATTAAATCATGTAACTTAATTTCAGAGTCAAAATCCATCTCAAATCTTAGGCCATCGCCCAAAATCACAATTTTATGATTTTCTCGAAAATCGTGCCCAAGAGCAATATAAAATAATATAATATTCCCGAAATCCGGAAATCATCATATCACATCATTAATCATAGAAAATCAATTTAAATCATATTATCAGCATTTAAAAGCAGTTAAAACATATATGCATGCATTTAGGGTAGAAAACAAAAGCCCACTCACACACCGTCCAGATTGCTCGGATTCGAGCTGTTCGTTCCCGTCCGATGTCCCGAGAATATTTCGGCCTGTCAAACATGTAATATAGGGTTACGAGAGTATCATATAATCTTAGGTACGAATTTCCGAATCGTCGGAATAAAATAATATTATTTAAACGTAACCTATACGCTTCGGGTACACAAAACTACTCTCAGTTTACATTCGATTGACCCAAAACCAACGCTAATAGGTCCGTATCATCGAGAGTATCAAAATTGCTGTTGGACCCTTCTTCAGATTCTCGGCCACGCGCCCTCACGCGCCGTGAACAGTAGCTGCTACAGTTCTCTCTCGCCCGTTTCTCTGGTAAACGGGTCGTAGACCCGCGATCAGACCCGACTCGATTTCCTTTGATTCGAACTCAATTCCTTCTGTTCTTTCACTCACTAACATCAATTCAATCCAATTTACGGTTCAGTAACTTCAATTTAATCAATTAAGCCCTACAACGTCTCGACTCAAGATGAACACCCGTCGGGTTTGAATTCGGGTTCTATCCAAAACCAGCTTGCTTCCTTCAATTGTTCATACCAGAAGCATCATAGGACCATTATAAACGTGAAAACGAAATCAATTTCATGAATTATTACCTCTAAGTAACTCAACTCAAGCTCGATTTTCCGAAATAGTTGCAGAGTCTGTTCATCACCAATTCTGCTCCAATTTTTGTTCCAGTTGATTGGGTTCAAGTCATTCAGCTCCCAGAAAGCTTAATATCACTTCAAGTTCACACGAAACCGTCCAGAAATTCAAAATCGAAAATTAAGGTTTTGAGTGATTTTCGGGTATGCTCAGTAGGGTGTTCTATCTGGGTTTGTTTGGTTTCCCTTTAGTTTTTCACTCTTCAATTACGCTAATTGATTGCTCAATTGCCCTGGGTTCTACAGAAATCGATCAAGGTGAAGGAGAAGTATGAGTGTACTCTGGTTTTGTGTTTTAGTCGTGTACTGTTCATCAATTATCAAACTCATTTATTTGTTAACCTCCATTAATTAATTCTAACCCATGCCACTAATCATCAACAACAAGTGACATTTGTCACTTGATAAGGTATAATAGGCTGAATCAGCATCTGAATTCTGGTGATAATTATCTTCTTCACCGTTTAATTACAATCTACATACAATTACCATTTTACCCTTGAGGTCACAAATGACCATTTTGCCCCTGAACTTCCCAGACCCATAACTTTTTCATCCGAACTCCGTTTTCGACGTGCACCTGTCTACGGATTCAGCGTTTCGAGACCTACACAATGGCACAAGACAAATGTACAAAAAGTATGCCAACCAAAAAGTCAACTTTTAGCCATGTCCCTCTAGGGGTAAAAACGTCATTTTCACATTATTTTAATATTTTACAATTTTTGGATTTTTCGGGGCGTTACAGACCATATAAACAAATGGAGGGTTCATTCATTTCAATTCTTTTCTTTCTTTCTCAAATCACTTTTCAACTGGGTCTCATACCCGATTCATCTCAATAGGATTCCTCGAATTCGATTCAAATCACTTTCACAGGCATCGGCCTAAATCCTCAGTTCAATAGGGTCTCAAGCCCGCATACTGACTATGCCCAAACTACGCATTAAATTAAATACGTAATTTGAGTATTGTGCAATTTAAACCCTTTTTGTGTAGATGTAGTATTGGTAAATAGGGATCGTTCTTAACCGGGGAAATTAGGGAACATTAATAATGTGTTAGTGGGAGATGAATAAAAGAATAATGAATTAAAGAATTAAAGAATTAAGAATTAAAGGAATAAAAGAATAAAAGAATTAAAAGAATAAAAGAATAAAAGAATAAAAGAATAAAGAAGGGGGGGTTTTGAAAAGATTATAACTAAATTAAAGAAAAACACTAATTAAGAATTAAAATGCAAATGCTCATGCTAATTGGAATTTACAAACCATAGAGTAGTTTCATAGACAAAACCCACACTTTTACGTAAGTAATTTCGAATTAACAATCACATTATTTAAACTACTCCTAAAAATAGACTTCTTTTTAACATTTTGCTCATAATAAACCAATCACGAAATCCTACCTTCATCATCTCAAATACTTACATATATCTTTCAATATTATAAATGCATCAACCATTAATGTGCGTCAAACATCAATATGCTTCAAACATTTACAACATGATTTACCTTAAGTTTATAATTAAATGCGCCGACAGCGATCAACATTTAATCTCTTCAATTCTACTCTAAGTACACCGACAGCGGATAAAACACTTAACATCAAATTGAAGTTTAAGCACTAAAACATATGAAGTAAAAGAAATTCAAAAAGTAAAACACATGGAGATTGCATTCTTACTTACAAATGTTAGAAAGAAAATACCAAGAATAATAGTAAAGAAGAAATGAAAATAACATAAAAATAACATAAATTACGAATAAAAATTAAAAGAAAACTAATTAATAAGAAAATCTACAAGAAGTAAAAATGGTCCCCAAAAATGTCTCTCAAAAGAGAGAAACAAAAGAACTAACTAAGAACTAAGAACTAAGAACTAAGAAAGAAATGGAAGAATGAAACTAATTGGGTACTCTCAAAATACAAGAATTGAAGTCCTATTTATAGGTGGAAAAAGTTATCAAAAATAATATAAAAATACAATAAAAAATGTGGAATAGTGGAATGATGAGTAGTAAAGATTTGTGATGATGTTTAGAAGTGGTTTGAGTTGTAAAGTTGCAAAATTGGGTTGGAAAGTGGAATGAATTTGGGTGGAAGTTGAGTGGAAATTGGGTGGAAGCTGCTGGAAAAGAATTCAGCAGAGAGCTGCTGAAAAGAGGAATGTAATTTCGGCTGGAGGCTGCTGAATGGAGGAACAGGCGCTCGGCAGGGCGGCGCTGAAGATGAGCCTGGGCGATCAGCAAGCGCGCGCCGAAGAGGATGCTTGGCGGTCGGTACGCGCGCGCCGACGGGAAATCTGGGCTGAGGAGCAGGCGCGCGGAACTGGGCTGATGCGAATGGGCCGCACGGGCTGGATTGCACGGGCCTGGCGGGCTGGGTTTCTTTTTTTCTTTTTCTTTTTTCTGTTGGGCTAGGCAGCATTTTATTGGGTTTGGGCTGTAGGATTTTATTTGGGCTGCAAAAACAATTAATTAATTAATTTAATAATATTTCACCGAAATTCGTCCATAATTTATTCGTTATAATTCCGATCGAGACGATTTTTTCGCCAAAATACTCCAAATTACAAACTTTATTTATTTAAACAAAAATAACACAAAATAAATTATTTTACCTATTTATTTAATATTTTAATATTAAAAGTCAAGTATAAAGGGTATAAAATAATATAAAATAATGCTTATTTGAGGACCTATCAAATACCCCCACACTTAAACTTTGCTAGTCCCTTAGCAAATACTAAAATTAAACTACAAATTCAAAACAAGTAACCTTTAACCATTTGTCTCAATATTTCATTATTACAATCATGGCATAAAAGATTTTCACTTAAAACATTTAAGCATATGGAATTCAAGAGTTAATACATTGTAACAAAATGTTTTAACAAGTAAGATAATGAGTAAATATGGTGAAATGGATCTCAACATGAATAAAACAAGTATGAATCAACTCACAAGGATATGCACTCATAAGTTCACTCAATTTGTGAGGGTTTGTGTTTGCACTCAAAGTATGTGAGAAATACTCACATAATCGAAATGAAGTACTTTTGCAAAATTTCAAACAAACACCTCAAGATAAAAACAAAACATACTTGCACAAATGAACCAAAACCATAAGCTTACTCAAGTGATTGACTCCACTAATCAAAATTTACCATCTTAAGGATCATAAGGTCTTTATAAAGGTTGTAATGGGGCTAAGTTTAGAGGCAAGGAAAATATAGGACAAGTGGTGCTCAATTCGTTCCAAGAATCAATAGACTCCCAAAACGTATCATAGCTTCCCAACCTTAGTGCAATGATGTCAGTAATCCATCTTTTCGAACATAGGCCTAATTTCATCATGTTGGGCCTCATAGTCATTCTTTGTGTCGGATTTACCAATGTAAGGGACTTAACTCAAACATTACATAACCAAACCTTATTACCTTGATCGAGACTCAACTTTTTTTTTTTTTTTGATTTTTTTTTTTGAATTTTTTTTTTTTGATTTTTTTTTATACCAAGGTAATAACATGTGTCAACAATACAACAAAGCTTGAGTCGATAAATCCAAATAATTCACATAAAAGTCTTTCCAACATCATTATTTTCTCTTTACACAATCATTATGTCTTCAACCGAGTTCTTTGAACAAGGGTAAATGACGTCTATACTAAGCTCAAGTGTTTAGATAATCATGGTGATGAAAGAAAGGCTTAATGTGTGCTCGAAAGGGTTAAAACTAAGGGGGTCGCAACTTGTGCGCACAAAATAGGGAACATGGATGTTTGAATTTGTGGTGTTAACCCTAATGCCTTAATCATATCCAAAATCAGAGAATTTATTGATTCAAAAGCTTTGAAAATCACATAAAATAAGTTCTAGTACTCTAGAGTTCATAAAAAATTATGGCAAGCAGTTATGAGGCATATGTATATCAATTTAAACAAAGAACTTATGAATCACTCATCAAAGATGTATATAAAGTTCTAAAGCTCACATAAGGTTCATATGATTCATACTTATCTTATCATGCTCGTTTATATGCCAATTTACATGCATTATCTTCAAGTTATAACACTTAATCACAAAATATTAACAAACAAATTCAAGTTGTAGTGATCATCTTTATAGCCATAACATATTCATTTTTGTTCATTTATATCATTGACAAGTTAAATGGCAACTTAAGACTCATAAAAACACTAAGTTAAAAGATTCAAGAAAACAAATTTTTTTTTTTTCATTTTTTTCACCTCTTTTTTTTTATATTTTTTTATTATTTTTTTTAATTTTTTTTTCGTAAGAAATACTTAATAAAAAAATTTCAATTGCACAAATAAAAAAAAAACTCATAAAAATACTAAGTTAAAACAAAAAGATTCAAAACAGTAATTTTTTTTTGCCAATTTTTTTTTATTTAATTTTTTTTTAATTTTTTTAATTTTTTTTTTTTGAACATTCAAAATTGTAAACCATTCCCCCACACTTAAATTCTACATTGTTCTCAATGTAGGAAAATACGAAGTAATTAAACATAGAATCAAAGTAAGGAAGATGATTTACGAAAATAATAGGAAAACATTAAATAAACAAAATAAAAGAGAGTGAAGGGTAAAAGGATAGCAAATCTGTATTGATGACTCCTTCACATCCCGAGAACATATTGGGTTGCCTCCCAACAAGCGCTTGAAGTTTAACGTCCATCCAGCCTAGACAGAGATGCAAGTTAGTTAGTCAGAGATGTACGTTAATTAAGAATGCAAGTTAGAAATGCAAATTAAAGTTTAAGGATGCAATGTGAGTTAAAGATGTAAGTTAGAGGAAGAGTGCAATGCAAGTTAAACTAAATATGCAAGTGAAGTTAAAAATGCAAGTTAAATGAAATGTGAAATGCAAGTTAGAATGAAAGATGCAAGTTAAGTGAAAATGCAAGTTAAATGAAAATGCAGGTTAAATGAAAGATGAAATGCAAGTTAGAATGAAAGATGAAATGCAAGTTAAGAATTAAATAAATGAAGAAAAAGAAAATAATTTATTTACGTATGAACAATTTTGTTTTATAATTATTTTTTTTTGGAATTTAAAAATTAAATAAATGAAGAATTTTTTTATTTTTTTTACGAATTTTATGCTTTTTTTAAAATAAAAAAAAATTTACCAAAAACAAAATAAAAATAAAAATAAGGAAAAGTGAATATTTACTATAAGCATTTATGAACAATTAAAAAGAATGAACATTATGTACAAGTATGAACAAGAATAAAATAACAAGTAAGAGAATTATAAACAAACATAAATGAAAGACTATTATGAACAAGTATGTATGTATACTAAGAAACATAAAAGTTATGAACATGTATAAAAGGTAACAAGTAACATATATACAACATTTATTTACAAGTATGAATTAACACTAACATAAAGCTAAGATAAGATTTTTTTTTTTTAATTTTTTATTTACTTTGATTTTTTTTTAAATTTAAATTTAAATTTTATCAAGACATAACCAAATAAATAATTACATAAGAATAAGATAAGTGTAATAAAAAAGTTAATGGAATAAAAAGTTAATGAAATAAAGTTAATGGAATAAAAAGTTAGTGGAATAAAAAGTTAGTGGAATAAAATTAATGGAATAAAAAGTTAATGAAATAAAAAGTTAATGGAATAAAAAGTTAATGGAATAAAAAGTTAGTGGAATAAAAGGTTAATGGAATAAAGTTAATGGAATAAAAGTTAATTGAATAAAAAGTTAATGGAATAAAAAGTTAGTGGAATAAAAAGTTAATGAATAAATTTAAAGTTAAAGGAATAAAGAAAAAGTTTATGGAATAAAATTAGAGTAATGGATTAAACAAAAAGTTAGAAAGTGTAAAGAAAAAAAAAATTAAAAGTAAGGAAAAGTGAATATGTACAATATACATTAATGACAAGTATCAATTTTAATATGAACAAGTAAAAGTAAAAGTAAACAAATGAAATTAAATTATGAACAAGTATCAATTTTAATATGAACAAATACAAAAAAAAAATTATGAACATTTATGAACAAGTATAAATTAGAAATTAAGAATAAGTAAAGTATGAGCATTATAAACAAAAATAATAAGAACAATAATAAGATTGATAAATATAATATTAACAAAAGTAAAATTTATAAACAAGTATAATATGCACAATTTATATACATACACTAACAAATTAAAAATGATTTTCAATTTCCCCGGCAACGGCGCCAAAAATTGACTATGCCCAAACTACGCATTAAATTAAATACGTAATTTGAGTATTGTGCAATTTAAACCCTTTTTGTGTAGATGTAGTATTGGTAAATAGGGATCGTTCTTAACCGGGGAAATTAGGGAACATTAATAATGTGTTAGTGGGAGATGAATAAAAGAATAATGAATTAAAGAATTAAAGAATTAAGAATTAAAGGAATAAAAGAATAAAAGAATTAAAAGAATAAAAGAATAAAAGAATAAAAGAATAAAGAAGGGGGGGTTTTGAAAAGATTATAACTAAATTAAAGAAAAACACTAATTAAGAATTAAAATGCAAATGCTCATGCTAATTGGAATTTACAAACCATAGAGTAGTTTCATAGACAAAACCCACACTTTTACGTAAGTAATTTCGAATTAACAATCACATTATTTAAACTACTCCTAAAAATAGACTTCTTTCTAACATTTTGCTCATAATAAACCAATCACGAAATCCTACCTTCATCATCTCAAATACTTACATATATCTTTCAATATTATAAATGCATCAACCATTAATGTGCGTCAAACATCAATATGCTTCAAACATTTACAACATGATTTACCTTAAGTTTATAATTAAATGCGCCGACAGCGATCAACATTTAATCTCTTCAATTCTACTCTAAGTACACCGACAGCGGATAAAACACTTAACATCAAATTGAAGTTTAAGCACTAAAACATATGAAGTAAAAGAAATTCAAAAAGTAAAACACATGGAGATTGCATTCTTACTTACAAATGTTAGAAAGAAAATACCAAGAATAATAGTAAAGAAGAAATGAAAATAACATAAAAATAACATAAATTACGAATAAAAATTAAAAGAAAACTAATTAATAAGAAAATCTACAAGAAGTAAAAATGGTCCCCAAAAATGTCTCTCAAAAGAGAGAAACAAAAGAACTAACTAAGAACTAAGAACTAAGAACTAAGAAAGAAATGGAAGAATGAAACTAATTGGGTACTCTCAAAATACAAGAATTGAAGTCCTATTTATAGGTGGAAAAAGTTATCAAAAATAATATAAAAATACAATAAAAAATGTGGAATAGTGGAATGATGAGTAGTAAAGATTTGTGATGATGTTTAGAAGTGGTTTGAGTTGTAAAGTTGCAAAATTGGGTTGGAAAGTGGAATGAATTTGGGTGGAAGTTGAGTGGAAATTGGGTGGAAGCTGCTGGAAAAGAATTCAGCAGAGAGCTGCTGAAAAGAGGAATGTAATTTCGGCTGGAGGCTGCTGAATGGAGGAACAGGCGCTCGGCAGGGCGGCGCTGAAGATGAGCCTGGGCGATCAGCAAGCGCGCGCCGAAGAGGATGCTTGGCGGTCGGTACGCGCGCGCCGACGGGAAATCTGGGCTGAGGAGCAGGCGCGCGGAACTGGGCTGATGCGAATGGGCCGCACGGGCTGGATTGCACGGGCCTGGCGGGCTGGGTTTCTTTTTTTCTTTTTCTTTTTTCTGTTGGGCTAGGCAGCATTTTATTGGGTTTGGGCTGTAGGATTTTATTTGGGCTGCAAAAACAATTAATTAATTAAATTAATAATATTTCACCGAAATTCGTCCATAATTTATTCGTTATAATTCCGATCGAGACGATTTTTTCGCCAAAATACTCCAAATTACAAACTTTATTTATTTAAACAAAAATAACACAAAATAAATTATTTTACCTATTTATTTAATATTTTAATATTAAAAGTCAAGTATAAAGGGTATAAAATAATATAAAATAATGCTTATTTGAGGACCTATCAAATACCCCCACACTTAAACTTTGCTAGTCCCTTAGCAAATACTAAAATTAAACTACAAATTCAAAACAAGTAACCTTTAACCATTTGTCTCAATATTTCATTATTACAATCATGGCATAAAAGATTTTCACTTAAAACATTTAAGCATATGGAATTCAAGAGTTAATACATTGTAACAAAATGTTTTAACAAGTAAGATAATGAGTAAATATGGTGAAATGGATCTCAACATGAATAAAACAAGTATGAATCAACTCACAAGGATATGCACTCATAAGTTCACTCAATTTGTGAGGGTTTGTGTTTGCACTCAAAGTATGTGAGAAATACTCACATAATCGAAATGAAGTACTTTTGCAAAATTTCAAACAAACACCTCAAGATAAAAACAAAACATACTTGCACAAATGAACCAAAACCATAAGCTTACTCAAGTGATTGACTCCACTAATCAAAATTTACCATCTTAAGGATCATAAGGTCTTTATAAAGGTTGTAATGGGGCTAAGTTTAGAGGCAAGGAAAATATAGGACAAGTGGTGCTCAATTCGTTCCAAGAATCAATAGACTCCCAAAACGTATCATAGCTTCCCAACCTTAGTGCAATGATGTCAGTAATCCATCTTTTCGAACATAGGCCTAATTTCATCATGTTGGGCCTCATAGTCATTCTTTGTGTCGGATTTACCAATGTAAGGGACTTAACTCAAACATTACATAACCAAACCTTATTACCTTGATCGAGACTCAACTTTTTTTTTTTTTTTGATTTTTTTTTTTGAATTTTTTTTTTTTTGATTTTTTTTTATACCAAGGTAATAACATGTGTCAACAATACAACAAAGCTTGAGTCGATAAATCCAAATAATTCACATAAAAGTCTTTCCAACATCATTATTTTCTCTTTACACAATCATTATGTCTTCAACCGAGTTCTTTGAACAAGGGTAAATGACGTCTATACTAAGCTCAAGTGTTTAGATAATCATGGTGATGAAAGAAAGGCTTAATGTGGGCTCGAAAGGGTTAAAACTAAGGGGGTCGCAACTTGTGCGCACAAAATAGGGAACATGGATGTTTGAATTTGTGGTGTTAACCCTAATGCCTTAATCATATCCAAAATCAGAGAATTTATTGACTCAAAAGCTTTGAAAATCACATAAAATAAGTTCTAGTACTCTAGAGTTCATAAAAAATTATGGCAAGCAGTTATGAGGCATATGTATATCAATTTAAACAAAGAACTTATGAATCACTCATCAAAGATGTATATAAAGTTCTAAAGCTCACATAAGGTTCATATGATTCATACTTATCTTATCATGCTCGTTTATATGCCAATTTACATGCATTATCTTCAAGTTATAACACTTAATCACAAAATATTAACAAACAAATTCAAGTTGTAGTGATCATCTTTATAGCCATAACATATTCATTTTTGTTCATTTATATCATTGACAAGTTAAATGGCAACTTAAGACTCATAAAAACACTAAGTTAAAAGATTCAAGAAAACAAATTTTTTTTTTTTCATTTTTTTCACCTCTTTTTTTTTATATTTTTTTATTATTTTTTTTAATTTTTTTTTCGTAAGAAATACTTAATAAAAAAATTTCAATTGCACAAATAAAAAAAAAACTCATAAAAATACTAAGTTAAAACAAAAAGATTCAAAACAGTAATTTTTTTTTGCCAATTTTTTTTTATTTAATTTTTTTTTAATTTTTTTAATTTTTTTTTTTGAACATTCAAAATTGTAAACCATTCCCCCACACTTAAATTCTACATTGTTCTCAATGTAGGAAAATACGAAGTAATTAAACATAGAATCAAAGTAAGGAAGATGATTTACGAAAATAATAGGAAAACATTAAATAAACAAAATAAAAGAGAGTGAAGGGTAAAAGGATAGCAAATCTGTATTGATGACTCCTTCACATCCCGAGAACATATTGGGTTGCCTCCCAACAAGCGCTTGAAGTTTAACGTCCATCCAGCCTAGACAGAGATGCAAGTTAGTTAGTCAGAGATGTACGTTAATTAAGAATGCAAGTTAGAAATGCAAATTAAAGTTTAAGGATGCAATGTGAGTTAAAGATGTAAGTTAGAGGAAGAGTGCAATGCAAGTTAAACTAAATATGCAAGTGAAGTTAAAAATGCAAGTTAAATGAAATGTGAAATGCAAGTTAGAATGAAAGATGCAAGTTAAGTGAAAATGCAAGTTAAATGAAAATGCAGGTTAAATGAAAGATGAAATGCAAGTTAGAATGAAAGATGAAATGCAAGTTAAGAATTAAATAAATGAAGAAAAAGAAAATAATTTATTTACGTATGAACAATTTTGTTTTATAATTATTTTTTTTTGGAATTTAAAAATTAAATAAATGAAGAATTTTTTTATTTTTTTTACGAATTTTATGCTTTTTTTAAAATAAAAAAAAATTTACCAAAAACAAAATAAAAATAAAAATAAGGAAAAGTGAATATTTACTATAAGCATTTATGAACAATTAAAAAGAATGAACATTATGTACAAGTATGAACAAGAATAAAATAACAAGTAAGAAAATTATAAACAAACATAAATGAAAGACTATTATGAACAAGTATGTATGTATACTAAGAAACATAAAAGTTATGAACATGTATAAAAGGTAACAAGTAACATATATACAACATTTATTTACAAGTATGAATTAACACTAACATAAAGCTAAGATAAGATTTTTTTTTTTTAATTTTTTATTTACTTTGATTTTTTTTTAAATTTAAATTTAAATTTTATCAAGACATAACCAAATAAATAATTACATAAGAATAAGATAAGTGTAATAAAAAAGTTAATGGAATAAAAAGTTAATGAAATAAAGTTAATGGAATAAAAAGTTAGTGGAATAAAAAGTTAGTGGAATAAAATTAATGGAATAAAAAGTTAATGAAATAAAAAGTTAATGGAATAAAAAGTTAATGGAATAAAAAGTTAGTGGAATAAAAGGTTAATGGAATAAAGTTAATGGAATAAAAGTTAATTGAATAAAAAGTTAATGGAATAAAAAGTTAGTGGAATAAAAAGTTAATGAATAAATTTAAAGTTAAAGGAATAAAGAAAAAGTTTATGGAATAAAATTAGAGTAATGGATTAAACAAAAAGTTAGAAAGTGTAAAGAAAAAAAAAATTAAAAGTAAGGAAAAGTGAATATGTACAATATACATTAATGACAAGTATCAATTTTAATATGAACAAGTAAAAGTAAAAGTAAACAAATGAAATTAAATTATGAACAAGTATCAATTTTAATATGAACAAATACAAAAAAAAAATTATGAACATTTATGAACAAGTATAAATTAGAAATTAAGAATAAGTAAAGTATGAGCATTATAAACAAAAATAATAAGAACAATAATAAGATTGATAAATATAATATTAACAAAAGTAAAATTTATAAACAAGTATAATATGCACAATTTATATACATACACTAACAAATTAAAAATGATTTTCAATTTCCCCGGCAACGGCGCCAAAAATTGACTATGCCCAAACTACGCATTAAATTAAATACGTAATTTGAGTATTGTGCAATTTAAACCCTTTTTGTGTAGATGTAGTATTGGTAAATAGGGATCGTTCTTAACCGGGGAAATTAGGGAACATTAATAATGTGTTAGTGGGAGATGAATAAAAGAATAATGAATTAAAGAATTAAAGAATTAAGAATTAAAGGAATAAAAGAATAAAAGAATTAAAAGAATAAAAGAATAAAAGAATAAAAGAATAAAGAAGGGGGGGTTTTGAAAAGATTATAACTAAATTAAAGAAAAACACTAATTAAGAATTAAAATGCAAATGCTCATGCTAATTGGAATTTACAAACCATAGAGTAGTTTCATAGACAAAACCCACACTTTTACGTAAGTAATTTCGAATTAACAATCACATTATTTAAACTACTCCTAAAAATAGACTTCTTTCTAACATTTTGCTCATAATAAACCAATCACGAAATCCTACCTTCATCATCTCAAATACTTACATATATCTTTCAATATTATAAATGCATCAACCATTAATGTGCGTCAAACATCAATATGCTTCAAACATTTACAACATGATTTACCTTAAGTTTATAATTAAATGCGCCGACAGCGATCAACATTTAATCTCTTCAATTCTACTCTAAGTACACCGATAGCGGATAAAACACTTAACATCAAATTGAAGTTTAAGCACTAAAACATATGAAGTAAAAGAAATTCAAAAAGTAAAACACATGGAGATTGCATTCTTACTTACAAATGTTAGAAAGAAAATACCAAGAATAATAGTAAAGAAGAAATGAAAATAACATAAAAATAACATAAATTACGAATAAAAATTAAAAGAAAACTAATTAATAAGAAAATCTACAAGAAGTAAAAATGGTCCCCAAAAATGTCTCTCAAAAGAGAGAAACAAAAGAACTAACTAAGAACTAAGAACTAAGAACTAAGAAAGAAATGGAAGAATGAAACTAATTGGGTACTCTCAAAATACAAGAATTGAAGTCCTATTTATAGGTGGAAAAAGTTATCAAAAATAATATAAAAATACAATAAAAAATGTGGAATAGTGGAATGATGAGTAGTAAAGATTTGTGATGATGTTTAGAAGTGGTTTGAGTTGTAAAGTTGCAAAATTGGGTTGGAAAGTGGAATGAATTTGGGTGGAAGTTGAGTGGAAATTGGGTGGAAGCTGCTGGAAAAGAATTCAGCAGAGAGCTGCTGAAAAGAGGAATGTAATTTCGGCTGGAGGCTGCTGAATGGAGGAACAGGCGCTCGGCAGGGCGGCGCTGAAGATGAGCCTGGGCGATCAGTAAGCGCGCGCCGAAGAGGATGCTTGGCGATCGGTACGCGCGCGCCGACGGGAAATCTGGGCTGAGGAGCAGGCGCGCGGAACTGGGCTTATGCGAATGGGCCGCACGGGCTGGATTGCACGGGCCTGGCGGGCTGGGTTTCTTTTTTTCTTTTTCTTTTTTCTGTTGGGCTAGGCAGCATTTTATTGGGTTTGGGCTGTAGGATTTTATTTGGGCTGCAAAAACAATTAATTAATTAATTTAATAATATTTCACCGAAATTCGTCCATAATTTATTCGTTATAATTCCGATCGAGACGATTTTTTCGCCAAAATACTCCAAATTACAAACTTTATTTATTTAAACAAAAATAACACAAAATAAATTATTTTACCTATTTATTTAATATTTTAATATTAAAAGTCAAGTATAAAGGGTATAAAATAATATAAAATAATGCTTATTTGAGGACCTATCACATACTCATTTCATAAACTGAACTGGGACTCAAGCCCGATGTTACATTCAACAGGGCCTCAAGCCCGATATCACGAGTAACTGGGCCTCAAGCCCGAACTGTAAAGCAATGGGGCCTCAAGCCCGATCTCACAACCAATAAGGCCTCGAGCCCGATACTACAGTCAAATGGGCATCCAGCCCGATATTACAACCAAATGAGCCTCAAGCCCAGATGGGCCCCAGCCCGATATTACAACCAAATGGGCCCCAGTTCGATTCCTCGTCAAATCAAATGGATTCCAAGTCCGAAAGTTCGCAAATCAAATGGGTCTCGTGCCCGATTTCATATTTTCAAATCCAAAACCAATTTATGAAACCCTCATTGAAAACCTAGCACGTATAAGCATCGTATAAAATTGGAAATCTCGAAATACGTGCAAATACGTAAATCTTAGGCTACCACAAACAAATGAACTCATGGAATCACAAAACCTATATTAAAACACTTATAAAACATTTATGCATGCATCAAGTTCGAAAGAAAGGTCCACTCACAGACCGTCTGAAGCTGCGCCTCGATACGCGTGCCATAATCATCTCCCGGGTCAATCGTCGCCTCTGGGATTCCCAAACCTATCCAAATTCATTTAGAGGGTTATTAACTACCTAAATAACCCCTCACTAAAGTCCCGTAGTTTTCCGGAATTTCTAACTATTTTTAAACGCAAACCTAAACCGTCGTACGTCCCGAACTATATTGAAAGGATATCTGATTGACACGAAACCAGTCCCAAAATTTTCGTTACATCGAATAGATGATTTCACATGTTGGAACCACCCTCAAATGACAGCTCACGCATCGGTACGCGCCCCTAGAAGGGACTGCGCGTCGGCCTCAAGAGCCCAGCACTGCAGATCATCCCTGAGCTCCAGCAGCCGGTCCGGTCTGGTTTGGTTTGGCCGGCCGGTCCAACTGGACCCGGGTCACCGGTTCAAGGGTATAACTTCTCCATTTTTCTTCCTTTTTCATCCATTCCAACTCATATGGCTTCCTCTCTTCATTTCCTATCCAACCACGTCCTCAAACATAGAAACCAATCCTAAATCATATGGGTTCAAGCATCCAAATAAACCCAAAACTCCCATTTTATGTTTAGGGCATAACCAATGGCTAAAACTCACTCCTAAGGGTTCTATTAGGCTCCTAAGGTCACTAGAAGAAGCTTGGGAGGATCGATTTGGCCTGACTTGGCCAAAATGGAAATTCGGTGGAGAGCCACTGAAAATCCTCCGGCCGCCTTCCCCTGCCTTCTCAGCCATCCTCAGCCTCCAAAACCGTCTCCTAGGCCTCCTACCAATCACCTAACCCCATCTTAATCGACATCTAAGCTTCCTAACGTCCAAAACCCAAATTTGAAAATCAGAACACACAGAGGAAATGGTTTTACCTTGGCCGTGCAATCCACCGCCGTCCACGGCGGTTGGCCGTCTTCCACCGTCTCCTCATCCTCTCCATCATCCTCAGTTCCTCTCATGGCCTCAAATAGATGCAGATGGGAAGGGCATGGATTTGGGTTCACTGGGTTTGTTTGGGTTGGTGAAACGATCGAACAGGAAAGGGGGATGGATATGCATGTATCTGTGTAATGGAACCAATGGATGGGTGACACTTATCACTCATCCATTAGGCCTAGGGAAAAGATCTGGGCCCCATTAAGGAAAAAAGTCCACTTTTGCTTCGTAAAACGTGTCAATGTGAATAGTATCTCGGAACTTCCGTGAACCATAACTTCGCTGTCGAACGTCCGAATTCAACGTGCCGCCTGTCTACGGATTCGTATAGTCCCGATCTATGTAACGGTATTTGGCCCTTGGTCATCGGACCTTCCGGGTCAAAAGTCAACTTTTAGCTCCTATTCACACAAATTACCAAAATGCCCTTGAACTTCCGAACGTCATAACTTCCTCCTCGAACGATGGAATCAAGCGTGCCACCGGTCTATGACCTCGTGACGTCACGAACTACGTCACAGTCATTGGCCAAAGTCTATTTGACCACCGGAACGAAAAGTCAACGATTCGCCCATTCTAGGGGTAAAATCGTCATTTCGCCCGAACGTCCGCTAATCCTCGTCTAATCTCCGATTAGCCTTGTTAATCCACCATTAACTCTTAATTAATCCCGTTAATTCGGGACGGGTCCTCACAAACTTCCCCCCTTAAGGAATTTCATCCTCGAAATTCAAATCGACCCGATTCCACAACCAAACTGTGGAATCCAACCTTATTCCTCGAAACGGATCGTTGCACCCACACGAGAATACTCGTGTAGCAGTACACATCCAACACATATACCTTACTCAACGGTATCGTCCTTGGTACGTACCGTCATCAGAGCCTCGAAAGCTCCAATTCATTTTCGATAACTACACGTTTGCTCGTGTGTCTCACTCGAAACAACATGTCGGCACTCGTCGATCTCGCATGTCACTTTTTTGACAGGTAAGCAAAACCAAGCTGATATCTAAACGGCTTTTCAGTCTGGAACCCTGACAGGTTCCATCTGACAGTCGTCAAGCTGAAAACACATCCCCACTAAGGCTATCACAGCCAAGCTTGCATCCTGCTCAGCATCTGATCGGACAACATACTACAGATCCTGCCATCACAATGGCGCGAACCCCATCTCATAGGTCATCCTCAGACCTATGCCCAAACTGACTCTAACTACTCGTACGAGTCAACTCTCTCAATTTCCTATGCCCAACTGACTCTTCTGAGAGTCCCATCAACCACAACGATCTGAACGCATCGGATAACTATCCATCCATTAACCTCACAGGTCACATCCGTCGTGACCAGCCGGCAACTCCCGGCTCCACTGCGCTACTCTGATTTTGACTCACTCTCGAGTCCTTGTATTGTATCTCGCATCACTCAGCGATACCACTTGTCATCTAGACTCAGGTGAGTCTCCAAACTATCACTTATCGGATCTGATCCGATCGCCACTTATGTCCATCTAGGACTCTATCCAAACTACAATGTACTCGTACTCTCGGGCATTCTCAACCCGACATACCGATTGACCGTAGTCAATCCCATCGTCTAAAGTGCACAACATTCTGATGCACCTATACCACAACAACATCGGGGCACCCCCGACCTACACAAGGACTGCCCTCTGGCAACGTCCAACCACAAACTACTGTCTGCATTCCAACCATGGTCCAGACCCCAACCGTCTGTCACCAGGTGAACGTCAGTCAATCGCCTCGAACACTCACTCGTAACATCCTGTGACGCTAACCACTATCTACTCGTCACGTCAAACAAGATTGACCAACAGCCTAGGTGTTCGGTTCTTACCCCCTCTTGAACTCCTAGCTGTCACAACACTCCTTGTCGTCCCACCTAGGAACAATACCAGGAGAATCCAAGATGATGAGATTGATGTCGTCATCTCGATTACAACCTCTCTTGATTCCAAAGTACCAATCATATTGGAGTCGCGTTTCTCAACCAATCACTGAGTTCACTCATTACATGAGCATTTCTTGTATCCTACAGGCAAACAAGTAATCAGCTCCACTGGACACCATCCACGCATCCGTGACTACCGTACACCCGGTTATACCTGTTCCGGATGGAACTCACGCTACTCAAGGTTAAACCTTGCATACTATTTACAAATATGCATAAACAACCTCCAACCCGTATACCTCATACCTTTAATCAACCCGATCCAACTCTGACTCATAGAATTGGTCGAAATCCACTGACATCGGTCGGTAGGCTAAACAGATCGCAACGTTTTTCGTGATCTGAAGCCAACTCTCTCTGCGTACTAACAAATCCAACAAACCGTCCCATACGTCATAAGACATCACTTACGACATCCATCCACGCCAGTATCTCACGTTTCACTTCAATACTTCTGAGTACACCCTCGCGACTCAATCTCGTAGAACTGGGGGAACTAGTCTCCATTACTGGGGAAACTGATCTCCAACACAGGGGAAACTAATCTCCATCACTGAGGAAACTGGTCTCCATCACTGGGAAACTGGTCTCCATCAATGAGGAAACTGATCTC
This sequence comes from Prinsepia uniflora, assembly GCA_032719365.1. NCBI lineage: Eukaryota > Viridiplantae > Streptophyta > Magnoliopsida > Rosales > Rosaceae > Prinsepia > Prinsepia uniflora. Next base: position 38,888,843 of record CM064873.1, read on the forward strand.
CAACATAGGGAAAACTGGTCTCCATACCAAGTACTCTCGTACCTTGCACTGAGCCACTCGGGATCCTCTATGTCCCACTCTTAACAACCACCTTCACTGGAGCGTGGCAAGTGTGCTAACACCCAATGTTAACATTTCATTCTGCGATCGGACTCAGCCGTCACCGAGTCGAATCCAGAATCACTGCTCGTACTGTGCGTCACTCACACACCTCGTATCATCCTCATGACTAACGAATCCTATCGTCACAATCATCACGGAAACCTGAGCCTATCCAACTCGATAAGACACGACTACGTTCATCGATGGAAGCGTCTGTCACAACCTCGTGTAGACCAATCTCGCAAACACTCTGCCATCGAGACCCCAAGACTACGCGGTCAACACACCGCCGGTACCCACTGTTCAACACACAACATCCACTAATCGGTCCACCTCAAGATCCGATCGACAAGTACCACACTCCTGGTCACTTGTCCAATCAATCACCTACTAGGGTTCTCACAAACCCGACTGCCCACTGCAGCTCAACCATCCTGACTAATCCCTCGATCTCAACTTCGAAGAGTCGTCATACTCCAATACTAGTACCAAACCAGCCAATAACTACACTCTGAGGATCTCGTTCTCTCGTAACTCTACTACTCTCCGCCACTGGCCTCCACAAGAACTGGCCGTACTCTGGACCTAATATTGCACACAACATCCACTAATCGGTCCACCTCAGGATCCGATCGACAAGTACCACACTCCTGGTCACTTGTCCAATCAATCACCTACTAGGGTTCTCACAAACCCGACTACCCACTGCAGCTCAACCATCCTGACTAATCCCTCGATCTCAACTCCGAAGAGTCGTCATACTCCAATACTGGTACCAAACCAGCCAATACCTACACTCTGAGGATCTCGTCCTCTCGTAACTCTACTGCTCTCAGCCACTGGCCTCCACAAGAACTGGTCGTACTCTGGACCTAATATTGCACAAGCGTTATGTGTGAACACGCCTCCTATCGTGTCACACCACATCTACTCCGGGTATCTCCTACCAATCGACATCCCACCGGAAATCGACACATCGAAACATGGAAACACATACAAAATAGAATTACCCGTTCCTATTCCCAACCATCGTAAGCGTAGTTGTACAGGGTCATCGTAAACTGGGCGACCCTGACCTCTGACCATACTGGTATAAATCCGTACATCGTCTATCCGACACGACAATAGGGTAACGACTCTCAAACCTTCATACTGTCTCTACTGATCCACTGGATCCTACTTCCAGTAACACTACGGTTCTAAGCCGTTGGATTCACACGAACACTGATCCTTCTCGGGATCGAACCTCGAAACACGTGGAATTCCATGCCAATCGAACCTCAAACTATCGTATCACATGCCAATCACCATCTAACTAAGGTTCGATTCTACCAAATCCTCGTACTAATGCCCTAACTACCAAGTTGATGACAGGCTATTAAGACTTCAGAGACATCACATCCTCGAAGTGCACGTACTCCATGTTCTGATACAAACTGGTATCAGAGTACCATGAGTATCAAATGAGCCAACCTGCTCTGATACCAACTTGTCAGGACCGGCCCCGAATCTCCTGGGATTAACGAGGGACCCGCCTGATCCCGTCTGACACAAAGTGTCAGACTAGGAAAAATTCCACCTCTAGCCCTCACCGGGGCTATCAGAGTGCGTCAGGATCGTAGGAGTAGGGGAGTGATGTCTCAGTCTCTGCTACAGCCCGCATCCGCGATCAACCTGAATGGCATTAAAACATTATAAGTCGTGAGTGGACAAGATAAACATTTTAATAAAAACATTTCATAAGAGACCTTTATGCCCTTCATAAATACATACGCACGCATTCAAAAACCGTTTCGGTCCAGCTGGTCTAACTGTGAACCGGCGTTAATGGTTCTGCTTTGTTTTCAGACCATTTTCCTTCCTTTTTAGCCTATTAGGATCGTCCTACTCTAACTACTCTAAACAAATACTTAAAACACGAAGTAAAGTACGAAAACTTACCGTCCAGGGATCGAACCAGTCCCCTGAAATTCCCAGTCGTTGTTTTCCAGCCACCCACCGTCTACTCCGCCTCTAGTTCGACTCCTCAGACCAACTACAACATCCTTCAACTAATAGGACCAATAAAACAGCTCGACTAAGCTCCTAAATCCACGATTTTCACTTTGAATTTTAAACGGAAAACAGGGGACATCGAGAACTCACCCGCGTTCTGACCTCCACCGTGCTCGCCGTCGTGTTCCACTGGTTCACAAGGTGGTCCTCAGCCTTCCTAGCACTCCTTCGAACCAGATTGGATCAAAAGATGGATGGTGGTTGCACCACGACTATCTACTCCTTCTCTGTTTTTCAAAATTGAAACCACCGCCCACGGTGGCCCTCGCGGCAGTCCAACCCCACCTCACCATGCCCTCACTCCCTCAAACACCACACCTCTCTGAACTTCCACTCACAAAGCACTAGAAGGAATTTCACGACTCACACACCCTGGATTTTGGGTTGAGACTCCCTGTCTCTATTTTTCTCTAATGAGCGACCAAACGTTTTATTTTAAAATTAAGGAACACGGCTATTTGGGCTAGAAGCCACCAGACACCCACTAGGTGTCCATCATCCAAAGGTCCAACCCCAAAAAATCTGTAATTTCTCAGGCCACATGTCCCCATCTGATTGCTCACAATCCCAGAGTATAAAAAGACAAAATTGCCCCCAAGTCCAAAATTACCATTTTGCCCTTCAACTTCCTAGACCCATAACTTAACCGTCTGGCGTCCCGATGACAGCGTGCCGCCTGTCGTTGTACTCAGTATGTCGAGACCTATCTAACGATCCTCGGTCTACGTGAAAACCAAGTGTTCAGCAAAAAATCAACGTTTTCCCTCCACTTCTCCAAAATTACGATCACGCCTTTAACCTTCTGAAAACCGTAAATTTTCCTCCGATTATCCAAATCGGACGTGTCACCTGTCTACGGATTCGTGACGTCCCGAACTACGTCACGGTCATCGGTCAATGCCCAATTGACCGCCCGAACTCAAAATCAACATTTTACCCAAACCAGGGGCAAAATCGTCATTCTACGCCTAAAGTCCAACAGTAACCAACTAACCACCGATTAACTCAGCTAATCCGTCACTAATCACTTCGCTAATCCCGACTCCCGGGACGGGTTGTTACACGGGGCCTCAAGCCCGATCTCACAACCAATAGGGCCTCGAGCCCGACACTACAGTCAAATGAGCCTCCAGCCCGATATTATAACAAAATGAGCCTCAAGCCCAGATCATAAATCAACGGGACCCTCGGTCCGATCGTATAACTCAAATGGACCCCCGGTCCGATTCCTCGCCAAATCAAATGGACTCCAAGTCCGAGAGTTCGCAAATCAAATGGGTCTCGTGCCCGATTTCATATTTCCAAATCCAAAACCAATTTATGAAACCCTCATTGAAAACCTAGCACGTATAAGCATCGTATAAAATTAGAAATCTAGAAATACGTACAATTACGTAAATCCTAGGCTACCACAAACAAATGAACTCATGGCATCACAAAACATATATTAAAACACTTATAAAACATTTATGCATGCATCAAGTTCGAAAGAAAGGTCCAATCACAGACCGTCCGAAGTCGCGCCTCGATACGCGTGCCATAATCGTCTCCCGGGTCAATCATCACCTCCGGGATTCCCGAACCTGTCCAAATTCATTTAGAGGGCTATTAACTACCTAAATAACCTCTCACCAAAGTCCCGTAGTTTTCCGGAATTTCTAACTATTTTTAAACGCGAACCTAAACCTTCGGACGTCCCAAACTATATCGAAACGATGTCTGATTGACACGAAACCAGTCCCAAAATATTCGCTACATCGAATAGATGATTCCACATGTTGGAAACACCCTCAAAGGACAGTTCATGCGCCCGCGCGCGCCCCTAGAAGGGACTGCGCGTGGGCCTTATGCGCCCAGCACTACAGATCATCCCTGACCTCCAACAGCCGGTCCGATCCGGTTCGGTTGGGCCGCCGGTCCAACTAGACCGGCATGACCGGTTCAGGGGTATGACCGGTCGGTCCAACTTCTCCATTTTTCGTCCTTTTTCATCCATTCCAACTTCTATGGCTTCCTCTCTTCATTTCCTATCCAACCATGTCCTCAAAACCTAGAAACCAATCCTAAATCCTATGGGTTCAAGCATCCAAATAAACCCAAAACTCCCATTTTATGTTTAGGGCATAACCAATGGCTAAAACTCACTCCTAAGGGTTCTATTAGGCTCCTAAGGTCACTAGAAGAAGCTTGGGAGGAACGATTTGGCCTAACTTGGCCAAAATGGAAATTCTGTGGGGAACCACTGAAAATCCTCCGACCGCCTTCCCCGGCCTTCTCAGCCATCCTCATCCTCCAAAACCGTCTCTTGGCCTCCTACCAATCCCCTAAACCCATCCTAATCGACATCTAAGCTTCCTAACGTCCAAAACCCAAATTTGAAAATCAGAACAGATAGAGGAAATGGTTTTACCTTGGCCATACAATCCACCGCCGTCCACGGCGGTTGGCCGTCCACGGCGGTTGGCCGTCCACGGCGGTTGGCCGTCCACGGCGGTTGGCCGTCTTCCACCGTCTCCTCATCCTCTCCATCATCCTCAGTTCCTCTCATGGCCTCAAATGGATGCAAATGGGAAGGGCATGGATTTGGGTTCACTGGGATTGTTTGGGTTGGTGAAACGATCGAACAGGAAAAGGGGATGGATATGCATATATCTGTGTAATGGAAGAAATGGATGGGTGACACTTGTCACTCATCCATTGGGCCTAGGGAAAATATTTGGGCCCCACTAGGGACAAAAGTCCACTTGTGCTTCGTAAAACATGTCAATGTGAATAGTACCTCGGAACTTCCGTGAACCGTAACTTCGCCGTCGAACATCTGAATTCGACGTGTCGCCTGTCTACGGATTCGTATCATCCCGATCTACGTAACGGTCTTTGGCCCTCGGTCATCGGACCTTCCGGGTCAAAAGTCAACTTTTAGCTCCTATTCACCCAAATTACCAAAATGCCCTTGGACTTTCGAACGTCATAACTTCCTCCTCGAACGTCGGAATCGAGCGTGCCACCTGTCTATGAACTCGTGACGTCATGAAATACGTCACAGTCATTGGCCAAAGTCCATTTGATCGCCGGAATGAGAAGTCAATGATTCGCACATTCTAGGGGCAAAATTGTCATTTCGTCTGAACGTCCGCTAATCCTTGTCTAATCTCCGATTAGCCTTGCTAATCCGACATTAACTCATAATTAATCCCGTTAATTCGGGACGGGTCATCACAGTTAAGTTGGATTAAGGTAGGATGACTTGTGATGTCCTAGTTGTGGACCTTGGAGAGTTCCGTTGGAGGATGACGGAAGGAAATGGAAAAAGGAGTGACTATAACTGATCGATATGAGGTTATTGAGGAGAACTCACAATCTAGACGTGAGGTATATAAATCGATTGGATTTGATGCAGTGGTCTGAACCCTAGTTAGTAGGATCCACTTAGGAGTGTGTGGATCGGGATTGGATTGCTTCAGACAAGTTTGAGTAGTTGTGGAGCAAAAGGATCGCCTGTGAGACACAAGTTGGATAACTTGACCACTTTGCAATTATGCAGGACATGTGTGGTCCGTCTCACAGACACTTGAGTATTGGACTTGGATTACGAGATGGACTAGAAGTTGGCAGAGATGAGGTGACAGTCTGTAAACTGTCAGGATAAGCCGTAGTGGTAGGTGCTGGACACCGGGTAGGAGACCTAGGTATGAGACTAGTTTGATTTCCCCCAATTAGATACGGAAGTATGAGATTCGGAATTTCGAGGACAAAATTATTTAAGGGGGGTAGATTGTAACGACCCGTTCTGTAAACCGGGATTAGATTAGTGGTTAATGACAGATTAGTGAGGTTAAGCAGTAATTAGTTAGACGATTTCGGACAGACAGTGTGAAATGACGATTTTGCCCTTTGAATTGACAAAAATGTTGACTTTTGATTGGACGGTCAAATGGACTTTGACCGCTGACCGTGACGTAGTTCAGGACGTCACGAGTTCATAGACAGGTGGCACGTTCGATTCCAACTTCCGAGGAGAATGTTATGACGTTCAGAAGATGAAGGGTATTTTGGTAATATGATCAAATAGGGGCAAAAGGTTGACTTTTCGTGTAACACGTCATTTTGGCGAACTTCGAGGACCGCTAGGTAGGTCTCGAGTCCCTGATTCCAATGACAAGCGGTATGTACCATTTGGAGTTCGGGAATTAGAGTTACGGGTCAGGGATTATGAGGGGCAAAATAGTAATTTAAGCCTCAGGGGCAAAATGGTCTTTTGGGAAACCTTTGGAATGAGTGAGCAATTAGATGGGGACATCTGTCCCTAAAGGATTGGATATTTTCACCAAGTGAAGGGGGATGTGGACACTTGGCTCCTTTTCTGGTTTGTTCCAGCCCCTTCACATGTTTGGTTTAAAATTTTAAAACAGGGCAGGGTCGTGTTGTTGTGTTTTCTGTGTGTAGTCAAGGAGAAAAGCTCAGTACTGGTTGGGTGTGACTGGGTGGAAAATCATAGTGAACTTTGGCTTGATCCTGTTATGAGAGATAAGGGGACTAGAGAGATTAGTGAGGAGGATTGGGTGGTGCTTCTCTGCTTAGCCGTCGTAGACGGTGGTTCTGAATTTGTGAAACATAGCATTGGTATACAAGTCCACCCAATCACTCTCAAATGTAAGTTCTTGCTCCTGAGTTCTGAAAGGAAAAGTGGGAAGGAGGTTGGTGAATGACAGGAGACCATGACAAATGGCCGGAGAGAACAGGAATTCCTTTAAAATTGGGAACCTACGGGGGTAAGCCCACTTCTACAACCCGTGTTTCTCTGTTTTTGTTCAACTTGGCAACTTGGGATTTATTGGTTAATTTTGGGGTTTTTCTTGATTGCTTGGGTTTCTAGAGACTAGTCTAGTTCACTGGACGTCAAATTGAGACCTGGAGGTGGTTTATGGCAGCCAGGGGTGAAGCTCGAAGATGGCTGGTCGTTCTGCACATCGGGAAGGTATACTTTCATGCTTAAATCGATGTTTTAAGGCCGTAGATTAATAGGAAACACTTAGAGAACGTGTTAGGGTTGAACAGATTTGAAAACGGAACACAATTGGACGATTTATTGGGTTAAACCGTCCTCGCCGGTTCGGTTAGACCGGGCCGATTCGAACCGGTTCGGACCCTGTCTGACTAAGGTTGAAGGAGATGAACAGTAGACGCGTGAGGCCCACGCGCAGCCCCCTTTGGGAGGCACGTGGGGGCGCGGCATGGTTTTTTAGGATAGTTCCAACACGACTTTTAAAGTATTCGATGTAACAAACATTTTGGCGCTGGTTTCGAGTCGATCGAACATCGTCTCGATATGTTTCGGGCTGTCCGAAGGTTTTAGGGCTCGTTTAAAAATAGTTAAAAATTCGGGAAAATTGCAGGGCTTTAGGATGAGTATTGTGAAGTAGTTAGTGACCTTAGTATGTGATTTGGACAGGTTCGGAAAGCCGAGGATAACAGAATGGCCGGGAACGACGTAAGTGCTCGCGTATCTAGGCGACGTCGGAATGGTCTGTGAGTGGACTTTGCTTTCTAACTTATGATGCATGCATATATGTTTTTATATGTTTATATACATGATTCTATTATTTGATTTATGATCTTGATAGTTTACGGTTTTGCACGGTTTTTGAGATATTTACAGAATTGCACGTTTTACGAGATTTCGATTGATGTTGTGATTTGACTATGATTTAGATGATTTGATTTCGGGAATTGAAATATGATTTGATTTCAAGGATTTGAAATGGATTTCAGGAAAGTGATTTCGGGCTTCGAGCCCTGTTCATGTGATTGATATTTCGGTTTTGAAACTGGATTTCGGAAATGATGTTTTAGATTCGGTTTTGAAATTTGGAAGGAAATTCTGAATTTGGGTTCGGGATGATGATTCCGGATACCGGCTTACGGAATCATTGTTGCGAATTCGGAGATGGATTTTTTATGGTTTTCAATGTTGCTTGAAAAATGGTTTTGGGTTTAAAGACCCGGAAAAAAGAGAAAAACTCACTGGATCTGGTTTTGAGTTTAAAGACTCGGATTGATTGACGGGGGGAGGGCCCTGGATTGATATGTTTTGAGTTTAATGACTCAGTATATGTTTTGAGTTTAAAGACTCGGTGATTGTGATACCCCCCGAGGCCTGTGATTGTGTTTTGAGTTTAAAGACTCGTTGATATCCCGGGAAGGCCTGGTTATTGCGCATGGTTTTGAGTTTAAAGACTCGGGCGCACTTGAGATCCAGTAAACTCGTATGATTGATGTTTTTCACTGGTTTTTCACTGGTTTTCAGAATGCTTTGGGCAGTGGCCCGGATGATTTGGATTTGACGAAATTTGGGACCGAGTTCCCATACTTTGAGATCGATTTTTGATTTGAGGCTAAGGCCTGGATTTGAATGACGGACTTGATTCGGGTTTTCAATAATGATTTTCATTGATGGTTTTTAATATGAAATCGATATGAAATGGTTTCATGGCATGATTTAATATGAAATCGATATGAAATGGTTTCATTACAAAATAGAGAAAGTAGTTCAGGTTGTTATAGAATTTATTTAACCTACTTAACAAAACTCACATGATAATTATATATTCATTGTTCTCCATTTGTTGTGTGGTGGGAGGTTTTGATTTTGATTTTTGTAAAAAGTGAAGTCTATACGAGTAAAAAAGAAAACAAAATTACACTAATATTCCTTAAAATTTGAAATTGACTTCACACAATTTCTTTGTTAACCTTTCGTTAAAAAAGTTATTGATATGACTATATACATGCATTAGTATACTACTCTAGCCAAGAAAAACCATAGCTAAGCACCCAGGCCTGACCACGTAAATGAACTCATGTCTCACTCATATGATATTCATGATGCGCGTATAAACTTTTAGCTCTGTTACGGCTTAGATAACAAGTAGCCAGAGATGGCCTTAATATAAAATGACTAGATATGACTAGGTGAATTTTTAGTAAAGGGCCAAAGGGGTCTGGTCACTGAAGGATGAAGATCAACTCAATCTTAATGAATAAGGGGATAAACAACGACACCTCCTAGAGAATGGATGACTGCCACCAGTAGTCATAACCCGACTGGCTCTTTGGTAGCCCAACTACTAAATATGTATTGCCTATTTATTACGTTTCACTTCACTTCTGCAGTTGATGGGAGGGTAATATATGAATTATGATATCAAATTCGAGCAGAATGTCAGTAGAGACCATCGATCAAGGACTTCGAAGACTGTAATCGCAAATTAGGAAGGACGTTTGTAATTTTTTGCTGACAAAGTTCGTTGGGCGATGATTGGCAATCGCTATTTGTTTACACCTATTCTACGAAATATTATCACAATTGAGCTGTTCATAGTTCATTTTGAAATTCTTCTTTAAAATCATCCTTGTAAAAATTGATTCAAATTGAAAATCGTTTTAATCATTAATAAGAATAATTCTTGTGTTATCTTCTGCTCGTTTATGGCGATGGAATGTTTTTGGAATTTTTTATTATTCCATTATAAATAAAGTCAGTTTCCTGTACAACTCTACAACAAAAGGCATTAGATATCAAATGCTTTATACATAAGGTTATTTTGGCTTGAGCAATATATATTTTCCGAGAAAGCTCTCCAACAAAGAAGAAATATCGCAAAGAATTATGTTCAAAAAATTTATCCACATCTTCACTCCCCTTCTCTTAGTTCAGTCCCCATGCCTGCAAACCGCCACACAAGTTTCTACTCAGTTTCCACGCCAAAAGATGGAAGTTACTCCAGTAATTTTTAAGAAGAAATTATATTTACCTGAATTTGGCCATCAGAGGTTCCAGTGACCAAAACTTCTTCATTGGCATCAAGAGCCATGCAAAGAACCTTACAGTTGGTACTGGTTTGTAACGTGTCGATTCTGTTTTGCTTCTCCCTATCCCATATCTCCACACTTCCTCCTTTACCTCCCAAATATATTAGCTCCGAGCTTATGGCCATTGTCCGAACTTCTAATGTAGTTGGCAGTGATCCAACCATACTGAAGTTTGCAGCATTCCATATCTTGACATATGCATCAAAAATTTAACATTTCAAACATGCCAGTAACTACGAGGCAAAAATGTATATATATATATATATATATATATATATATATGTCTCATGGTTATCTTTGGGATTACCTTCACTGCTGCTCCATCCACAGAAGAACTGGCTGCATACACAAGTCCGCTGTGAACTTGAAGGGCATGGATGGGATTTGCTTTCGCAAGCAGTTTCCGACTCCCGTTTTGAATCGTGCTGAGTGTTCCTGTTGCCAAATCAATCTCCTGAAAGTTCACAAAAGTGTGATAATCAGCATGGTGAGAGCAACAAAAACCGCTGGATTTGAACTGCTTGAAGTATAAAAAGATCTCACCTGAACACCACTGTCATGGCATCCACAATATAATTTCCCGTGTACAAGAGCGAAGCACTTAACATATTTACCCGAACTTAACAATTTTGACCCTCCACTCCATGAATGGACCTGGTAACACATTAGTTAGTAAAAAGAAATAAATGATGAAACAGTTATGATCATCTTGTTGACTACCTTGATGCCGGTACTTTGTGGAATGAAGCACGCAAGGCTATTTGTGACGACAAGACTATGAACTTGATCCTTCTTATCATGTACTTGTACGCAGTAAATTGCTTCATTGCTAACAGACCATACCCTCACTGTTCTGTCAAGTGAACCGCTGTATAGACTCTCTTCGGATGGCAAAATTGCCAAGCTTGTAACTGCCTTTGTATGTTCTCGTATTTCCTGGATTAGATGCAGAACGCTTCCTTTACCTGTCCATAGCTTCAGAATCCAGAACAAATTGCCATCAAAACATATTTTTTTGGGACTAGAACATGTAAGAACAAGAAATCTACACCAGTTGGTTGAGTTACCTTTATAGTTCCATCTGAATGACCCGAAAAAAATTTATCCTTGAAGCAAACTAAAGAAAGAACCTCTCCATTCTCACTGCAATCTACTTGAACTAATTCTTTATGATCCCACAGTTCCTGTTGTCAAACATGAAATTATAATTTTTTCATGGAATTTTTTTTTTCTGGAATCAACATAAAAGGTATATATAGATTGGACTGAACTTACAGCGCTAGAGTCCTGCCCCACAAAAAATAATTTGAGCATTTGAAATGCTAAGGGAGTGGATCTCTTAAGCTCTCTCAGACCTTTTACAATATCCTTCATGCAAGAAGTTACCTCAAGCATCCCCTCTGGAATTCGCAATGTAAAGATTATCTAACTTGTCCAAAATTTCAAGGGTGTAAAAGTAAAGAGCAAGAAGGTTTCAAAAGCCTCATAAATTTCGAAGGATGACTTGCTCTTACCAGGATCTTGAATGAAGCTGCTCAGAGCAAGCAAAGAGAGGGATTTGTCTTCAGTGTCCTTAGCAGACTTGAATATCGACAAGTAACGTTTGAGTAAGCAGACTCGTGCTGCTCCACGTATTCCTGTGTCTGGAAGAGCATCAAGCATGTGTACAAGCCATGTGGATGACACGAAACATGCTGAACATAATTCTGCATTTCTGCTCTTCAAGCCTTCCGCTAAAGCCTCAAAAATTAAGCCGAACTCATGGCCTGCTAAAACAAACGCCACTCTTCTTTCCCAGCGATCAGCCGCCTTCTCTTCCTCCTTTCAATAAAGGAAATTAGGAAATGGATCACATGAAGATGGTAAAGTAGCCAAAAACAAAGCAAAAATAAAATAAAAAAACTCACAAGAGTTTCATCTTCCCCTGGGAAGTTGCTGAGTTGATCCATTCGCACGCTACTTATATAAGTTTTGTCAAGTCCAGCACGTTTGAGAAGGAAAGCCCGCGTAAGAGGCTCTCCAGATGTGGTGAACCTCCCTTGCAACAACGTAATTGTCTCAGCAGCAGCAACTTGGGCATTCGGGAAGTTGGCATTTCGAAGACATGAAATGAGAGTGTCTATTGCCTCTTCCCGGTATATGCTCATCTTCCTCGGCTCTTCCTACACCCAATTAGTCAGTTAAATGAAATATGGCTACCTCCAGCACTTAACAGTCGTGCAATTTGATCAATTCAACAAAACATTTCAGTAAGTATTAAAATAGATGAAAGAGTGAGAGAGACACACCAAAAGATCAAGCTGAAGCAGTAGGCCAGCGACAACCGGACACTGATCTTGAACGGCGGTCTGCAGATAGATGAGGAGGGTGTGCATGGTGCTGAGAGGGCCTTCATCTTTAATAATATGCAGAATCTGTTCATTGAATGTCCTTCTATCTAACACAAAGATTAAAATTTGTCATGCTGGCTCGAGTTCTATTTAATCAAAGATTTGAATTAACAACAACACACTTGAAATGCATATATATACCTTCTCAACTTTACTAATTCAGATAAATATTGAACTATTACAAACCGCTCTCCATCACTTGCACCTATAAAGCTATCCAAAATCGGAGCCACCTCAGCCTTATCAGCTATTGTGTTCCTGCATTGTCCATCCTGCTGCATACATCTGAACAAGATTCCAACCGCTGCAATTCTCTCTTCAACCAATTCAGATTCCAAACTGTTAATGATTCTTTCTAGTGCTTTTTCAGAAACCACAGCATTGACAACTGAAGAGGCGATGCCCTCTCCACTGCCACCAAGAATCAGCCCAAGTAAAACCACTGCAGCTGTTCTTGGCTTTAGACACATCTTAACCAAATCATCATCCTTCTTTTTGATAACTATTAAGAGAGGCTCCACCATGTCCAACTCAATCAGGTTCGGAATTGAATTCCTTAACAGATATATCAAGACAACAACTTCCATCAACCCCCTTTTGAAAAGAGCCACAATGCATTCGAGATCAGAGTCAACCTGGGTTAGTGTCTGGATCACTGCATTGTCTCTTGACCCCAATTCAGACAGAAGAAAAACTGCAGCTGACAGAACCGTGGGATCAACAGAATTGAAAAGAACCTCCACAAAACCATTAATAACCGGAGGCTTTGTGAGCAGATTCTGAATTTCCCATTCCACATTTGCTTCCTGCCAAAACTGCTCAATTCGGAGAACAGCTGTTTCTGACTCCTTGAGAATTTCCGACATGCAAAGGTTGGTAATTGCAAGTCTTAACGCGATAACTGCACCATCAAAACCAGCTTGGCTGATAACACTATCAGGAGAAGTTGAAGGCATTATGGACTTAATGAATTTCTCATTCACCGGGTTTGTAATATCCGATTGGTTTAAGGTACTGCAGCAGGGTTCAGTTCTTCCCAGCTGGCAATGAGGCGTTTGAGCACATAGTTGGTCTTAGGCAATTGTGTGCTCTGCAGACACAGGCGGGTAATTGGGCATATAGAGTTCCCTCTTTCAATCCATTCTTGGATTGCTTTTCGTTCGTATGTCTGACCAGTCTCAAGTGTCACAGGATCATCAAAAAGAGTGTTGGTTATGGGACACACAAAGTCCTTCGGAGGTGTATGCTTTCCACCACCAGAGGTTGTATGAGAATCTGCCATCAGCCGATCTGGAGAGCTAACAAACAAGAATAACCTCGAAATTTTACTCAGATATTCACAACTTATGCTAATAAACAAAACAAGAACCAAACTTTTCGATACCAAATAAACTCAAAAACTCAAATTGGTTGATGGGTACATATTACATACCGACTTGACTCAGCAGTAATGGGCTGCTTTAATTTTTGAATTTGGGTCTGAATCGGCTCAAGCAAGTCCATTTCTGTGTTTTTTTCCTATAAGAACCAAACCAGACACAACAAACCAATTAGAAACAAAAACATCAGTATAGAATCATCAGACCAGTCTGGATTTCTTTTTTTTATTATTTTTTTTTCCCTCTTCTTGTTAGCATCGAATTTTACCTCAATTTCGGCTTCGGAATCCAAAGAGGAAGAGGAATCAGCCGAGCTGTCCCCCAAATCGAGTGAAGACTCTTCCTCTGGGTCAGAACCTGAATTCACATTGGGAGAAGATTTCAATGTCCAGGCAGATTATTGTTGTGGGTCGCTCAGGATATTATTAATTGAAACTCTCTGTGGATAATTGTGGGGACTTTGGGCTTCTTCTTCTCTGAGTTCTTTCTCTGTTGCTGCTGTTCAAAAATTCAAGCGATGATCTTTCTCCTTCTTCAGCCCATATTGGCTGCCCGTGTGTCAAGTCAACCAAAAAGAAATTACAAGTTGACTCCAAAACTCATGTTTCAAAAATCTTCAGACACTGTTAAGTATTTCCCACCAAAATCTTCCTAGTCCAGTTGTTTATTTCCTTAACATATAATGACACAGAATTGAAATAATACCTAACATTCTTATTTTTTACGTAGACACTCAACTTGAATGTATATTTAACTGTTTACTTAAATAAAAGAGACAACATGAACATATTTATCACTTTTTCATGTAAGCTTGATTGAAGCATGATGAACAGTCTGAACACCCATGGGCGTTTGGTGATTGAAATCTCGAGATAAAATTAGGGGCCTAATCATAACATTAGATTTTGGATAATGACATTTTTTCTTTTTGCAATAAGACAATTCTTCTATGTGAATGAAGTGTGGCTCACAGACTCAACTGACTACACTAGCACCAATTTTTAGCGATAAAAATTTGAATTTAACGACATAACCATTCCATATCAATCAAGTTTCTTATAAATTATTTTAAGTAAATCATTGATTCAGTTTGTTGGTTCACATGAAGCTGTGTGATTAACTAAATATTAGATAAAAAAAATCAGACGACTAAATAAGGCAAATCTCCAGAAAAAAAATGTAAAAACAGGATTAATGTTGAATTGGTGACACCAAAACATCATCTTATACATAAATCAAGATTTTATCCTAACCTACTTGTAAAAATTTAAAGAAAAGACATCATGAAGTAGCACTCTCATTTGATTGGCTTGAAAATTCCAAAAAAAAAAATCCTATCTACAACCAAAATTCGTAGTTTAAATATTTTAAAATAAAGAAGTTTCTCATACCTAACTAGCGACAGTTTGAAATTTACTAAAAATATTTGGTTGTCAAAAATAAGTCTCATATTGAATTGAAATTAGATCTACTTTTTATAAGTGGGATAGTGGTATTTACCAAAAAAAAAAAAAAAACAAGGTCGAAGATAAGTCAACATAAAAAATACCAATAAATTTAAAACTAACAAGATAAAAGATAGAGAGATTAATAAGTCATTACATTATACAGTCCGTTTTCGAATCCGGCGTCCTCTGTTTTGATCCCCTCTTCTTGAGCATCACCGTCTCCATTTTTGACTTCATCAACTCTCTCAGTCCTCTTCAATGTCACCGTGGGCAGACCAATCAATCTGCTGGCATCTTTATTTTGCAAAACATGCTTGAAATAAATACTAAAAACCCTGCAATTTTCATCAAGAGCTTTCTCATAATTTCCTTCTAACTCCTTCAGCAATGCCGTCTGATCCCGACTCATCTTCGACAACGATTTCGAGCATGAAAAAACGGCAGACATGCTGGAAATGGAATAATCGTCGTTTCCGTAACTAATGTTTGGGGACAAATGGGGTAATATTTGTGTTCTTTGTTCATTGTACCAATGGAGGATAGGGAGGAGGTGGACTAAGAAGAGGTTTTCAAAGAGTATAGGAGCGAGTTCTGTTCTGGCGAATGAAGGGTCGGTGTTGAAGATGTCGAGGAGGCAGAGGGCGGAGTCGATCGGGCGGCGGTTGAGGCAGTAGATGAGGGAGAGGAGGAGGGAGGAGAAGGGGTTTGGGGGGTTTGAAAGGATGAGATTTTCGGAGAGGGTGAGGGAGGTGGCGCGGATGGCGGGGCTGGTGGTGGAGATTGCGTTTTCTAGCGTCTCAGCCGCAAGGTTTAGATGTTTGAGGTCGGATTGGGAGGCAGAGGAAGGGAACTGGCGGCGGAGGGTGGAGAAGAGGTGGCGGCGGAGGTTGGTTTGGGAGAGGGTTTCGGAGATGAATATGGCAGTGTGGCGGAGAATTTGGGTTGTGGCGGTCATGGTGATGGCCATAAGCTCGCACTCATTGTAGTGTTTGTTACTTTCGGTTTGGGCCTTAGCTGTTTAATGTTAGTGGCGGGAAGGGGCCTTTGGACGGTCAATGTGACCGTCTGATTCATCTTGATCGAGTAAACTTTGGACAACAGCCCACACGGTGGGACCCCATGTATAAAAATAACATGCCGCCCTCGCCGGCATTACTCATTATTTCTCTGGCGAAAGGGTAAATTATGAGGATGGCTTATATATATAATATATATTTTTTTTTATCCTCCTACGGTAGGGCTTTGAATTTATCCATATTTAATAAATTGGAATCTATACTAACGGATCTTTAATAGTGTGAATGTTTTAATTAAGACTCAAAGGAAATAATGAGATATTGAACCAAGGACTTGAGGCCAAGAGGCATAGCCCTAGTTGGACCCCCTCCATCCCTTTTATGCCCAATGGTTGATGGCCTATAATCTTTCTTGTCCTTGTTACATTTGTCATTAATTTTTGTAGCGAAAACAAACAATTTTTTATATGTGGCACTTATTATATGGCTAAATTTCTACTACGATTCATAAACTACAATTTAGAGTTCAGGTTATTTTACATTTAGATATTAAACTTGTTTGTTAGGAAAATACGTGATGGAAGAGTTTCAAAGAAACAATTGTCTCACGCTTGGTTTTAGATAATTTTTTTTTGTATTAATCAAATATTCGTTAGTTCGAAATATGGTGATCCTTCTAAAACAAACAATAAACAAAAACAAACAAATATGAGAGCTAAGATTCACTGATTAAAGATTAGGAAATTGAGATATGTAAATAACAATTATTCAAAGATAGGGTATAACGACCCGAGAATTCAAGGAAAATAAAATTTGAAATTTTTTGTAGAAATGATGATTTTACCCTTGGAATGGTCAAATGTTGACTTTTGACTTAGGAATCTGTTGGACATTTTGCGAAGACTATTACGAAGGTCTCAGATTCCTAAATCCGTAGAAAGACGGTACGCAGAAATCAGAGGTCGAATAAGGTTATTACGGGTCTAGAACAATTGAGAGTATTTTGGTAATTTTGGCATTAGGAGTAAATTGGTCATTTTACAATGAGATCTTATTGGATGTTGACAAGTGTCAAGTATGAAGGTTCTGATATTTTCTCATTCCACTGACTTAACCCTCTACATATTAGTGTGTGTGTGTGTGTTGGTGTTATGTGTTTTTCGGTGGAACATGCACTGAAGTAAAAATCGGCAAAATTGACGATATTTCCACCGAAATATCATAAATCAGACCGGTCGATATATAAAGAGGGGTGAAGAAAAATCTTCCCCCAATTTCGGTACTATTGCGAAATTTCGACGAATATCGAAGAAATCGAACGATTTTCACGATATTTCGATCAAATTGACAGAGACAAAAAGTGAGAGAGTGAAGTAATTCATAATATTGAGGTGTGATATGTCATCTGTGTGTATGTTGCAGAAGGGTATGGGTTGGAGCCAGTCATTAGGTCTCATCCTCACATTTATCGGAGCCGAGTTCTTGAGTATTCTTCAGTCTCCGTTGATGGCCAACGCAATTCCAAGCCTGTCATCTTCAACTTCGGTGACTCCAACTCCGACACCAGTGGACTCGTTTCTGGACTAGGCTACTCCATCAGCTCCCCCTACGACCGTACTTTCTTCCGCAGATCAACCGGCCGCCTCTCTAACGGCCACCTCATCATTGACTTTCTCTGTAACTTGACCCTCCACCTTCCCTGTGACGACCCGTCCCGAATTAGCAGGATTAATTAAGAGTTAATGACGGATTAGTGAGACTAATCGGAGATTAGACGAGGATTAGCGGACGTTCGGGTGAAATGACGATTTTGCCCCTAGAATGGGCAAATCGTTGACTTTTCGTTCGGGTGGTCAAATGGACTTTGGCCAATGACTGTGACGTAGTTCGTGACGTCACGAGTTCATAGACAGGTGGCACACTCGATTCCAACGTTCGAGGAGGAAGTTATGACGTTCGGAAGTTTAAGGGCAATTTGGTAATTTGGGCCAAAAGTTGACTTTTGACCCGAGAGGTACAACGGCCGAGGGCCGAAGACCGTTACGTAGGTCGGGACAATATGAATCCGTAGATAGGCGGCACGTTGAATTCAGACGTTCGACGGAGAAGTTACGGTTCACGGAAGTACGAAAGTACTATTGCACGAATTACGAGACGACTTGAGTTTTGTCGTAAGTGGGGCCCAGATCTTTTGGCAGGCCCAATGGATGAGTGACAAGTGTCACCCATCCATTGCCCACCTTCCCACATACATGCATCGATCTTCTTCATTGTTCCATTCATCCAAACACACCCAAACCGATCCACCTTGAACCCAAACCAATCCAACCCTCCCTTATGACCAGGACTGAAACCCAGGGAAGACAGAGAGGACAAGGGGACGACAGTGGACGGCCAGGTTGGCACCGTCGTGCACGGTTGAGGCCCAAACCCGAACAGGTACCGGTTAGACCCAAATCTTCCCTTTTGTCGATTTTTGCATTATGGATAGTTTTGGTTGATTAGGGAACGTTTGTTAGGTTGTTTAGGGAATATAGAGATGATTTTGGACGGTGGTTGACGGCTGTGAAGCCCAGGAGGGATTTTAGAAAACTTGAACCGTGGAGGGGTTTTTGGGTTCACGAGTTCTAGGCAGTTTTAGGTAGTTTCGTTAATTGGGAATGATAGGAAACATGAAAATAGGAAGAATGGGATTGAAAAGGAGAAGATTGAACGAAAAATGAGAGAGTAGGAGGGCCGGGACCGGTCACGCCGGTCCAGCTGGACCAAACTACACAGAAAACCGGCTGGAACGGTCGATTGCGTGAGGAAGAAGATGAATAGTCTTGGCACGTGAGGCCCAAGCGCAAGACCATTCTTGGCTGCGTGAGGGCACGTGATCACTCCTTTGGGGAAGGTTCCAACATGTAATTTCGTCTATTCGATGTAACGAACATTTTGGGACTAGTTTCGTGTCAATCGGACATCGTTTCGATATAGTTCGGGACGTCCGAAGGTTTAGGATCGGTTTTAAAAATAGTTAGAAATTCCGAAAAATTACGGGGCTTTAGTGAGGGGTTATTTAAGTAGTTATAACCCTCTAAATGATATTGGATAGGTTCGGGAATCCCGGAGGCGACGATTGGCCCGGGGAGACGTTATGGCACGCGTATTGAGGTGCGGCTTCGGACGGTCTGTGAGTGGACCCTTCTTTCGAAATTGTTGCATGCATAAATGTTTTATAAGTATTTTAATATATGTTTTGTGTTGCCATGAGTGCAATTGTTTGTGGTAGCCTAGGATTTACGTATTTGCATGTATTTCGAGATTTCCGGTTTTATACGATGCATATACGTTCTAGGTTTTCAACGAGGGTTTAATAAATGGATTTCAAATTTAGAAATATGAAATCAGGCACGAGACCCATTTTATTTACGAACTCTCGGACTTGAAGTCCATTTGATTTGACGAGGAATCGGACCGAGGGTCCATTTGAGTTATACGATCGGACCGAGGGTCTAGTTGGTTATAATCTCGGGCTTGAGGCCTATTTGACTGTAGTATCGGGCTTGAGGCCCTGTTGGTTGTGAAATCGGACTTGAGGTCCTGTTGCTTTATGGTTTCAGGCTTAGGGCCCAATTAGTCGTGATATCGAGCTTGAGGCCCTGTTGAATGTAACATCGGGCTTGAGTCCCAGTTCAGTTTATGAAATGAGTATGCGGGCTTGAGACCCTATTGAACTGAGGATTTAGGCCGAGGCCTGTGAAAGTGATTTGAATCGGATTCGAGGAATCCTATTGAGATGAATCGGGTATGAGACCCAGTTGAAAAGTGATTTGAGAAAGAAAGAAAAGAATTGAAATAAATGAACCCTCCATATGTTTATATGGTCTCCTCCAACGTCGACCTGGAGAGTCCCGATCCACATACCAAAATGGGTATCCCCATAGGGATCCCGTTCCAGGAGTGGTGGTTACTAGATATGCTGTGGTCCCGGACCAGATTCCAGAGAGATGTGTGGACTAGATCCAGAGAGAGAGCTCGGACTAGATCCAGAGATTGAGCCTCATAGATGGAGATTCCTGGGAGAAGACTCGGAGTGAGACCCTGAGTAGTGTGCACACTAGTATAGATTCGATATCGTGACTATATCGGGGATGTGTTCCCTAGGGGTTGTGTGCCCCGAGTTGGCATCTTCTCGGAAGTGCCTAGGATGGGTTATACGTATGTTTATACGTATGAGATTTACAGAAAAGTGATTTGGGGGCAGAGACCCCGTGTTCTATATTTTGTGTTTTAGAAAGTGATTTGGGGCAGAGACCTCGTATTCGATGTTTTAGTATTTCACTGAGAATGGTTTTGGGCTGAGACCCACGTACGTTGATTGGGCTGAGTTCCCACATGTATTGTTTCATGGTTTGGAGTTATGATTTCGGGTCGGGGACCCAATTGGATTTATAGGTCATGACGGTTTATGGGGCCGGGCATGAACCCTTGAAAGGTTTTGATATGTTTGACAAATGAATTTTATGAATATTTGATAAATGGTTTTGAATGCATGCATATGCTTTTATGAAGGGCATAAATGTCTTTATGCAAAATGTTTTTTTATTAAAATATTATTTTTTCCACTCACAGTTTTCGTGTTTTAATGCCCTTCAGGCTGATCGTGGATGCGGGCTGTAGCAGAGACGAGACATCACTCCCCTCCTCCTACGATCCTGACGCACTCTGATAGCCCCGACGAGGGCTAGAGACGGAATTTTCCCTGGTCTGACACTTCGTGTCAGACGGATCAGGCGGGTCCCACGTTAATCCCTGGGGATTTGGGACAGGTCCTGACATTCCCAGTTGACAAGACCCATCCCGATTATCCCTCGATAATCGTGAAAGATCCTGCTCCCGTCTGACAATAACTCGAAAGTACCAAAAGTAGCCTTACATATATAAACATAACATAACAAACGATAAACATTGTCAGACAAGGGATAGTTCAGTGTTCCAGGACCGTTGACTTCACAAGTTTGACTAGTCAACAGGTTTACAGAGCATAGGTAATATTACAAGTAGGGATCAAGATCCTACTCTGTAAGGTGTCTGAGTACGCAACGGTCTGTTTATTCCTCTGCCTCGATACTAGCCTCAGTACATGTGCACTGGCCTGGAGGGTACATAAAACATCAAAGGTGTGAGTGGACAAAAATAAAGTTTTAGAAATACATTTATCAAAATACATTCTTACCCTCCAGGTTTGCAAACATGCATGCATGTCATAAAACATGAGTCATATAAATCAAGTATGAAATAAAGTATCTAGGCACAAATATCAATCAATCATGATACCACCAATCCTCAATATCCAATCTCAATATCCAAGTAACCCGTCACGATATCAATGCAACGCGTGCAACTCGGGTGTCTCATGTTCGAGTACCTCCCCAGGATCTACGACGTCTGGGGTGATATCCTCTCCTGGATCTACGACGTCTAGAGGGTATCATCATAATCCCACGCTCCTGAGAGTGAGTGACAGGACCCATCCCAATCCCCCCGGGATTAACGCGGGATGACCCTGCTCCCGTCTGACACGAAGTGTTAGACAAGGGATATTTCCGCCCTTTGCCCTCTCGGGCTATCAGAGTACGCCAGGATCCGGAGGAGGTATGTGATATCTCGGTCTCTGCTACAGTCCACATCGTATCCAACCTAAAGGGTATTAAAAACAGAAAGGCTGTGAGTGGACAAAAATAAAGAGTTTATAAAAATATTTCCATAAAAGACCTTTATACCCTTCACTAAAAAGCATGCATGCATAGTAAAATCATTTATCCAAACACATATGTTAAAACAACCATAATTAGGGTCTCAGCCCCGAGTTCCGTAAATCCAAGTCACACGGCTCCTGCCCAAAACCATTTACTGAAAACCATAACATAATAACCATATGTGGGATCTCAGCCCAAAATCATTTATCATCATAAACACAATTTCCCAAACCAATTGAAATCATGTTTATCCCTTATATTCATATCCAGAACCTGTCACGGTAAAATAGAGCTACACGTGTGCTAACCGGGATCTCAAACCCAAGTCTCTCCAGGGTCCACCCAGGTCAATGTCTGTAGATCAATGACCCTCCCTGGAGGTAACAAACCATGCCTATCATGAGAGTAAGGAACCCAACTAGGGGGCGACTCCACTCAGTCAGTGCTCCGTGACTACTCCGGGGTCCACCCAGGCCAACGACCCTCCCCGGAGGAGACAATCATATATAAAGGATGGAATATGAAAAACCTTTTGAAATCATTCTTTAAATCTTTCCAGGATTCATGCCCGGCCCCTCATAAGCCGTCATGAACCATAAAATCCTTTCATGGGTTCATGCCGGTTCCCATAAACCGTCATGACCCGTAAGAACCATTTCAAGGGTTCATGCCGGTTCCCATAAACCGTCATGAACCATAAAAACCATTTGTAACACATAACTGAGCGCTAGGCCCGAATCCACATAGAAACTGGACCTCAAGTCCGAATCGTAAACCAATTGGGCCTCCGGCCCGATTCCGTAAATCAAATGGGTCTCGAACCCGAGTTTACCTTTTCGAATCCAAAACCATTTCATGAAATCATATCCAAAACCCCAGGTATGGAAAATCAGTGTAAAACTGAAAAATCTCGATTTACGTGCAAGCACGTAAATCGCCTCGACATACGTGAAACCATATAATTCACAAATATCCAAATCAACATTATCAAATCACATTCATTATCCTTTTGGAAATCCAAAACCATTTCATTTAGACCAATAAAGACCTACAGCCCCGTATAGGCACCGTATAGGCCCGAAACCTCGAAATACGTGCTTATATGTAACCGCACATCCAAATGCACTCATGGCATCACAAACAAGTATTTAAAACATATAATAAAAATTTATGCATGCACCAATTTAGAAAACAAGGTCCACTCACAGACCGTCCGAGCTGTCGCTTCGATTTGCGTGCCATAGGCTCTCCCGAGCCGATCACTGTCACCGGGACTCCCAAAGCTGTCCAAATTTTAATAGAAGGTTACTAACTACTTAATTAACCTCCTACCAAAGCCCCGTAATTTTCCCGAACTTTTAACTATTTTTAAACCGACCATAAACCTTCCGACACCCCGAAAACTATTGAAACGATGTCCGATTGACGCGAGACTAGTCCCAAAATCTTCGTTACATCGAATAGAAGATTTCGCGTGTTGAACACTTTCCCAAATTATGGACCACGCGTCCTCACGAGCCCCTAGAAGGTCAAAAACACTGTTCATCATCACCTACCCCTGAAAACCGGTTTTTTTCTGGTTTTTGGACCGGTACTGTAGCAGTACTGTTCCAACCGGCGAGAATTTTTCAGAGGTTTTCTCCCTCTATTTTGTTCCAATTTCAACCCTAATTAATCCTATAATTCCTATTTCTTCATTCCCTATCATTTCCAATCATCAAAACAACCTAAAAACATCAAAATCCCATTTAACCAATTCCCCCCTTTTTCGGTTCAACCTTCCATTTTCGTTCCCAGGTTTTGCAGCCAGCAAACCATCTTCAAAATCATCTTATTAGGTTCCTATTAACCCCCTAAGATCATTCTAATCACCCAAAATCAACCTTAGCATGTAAAACCAAAATAAAATGCAAAAGGGTTCAACCGTGTACCTCACGGGTTCTTTGCTTCCACGCCGCCGTTCAAGGCGGTTCTCGCCGCCCAGCAGCCGTCCTTAGTCTCTCACAACCCTCTCTGGTCACTCAGGCCTGCTCCTCTGGGATTGGGTTGGATTGGTTTGAATGGTTGGGTGAGATCGGGTAATGGGTGTGTGTTTGAACGAAGAAAATGAAAATGCACGGTGAAGGGAGATGCATGAATACAATTTGGGTGGCCTGTGGATGGGTGACAAGTGTCACTCATCCATTGGTCCACAGACTCCGCCCTGGGCCCCACTAAGTCCAAAAGTTAACTCGTTTTGTAATTCGTGCAATAGTGCACTTGAACTTCCTTGAACCGTAACTTCGTCGTCGAACGTCCAAATTCGACGTGCCGCTTGTCTATGGATTCGTATCGTCCTTATCTACGTAACGGTCTTCGGCCCTCGGCCATCGGACATCCCGGTCAAAAATTCAACTATTTGGCCCTTTTAACCAAAATTACCAAAATGCCCCTAAACTTCCAAACGTCATAACTTCCTCCTCGGACGTCGGAATTGAACGTGCCACCTGTCTATGAACTCGTGACGTCATGAACTACGTCACAGTCATTGGTCAAAGTCCGTTTGACTGCCAGAATGAAAAGTCAACATTTTGCCACGACTAGGGGCAAAACGGTCATTTTGCATCGTTCGTCCGATTTTGCTCTACTAATCACGGATTAGCCTCACTAATCGTGATTAGTCACTAATCTAATCATGGAATTTGGGACGGGTCGTTACAGTGAGCCTCCATCGGAGCTACTCTTCTCCAGGCAGTGGATCGTGACTACTCTAGGATCTACGACGTCTGGAGGAGACCATCAAATCACAGAGGATGGTATATGTGGAACAGTCACTAAATCCATTAATCTCATTTTAAAACCATTTTAATCTCAAATCAAATCAAATAAAAAACATTTCAACAGGGCCTCTGCCCGAAACATAGCTTTCACAAAGCACGTTCCACAAATCCAGCATAATCATCAATTTTATCATAATCACGCAAATCCATAAACGATAGTTAAAAGTATTTCAATTTCATCAAATCACTTTCCCGACTCATAATTCGAGTCAAAACCAAGCTCAAATTCCGGGTCTTTGTCCAAAACAACAGTTTCACAGTTTTCTCGAAAATCGTGCCCAAAATCATATAAAATAATATAATATTCCCAAAATCCGGAAATCATCCCATCTAAACATCAATCATGACAATTCATTTCAAATCATATAATAAATCATTTAAAACATATATGCATGCATTCAGGGTAGAAAACAAAAGTCCACTCACACACCGTCCAGATTGTTCAGTTTCGAGCTGTTTTTTCCCTTCTGACGTCCTGGGAATATTCCAGCTTGTCAAACAAAGTAATATAAGGTCACTAGGTTATCACATAACCCCATGTACGAATTCCCTAATCGTCGGAATTTAATAATATTATTTAAACGGAACCTATACGCTTCGGGTACTCAAAACTACTCTAAATTTACATCTGATTGACCTGAAACCAACGCTACTAGGTCCGTATCATCGAGAACATCAAAAAGTACGTTGGACCCAAAGCCAAAATCCCAGCCACACGCCCTCATACGCCGTGCATAGTGTTGCTACAGTGCGTCTCCCTCACCCGATTACCTGGTAAACGGGTCGTGAACCCGCGATCAGACCCGGTGAAATCTCCCTCAATTCGATCTCGATTTTGTTCATTCTTTCACTCATTGTCATCTATTCCATGTTTATTAGGGATATGTAACCTCAACTTTATGAAATGGATCCTAAAAGCCCTCGACTCAAAGTGGATACCCGACGGGTTCTCAATCGGGTTCTACTCAAAATCACGTTATTTCAATCAATTAATCACATAGGAAGCATCCCCTTTCCATTAAAAACATGAATTCGAAACCAATTTCAAGATTGCTTACCTCCAAGTACTCGAACTCAACCTCCAAAATTCACGGATATCACAGGGTCCGTTCTTTGTCAAATCTCCAGCAATTTCCTTCCCAGTTGATTTGGTTCGATTCGTTTAGCTCCCAGAAGACTAAATGTCAAGTCAATTTCACTCAGAACCGTCTAACAAATCGAATTCGACATTTATGTTCTTGGGTGGTTTTTCGGGTTTCTCAGTATGGTTTCAATTGGGGTTGTCTCTGTTTCCCTCTCAGTTTTTCACTCCTAATTGCACTTAATCTTGCACTCAATTTACTCTTGTTTCCTTGTGTTGCTAAGAATCGATCAAAGTGGGTTGGGGGGGGGGGGGGGGGGGGGGGGGAGAGGGGGTTGTGTTCGACATTTGATTGTTGATTATCACATTTTGCCACCCCTCACAATGTGACAAATATCGCTGAAAGATGCACTTGAGTCACCCTATGGCTAATTCAGCTTAGTTCACCGCTTAAGTAATTTGACTGCCCACAATTACCATTTTACCCCTTTAAGTAACAATTGACCATTTTGCCCCTTAACTTCCCAGACCTGTAACTTTTTCATCCGAGCTCCGTTTTCGATGTGTCACCTATCTACGGATTCAGCGTCCCGAGACCTACACAATGGTCCTCGAAAAAGGTACAAAAAGTATTCCGAACAAAAAGTCAACATTTAACCACACCCTTCCAAGGGTAAAAATGTCATTTTACATATTATTTTAATATTTTACATTCTTTGGATTTTCGGGGCGTTACACCAGTATTAATATTTGTCGAGCTAATAATTATGAACATTAAGCACCCTCTAAAGAGTAAAGATATCATGAACATTCATAAGCATAGGAACCATCAATTTTAGTCGAATCTGGTAGGCTGAGTTTGGTACTTTCTCGCTATCGGTGTTTTTTTTTTTCCTTTTTAATGAGTTCACTTTTACTTTTACAAGAAGTTAATGTTATTCTAGGAAACGACGTCGTTGTACCGAAGTAGGCTAGAAGTAAATGAATGATAGGTGTCTATTGATGCTATATTGGCATGGTCGAAAACGTATTATGATATGTTTTGTTTTTGTTTGAAACCACTATTACGGTATTACCTAAGTAACCATATTATAACCGCGTAGGACAACGTTGAATATATTCAACTATTCCTTTGGGACATATCTTTTGATGATTCCACGATCATTTTGTCGTGGGTTTAAATTCGAGAGACAGAAAATAGAACGTGATTATTAATTTTATTCACCAAATAATGTTAAAATATGTAAATAACTATATTTTGCACTCGATCTTCAACTCTATTATATGCATTGATGAAAATATCGACAATATTGCCGATATATTGGTTTTTTTGGCTAGCGGCACTTAAGAGGGGGAGGGGGAAGGGGAAGGGAAGAAATTGAGCGAAATTTTGAAATTTTTCCTTGTTTTAAGCCCATAAATCTCCTTATTTCATTAAAACGATCGAGATATCGCCAAATTTCATGAAAATCGAACGTAAAACCATTGATTTCCAGTCGGGTCATGTCGCCGGGTTAAAAAACCCGAATCGCAGACCTGCGGGGAGGAAGAAGATGACTGTTAGATGTTAATATGTTTACTTTATATATTGTTTGGTTGCTTATGCTTGCTTAGTCGAGTTGGTTGTGTCTTTACCTCAAAACCTGAGGGTCTTGGTTTCGACCCCTGGGATGCACACTGCTGAGTTTTTTTTTTTTTCGTTTTTCCTCAAA
This sequence comes from Prinsepia uniflora, assembly GCA_032719365.1. Classification (NCBI taxonomy): domain Eukaryota; kingdom Viridiplantae; phylum Streptophyta; class Magnoliopsida; order Rosales; family Rosaceae; genus Prinsepia; species Prinsepia uniflora. Next base: position 38,916,461 of record CM064873.1, read on the forward strand.
TTTCCAACTATATTTGTCATTTATTTTCAATTTTAAATCTATTCCATTGAATTTTTTTTTATGTTTAGTGTTATATTTTTAATTATATTAACATTCAATTATAGTAATTCACTTCAATTTATGTTTATATTTAAAATTTTATATTATTAGTCATCGGCAGAACCATATTGTATCATATTATTGATCATATATTTATTATATCAAACTTATTTTATAATTTTTATTAGTCTTATATAACCATCATTGGGTACTTCAATTTTTCCCAAAGTTTCATTCCAAATTTTTAACTTTTAGACCGAATTTCCGTCGTTTTTGTTGACCGTAAATGATATCGATATTTGGGATGAGATATCCGTAAATTTGACTAGCGATATATCCGTCGATATCGATATTTTCATTCTTGGGAACATGGCCCAACACCATCAATGATGTTGGCCGAAACTGAGAAAGCAGGGAGATGAGGGAGAGAGACAGGGAAAGAAAGAAAATAAAAGAAGAAGGAAGGAAAGAAAAGAAATAAAGTGAGGAAAGTTGGGAAGTAGGAAGAAAGTGGGCAAACCTGGAACCCGAAACCATGGTTTCAAGGTTTTACTTTCGGGTTTTCAATTAGGACGTGAAAGCTTGGGAAATTGGTACTCTAACACTGTTCAGAAGGCCTTGCGATCGTGTAGAGCTAGAAAACAGAGGATTTGGATGAGAGAAACAGTCTGGGTTGAAGGTTGAATGTTCCTCGAAAAGAAGGTAAATTTCTCATTTTTCAGTAGTTCTTTCCTAGTTTTAAGATCATGGATCGTTTCTTGTGACAGTTTTGACTATCCGAAAGTTTATATTCGTTTAAAAATCCTTGAAAAGTAGGGGATTAAAGTGTATGTTATTTGGCATGATTAGTGGCCCTAGGGGGGAAATTAATGGGGTGGGGTGTGTGGGGGAAAAGAATGGGCAAGGGTATTCATTCGATGAGTTAGTAACGTCTTTGCAAACCTAGGTGTTTGGGTGGCTTGAGTTTTAAGAATTTTGAGGCTTTTAATAGAGTAATTGTTTCGAAGCAGACATGGTCGCTAATGGAGTACCTAAACTCTTTTGTGGAAAAATGCTCAGAGCCAACTATTACCCTGCGGGTTGTTTCGAAGTAGACAAATCCTTAGGTTGTGTGGAAAGCTATTATTTGGAGCTGTTGTAATGACCCGTCCCGAATTTCAGGATTAGATTAGTGACTAATCACGATTAGTGAGGCTAATCCATGATTAGTTGGGCGAAATCGGATGAACGATGCAAAATGACCGTTTTGCCCCTAGGCGTGGATAAAACATCGACTTTTCATTCGGGCGGTCAAATGGACTTTGACCGATGACCGTGACGTATTTCGTGACGTCACGAGTTCATAGACAGGTGGCACGTTCAATTCCGACGTTCGAGGAGGAAGTTATGACGTTCGGAAGTTTAGGGGCATTTTGGTAATTTTGGTTAAAAGGGGTCAAATGTTGACTTTTTGACCGGGAGGTCCGATGGCCGAGGGCCAAAGACCATTACGTAGATCGGGATGATACGAATCCATAGACAGGCGGCACGTCGAATTCGGACGTTCGACGGCGAAGTTATAGGTCACGGAAGTTCGATTTCACTATGCACGTATTTCGAGACGGTGATGATTTGGCAAAATCTGATTGGGCTAGATATTTTAGGTGGGTCCCATGGATGAGTGACAAGTGCCACTCATCCCACTGGACAATCCCCTAAATTGTGGATCTACATAATTAAATACTATTATATTAATTATTTTATAATTAAACTTTCTAACATTAAATCCTAGCCATTCATCTAATTTAATCTCTCAAATCCTCACCCTTCATTTCTCTTCCCTCATCAGATCAACATTTTCTCCTTCCCCAAACACACAAACCCGAAACCCCCACCATTTTTCATACTTCTCCATTTTCTTCATTTTCTTCTTTGTTCTTCGAACAAGCACACACACACACATACCACCATTCCTCATGTGCTTGTGTGTGACCGTGAGTGAGGTGATGAAGGGCTGAGGAAGACGGGAACGGTGGCGAGCCACCGCGACTCACGGCAGGAGAGGACCCGTAAGGTGAGAAAGATTCAAAAATCCAAATTTGAGTTTTAATGGTTTTTAATCGATTTCTTTAATTGGGTAAGGTTTATGGGGACCCTAGGAGTAGAATAGGATTGTTTTCGTGGTTTAGGATGGCTGGAAATGGCCGTGGACGGCGGGGGAAAGTCCGGCCGCCATGAACGGTGGATGAAGCACGGTTTTTGGTGGTTTTTGCTCGTGTTTTAATGTCTAAATGATAGGAAATAGGATTAGGATGATATTAGGATTACAAGGAGATGAAATGGACCTAAAATTGGTCCGAAAACCAGAGAAAACCGAGGTTGAAAACGGGGTGAACAGTGCCGTGAACAGTAAACACTGGTTCAGTTGGAGGTAGGAGACGATAAATAGTGTTTTCGACCTTCTAGGGGCGCGTGGGCCATAATTTTGGGAAGTGTTCAACACGGGAAATCTTCTATTCGATGTAACGAAGATTTTGGGACTGGTCTCGCGCCAATCGGACATCGTTTCGATATGTTTCGGGGCATCGGAAGGTTTAGGGTCGGTTTAAAAATAGTTAAAAGTTCGGGAAAATTACGGGGCTTTAGTGGGAGGTTAATTAAGTAGTTAGTAACCTTATATTACAATTTGGACAGGTTTGGGAGTCCCGGTGATAGCGATTGGCTCGGGAGAGCCTATGACACGCAAATCGAGGCTGGAGCTCGGACGGTCTGTGAGTGGACCTTGTTTTCTAAATTGGTGCATGCATAAATGTTTGTTATATGTTTTAAATACTTGTTTGTGATGCCATGAGTTCATTTGGATGTGTGGTTACGTATTGGCACGTATTTCGAGGTTTCGGCCCTATACAGTGCCAATACGGGTTTGTATGTCTTTATTGGTCTAAATGATTTGGAATTGGATTTCAAATGGATAAACTCGGGTATGAGACCCATTTGGTTTTGTCTCGGGCATATGACCTCAGATATCGGGCACGGTGCCCATCTGATGTCCTATGTTCAGGCACGAGAGCCAGGTTACCTTACGGTTTTGATTTCAGGTCAGGGAACCTTAAATGGATTTCCCGGTTCATGACGGTTTATGGGAACCGGCATGAACCCTTGTTATGGTATCATGGTTCATGAAGGATTATGGGGATCGGCATGAACCCAGGTTATGTTATTTTGATACATGACGGTTTATGGGGACCGGCATGAACCCTGGTTATGTTATTATGGTACATAACGGTTTATGGGAACCAACATGAAACGTTGGTTATGTGATTGTGGTACATGACGGTTTATGGGAACCGGGCATGGAGGATGTTATATATATATATATGATATATGATATGTGATATGTGGTGTGCACAGGTGTGCACAGGATTTGAGCAGTGGCTCGTGTATTTGGTTTCAGTCTGGTTATGGCTTTGGGGTGAGTCCCTTATTGGTTTCTTTTATGGATTTGGGCAGTGGCCCATATGGTCGATTTCATGGTGGTCCTTTCAACCTTGGTTTATATTCTGTTTTGGGCTTAGTTCCCACATATGGTTTTTTTCGGATAAATGGTTTTCGAATGCATGCATGCTTTTTAGTGGAGGGTACAAATGTTCTTATGGAATGTTTTTATAAACGCTTGTTTTTTCCACTCACAGCTTTTAATGTTTTGACTGCCCTTCAGGTTGATATCGGATGTGGACTGTAGTAGAGACCGAGATATCACATACCTCATCCGGATCCTAGCGTACTCTGATAGCCCAGGAGGGCAAAGGTCAGAAATACCCCTTGTCTGACACTTCGTGCCAGACGGCAGCAGGGTCATCCGTCACTAATCTCGGGGGGATTAGGATGGGTCCTGTCAGCTGTGATTTTATTGAAGATGGCCTATGTGGAACCCAAAATCACCGGAAGAATGTGGAGTTGCCACGTGGCCCATAATTTCTAGAATGACCAAATTTCCCTTGGCAATAATACTTGAAGCCAAAGCACCGAACATGGCTCAAGCCCACAACGCTTACATAACCATAACATTGGGCCAAAACCGGGATGACATGTGGAAGCCTTTCCACCCTCGATCTGTATAACACGTGTCAGTATGCAAATCAAGGAGCATTTGTCCCACATCGAAACTATGGAAATTGAACATTCCACTCACCCCTATATAAGGGGTACACATTTCCTAATAAAAGTAAGTCGATTCTTCACTTCGAAGTATATATTTTTCTTTTCTCAAAGCTAACTTAGGCATCAGAGTGTTCTTGGTCGAACAACCCCCCAGGTAATCGATCGAGGCAACGCTAGCTAATTGTTTACGGTTTGCAGGAATTGTGAGGACATTTCGCGGCGGGTTCAATTTCTGCTTCCACAATTGGTGCTTTCATTGAGAACCGATTCAGAAATACTCAAGGGGAGCTCTCACGATCATTCATCATTTATCATACTTTGTTCGTCGTTCATCGACAATGTTCGAAGTTCTTGAACGTTGTTCATCGTTCTTCAGTTATGTTCATCGTTCATTGTACTTCATTCGTCGTTTATCGACTGTGTTTGGAATTCCTTGAACGTTGTTCATCAGTCGCGTTCATCGTTCATCGTACTTCATTCGTCGTTTATCGACTATGTTTGGAAGTCCTCGAGCGTTGTTCATCAATCATGTTCATCGTTCATTATACTTCGTTCGTCGGTCATCGACTATGTTCGAAATTCTTGAATGTTGTTCATCCTTCGTCGGAACTTTCCGTCAATCCTTGTGATTCAACGTGGTTAGGGCATGACGATCCATTCGATCATTTGAAGGTAGCGTTTCAGCCTTTGCAGCTAGGAAAGGGAGCAGAGAATTCACTGTGTCTCCAGAAGAGTACCAAAGCCTTCGCCCCAGCGAAGCATCCAAGCATTGGCCCCCGCGAAGCTCCAACGTCTTCACCCCCCTGAAGTATCAAAGCCTTCGCTCCCGCGAAGCACCAAAGCATTCGCCCCAGCGAGGTATCCAAGCCTTCGCCCCCGCGAAGCGCTAAAGTCTTCATCCCCGTGAAGCATCCAAGCCTTCGCTCCCGCGAAGAACCAAACTCTTCGTTCCAATGAAGCATCTGAAGCCTTCGCTCATGCGAAGTACCAAAACCTTCGCCCCCGCGAAACACCTAAGCCTTCACCCCTGTGTAGCATCTGAAGCTTTCGCCATGCGAAGCACCAAGGCCTTCGCCCTTGCGAAGTATCCAAGCCTTCACTGATGCGAAACACCAAAGCCTTCGTCATGCGAAGCACCAGAGCCTTCGCCATGTGAAGGATCAATGCCTACATCATCCGAAGCATTCAAGCATTCGCCTTGCGAAGCACCCAAGCCTTCACCCTGCGAAGTATCTAGAACTTTTCCCTGCGAAGCATCAAGGTCTTCCTCCGGGAAACATCTTAGGCCTTTCCTTGAGGAAGCAATCAAAGCCTTTCTCGAGAAGCAATCCAAGTCTTCACCTCATAAGCAATCTAAGACTCTTTTTGGGAACCACTCTAGACCAATTGGAGTGGAAAAGCTCTCAGTGGATACTCATAGCTACAACGGGGGCATTTGAAAAACCTACAAGTGTGGAAGCTAATTCAAAAAAAATAAAAATTTTGCAGAGGAAACTTCACACATGAATTCAAAATTCAAAATTTTCATTTCATTATTCAGAAAATGGTTGGTAAGTCACATGTCGATTGCTCACACCAAGCATTCAATGTAGAAATGAAAATACAATCATGGACAAGAAGCAACTACCCTATGAGAATTCTGGGGGTAAGGCACCAATACCTATCATCCTTTGAGACTCGGTCCATTCTTCAGCCAAAAGTAGGGGGAAAGCCATCCACCATTCCCGACCTCAAACTCTTGCTCCAGCTCCAGCTCTTTGAAAGGGACTCCGTTGTAACTCATCATACCTAAATTTAACTACTTATTTTCTTTTCGGAGCAAAGTTGTGGGGGCATATGATAGCAAAAACCATTCAAGCCTCAAATAGCACTATTTCCACCCTTGTTGAGTTTTCCACTTCCAAAAACTTCCCCAAATGCTCGGAAGGACTGATGGAAAGTCTAAACCTGCTGGATGACCTTCATAAGCCATAACAACTAGGAAATGTCCTTAAGCAGACTTGGAAGACAATTCAGGTCTTGACTAATTCTCTGAAAGAAAGTCAAGCCTCTGTTTTGATGTTCTTCTTCAGAATGGAGGCAATTTTCAAATACACTTGAGCGCTCAGCTACTCCTTGACCAAGCTTTTGGAAAGTCTTCCACCGTCCAAGCTTTTTGAGAATAAAAATTTTAGCCTCAACTGATGACCAAAGGAAGAAGTCTTTATATTGTACTAGCTGGAAAGGCAAAGACGTCATTAGAAAGGCAATCATCGCAAACTTTCCATGCCATCAATTCTTTGGGTCCCTCAAATTGCATATCCTCCCCTTGAAATGGATTCTAGCTACGCGAACCACCGCACTCCCACAATCAGATGCCCAGAGCTATTAGGTGACAGGACCCGTCCCAACTGGACGTCAAAACCCGTGCCCGGTCCTGCTCCCGTCTGACAAGTCAACTAAAGGTCCGAAAACTCCCCTTCAGTGTTTGCCAGACAAGGGATGTTTGCGCGGATTTCTGCTGCTGTCACTGCCTCATGAATCGTCCCGAACGTCGTACCACGGTCTGGAGGGTCATAAAACAGAAAAGGTGTGAGTGGACAAAAATGACCTTTGATAAAAACATTTATCAAAATACAATCTTACCCTCCAGTTTTCACAATCTTGCATGCATATCGTAAAACATGAGTGACCGATAAATTCAAAACATATTTTCCCATGGTCCATAAAACTCACGTTCACCAAATCAGTTCATGTTATAAAACATCAAATCCCGGCCCTCAGGCCAAAACATGTGAAAACATAATCACCTGGCCACAAGGACCAAAAACCCGTACTCAATACCAGTACAACATCACAATCAATACCAATCAGCATTACTTACCAGTGCACAATAAATATATCAATCCAATCAATCCGCACTACTCACGAGTGCATAAAATATCACCAATCACATCTGCACTACTCACAAGTGCACAATCAATCAAACTGCACTACTCACAAGTGCTGCACTACGCGTAGGCCAATATCCAGTCACTCTCTCGGGAATAAACACCTCTGGGCTCAACCCCCTCGGGCTCAGTCACCTCTGGGCGAACACATCCCCAGGATCAGACACCTCCGAGTGGTACATCCAGGCTCAGTATCATCCGAGAAGCTGACTACCATAGGATCAACTCCCGATCCTACAATCACATCCCCCAAGCTCCGGTCGTCTGGGTAATCCCCCCCCAAGCACCGACCGTCTGGGAATATCACAATCACAATGAAAACCATCCCGGGAATTACATCCCAAAACATTTCAATCAAATCTTGACTTCATACCAAGTCAAGGTCATTCTCAACTGGGTCTCAAGCCCAAAATACCTTTTACACATAAACCGTTAAAATCACATTTAAATCAATAAAATAATCCGAAAATCATCATTGACTCACCAACCAAGTCAAAACATCATTTTAGAAATCATTTAGACTCCGGGCCTAGCCCAAAACATCATCTGCACATTCCTCGTAAAACGTGCCCGAAAGACTGATTAAAATAATCATAAAATCCCAATAAATCATTAATTTCACAATTTCACAAATGACTCCAAATCCGAGTCAAAATCACTATTCACTTGGGTTCTCATGCCCAAAATAACATTATCACGCAAATCCATGCGTTGCAACCTCCGTTGCCATTTTCACGTAAATCCACAAAGTCAATCACTGACTCATAACCCGAGTCCAAATATCATTTTCAATCCATGACTCAATAATCCGAGTCCAACCATTATTTTCAATCAATTTCAATCCCGGACTCATAAACCAAGTCCAAACATCATTTTTACCATATTTCGTAATTTCTCGAAAATCGCCCAAAATAATAATATAATAATCATAAAACCGAGAAATTACCGGATTGAAACACAAATCATGCCCAAGCATATAAAATCATATAATAAGGCATTTAAATCATATATGCATGCATCACTGTTAGAAAACAAAGTCCACTCACACACACCGTCCAAAACGGTCCGTTTTCGAGCTGCACGTTTTTCCGTAAAATCTGGAAATCACATCTCCTGTCCAAAATCATTATAGAGGGTTACTAACATCTCAAAATACATCATATAATTTTCCCCAATTTTTCCGGGATTTAAATACGTATTTTTAACGTAATACAAAACTTCGGATACGCGGAACATTATCGAAACAATATCCGATTTCACCGAAATCAACGTCAAAATGTTCGTTACACTGAGAGGATCAAAAGTCATGTTGACCTCACCTTGAGACTAGGCCGGACGCGCCCCCACGCGCCGCCGTGAGTGGCTGCGCGTGAAATCCACGCGCCTGCTACAGTGTCACCGTCCCAACCCGTTTGTCTGGTAAACGGGTCGTTTAACCCGCGATCAGACCCGGTTCCAATCCTATCAATTCGACACTGAATTCATCAATTGATCAATCAATTAGCTTCTACTTAAGTCCAATTAGAGTTCTGTAACAATAATTCCATGAAACATTACCTCAATCCTCACGATCACAGATGATCAATCGAAGGATATCCGGCCACTGTTCATCCTTCGAAAACCATCAAACCTTCTTGATTTCGTTCAATTGATTAACCAGTAAGCTTCAATGGACTCAGGTAAGTATTTTCCCCAACTCAATTGCATCAATTCGTGGCTCAAACGCCACGACTCAAACTCGATTCTTCGTCACTGTGCAACCATGGAGTTCAGTCAATCTCCAGCGTTTTCCTTCAATTGATGGATCCAGAAGCATCGTGGGATCCTCAGGAACACATTCCCCACATCAATTACATCAATCGAAGCCTCAATTCCCTCGACTCAACCTCGAATTTCATCCTCTGTCACCAAGTGTGTTCAGAGTCAAAACAACACCAATTTCCTTCGTTCTTTCGACGTTTCTGATCGTAATGATCCCAGGAAGCTCGAAGTGAGTTCAATTTCGATCCTCACGGCTCAATTCCCAGTATTTGAATTTCCCCCCAATTTTTCTAAATTTTCGATTCTCAGTCTCCAGCCTTCAATTAATCCCCAGTGTTTTCCCAGTTTAATCCACTCTCATAACTCTCAAATTCCCCTCGAAGCTGGTTGTGAAAGGGAGCTCAATTCTCCCCAATTTTGATGCCCAAAGTCCACGGTTTAGAAAAACAAAGAAGAGGGAATTAAGGAGAAAATGGAGGAAATGATGAAGGATAAATGATGATGTTGTAATGATGGTGTTGGGAGGGAAACATGGACCAGATTTCAGGGGATGGGTGACACTTGTCACTCATCCGAATGTGCACAGTCACCGGGTACTGTTCATATTAAAATATTATTTTAATTCCGGTTCGTTCGGTTAATCGAGCCCGATTCCGTGACCATAACTTCGTCGTCGAATCTCCGATTTCAGCATGCCGCCTGTCGTTGGATTCGTATCGACGAGACCTACGTAACGGTCCTTGGCCCTCGTCCATCGGACCTCCCGATCAAAAAGTCAACATTTGGCCCCTACTATGCCAAATTACCAAAATACCCCTCATCTTCCGATCATCATAACTTTCACTACGAATGTCGGAATCGAACGTGCCACCTGTCTATGAACTCGTGACGTCCCGAACTACGTCACAGTCATCGGTCAAAGTCCATTTGACCGCCCGAACTAAAAGTCAACATTTTGCCCACACCAGGGGCAAAACGGTCATTTTGCACGTTTCGTCCGATTTCACTCAACTAATCCCCGATTAGTCATTCTAAATCATGATTAATTAATATTCAATCCCGATATTCGGGACGGGTCATTACATTAGGAGTATGCCAAAAACGTAGGACTAAAAATATATAAAATTTTATATATTGCATCCACAATTGACAGAATCTTTGACAATCACTGCCATTCATGTTCCCCACTTCGCATGTGAGAAAAATACCTCATGACAAGGGTCAAACGTAGCATGACATGTGACCAATCCGAACTGCCACCTTCAGCCTCCAATCCGAGCTCAACCTATGACGCATCTCCATTGGCACTAACATGGGCGCCGTCAAAGGCAGGCCCTTCCTGCCCGATGCACTACCCAGTGGTGAACATGTGGAGATGTTTCCTCGGTGATTGGGCAAAATCCAATCAGTGTTGGCCCACTACTGTAAGACCCGTGTCCTGGAGGGAACAGTGAACGATCTCACATTCCTGCGAGGGGGGAATGGTCTGTGAGGGGAATGGTGGTGTGCCTTAAAGGTGTAGGCACACACCTATCTAGCATGAGGCCTTTTGGGAGCTCATTGACTTTGGGTTCGGTTGGTACTCCAAAGTTAAGCGAGTTGAGGCTGGTGCAATTCCATGATGGGTGACCCTCTGATAAGTTGCATCGTGAGCTCCCAAAAACAAAACCGTGAGGGAAAGGGCAAGGAGGCCCAAAGCGGACAATATCGTGCTAGATGAGTCGGATCCTGACATAATGGTATTAGAGCCAGACCCCGACCAGAAAGTGTGCTAGAGAGGACGCTGGGCCCTAAGGAGGGTGGATTGTAAGGCCTGTGTCTTAGAGGGAAAGGTGAACAATCTCACATTCCTACGAGGGGGGAATGGTGGTGTGCCTTAAAGGTGTAGACACACACCTATCTAGCATGAGGCCTTTTGGAAGCTCATTGACTTTGGGTTCGGTTGGAACTCCAAAGTTAAACGAGTTGAGGCTGGTGCAATTCCATGATGGGTGACCCCCTAAGAAGTTGCACCGTGAGCTCCTAAAAAAAAAACCGTGAGGGCAAGGGTAAGGAGGCAGAAAGTGGAAAATATCGTGATAGATGAGTCGAGTCCTAACCGAGGAGGGTCTGGTCCTGACAGCTACTAACCCTCCAACTAAAGCCCGACGCACGAAACATTTTGTAGCAGTCAACCGACATCCCCTCAAGCCAATCTGTGCCTAACATGTGGTGGTTAATAGTGGCACTAACAGAGCCGCCGACAATGGCGGGCTCCCCTTGCTTGATCAACCACTCAAGAGCGAACACGTGGATTCACTTCTCAGTTAAAGCGCACCAACAACCACCACATTTATTCCTCGCCAATGAAGAGTTTTGATTATGTAATAGAAGTTACAAACTACCACAATTGAATGAGGGAATAAATTTCGCATCATCAATGAGAGAGTTAATTAGAGGTTACAAACTCCTATATTAGTTGGAGAAATAACCTCAAATGATCTATCAACCAAGTCCAAGCTAGGAGGTACAGTACATACACATATTAGACTCCAAGCCTAAAGCATATTTATGTCATTTTGATGTGACATTCGAACTCAGCGGAATTTATCATACACAAGAGTAATGGTACAATGAAACTGAAGATCAAGCGGAGTCCTACTCATATATATAATTTATCGGGACCACAACACAAATTACATTCCTTAGGATTCCCCGAATTCCTAAGCGATGTGAGGGCATTTGTGGAACCCAAAATCACCGGAAGAATATGGAGCTGCCACATGACCCATAATTTCTAGAATGACTAAATTGCCCTTGGAAATAATACTTGAAGCCAAAACATCGAACATGGCTCAAACCCACAACGCTTACATAACCCTAACATTGGGCCCAAACCGGAATGACATGTGAAAACCTTTCCATCCTCGATCTGTGTAACACGTGTCAGCATGCAAATCAAGGAGCATTGTCCCACATCGAAACTATGGAAATTGAACATTCCACTCACCCCTATATAAGGGGTACACATTCTTAATAAAAGTAAGTCGATTTTTCGCTTCGAAGTATATCCTTTTACTCTCTCAAAGCTAACTTAGGTATTGGAGTGTTCTTGGTCGAACAACCCCGGGTAATCGATCGAAGCGGCGGGTTCGATTTCTGCTTCAACAGCCTACGTTGCAGAGTTGGTGATGGGAAAAATATATCTGTTTTTGATGACCGATGGATTCCTAGACATCCCATTGGCCTGCCCATCTTTTTTGGTCAACTTCTTCGAAATATTTTGGTGGAACATTTGTTAGATGAAGAAGGAGATTGGAATAGCTCTCCACTATTCCACCCATTCACTAGGGAGGAGGCATATGCTATTTTGGGAATTCCGTTGGGTTTAATTTGAAGTAGCATGGATGGTCTGTTTTGGGGTTTCACCAAGAATGGTCACTACAATTTTCGTTCTAGTTATATAGTTGTTTGAGGTTATTTGAAGTACAACATAGATATGGGGTTTTGAATGAGGATATAGTGGTGTCCTCTGGAATTATATGTGGAGGTTGAACGTGCCAAACAAGAAGCTCCTCTCTTCTCTTCTTTGTAATCGATGTGGGAGAGTTGATGAATCTGCGATGCACGCCTTATGGTTTTGTAAAAAGAACAAGCAATTTTGGTGTTTTCTCTCTCCTACTCTCCATCTCTTGGCGATTGGGTAGGTGATTTTGCAGATTTTGTTCAATTGCTGTGCACTACGGTGTCTAGGGATATTGTTGAAGGTTTGCTGTGGAGCTGCAGGGAGGTGTGGAAACGAAGAAATAATTGTATTTATGGCCAACCCACAACTGCAGCATCGGTGGTGGTAGAAAAATTGTTGACGGCTCAACAGCTCTTCTATGCGCACTTCAGATGGAGGAAACAATCTGCAGAGATACCCCCAGCTCGCTAGGAGAAGCCTCCCTCTATTCATTATAAGCTTAACTGTGACGGGGTAGCCTGTAGCGTTCAGGGTAAGCAAGGGGTTGAAAGGATTATTTGGGACCTGATGGGAGCTTTGTAAATGGTTTTTGGCTGCTGCTCCACCGTGGCTTTCGATGGAGGTTGTGGAGTTACTGGCCGTTTTTGAAGGTTTAGTTCTAGTTCAACACCTCGGTTTGGAGCGAGTGATTCTTGAAGTTGATGCTAAGCCTGTGGTTCAATTACTTCAAGAGGGCTTTAATTATTGGAGTGAAATCGGTGTGTTGGTGAGTGATGCGGTGTGGATGTTGGCACATTTGAGGATTTCTAATGTTCAGTTCCAAATGCGGGAAGGAAACAAAGTTGCTCATTGTTTTGCTCAATACGGGTTGAGACATCAACCAATCCGCCTTCGGTTTGATGCGCCACCCCCTTGGAGTTGAGAGCTTATTTCTGCTGATCGTGTTTGAGGGTTCATTGTGCAGTTGTGGTTGTTGGGACAGTTTTAGCCTAGTCGTGTCATGTTGTTTGGTAACAAAGTTGTTGGTAGTTAAAGTAGCAAGGCTACGCTTAAGTGTTTTTATGTCTAGGGCCTTGAGAGTTAAGCTCGTTGTGAGTTATTATTATGTGTTGCTTTGTTGCTGAGGGGTGAATGCTCTTTTCCCTTAACCGCATTTTTCCGATTGGAAATTTTTTTAACGAGGCTCACTGTTAATTCTGGCGTTGTACCCCTTTTCTCCTACTAATGAATTACCATTGTTTAGTTAAAAAAAAATTTACAAAACAATAGACAAAATAAGAAAAAAACACATCTGAGCGCGGTAAAAAGGCACATCAAAAAACAGAAGGGGAAACGAGTGTTGGTATGTAAATGGGAAAAAAGGAATACGGAGATCGAGAAGATGGGAAGCACGAAACCACCAGCCCAGATACCGACGAGTTTTGGCCACGAGCTCCGGGCTTGCCTTCGTTGCCGCCTCGTCAAGACCTACGATCAGGTTACGGTTTCCGCGTTTTCTTCTTATTATTATTTTTTGTTTTTCCGGAGTTGAAATTTAGGGTTGAGGTTTTGGATGAGTAGATATTGAAATAGAATTAAGGATCGAAATACAAATGCAGTTCAGAGAATCAGGATGCGAGAACTGCAGCTTCTTCAAGATGGATGAAGATCACGAGCGTGTTGCCGACTGCACAACTCCCAATTTCAATGGGTTGGCCGCCTCTACCACTACACGTTTGTTTTTAATTTTCTGTGTTGGTGTTGGTGTTGGCCTCATCGAGCATTGCATAATTTGTTTGAATTGATTGGATTGTAGGATTATTTCAGTCATGGATCCCACCAGAAGTTGGGCTGCAAAGTGGCTTCGCATTGGTATCTTTTCTTTCAGCTCTGTCTTGTTGCTTAAAAACTATGGGTTGTCATCTAAATTTTGCATTTACTATCAAGATTAATACTCTTTTTATTACGATGTTTATGTGCAGATATCATCTTGAATTGATTGTTGTGTGTCTTGTTATTATTATTATTATTTTTTCGAAGCTACCCACTAGATTGTTTATTCAACTCGGTGTTTGATTTGCATTTATCTGTATTTTTCTATGGAATTAATTTTTTGCAGGAAAATTTGTACCTGGCTGTTACACTCTTGCTGTTGCAGAGGCTCTTCCTGAGGATTTACAGGTAATGCAATATTTTTCCAATGTTAGTCATAAAAAGTTTCCATTCTATTCAGAAGTGGTCAATAATATGCCCCTTTTTATGCTAATTCTATGGTCATTTCATTCGTTTATATTATTTTGTCAAAATGGGTCTTGGGTTGGAATGTTTGTCCAATAGCTAGTTGGCTACCAAATCTTTCAAACAAATCATCAAGTAAATTAAATTGTCTGCAATAAAAGAGACTAGGAGTAAGAAAATTGAATTATCCTTATCATAGTCAGAATTAGATATGACAAGCTTATTTGATATGTGCTATTTATGACCAGGTGAAGTTGAAAACCAAGAAAAAAAAATATCCGGCCAGAAGGCCATTAAAGCAATGTTAATGGACCATATAACAACGTATGCACATATGGGTTTAAAAGGGTTTGTTTTAGATCAAATAGGCCATAGAATTTCACTCGCATCAGAAGCTGGAGGCCACATTACCGAATGTTCATAGGACGTTATGCATGGATGGATGAGCTATTGGAAGACAATATAGCTAGGTTAGGGAATCAAGCTGGTTTTCGATCTCATCTTCTTTCTTTTACTTGCCATCTGTGAATCATACGCTATAATGATTTAGGCTCTATCTCTTTAGTAACCCCATTAATTGTTGCTAGTTATGTTTTTGGAATTTATGACTATCATTTGACCCAAAAAAATATGTTTTCCATTCATGACTATCAGATCTTCAATGACCCTATATATAGTGATGGTTCCATTGATAGATTTAGAGTTGGGGAAATTTAACTTTGGACATCACACTATATAAGTGGTCTTGTGGGAAGTTCAAATCTTTGTCTACTTGTTCCTTCCAATTTCTTTATTATCTGATGGAGAATGGTCAAGGGTGTTTTAGTGTTTAAGGCCAGACTTGGTGAGTGGGGTTGGATAAGTCATCAAGTTCAATGTATTTATAATGTAAAAAAGGATGCGTTTGCATTGGAGGAGGATTAGATAGGATTAGACATAGGAGGGAACTTACATTTTCTGATCCTTCCATTTTGAGGGGATTGGATTGGTTATGTTTTCTTCTATGTATACTCCCCTCTGATCCCCTCACCATGAAAACACATCCCTTTTTTTTATTCAAAATACATGGAATTTGTTGACTTATCCAATGCAATAAGAAACTTACCTTCTCTAATCCTACTATTTTATTGTGATTGGATTGGATAAGTTTTCTTCTATCGCTAGTCCCTCTATTCCCCAGACAACAAAAACACATTCATTTTTATATTTAACATACATTGAATTTGATGAGTTATCCAGTCCAATTCGATCCCCCTCACCAAACGAGTGCTGAGTATTTTGGGTCTTAGTCTATTAAGGATCAGGGTTTAATTACCAGCTGCAATTTTGTCAGTTGGATTATTTCCTGATTTAATGTCTTACATTTTTATTTTTGAACAATGATTAGGCCGAAGTCTCTGTTTTATTTCTGGCAGGATTATTTCCTGTTTAAGGTTTAGGTCTCTATGTAAACTATTGTTGTAAAATGGTGGAGCTTTGCTTCTCTTCAGGTATTAGTGATTCAACCTAAACCTGGGTGTGATGCATCCTAACCCTAGCTGTGATGCATCGTAACCCTAGCTGTGATGCATTCTAACCCTAGATGTTAAACCTAAACCTAGGTGTGGTGCAGCCTAACCCTAGGTGTGCAACCTAACCCTAGCTGTGGTGCAACCTAACCCTAGCTGTGGTGCAACCTAACCCTAGCTGTGGTGCAACCTAACCCTAGGTGCGATGCCTAGATCTAGGAGCGATTCCGAGAAACCCAGTGGTTTGATATTATTAGAACCTATTCTATTGTTATTTTCTTATTGTTCTTGCTACTACACTCTTGAATCCTTCTAACCTATTTGTCCTTCAACATTATCGGTGTAGTAGTTGATTGCATTACCTACTATATCTGTAGATGCTTTTGGCCATCTCCCTGTTGTCTTTACTTGATTACACAATCTGAAGTAGCACTTCAACGCTACAACTCCATAGACGTTCTAGACCACTGTCATAAATGTCCATAGAGATTGCAGATACTATAAGCTTTGAAGTTCTTATTCTGGCTTTTCGTATTTGGTCTTATGGTCCATTTTTACCTCTTTTTTTCATTGAGCAATTACATTATGTCACATGATTCTTATTTTGTTTCTCGTTTTTTTTCTTTCTGTTGTTGCAGAATTTGTGTGAAGAAGAGCGGGTTCCGTATGTACCACCAAAACGTATATGAGTGTACTATTGATCAGACCAAAAAAAAAAACTTGTGAAAGCTATGTCAAAGCAAAATATTGGTATGAAAATAATTGGTTACTTCCTGTAAAACATTTGGCAATGAAACCTTGGTACGAAAGATAACTAGTATCAAAGTAATTTGTAATGTACGTCTAGCATCAGAAGTAGGGGTGGACACTAATTCATTAAAAGTGCTAACCGATTCGCTTCAGACTGTTATTTATCTAACGGTTTAGGGTTGATCGGATAAAAGTTAAAACAGTTTGAGAATTCAAACCATTCCGTTAGTAACGGTTTGAATTTGGATTTTCATGTTGGAAATTCGTTAAATTCAAACCGAATCGTTAAAGAATATATTAATTGTTATTAATGTTTAAATCAATTATTAATACAAAATAAAAATAATAAAAATAAAAGGATAACTAGATATGTTCATATAAGTATACGTATACTCATATAAGAGTATAATAAAAAATTATTAAATAGTTTGTGTGTTTGATAAATCTTAGTATAGTGATAATGCTTACAATTCAATACTTAGTAAGCTTAATATATAAAATTTTGAATATTGCGTATTGATTTTTTTTTTTGTATCCTTATTTTTTTTATATCCTTATTTGTTTTTAACCAAGTGTTGAGAAGGTCTTGAGAAGGCACAGAAGTGTCGGTTGTAAATGACTTTCCTGTTATCCAAGTAGGGAATTACTAACTACCCTTTGTCGAATTCTTCTGAACTGGGAAAGAGGGCTCAGGTCTTTTCCCCCAAGCACCACTATTAGAGTGCAACAAACTCATTGTGGGAACCCAATTCTCTCATATTTTCCATATTATCACTGCTTTGTAACGAAAATCTATTTGTAACGAAAGAATTTGAGCTTGAGGCACTTTGAGGTTGATGTCTGTCTATGTCGTGCTTAGATGCAAGGTTGCACTGAACCTTCTAAACCTTCTTTTGATGGTTCATTTTGACAATTTTAAATCTATGTAATTTAAACATGGATTCTTGGTTGTTTATATATAAATTGTGGGATTTAGCCATTGGTTGGGATCAAGTGGATCGATTGGAACCTTGCTGGCTGTTAAATCCCTTTTCTTTAGGGTTTCTTTTTAAATTTTTTTGACAGTTTTTTTTGGGTATCTGAAAATAATTTTTAATTAAAATAAAATAAAAAGGTTTTAATTGAAAAAAGAAATTATTAATTAAAATCTATGTAATTTAAATATTAATGAGATTCCAATAAGTTCTAATCAGAGCCGTTGATCGACATCAAATCCGAGGGCCTAAAAAAGTGTAAATTTAGATGTAAATAAGAGTGTCTCTTGATTGATATATATATAGGGCGGATCAATGACACCACATTTTGAATATAGATTTTGACACAAATTTTCAATCATTGTCTTAAGGCATTATAATAAAATCAAATAATTGAATAACGAAAAAACCAAATACAGGGACAAAAAACCTAGACTACACGACCTCAGATTAGCAAAAAAAGGCTCTGCAAGCTCGCCTCTTTCCCAGCGAGTAGGAGGCCATCTGTGACCTCCACAAGAGACCAACATCGGTGATTCGGCATCGCCACCTCAATCCTTTTGATATTTGAAGTTGTATCGTCGATTTCCTCAGTTGATTTGGGGTTTTCTTAATTTCCAGGCAAGTATGTTTTCATCTTTATCACAACATCTTCACAAGTTTACTGCTCTTTTGATTATTATAGAAAGTTCATGCTGTAGTAAAAAGCCCGCTATTTTTAGTTATCAAATTATCATATTAAGATTGAAACAAAAAGGCATTAAAGAAATAAGAACACATTAGAACACTTAGAACAATTGACACGACCTACCCCCAATCCCCGGGATTAAGGGCTAAGCCATGCTCTTGTCTAACTTACGTGCGACATGAAGGCTAAACCGACGTCCAACCTCCACGTAATACACGTACGCCGGACAAGGGATTTCCAAGCGAACCGTTCAAAATGTTCCGGACTTCCCAGAGCGCGCAGAATTTACTATAGATCGCGGGTGTGATGTCTCCATCTCTCTAACAACAGCCACCTGGAGGGTATCGAAAACATAAAAGACTGTGAGTGGACAAAAATAATCAATACGTTCAGAAAACAGTGTATAAGAAATTAAATTTATACCCTCCACGCAAAACCAATGCATGCATATGGAAACCTTTTCATAAAACCATTCATATACAAGATAAGAAAACCATTATTGAAAACTAGAATAATTTTTTTTTCTCAAATCCGTAATTCAAATCCAGGGCCTCAGCCCAAAATCATAAATCCTCATCAAAGTACGGGAACTCAGCCCAAAATCCACAAAATCCAAATCATCCAGGCCACTGCCCAAAATGTCTGAAAACCAGTGAAAAACATCAATCAATCAACCTGTTGATATGTCTTTAAACTCAAAACACATGCACATAATCAGGCCTTCCCGGGATATCAACGAGTCTTTAAACTCAAAACACAATCAACAGGCCTCGGGGGATATCACAATAACCGAGTCTTTAAACTCAAAACATATCAATCCAGGGCCCTCCCTCATCATCAATCAATCGAGTCTTTAAACTCAAAACATATCAATCCAGGGCCCTCCCTTATCATCAATCAACCGAGTCTTTAAACTCAAAACCAGATCCAGCCATATCCGGGTCTTTAAACCCAAAACCAGTTTTCAACGGGTCTTTAAACCCAAAACCAAGTGAAAATCATAGAAAATCCATATCTAAATTTGCAATAATGATTCTGTAAGCTGGCATCCGGAATCATCATCCCGAACCCGAACCCGAACCCAAATCCAGAAATTCTCTTTCAAGTTCCAAAACTGAATCCGAATCACTTTTCCGAAATTCAAGTTCCAAAACTGAAATCACGTTTACCGAAATCACTTTCCAAAATCCATTTTAAATCATTGAAATAAAATCATATTTCAAATCCCAAAATCAAATCATCAAAACCATGGTCAAATCTCAACATAAATCGTAAGCTCGTAAAACGTGCAAATACGTAATCATCTCGAAATACGTGCAAAACCGTAAATCATCAAGTTCATAATCATAAACATAGAAATAACGTGTAGAAAACATATAAAAACATTTATGCATGCATCATAAGTTTGAAAGCAAAGTCCACTCACAGACCATTAGCGTCGCCGCCTCGATACGCGTGAAATTTCGCTTTCTGGGCTAATCCACTATCACTGGCTTTCTTGAACCTGTCCAAATCCCATAATAAAGTTACTAATTACTTCATTAAGCTTCTACTAAGTCCCCGTAATCTTCCCGAATTTTTAACTATTTTTAACTGAGCCCTAAAACCTTCGGACATCCCGAAATATCTCGAGACGATGTCCGATCGACTCGAAACTAGTGCCAAAATGTTCGTTACATCGAATAATTTAAAAGTCGTGTTGAAAACTTTCCCAAAAGGGGCTCCACGCACCCTCATGCCGAAACCAAAGGGGTTGCACGTAGGCCACGCGCCTAGCACTGTTCATCATCGTCAACCTCCAGCCAGCTCGATTCAGACTAGTCCAGACTGGCCCGGTCCAATTGAGCCGACGAAGCCGGTTTTCATCTAATTCCAGTCCAATCTCGATCCTTTCTTCACCATTAGCTTCGTCCTTAAGTTTAAACATGAATTAACTAACTAAAACGCATAAAGAAATCCTATCTCATACCTCTCAAATTCGAAACAGAAAAACCAGAATTTCAACTCTCTGTTCCCGGCCACCACGAGCCTCTCCGGTCACGGGTTTGAGTCCCTAAGTGTAGTAGCAACCTTCCAAGACGATAAAGGTCATCAGAGTCACTCAACAACTCCCCAAAACTATCGATTTTCACTTTGAACCATTTCAGGAAAACAGGGCAACCGAGATAACTTACTTGCTTTCTGTCCTCCGCCGTGGCCTCCACCTTGCTCTCTCAACATCCAAGAGTCGATTCTCAGCTCACTAATCACCACCACATGTAAGATTCAGGTTGGTTTTGATCGATTTCACTCACGGCTGTTCACGGTTTGCCTTCTCTGTTTTCTGTGTTTTCTCACTTCTCACACCCATGCTACACCCAGTTCTTCACCAAGACACATTCACAAGGTCACAAGCAAGCCTCTGATCTTTTACTCACTAACACTGAGCTCACACACGAATCACAATTGAACCAACTGCACGATAGCCCTCTGTCTCTGTTTTCTCTTTATGTAATCGATCAAACCATTTAAAAAAAATGATAAACCGTGAGATTTGGCTAGAAACCACTGGAGGATGGACAAATGTCCTCATCTCTGTGGTTCTCACCAAAATATCCAATCCCTCCAGCCTAGGTGTCCTCATCTAATTGCTTACATAATTCAAAGTTTCCAAAAGACCATTTTGCCCTATAATGCCCAAATTACCATTTTACCCCTCACATAATTAGACCCGTAACTAAATCATCTGACGTCCGATGACAATGTGCCACTTGTCGTTGTACTCAGGGAATCGAGACCTACCTAACTGTCCTCGAAATACGTTAAATTAACTTGTCGTCTAAAAAGTCAACCATTTGTCTTTTTTCAACTAATTGACCAAAATACCCCCAATCTTCTGAACGTCATAACTTCGTCTTCGAATGTCGGAATCGGACGTGCCACATGTCTATGAACTCGTGACGTTACGAACTACGTCACAGTCATCAGTCATAGTTTATTTGACTGCCCGAACGAAAAGTCAACGTTTTGCCCATTCTAGGGGCAAAATCGTCATTTTGCACCGTCCGTCCGAAATCACCCAACTAACCACCGATTAACTTTACTAATCTGTCATTAATCACTAATCTAATCTCGGTTTCCAGGATGGGTCGTTACAAGAATTCTATGACAAATAATTGTATATGATAATATAGGGCTATGCTTAGAATGCTATCACAAATAATTTAATAAAGTATTGAAGCAACAGTTCAATACATAATAGATAAGCAGGTTCATAAAACAGCGCTATACTTAGAAAGCTATGACAAATAAATGAATCATCCAAGATAAGATACTACTCAACTACAAGATCAAAACCTATGCAACCAAACTACCAGGGCACCATTATAAAGTCAAAATCAAAATACCAATAAATGCAAATGCCTAAATTAAATCCACCAGCATATCTAACTTGGAAGCTCAAACAATCATTTACTAACTCAGACCAAAGGATACTATGTTGAAATGCTCCACTTGTTTTGAACAAAATCAAACTAAATCAGAAAACAAACCAGATCTAAACTACACAAAAAAGAAAACTTATTTTTTCTCTATACTTTTAGATTGAGCCCTTATTTCAACCATTCTTAAAGCCTAAAGCCAACCTCTTATCATCTCAACAAAAAAATGCTACAGTTTTTGAATCCATCACACATCATACAATAAAACCCATGCCCTGAATTCATACAATCAACGCAAAAATCGATCTAAGAACTGAAGAGAAAAAGGACGCATCGCTGTCGCCGATCAACAAAAGCTTTATGAGGTAATCGTAATCGGCTCTAGCCCTCACCGGTAGAGCAGCCATTGTTGGGTTCTATCAAATCAAGGAACTCCAAGAGGAATTTAAAATCAAACCTAGATTTTCTCTCTGCATATAGAAGAATAAAAGAGAAAAATGTGAAAACTCATAACATTCATCGGCACAATAAAACCATGTAGAGAATATAAGATCATATATTAAATCAATAGCAGCAAATACAAGATTGAGCAAAAGAGATTTAGATAAAAAGAGAAAGAAAGAAGAAAAAAGGGGTTTTTGGTTTGGCTTCCAAAATTAGAGGCGACCTTGATCGGTTCACAGACTTAACAAACCTCCATCTCACGGCCTTACGTCCCCTATTCGCATCCATCTTCATCTTCGCATCTGAGTTGAAAAGTACGCCATCTGACAGGACCCGTCCCAACTGGACCTCGATAACCGTGCCCGGTCCGGCTCCCGTCTGACAAGTCCACTGAAATCTCGAAAGTACCCTTCAGCACCTGTCAGACCAGGGATAACTGCACTAATTTCTGCTCATGCCTCCGCCTCGAAATTCGCCCCGAGTGTCGTGCCACGGCCTGGAGGGTCATTAAAAACAAAGGTGTGAGTGGACAAAAATATATTCGTTAAAACACATTTGGAAAGATATCCGTTACCCTCCAGTTTTACAACTCATGCATGCATAGGGAAAAGCACATAAATTATTTAAATCATTTTATAAAATCAATTCGCTATAATAATAAAGCATATAACTCGGGAATTACACATCCGAGGATCCTCTGGGAATTACACATCCAGAGTCGTCATCCATTGCTGGGAATTACACATCCAGCCTCACCAGGAATTACACATCCGGTGTCCCTCCAGGAATTACGCATCTGGGGGCATCAAACATCAATACATAAACAAAAGCATTATTTTAAATCAAGTATCAAAACCATATCAAAAACCATTATCACGAAGCCTCATGCCCAAATCTCATTTCTCGTCAATCCATAAAATCAATAAATAATTCAATACCCGCAATTCAGTAAAATCATATCCGAAAACATCACAAATCCATTAAATCAATTTCCCAACCCATAATCCAAGCCAAAACCAGTCACAAATCTCGGGCCTTAGCCCAAAACAGTCATTTCACATTTTCTCGAAAAACGTGCCCGAAGCACCAATTAAAATAATCATTAAATCTCAAAATAATCATATCAAATCATTGCAATTCAAATCATGCCATAAATCATATAAAACATTTAACTATGCATGCATATCAATTTATAAAACAAACGTCCACTCACACACCGTCCAACTGCTCGTTTCCCGCGCTGCACGCGTTTCTGTAATTTCCGACACTTGCTCGGAATCTCGAAGCCTGTTCATAATCATTATTCAAGGTTACTAACAAGTCAATTTACATCATCTAATTTTCCCATAATTTTCCGGGAATTTAATATTAATTAAATACGTAACTTAAACCTTCGGACCCTCGAAACATTATCGAGACGGTGTCCGATTGACTTGAAACCAATTTTAAAATGTCCGTTGCCTTACAAGGAGTAAAACACCTGTTGAAACTTTCCTCAGAAAACGTGCCACGCGCCCTCACGCGCCGCCGCAAGTGGCTGCGCGTGAGTCCACGCGCCGTGCTACAGTAACATGAACAGTCCCCTTCCTTACCCGTTTTACTGGTATTCGGGTCTGCAACCCGCGGTGCAACCCGGTTCTTTATCGATCAATTTGAACCCAATTACTTCAGTTCTTTCATTGATTCTCATCTATTCCATATTCCTAACCGATCTGTGACCTCAATTTAACGAAAATCTGTCTTAAAACCCACGACTCAACATCGAAACCTGACGGGTTCTAACTCGGGTTCCACTCAAACACGACCTTTAACATTCAATTAATCATACCTGAAGCATCTAACAATCATTCTAAATATGAAATCGAAGTCAATTTCAAGAATCATCACCTCTAAGTAATCGAACCCAAGCTCTCACTTCAATGGCGTCGCAGAGTCTGTTCTCTGTCGATTCGCCTCCAATTACTTGTCCAATTGATTTGATTCTCTTCGTTGAGCTCCCAGAAGGCTAAATATCTAATCAATTTCATCCGAAACATTGTACAAAATCAAAATCGACATTTGGTGTTCTTCGGAAATTTTTGGGTTTGTTCTTGGGTTTCCAGCTCGATTTTCTCTCAATTACTCCTTCAATCTTACTCGTTTTCTCTCTGGGTTCCTCTTCCCGTTTCAAACTCTCTCTGTTTCCCCCTTTTCATCGATCAATTTGATCAATTTTGAACAAATGAAATGGACGGTTGAATTTGTCATGTTAGGCATTCAATAATGCCACTAATTTGCTTAAGCAAGTGACAAATGTCACTTAGTACTTAATCATAATCTAAATAGGCTGAATCAGCCAAGTTAAATTATTTAAAACCAACTGTGGCACTGTTTAGGGCCTTAACGACCCAAATTACCATTTTACCCTTCATGTGACCATTTACCGTTTTTCCCTTGAACTTTCCAGACCCTCAACTTTTTCGTCCGAGCTCCGATTGACGCATGCCGCCTGTCTACGGATTCAGCGTCCCGAGACCTATCCAACGGTCTTCCCGGAAAGTCCAAACAATGTCCCGATCAAAAAGTCAACTTTTGGCCCCTTTTTCCAACTTCCGCACGTCATAACTTTCTCTTCGAATACCGGAATTGGGCGTGCCACCTGTCTATGAATTCGTGACGTCCTGTACTACGTCATGGTCATCGGTCAAAGTCCGTTAGACCGTTCAAATTAAAAGTCAACTTTTTGCCTAATTCCAGGGGCAAAATCGTCATTTTCCCCAAAGTTTCCAAATTTTCCGTTTTTGAATTTCCGGGTCATTACACCATCGACTTCAGATCCTTCCACCACCGCTTCTCATAATCTCAATGTTCGTCCTCACATACTCCTATCACGGCATCTCTGTTGCGTGCCCTCGGGTCGCTGTATCTCTCTCATCAGCGCCACCATCGTATCTTTGTTGCGTTCCTCAAGGTGAAGCCCTATTGATGTTTCACTTCGAGACCCTTAATCTTTCCTTGTTTTTTCAACAATTTTTTTAATGATGAACAGTATTCAGCGCCTTTTTCCATTTCAATTGTCACTTTCATGTTTTGGGAGATTCGCATTTCCCCCTCTTCTAATAGACTCCAATAGACAACACTAAACTAAAAACGTGTTGTCTATTAGTGCCCAAATATTGATAAAACAAGGCAACCAACCCTTTTATTTGACCATAGATGCGGTGTTAATCAAAACTGTCATCTTTCAAAATAAGATGATAGTTTTATTCTAAAATGTTATCTAATTAGTGTCATCTATGACTAAAAATGACATAGTGAGTTTTGAAGACCACTTAACACCCAACTCATTTCGATTGCCCCCCATGTTAGTCTTTGAGACACCTATATAACCACATATTGACGTCACATCGATATTGAATAATTTGCCCAACTATGGCATGATTCCAGCTAATGTTAATCTAGTTGATGGTTTCTCGACCAATCTGCTTGCTTAAGAGCATATACAAAGGAAATTGGCTTCCAACACTTGTAGTTTACCACTCATTTTTAGTATTTAAGCATTTAATTTCTAAGTGTCTGTACTTCATTTTCATCTCAATACAAGATCCACAACTGCCAACAACATTGTGCTATTGGGAATGGAAAAGATCCACAACTGCCAACAACATTGTGCTATAAGGAAGGGACAGGATCCACAAGAGCATGTGTATCCCATCCACCCTCCACCGACAAATTACGGTATGGAATCCTAACGAGACTACCTTTGAAGGAGGTCTTTGGGAAACCATCAGATATAAAACATTTCATGGCTAATCTGATGATAGTTGAGGCAAGCTTCTATGAACCCAATTTGGGGTGCATTTGGCTAACTAGAGAGGATGATAATGGATACCCTACCAAGTGACAACCCACAAGATACTTGAGCTAGGGCTTAAAAATGTGAAGATTGGGAGACACCTATCATGACATGGGGACCCTATGACGAATAGTACACCTTGTGGAGATACAAAGTAGACAAGGCCAATCAGGTATATAAAGATTGGGTACAATGTTAAGAGAAAGAGAGTGTACGATTTTCCCAACAGATGGGGAAGATAAATGGTTTGGAGTCTTTTAGAAGAAAAACCTAAAAAGGTTAGCCATCTGTTTGACAAAATTCATTTGAGATATTGGCAACGAACAAGAGAAAGGAAACATCCTACTAGAGATAATCAAATTATTGTCTACTGAGGTAGACAAATCTCATCTTGAAATCCAAGACCCTCTAGGAGAAGTCAATTTGAGGATCAAGGATGATCCCCGACCAACTTATATCTGCTAGATTTTGGAGGGACCACTAAATGATCAAATGGTCGCACTCCTAGAAGAGTTTAAAGACTAATTTATGTGGAATTACACAGAAATGCCAAGATTGGATCAATAGCTTGTTGAACACAAATTACCCACCAAAGAGTGTTAGAAGCTCATTTTTCAAGCATGAAGGAGGATGTATGTGGAAACAAAGCTCAAAGTAAGGGCGGAGATTAGAAGGCTCCTTAAATCTGGTTTCCTACAAATTGCTAAATATGTGGAGTGTGCATTCAACATCATGCCTGTTATCAAATTCAAAATTGAGCAAGTCAAGATATGTGTGGACTATTGGGATTTAAATGAAGCCATGCCAAAGGATGATATCCTATGCCAAGAGAAAACATGCTCATCGACGGAGCTTCTCAAAACCAGAATATACCCTTTATGGATGGCAACGTAGGATATAACTAGATCCTCTTGGCGGAGGAGAATATCCAAAAAACAACGTTCAGTTGCCCTCAACACTTAGGGGTGTTTGATTATATCATTATGCTTTTCAGATTGAAGAATTTTGAGGAAACATATCAATAGGAAATGAATGCCATCTTCCATGAAATGATTGGAAAAGTTTTGGAGGTATACATTGATGACATCATGGTGAAGTCCAATGATAAGGAAATGTATATGGAGGACATAAAGCAAGCCTTCTTGAGATAAGACAACCCTAGAAAATGTGCATTTGAGGTCCATATGGGAAACTTCCTGAGATTTTTGGTTCATCAGAGAGGGATATAGGTGGATAAAACAAAGTCGAGGCAATTATGGGTTCACCACTACTCAAAAACAAGAAACAGCTTCAGAGCCATCTCTGGAAAGTTAATCTTCTTAGAAGATTCATAGCTAGATTTTTAGGGAAAGTCCAACCTTTTTTCTTCATTGTTCAAAATCAAGGACACAGTAGAATTCAATTGGTATGAAAACCATCAGATGGATTTCGAGGAGCTTAAGAGGTACCTATCCAAGCCACCAGTTTTGATGTCACCAAAGAAAGGGAGACTTTTAAAGCTGTATAAATTAGTATCCTTAACATTATTGGAAGATTTCTAGCCCAAGAAAATGAAGAAGGAAAGGAACAAGCAATCTGCTATCTAAGCAGAATACTGACAGAAGTAGCGGAAAGGTGCACCATAGTTGAAAACTTGTGCCTTGCACTATATTTCACAACCGTAAAAATAAGCCATTATATGTTACCTTCCATTATCCCATGGACTTGGTAAAATACATGTTATCCCGACCTATTCTGAGAGGTCGGATAAGAAAATAGGACTTGGCTATGCTGGAATTCAACTTCCAATATGTATCATAGAAGGAGGTTAAAGGTAAAGCCATTGCTAATTTCTTAATGGAATACCTTAGCTTAGAGATCGAGGGAGAGTTAACACATCCAGCCAACATGCTATCCATCTTTTCATGGAAGTTTCACTTCAACCGGTCTAAGACTAAAGAATTAGCAAGAGTAAGAATATGCTCGGTTGATCCCGAAAGGAGCCTTCATCAGTTCTCTTTCAAATTAGATTAGGGGAATGTGACGAACAACCAAGAAGAATATGAGGCATTGATCACAGGGATGGAGATCTAATTGAGATAGGAGCTTCCCAAGTGGATGTTTACAGGATTCAACGTTGATGGCTAACCAAATAAATAGAGATAGGTGCAGGTTACTTTATGGTAGCTGCTACATTGGTGTCAGACGACATCGCCCTAACTACTGAGCACATCCCTCGAGAAGAAACTTGGTAGCAAACAAAATGCCCCAAGAAGGATAAAAAGTTCTATTGTAAGAAGGATATGTGGATAAATGAATCAAGGTCCAAAGAAGTTCCCTACCCTTCAACTTAGAAAGAGATGTCATGTTGGAAATCTTGGATGTTGAAATAGGCTAAACGATTGGAAGAACCCTTTCATCAGTTATCTGAAATATCATCCAACGAGGACCCATGATTTAGATATAAAGCACGTCACTACATACTATGGGGGGCAAAATTAGTGAGGAAAAGTTATGACAGGACATTATCTCGATGTATTAGTCCGAAGATACAACAATGGTGATGGGAGAAATTCACGAAGGAGTGCGCGAGGCATACAAAGAAATTCTGAAAATGATATGACATGTACGAAAACATGGTTATTACTATCTAGATGTCCAATTGAATTGTTATTCCTATGCCAAGGGATGTGATGCATGGTAGAGACACACCCCGTTTCAACATTCCCTTGTAGTGTCAATGAAGCCCTTGGTTAAACCATGGTCTTTCCAAGGACGGGCCATAGATTTATTGGAAAGTTATCCCCATAATCATAGAAAAAACATGGCTTTATAGTGGTGGCCACTGACTACTTCACCAAATGGGTGGAAGCCAAAGAACTAAAACAAATCATGAGCTTGAGCTAATCAAGATCTTAAAAGAGAATATCTTGAGCTAGTTTGGGGGTACCTGAAATGATTGTCACTTATCGTGGGGCATCATGCACATCTTGAACTGCAGGAGTTTGGTGCTTAGATTTCAATCAAGTTTGTACAATTTAGACCTTACTATCCTCAAAAAATTGGCTAAGTAGGGCCCAGCATCAAGAACATCCTTACCATCTTGAAAATAGATGACTACCCTAAACATTAGCACAAACAGTTGATATATACCCTTTGGTCATATCGAACACCTAAGAGGGGATCAATCGAAACATTTCCAACAGACCTAGTCTAATGATTGGGATATTTTATTGCCTATGGAAGTAAATCTCAACTCACTCTAATTACAACAGCAATATGGTCTAGAAATCTATGAGTACACACAAGTTATGTGTTATGAGTTGGAAGAACTAGTCTAGAAAATGATGATTTTTGTGGATAAAATCATGAACAAAAAAGCAACGGTCTCATGAGCCTATAAAAAAAGGTTAAAGGATGATCTTTCTAAGAAGATGATTTGGTTGTGGGATCATCTATGCTTGGGCAGGGAAAGTGAATCCCAACTTAGCAAGAGCCATACTTAATCCATAAAGTAGGAAAAAAGATCTTACTATTTGAGAAGTAATGATGGCGTGGTGGATAAGAATCCAACCAATGCCATACATCTCAAAAGATTATACGAATCTCTTTGGGATTTAGAAAAATGAGTAATCGGGTGAGGACCCACGTGGGATGCTTGTAGGAAGCATCTTAAAAGAAAAATAAGAATCAAACATTGCTTTATAGAAAACATGGGACTACAAGTAAGGAAGAATGGCTTGGGTCGAAAACAAAAACTACACCCAACGAGGGTTGACCCCCCAATGAAGCGATACAATGGCTCCAAAAACAATATCCACCCCCAAGACCGTAGAGAAATATCCCCACCACTGATGATGGCCATCTCTTCCAATCATGTTGAACAGAGAGCGGATTGTGATCTCTGCCACCAGCTTCTCATCAAACTATCTATCAGGGTGAAAGCGACTAGTCGCCTAGGCCACGAGCCCTACAACAAGTCCAAGAGCGTGAATTTAGGATCACATGCTCTGCTTGGGCATGCTGGATATCCGAACAAATTTTCTACAAGGATGTCTTCAAAGATTGAATATGTTTCTAAAATGACAAGAGGGACATGGTAGAAAAGTAGAGATACCTCTATTTGTCAACCTAATGGGAATACACCAGGTCTTGAAGATGTTGGATCTCGATGGCTTGGGAGTCAACCAAGTGATGAAGGGTAATGGTCTAACTCTTAATGTCACGACTTGACCCATCTAGCACAATATTTTATGCTTTGGCCCTAGCCCTCACGGTTTTGTTTCTAGGAACTCATGTGCAATTTCCCAGTAGGTCACCCATCTTGGGATGACACCAGCCCAAACTTGCTTAACTTTTGAGTTCCCAAAGAATCCAAAGCAAATAAGCTCCCAAAAGGTCTCACGCTAGATAGATACGTGCCCATACATATAAGCCACATCACCTTTCCTTCCCCGAGCGATGTGGGATTGTTCACCATTATTCTTAAGACACGGGTCTTACACTTAAACAAAATAACCAAGTTCAAAGGTCCATGTTGGTTACTATCTGTGTGATTTTTAAGACAAAGAGAATGGTAAAAGTTGAAAATACCAGATCTTTCAACCTTTATAAGTTGAGGTATCAGGGATTACGTCATCTTTTGATGATCGTCATGCATAAATTAGCGGAAAAATTGGCGCTCGTGAATAGTGGGATTTGGCCCACCAGTGAAAAAGGTGAAATCAGAGAAATTTTTATTTAAACACTTAAAAGATAAGGTTTTAATAGGATTATGATTTCCTGAAGCCTTAAATAGGAAATTACAAGTTCAAAGTCCTCGAATGGGAAACCCTGATCAAACCTATATAGATGTGAAACCTCCTTCAGTTGATGGATCCATTTTTCACGAGATGGGACATTAGTTTCATGGTGCCTCACCTCATCCTTCATAGCAGTTATTTCACCACCCAAGTATAGCAAGATATCCCGAGACTCCTTGATCTTTTCCTAGAAAGAGAGTGATTGGAGATTCAGGGTAGATCATAGTTAACATCTAGAGATGATATCCACTTACTTTGAAACCCTAAAAGAGTGAATTTCTTTTTCATAAATCAATTACGCATTTTTGCTGCACTTGAGAATCAACGTAGAAGCGTTGAATGAGTCATTCGTAATGAGAAATTGGGAGGGCAAGTTCATTTTGGATATTTAAAGCCATAGTGTATTATAAAAAATTCTGCCAAAAGAGAGTCAATTTGTAGGAAAAGTTTGATGCTTCAAAATGATTGTTATAGTTGGGAAAGTTTGAAATTAATGTTACAACATTGATAATTTAGATGCCAAAAAATGGAATAATTTTTTTTATAATTTTTATTGCTGGATTACAATGTCGGAAAACAAAAGAAATATAAAAGAATCTGGTGGCAGCCCACGTCGTGATAACCACGATAAGGTTCTCCTATAACAGTCTCATCCCTATCCCAATTTGTTATCCTCTTCTCAGTGACAAGCTTGGATGGGTCTTCTCGAAGCTCTACCCTCAGCTTCTTCATATTGTCCACTATAGCGGGATCGACTTTTCCCTGTTTCTCTTGGTCCTACATGCATTTACGCCATGCCTCTCGCACTGTTTCCAATAAGTGATTCGCTTATGCAAGGTCTAGTTATTAACACTCAATGAATCCATTGCTCGATTTAAAACCTTTTTTGCGTAGAAGTAGAAATGGTAAATAGGGATCATTCTAGACCGGGGAATTAAAGGACATTGAAAATAGTTAGTAGATAGAATAAAGATAAAGACGGGATTAAAAGATGTGTAATTGAAGTTATGTTTTATAAACCACGAATTTAAATGCGAATGCTTATGCTAATTCGTACCTATGAACCATATATTAGTTTCGTAGACAAAACTGACACTATTACGTAAGCTAGTTCAAATCAACAATCACATTATTTATTCTACTCCTAACGAACATATATACATATTTACATGCAACTTGCCATGTCATGTCACGACTCAACCTTCTCCAAAAGGATATTGTCCATTTTGGGCCTAGCCCTCACGGTTTTGTTCTCGGGAGCCCACGTGCAAATTCCCAGTGGGTCACCCATCCTGGGATTGCACTAGCCTCAACTCGCTTAACTTTGATGATCCCAAGGAATCCAAACCCAGTGAGCTCCCAAAAGGCCTCATGTTGGATAGATGTGCGCCCACACATCTAAGGCACATCCCCCAGATCTCCCCGGGCGATGTGGGATTGCTAACCATGCCCCCAAGGCAAGGGTCCTCACAATCCACCCCTAGGGCCCAGCATCCTCGCTGGCACACCCAATTTCGGCTGGGGTTGGGATCTGATACCAAATTGTCACGACTCGACCTACTCCAACAGGATATTGTCTGCTTGGGCCCAGCCCTCACGGTTTTGTTCCTAGGAGCTCACGTATAACTTCCTAGTGGGTCATCCATCCTGGGATTGCACGAGCTTCTACTCGCTTAACTTTGGAGTTCCCAAGGAATCTAAGGCCAATGAGCTCCCAAAAGGCCTCTTGTTGGATAGATGTGCGCCCACACATATAAGGCACATCCCCCGGATCCCCCAAGCGATGTGGGATTACTAACCATGCCTTTATGGCACTAGTCCTTACATGTCAACACGCCAATACTTGCATATATTTAACCAATCACGAAATCTTATCTTCCTTACCTTGATTTCCATCATAAACTCTTCATATTGCAAATGCTCTGAAAACGTGGACATAAATACTTACAAAATGATTCACCATTAGTTATTGACTGAATGCTCCGATAACGCGAACATAAACATTAAGGCTCCTCAAACTAATCTAAATGCTTTGATAACATGGACATAAACACTTAACGTCAATTTGAAGATTAAGCACAAAAACTTATGATGTAATTAAAATTAGAAAGAAAAACACATGGAGATTGAATTAAATGTTACAAACATTAGAAAAGATAAACCATCACAAATATTGAATTAAAAACATGACTACGATTAAATTCAAGAACTTAGAGGAATAAAAAGTAGTTACACCTTTGGGATGTGTGTAAGAGTAGCTAACTTATATGCATGAAATTGTAAGCATGCATATAAGGTGGACTTTTTGTTGTAGATTGAATTCATGAAGCTTAAGGTGTATTTATACTCTTAGGTTAATGCGGTGTCATAAAATCCATTTCGCATGCAAAGCCTCACCAAAACATTGTGATAGGCACTTGAGAGCACATGTCATGCCTTAAGCATACTAAGCACGAAAGGATAAAATGTGTTTAATGAGGATACACCCTTCCTTAGGCACGGGCACCTAATTCAATCACTAAATGAAGATGACTAATAACACACTAAGGAAGATAACAATTGGTAGGGTGGATAGTTAATCCTAATTCAACTTTTAAAAGCCGTTTAGAACGTAATCATCACGTTACTTGTAATCCAAGAAATAAAATACAACTCCCCCTATCTTGCACGTTTCACACCTAAGTTAATTGGACTTAAGAAAATTGGATACCTTGAACAAGTCCCTGACGAATTCGACCTTTATTGTGCCTCTAAACTATCTACATGTCTTGTGCACTTGAAAATTTATTACACGTAGAAGACCTTTTCTTATAATAATCATTATTGTTTGACTTATCTTCTATTAAGTTTTTGGCGTTGTTTCCAGTGACTTGTCCCTCGACGGTGTCCATTTTGTTTAATAAATGGACATAGCATTTTATTTATCTTTTCAGGTGTCTTGTATGAACTCAAATCTAGAAGATCACCTAGAGTCAAGTTCAGGCTCCACCTTACCATCAAGGATCACATCCATACCATCTTCATGCCATTCATCAGTCCATTGGAGTCCTCCACGTGATCCAAACCTAATGGAGGAACCACTACATGAGAGACCTCTTGCACGGCCGCCATCCCCAAGGCTCCTAAGGGACTATGCTACGCCACATCTATCTAAGGATCAGTTTCTAATCTTGTTCCCAAAGAGCACCATCGCTAACTTTGAGCTAAAGTCAAATTTAATTCACAAGCTCCTTACTTTTAAAGGTTTAGAAGGTGAGGACCCTCACCTACATATTAAAGAGTTCATTCAAGTATGTTCCACACTGAGGATCACTGGAATGATTAAGGTTGAGATCAGGCTCAGATTGTTAGGACCCACCCCGGTTCCACCCCGAAAACCGAGGTAAATCCTGCTCCCGTCTGACAACCCAAAACGAAAGACCGAAATGACCTCACAAAAACCACAAATTACATTGTCAGACGCAGGAGAATTTAAAACATCTAAAGTCAATCGTTATACAGAGCATAGTACCAAACAAAGGAAAACAAAACCAATACACAGAGTACACACACAACGAAAAACTTAAACCACTCCGAGGTCACTCTCGAGTACGCTATGCCTCCGACGCTGCCTCAAAGTCAACCCCCACGTTAACTCCGCGATCTGGAAGGCAAATAAAAACCAGAAAAACGTGAGTGGACCAAAAAGAATAAAAGTTTCGAAAACTATTTTATCAACAAACCAGGGTATGGCCCTCCGTTTTGAAAACATGCATGCATAACCCATTAAGTGAACACAGCTATAAATCACATAGTAATCATCATAAAAACATTTATAATTCACAAAATAGGCATCATGAAAACAGTACGATAAAGCATAAATCCAAATCATCATTACCCGATCAAACCTGCTGGACCTATCCGAGTCTTTAAACTCCCGAGTCTTGAAACTCAATCCAGGCCTCAATAATTCGAGTCTTTAAACTCCCGAGTCTTTAAACTCAATAGGCCTATGGGGGGAAAATATCAATATATCCGAGTCTTTAAACTCCCGAGTCTTTAAACTCAATCCGGGTCTTTAAACCCAATCCGGGCCCGTCCCCCGTCAAACATAATATCCGGGTCTTTAAACCCAATAATAAGATCCAGTAAATCCA
Organism: Prinsepia uniflora; assembly: GCA_032719365.1. Lineage (NCBI taxonomy): Eukaryota > Viridiplantae > Streptophyta > Magnoliopsida > Rosales > Rosaceae > Prinsepia > Prinsepia uniflora. The sequence goes on from CM064873.1 coordinate 38,951,528, forward strand.
ATCCAAAACCATTTGAAAACAAATTCTAAATCCGTATCCAAACTCGAAATCACTGGTCTGATGCCCTTCCGGCATCCAGAACCGTCATTCCGAACCCAAATCCGGAATTCCACTTTTCAACTTTCAAACCAAATTCCGCTTTCCGAAATCCGATTCTAAAACCGAAAACCTTGATCATCAAATCATGTATCAAAATCCACTTATAATCATTGAAAATCACTTATCGTTTGAAATTCCCAAAATCATGGCATCAAAATCAGAAATCAAAGCTTCCTCGTAAAACATACTGAAAACCGTAGCTTTCTCGTAAAACGTGCAATTATATAACATAGTTATAACATATTCAATAAGCATGAAATCACATGTAAAACCATAAAACAATCATAGAAAAACAGTTATGCATGCTCAATTATAGGGAAGAGGTCCACTCACAGATACCGGGCACGTCACTCGCGTCCCGTACGTTCCGTACGTTCCTCGTCCACCTCGGGGATTCCCGAACCTGTCACAAGGCACCAAAACACATCACTAACACGTCCACCAAGGTTCTCCTAATTTCCCACAAATTTTCCCGAGTTCTAAACGTAACGAACCGAGACCCTAAACCTTCGATCCCGCAGAACTAACCCAAGACGACATCCGATTGTCCCGAAACTTGTCCCAAAAGATTCGTTACAATGATTAGAGTGAAAACCGTGTTGGAAGTTTCCCCAGAACAGTCTCCACGCGCCCTCACGCGCCGTCCAAAGGGGCTGCGCTTGGGCCTCACGCGCCTGCACTGTTCATCGTCTTCAACCTTCTACTCAGCAGGTTCAAACCGGTTCAGGTGAACCGAACCGGCGTGATCGGTTTTCCCCTCAAATCCAGTCCGTTTCCAACCATTTTGATCCTACTAGTTTCGTCCCCTTCCTAGCAACCTATTCCACAAATAAACACATGACATCATGGCCTAACACTCCTCTCCCAAAGTCGAGCTTAAACCCAAAAAAATCCCAAATTCTGTTCCCGGCCACAGATTGTTCTCCCAGCCAAAAGTTAATTCCCTGAGCTCACACTCGACTTACTAAACCTATTAGGACCCACAGAATAGCTCGACTAAGGTCCTAGACCCACGACTCTTAGTTTGAAAAAAAACTTAAAAACAGGGGAACCAGGGAACTCACCTGTGTTCTAGTCTCCGCCGTGCTCACCGCCGTGTTCCTCTGGGTTCACCGGACTATCCTCAGCCTTCCTCGAACTGAATTGGATCAAAAGATCGATTTTTGGTTTCACCACTAACCTCGACTCCTCTCTGTTTTTCTGAGTTCTACACACCTCACACACCCACTCGACTCTCCTGACTCCAAAAACACTCCCTTCACTCTCAGCTTTGCTCTGAACACCACCCCAACACCCAGACTCGATTGGTTTGATCAGCTGTCCTCTCAGCCTTGCACGGTGGTCCTCTGTTTCACTGTGTTCCCCCCATTCCCAGTTGTTTCCTCTCCCAACCTTCACCCAGAAACACTCACCACTCTCTCAGTTAGTCTCTGAACACACCATAAAGATCACACAGACGGCTCAAACTTGGGGGGGGGGGGGGGGGGGGGGGAGGGTGCGGGCGGCTGATTGATTCTCTTACGGGTCAGTCTCTCTGTTTTCTCAAGCACGACTAACACAACCATTTTAATTTCACCGTGTAAAGAACCAGAACCCACTAGACACAGTGCACGTGTCAAACTCCTGTGGTCCCATTCTAAAAAATATCCAATTAGCACTGCACACTTGGCCTTATCTGATTGGCCCAATTCCCAAGGCGCAAAAAAACCAAAATACCCCTAATGTCCAAATTACCATTCTACCCTTCTTCGTTCTAGACCCCTATCTCACTCGTCCGACGTCCGATGAAAGCATTCTGCCTGTCGTTGAACTCAGGACGACGAGATCTACATAACGGTCCTCCGTCTACGTGTAAAAACTCTATCGTGTGAAAAGTCAACTTTTCCTTCTATTTTAACCAAATTACGGTAATACCCTCAACCTTCCGAACATCATAACTTCCTCCTCGGATGTCGGAATCGGGCATGCCACCTGTCTACGGATTCGTGACGTCTTGAACTACGTCATGGCCACCGGTCAATATCCAATTGACCGCCCGAACTCAAAGTCAACATTTTGCCCAAACTAGGGGCAAAATCGTCACTCTACACTAACGAGCCAAAAGTAACCAACTAACCACCCATTAACTCTGCTAATCCGGCACTAATCACTTCCTTAATCCTAACTCCCGGGACGGGTCGTTATACAGATTGTTCCACTTTTCCCTCAAAGATAGAGCAAAGGCTTGGTTCCATTCCCTAGCCCTAGCTTCTATCCACACTTGGAGAGACCTAACCTCCAAGTTTCTCACTCATTACTATCCCATGGAGAAAACTAATGAGTGGAAACCTAAGATAATGAACCCTAGACAGTTCTTTGATGAAACTATCTTTGAGTATTGGGAGAGGTTTAATGAGATATTGATAGCCTGCCCTCACCACAGAATTGCTGATAAGCGCCTCATGATGTATTTCTATGGGGGAATCAATATAGGGGATAGGAATTTAGTGGACTCCCAGACTCAGGGTATCATAGAGGGTACAACTAAGCAAGCTAGGATCGCCTTTGAGAACATTGGTCAAAGGGAGAAGAGGTTTAGCTATAGGGGACACTCTTCTAAACCCATTATGGAGAGTAAAAGAAATGATAAGGACAACACCATAGCCCAACTAACTGCCATGGTTAAGCAGTTGCATAATGAGAAGAACAAGGGTATGAGTGTGTGTGACATGAGTTCCATGCATGGGCACACCTCTCAGGAGTGTGTCATGGCTGAAGAGCTCAATTACGTAGGCGGGTACAACAATGGCCCAAGACCTAGAAATGACCCTTACTCCAACACCTATAACCCTCGGTGGAAGAATCACCTTGACTTTAGGTGGAGTGACCAGAATACTACCAATCCCTTACCACCATCCTGATTTCAGCATCAAGGTCCTCCCTTGTAAGCCGCACCAAATTAATGTCAAGGTCCCTCCTTGAGCCAAGAACCTCAGAATGATCATGATAGGATGCCATAGCAGTAGTAGCTCAACAAAGTTCCCAACTAACCCAAAATGTGGGCACCTTGGCCCAAGAGCTAAGAGGAAGCCAGGCTAAGACTGATAATGCTATAGCCAACTTAGAGAGGCAAGTAGGACAAATGGTCAACCAGCTCAACCACCCGGAATAAGGGAAGTTCCCCACCCAACACTTAGTCAATCGCAAGGTACCTCACGGCCCTCATGGACCACATGATCCCACGGTAAATGGCATCAATATGAAGAGTGAGACACAACTTCCAGGACCTTCCCACGTCCCTCATGAGGAAGTGATAGCCCAAGGATCGACTGATCACTTAGAGCCTTCATTAGTGCCAAACTCTAGGGAGTTTCCCTCTGACCAAGAGCCAAGCACTCAGGACCCTCAAGGACTTTCTAGGCCCCCAGCTAGCTCCTAATCAGTCCCAGTTCCACCACTAATTCCAAGCCATATGTTTCCACAACTCCCTGGCCATGCAGCTTCTAAGTCTACTTCCAATCAGAGTAAGCAGCCCAAGCACGGGACCTCTAGCATGCCCCCCCAAGGTACCCATTCATTTTCCTCATAGATTCCAACCAAAGGACAAGTAGAAGGAAAAGTTTGAAGAAGAGATCATCATAATGCTAAAGAGGTTGTAGATCACTCTTCCTTTTTCTCAAATCCTCCATCACATGACTATTTAAGCATGGCCTTAGTTCTACTCATGTAGTGGACCTTCCCAAGGCATGTGCTACCACACTCTTATGCCTACCTTGTCGTGTGTCATTCAAACCACAAGGTTTGAACATTGTTTGTGTGACACAGAGGCCTCAATCAACATCATGCCTTTCCACATCTACAAGTCTTTTAACATGGGAGAGTTGAAGCCTATACACTTGTGTGTCATAATGGCCAATGCTTCGGTCACAAACCTTGTAGGGGTATTAGAGGACATCCTAGTGCAAATTTGGGACACATGTATCCCGATTGACTTCTACATTCTAAGGATGGACCAAATAGACAAACATGGAGAACCTCCTCTCATGTTTGGTAGGCCTCTGCTTACCACTGTTGAATACTTGATTGATTTCAAGCACGTGAAAGTTTCCATTAGGGTAATGGACCAGGTACATACTTATTCCATCCATGATGTTGTCCAATACCCTTCTGAGCCCATTGTCGATTTCCCTATCAACACATTGGAAATGTTGTTGCAAGCAACCTTGGCTAAGAAATGCACTAAGGATGAAATGGAGAATGATTTGACCACAACTCCTGCCAGTGACGGCCCTTTTGGACAGAGGGTCATGGAAGAGATCAACTATCTCAGCACTTCCATTCCAATGCCCCAACTCTGAACGCCTTTTGAGCCCTTGGCCCTTCGTACCACAAAGAGCAAACCATCCATGGTAGTGCCTGTGACGACCCGTCCCGAATTAACGGGATTAATTAAGGATTAATTATGGATTAGCGAGACTAATCGAAGATTAGACGAGAATTAGCGGACGTTCGGGCGAAATGACAAATTTGCCCTTGGAATGGGCAAATCGTTGACTTTTTGTTCAGGTGGTCACACAGACTTTGACCAATGACTGGGACGTAGTTCTTGACGTCATGAGTTCATAGACAGGTGGCACGCTCGATTCCGACGTCCGAGGAGGAAGTTATGACGTTCGGAAGTTTAGGGGCATTTTGGTAATTTTGGAAAAAAGGGTTAAAAGTTGACTTTTTGACCGGGAGGTCCGATGGCCGAGGGCCGAAGACTGTTACGTAGATCACGACGATACGAATCCTTAGACAGGCGGCACGTCGAATTCGGACGTTCGACGACGAAGTTACGGTTCACAAAAGTTCCAAGTTACTATTCACAACGACACATTTTACGAGATAAAAAGTGTAGTTTTGTCTCTAGTGGGCCCAGCTTTTTAGACAGCCAATGGATGACTGACAAGTGTCACCCATCCACTGGCCAATCTCACACATACATGCATATCATCCCTTCCATTTTACACCATGCATTCCCATTTCCTCCAACCCAAAACCCGATCACCATATCCACCCCAAATCCAAACCCATGACCCTAGGACCATGACTGAGAGGTAGAGAGGGAGAAGAGGACCAAATGGAGGCTGCTGGACGGCCAGAACCGCCGTGGCCGGCGGCTGGAGGAGACAAAGTCGAGAGGTAGCTCGGTTTGCCCATTTTCCATTCTTTTTTTCGATTTTGTCATTATGGACTGTTTTGGATGATTAGGATGGGTTATTTAGGTTGCTAGGGGGTGGTTAGTGAGGTTTTGGTGGTGGTGGACGGCTGGGAAGCCTTGGGAAGAAAAGGAGAAGTTTGAACAGTGAGGCTCAAACTTGAACTGTGTGATTTTGTGAGTTTCGATGTGTTTCGTTAATTGGATTAGATAGGAAACACAAAAATAGGAATTTAGGGATTGGATTGGAGGAAAGCGGACAAAAAATACAGGTTGTAGGGCCTGGACCGGTCACGCCGGTCCAGTTGCAGGGGTTGGACCGGACCGGTCGGCCCGGACCGGCGTCGAGAGGTTGAAGATGATCTACAGTAGCAGGCGCGTGGCCCACGCGCAGGCCACTTCCAGGGGCGCATGACGGTTCGTGAGGGGGTTTTGGGGATGTGTTCAACACATGAAATCATCTATTCGATGTAACGAACATTTTGGGACTGGTTTCGTGTCAATCGGACATCGTTTGGATATAGTTCGGAACGTCCGAAGGTTTAGGTTCACGTTGAAAAATAGTTAGAAATTCCGGAAAATTACGGGGCTTTAGTGAGGGGTTATATAAGTAGTTTGTAACCCTCTAAATTAATTTGGAAAGATTCGGGAATCCCGGAGGGGACGATTATCTAGGCGCGGCTTCGGGAGTCTGTGAGTGGACCCTTATTTCGAAATTGATGCATGCTTAATGTTTATAAATGCTTTTAATACATGTTTTGTGTTGCCATGAGTGCAAATTGTTTGTGGTAGCCTAGGATTTACGTATTTGCACGTATTTCGAGATTTACGATTTTATACTATGCATATACGTTCTAGGTTTTCAACGAGGGTTTAATAAATGGATTTTGGATTTAGAAATATGAAATCGGGCATGAGACCCATTTGATTTACAACTCTCGGACTAGGAGTCCATTTGATTTGACGAGGAATTGGACCTAGGGTCCATTTGAGCTATACGATCGGACCGAGGGTCTAGTTGGTTTACGATTCGGGTTTGAGGCCCAGTTAGTGTTACTATCGGGCTTGATGCCCCGTTGATTTATGATATCGGGCCTGAGACCCATCTAGTTGAGATATCGGGCTTAAGGCCCCGTTGGTTGGGAAATCGGACGTGAGGTTCTGTTGAGTCATGGTTTCGGGCCTAGGACCCAAGTGATTGTAACATCGGGCTTGAGTCCCAGTTCGAATTGTGAAATGAGAATTCAGGCATGAGATCCAGTTGAACTGAGGACTTAGGCCGAGGCATGTGAAAGTGATTTGAATCGGATTCGAGGAATTCTGTTGAGATGAATCGGGTATGAGACCCAGTTGAAATATGATTTAAGAAAGAAAGAAAGTAATTGAAAATGTATGAAACCCTCCATATTGATTATATGGTCTCTTCCAGCGTCGACCTGGAGAGTCACGATCCACAGACCAGAGTGGGTATCCCCATAGGGATCCCGTTCCAGGAATGGTGGTTACTTATATTGTTGTGGTCCCGGATCAGATTCCGGAGAGATATGTGGACTAGATCCAGAGAGAGAGCTCGGACTAGAGCCAGAGATTGAGCCTCCCAGATGGAGATTCCTGGGAGAAGACTCGGAGTGAGACCCCGAGTAGTGTGCACACTAGTTTAGAGATGATATCGTGACATATATCGGGGATGTGTTCCCTAGGGGCTGTGTGCCCCGAGTTGGCATCTTCTCGGAAGTGCCGCGGATGGGTTATACGTACGTTGATACGTATGAGGTTTTATGGAAAAGTGATTTGAGGGCAGAGACCCTATGTTTTATGATTAGAAAATGATTTGGGGCTGCGACCCCGTATACGAGATTTGAGGGCGGAGACCCTATGTTTTTTGACTTATAAAGTGATTTGGGGGCAGAGACCCCGCATTCGATGTTTTAGAAATGATTTGGGGGCGGAGACCCCGTACGTGATGTGATTTGGGCTAGGTCCCTATTGATTTTATTTATGTATTCCATGTTTTAGATTGAGATTTCGGGTCGAGGACCCAAATGGATTTATGGTTCATGACGGTTTATGGGAACCAGCATGAACCCTTGAAAGGTGTTTGTGGGTCATGACGGTTTATGGGAACCGGGCATGAACCCTTGGATGATTTCAAAAATGGGTTTGATGAATTGATTGATTTTATGAATGTTTTACTAAACGGTTTTTGGAATGCATGCGTATGTTTTTATGAAGGGCATAAATGTCTTTATGCGAAAAGGTTTTTAAATGAAAATATTATTTTGTCCACTCACAGTTTTCGTGTTTTAATGCCCTTCCGGTTGATCGCGGATGCGGGCTGTAGCAGAGACGAGACATCACTCCCCTCCTCCTACGATCCTGACGCACTCTGATAGCCCCGGCGAGGGCTAGAGATGGAATTTTACCTGGTCTGACACTTCGTGTCAGATGGGATCAGGCGGATCCCACGTTAATCCCGGGGGATTTGGGGCCGGTCCTGATAGAGCCACCCACTTTGGACCTTAAGCCTCACCTCGAGCACCTTAAGTATGCCTTCCTTGACATGACCCGTACCAAAAGTACTTTGATATATGTGCCTGGTCATGCTCCTGTCTGACAAGTCAACTGATGTTTCAAAAACACTCTCAGTACTTGTCAAACAAGGGATGACTGTACCGATTCCCGCTCATGCCTCCACCTCGCGATCAACCCAGATCATCATGCCACTGCCTGGAGGGACATAAAAAACATCAAAGGTTTGAGTGGACAAAAATAACACCATCTAAAAATACATTTCAAAAATAAAACTCTTTACTCTCCAGCTTAAAATAAGCATGCATAGAGTAAAACATGAACAACCGGATTTTAAATCATTTATCAATACAAGCATGATTCTTTAAACTCAACAATGAATATATATATATATATATATATGGAAACGAGTCGTTAAACTCAATAATGTAGATATCAAGAACCGAGCCTTTAAACTCCGAGTCTTTAAACCCAATAATGTATCAAGCCTCCCGGGTCAACGAGTCTTTAAACTCTGAGTCTTTAAACTCAATATCGTATTAGGCCACTTGGGTCAACAAGTCTTTAAACTTAATATCATATAAAGCCTCATCGGCTACGAATCTTTAAACTCATTTTCATAAATATTCATGCCTCAAATCGAGCAAAAACATTTTAACAGGGCCTAAACATAGTTTCCACCAAAACAGTTTCCACAAAACCATCATAAAATAGTATCCATAACTCATTTTACAAATCCAGAAATCATCAGTTCAATCATATATTCACATTTGACTCATGGAATAGGGTCTCAAGCCCAAAATACCACTTTCATGCAAATTCGTAAAATCAAGTATAGAAATCATTAAATATTTCATAAAATCATCAGGTAATTATATCAAAGCACCATTTAAATCATTGCAACTCAAATCATGCAATAACTCATGGAAAACATTTACTATGCATGCATAATAGTTTATAAAAAAACATCCACTCACACACCATCCACGCGGTTCGATTCCGAGCAGTACGCTGCTCCGTATATTCAATAAATCACCAATCTTGTCAAAAACCACCACTAACGGTCACTAACATCCCAAGTAACCTCACATTACAATCCCCTAATTTTTTGGGATTTAAATACGTATTAAAAAATATACATACGCTTCGGACACACAAAACTATATCGAAACGGTGTTCAATTGACTCGAAACTTACGCCACAATGTTTATTACATCGATCGCATTAAAATTCACATTGAACGTACCTCAAAAATAGTGCCCAGGTGCCCCCACGTACCGCCGCAAGCGGCTGCGCTAGAAACTGACGTGCCTGCTACAGTGTGCTATAATGTCGCCATCTTCGACCACTTTCTTGTAAGCGGGTACTTCGACCCGCGACCTGACCCGCTCCGAGCTTGCTTAATTCTGCACCAATTATCTCATTTTAATCACCCAATGGTATTGAAATAACCCTAATTAAGGATCCATGATCTCAACTTCACAAGTTCTTACCTCCAACTTGACAACCCTGACTTGAATTTCGGTCAAGGTTTCAAGTGTTCAATCCAAGCCTTCCTGCAACCAATTCTTTTTATTGAACACTTAATCCTACTCGTCAAAGACCAATAACATAACAATAGCCTCAATTTTACGTTCTCAGGTTCAAAATATAAGAAATCACATCAATAATCCATAATTAGGGAATTCGGGGTTCTGGGCTTCTTGGGTCAGGTTTCTAGGATTCCATCCAGTTTTCCTTCTTCGATTCTTCCTTCTCTATCCTTTGTATTTTTCCTTCATTTTCCTCTTGATTCTCAGGTGAGGATGGATGTTTGATGATCAGTGGGTTGCTGGAAACTTGGTTCTTGATTTTTAGGTGACCAAATCAAAATGTACTATTGGAAATTCAACTTCACTTAACACACACATACATATGGCCAACAAGTGCCACTAAACCCAGTCAACTAGTGACATGTGTCACACAATAAATAGGGCGAGTCACCAGATTTGGCGACTCATCAAAATAGAAAAAGCCCAAACTACCTCTCTTAGGGCACAAATTACCAAAATACCCTTGTTCTTCCTAGACCCGTAACTAATTCATCCAAACTCCAATTTTTTCATGCCATCTGTCTACAGACTCAAGACTCTGAGACCTACGCAATGGTCTTCAAGGAAGGTCAAAATGTATCTCAAACAAAAAGTCATCTGTTAACCACTTAAACCAAGGGTAAAATCATCATTCCCCTTTCAAATTCGTGAATTTTCCTATTTCAAATTTCCAGGTCGTCACAATCTATCCCCCTTAAAGAATTTTGTCCTCGAAATTTGAAAAAATCTCTCCAACAACCATGGAGATTAATTCCACATTAGTAATATGAGTTCCCACTTGGACCCTCGTTCAACATTAAGAACAACTGATACCTCAACTCTCTGACTCCACTTGTGACCCGACCTCATATTACGACTCCTTTCGAGTCCAATTTTGACATTCACAGTCCATGCCACCACTGGCATATCTAGTTACCCAGAAAAAATCGCTAGGTGTACCACATCCTATAAAGGATTTCCCATCACACATTAAAACCTCAAATACTCACTCTAACTGAGGAATTCACTCAATTGTCTAATCTAGGTCCAACATGCCCATCCGTAATACATTTTTAGCCTCGGGACTTATTGACCATATATATCCACATAAGTCCTATGCTACCAAAGCGCCGTATTCAACATCTAACCCCCAAACTAGGGTCAATTCCAACCCAAAGTCTATCTCGGGGTCTTAATACCCTCATATCTCGCCTCATCACTGGTTCATGCATAGGGCTTGCGTTTTGGAGCCATGACATGGACAACACAATCATTATCAACCTTTCTTTGATACCGATTTAATAGGACCCGTCCCAAAAGTACATTGGTAACCATGCTTGGTCCTGCTCCCATCTGACAAGTCAACTGAAGTTTCAAAAACGCCCTCAGCACCTGTCAGATAAGGGATGACTGTACTGATTCTCGCTCATGCCTCCACCTCGTGATTAACCCTAATCTTCGTGTCATGACCTAGAGGGTCATAAAACATCAAAGGTGTGAGTGGACACAAATAACCTTATTTGAAAATACATTTAAAAAATGAAACTCTTTACCCTTTTGCTTAAAACATGCATGCATAGAGTAAGACATGGACAACCAGATTTCAAATCATTTATAAATATAAGCATGAGTCTTTAAACTCAACAACGTATATGTATATATATATATGGCAACGAGTCTTTATACTTCAAGTCTTTAAACTCAATAATGTAGATATCAGGGAACGAGCCTTTAAACTCAATAATGTAACAGGCTTCTCGGGTCAATGAGTCTTTAAACGTCGAGTCTTTATACTCAATATCATATCAGGCCTCTTGGGTCAACGAGTCTTTAAACTCAATATCATATCAAGCCACTTCAAATGCGAGTCTTTAAACTCATTTTCATAAATATGCATGCCTCAAATTGAGTCAAAACATTTTAACAGGGCCTATGCCCGAACCATAGTTTCCACCAAAATAGTTTTCACCAAAACCATCATAAAACAGTGTACATAACTCATTTCATAAATCCAGAAATCATCAGTTCAATCATATATTCACATTTGACTCCAAATCCATGTCAATAACCATTTCCAACAGGGTCTCAAGTCCAAAATGTCAGGACCCACCCCGGTTTCACCCCGAAACCCGAGGTAAATCCTGCTCCCGTCTGACACCCCAACGCTAAAGCCAAAAAAAAAGCATGGAATTCACCAAAATACCACTGTTAGACGCAGGAGAAACTTTTACACATCCCAAAGTCACCGTTTTACAGAGCATAGTACCAAACAGAAAGAAACCAAACACCGGTAATAATTAAACGCACGCGGAAGAAAATTTAAACACTCCGGGATCCCTCTCGTAATTTCTATGCCTCAGACGCTGCCTCGACGTCAAGACCCCGCGCTAGCTCCACGACCTGGAGGGCAAGTTAAAACAGAAGATGTGAGTGGACCATAATAAAAGAAAGTTTCTAAAACATTTTTAAGAAAACTCAGTTTAACCCTCCGTTTTGAAAACACATGCATAACCCAGTTATCAAAACAGTTAGGATTCAATTATCAGAAAACATCATAAGAAACAGAAACACTATAAAACAGTTATAGAAAATCACAGCATATGAATCATAAAACCGTATCAGAAACCATGAACATCAAATCATCATTTTTCGATCAAACCTGCTGGACCTATCCGAGTCTTTAAACTCTTGAATCTTTAAACTCAATCCAGGCCTCAATCATATCCGAGTCTTTAAACTCCCGAGTCTTTAAACTCAACAGGCCTACGGGGGAAATATCAATATATCCGAGTCTTTAAACTCCCGAGACTTTAAACTCTATCCGGGCCCGTCCCCCGTTAATCATAATCTGGGTCTTTAAACCCAATAACCAGATCCAGCAAATCCAATCCAAAACCATTTGAAAAACCATTTCTAAATCCACATCCAAACCCGAATCCGAAATCACCGCTCCGATGCCCTTTCGGCATCCAGAACCGTCATTCCGAACCCAAATCCGGAAATCCACTTTTAAATCAAAACCCGCGCTTAATCACAAGTCATGTTTCATAATCCATTTATCATTTGAAATCCCGAAACTATAACATTATATTCCAAAATCACCATTTTCTCGTAAAACGTACTGACAACCATCTTTTCTCGAAAACCGTGCAAATACGTAAAACGAACATAGAATTTTCAATAATCATGAAATCACATATAAAAAATAAATAGGTATATAAAACAGTTATGCATGCTCGAGTTTAAGGAAAGGGTCCACTCACAGTACCGAGCCCTCAATCGCGTCCCGAACGTCCAGCACGTTCCTCAGCTTCCTCGGGAAATCCCGATCCTGTCAATAATCACCAAATTATGTCACTAACCCACTTACGAAGGTCCACCTAAATTCCCTCAAAAATCCCCGAATCCTAAACATAATAAACCGGGACCCTAAGCTTTCACACTCGCGAAACTAAACTCAAAGGACGTTCGAATAACTCGAAACCACTTCCATTAGACTCGTCATAACATCTAGACTAAAAACCATGTTGACACCTTCACCGGAAACTGCCGCACACGCCCCCACGCGCAGCCCCAAAGTGGCTGCGCGTGGCCCTCGCGCGCCAGCTACAGTGCACCCTCTTCCTCGAGCAAACCCAGTTCGCACCAGTGCTGCACATCGGACCGGCGAGAGCTGTTCTCCGCCGTCCGGCCACCATTTCACCTCCTTTCTTCACCCACAACTTCGTCCAGACCTACCCTATCCATTCCCAAACTCCAATCACCTCGACATGGCCTCATACTTGTCGACTGAAACTCGAAAGAAAAACCAAAGCCTGCCCTGTCTTCCTCTCCAGCCACCCAGGTAACCTCCCCTCACAGTGGCTACCCTAAACTCTTCCTAGGACCTCACTGAGTCACACCCAACTCACAGAAACCCTCGACTCACTCCCTAAGTCCTCGACTTCCCGTCCGAAACTCACATCAAAAACAGAGTACACAGAATCCCCTCCGTCGTGCCAACCGCTACCTTGCACCTCCCGTCACGGCAGCACAACCAGTGACCTCCTAGGACTCCCCTGAGTCCCCTAGACCTCCCTATATGCTTCGATTCAACCCCGAGACTCATGACTTTCGACTTGAACTCGACGGGAAAAACAGAGCATAGACACGGAGATTAGAAATTACCTGCAACCGTCCACCGCCGTGCTCACCGCCGCGTTCCCTGGAGTCCACAGTGTCGTCTCAACCTCCTCTCGAGTTCATTGGCACCGTACACGGCCACAACACTACCACAAGCTCTCAGTTCTTCTCTGTTTTCTCTGATTTTCCCGTGGCTCCCAGCTTACCCACGTACAACCACCACACCGTCTCACCTTCTCACTGTCTCACTCTCACTCTCTAGTCACTCATCCCCTCACTAGAACTCACCAACAACCTCAGCCACCATCTAATTTTTCCCCGATCTCCCTCTCTGTTTCCGTTTTTCTCTGCGAACAACCACGCACACTTGCACGGTTGCACCCCAATTATTTGGACCGTGCACACACGAGAACCCCCCAGAACCCACTACACCTTTAGCACGTGTCACCATCATCTCCATTCTCTCCCCAGTGGTTCAATCCCAGCCGTCCATTTGCCCTCTCTCTGCACAATTTCCAGGGCACAAAAGACCAAATTGCCCTTCCTTTTAACTCAAAATTACGGTTTTGCCACTAACTTTCTTGACCCGTAACTCGCACATCATAAGTCCGATGAATACGTGCCGCTTGTCATCGAACTCAGGACAACGAGATCTACCTAACCATCCTCAGTCAACGTACCAAAACTCGATCGTCCAAAAAGTCAACTATTCCCCTTATTTTACCAAAATTACAATAATGCCCTCAACCTTCCGAACATCATAACTTCCTCCTCGGATGTCGGAATCGGACGTACCACCTGCCTATGGATTCGTGACGTCCTAAACTACGTCCTGATCACTGGTCAATACCCACTTGACAACCCAAACTAAAAGTCAACATTTTGCCCGAACCAAGGGCAAAATCGTCATTCTAGGCTCACGGACCTATCGGAACCACCTAACCACCAATTAGCGTCACTAATCCCACCTTAATCACGCTACTAATCCCGGCTCTCGGGACGGGTTGTTACACAAAATACCATTTTTCACGCAAATACGTAAAATTAAGTCTAAAAATCATTAAATATTTCATTAATTCATCAGGTAATTATATCAAATCACCATTCAAATAATTTCGACTCAAATCATGCAATACCTTATGGAAAACATTTACTATGCATGCATAACAGTTTATAAAACAAACATCCACTCACACTCCGTCCACACGGTTCGATTCTAAGCCGTACGCTGCTCCGTATATTCTAGGAATCATCATTCCTATAAAAAAAAAACCACCACTAAAGGCATCTAACATCCCAAGTAACCTCACATTACAATCCCCTAATTTTTCGTGATTTAAATACGTATTAATAACATATACATACGCTTCGGACACACAAAATTATATCGAAACAGGGTCTGATTAACTCGAAACATGCGCCAAAATTTTCGTTACATCGATTAAATTAAAAGTTAGGTTGACCATACCTCAACAATAGTGCTCACGTGCCCCCACGCGCTTGCAACATTGTGCTATAGTGTCGCCATCTTCGACCATTTTCCTGTAAGCGGGTACTTCGACCCGCGACCTGACCCACTCTGAGTTTGCTTAATTCTGCACCAACTGTCACATTTTAATCACCCAATGGTATTGAAATAACCCTAATTAAGGATCCATGATCTCAACTTCACAAGTTCTTACCTCCAACTCGATAACCCTGACTTGAATTTCGGTCAAGGTTTCAAGTGTTCAATCCAAGCCTTCTTGCAACCAATTCTTTTTATTGAACACTTAATCCTACTCCTCAAAGACCAAATAACACAACAATAGCCTCAATTTTACGTTCTCAGGTTCAAAATAAAAGAATTCACATCAATAATCCATAATTAGGGAATTCGGGGTTCTGGGCTTCTCGGGTTAGGTTTCTAGGATTCCATCCGCTTTTCCTTCTTCGCTTCTTCCTTCTCTATACTTTGTATTTTTCCTTAGTTTTCCTCTTGATTCTCAGGTGAGGATGGATGTTTGATGATCAGTGGGTTGCTGGAAACTTGGTTCTTGATTTTTAGGTGACCAAATCAAAACCTACTATTGGAAATTCAACTTCATTTAACACACACATACATGTGGCCAACAAGTGCCACTAAACCCAATCAACTAGTGACATGTGTCACACAATAAATAGGGTGAGTCACCAGTTTAGAAAAAAGGTCCACTCACAGACGGTCCGAAGTTGCTCCTCGATATGCTCGCCATAAGCCTTTCCCAGGACAATCGCCGTCTACGGAGCTTCCGAACCTGTCCAAATCATTTTATAGGGTTAATAATTACTTAAATAACCCGTCATTAAAGCCCCATAAATTTTCCGAATTTTTAACTATTTTAAAACTTGATCCTAAACCTTCAGAAGTCCCGAACTATATCAAACGGTGTCCGATCGATTCGAAACCTGTCCCAAAATGTTCGTTACATCGAATAGATGAAATAACATGTTGGTCACTTCCCCAAATATTGGACCACGCACCCTCACATGCCACCTAAGGGGGCTACGCGTGGGCACCACGCACCCAGCTACAGTGTCACCATCAACCTCTCGATGGCTGGTCCGGCCGGTTCACTAGTTCGGCTGGTCCGGCTGGTTCACTGGTTCGGCCGGTCCAACTAGACCGACGTGACAGGTCCGACCCCATATCTCATCTATTTTTCGTCTATTTTCTTCCCTTACAATTCCAATCTCTTGTTTGAATCCTAGGAACCAATTTGAGTGATTGAAACAAAGAAAAACTACCTTAAACTCATCTGTGCAACCCCCCTCTCACGACCCTGTTTTCCAGCCACCTCCCTTGGCTGCTCAGCCGTCCCCTGTCGTCCAAAACCAGTCCTAAACTTCCATACAAGCCCCATAGACACACCCCAATCCCCGAAACACCCCTTAACGTTCCAATCGAAAACAATCGAAATTTGAACATAAATAGGTTAACGGGTTTACTTCCCTCCGCCGTCTCTCAGTCATCCAGCCGCCTCAGTTTCTCTCTTTCAGTCCACCAATCATCATGCTAGGGAATGGGACAGGATGGGGGGGAGGGTTGGTGTTTGGGTTGCACAGTTTTGATTCGAATGAATGGAACAAACAAAGGGGGCGATATGCATGAATGTGGGTTGATAGGCAATGGATGGGTGACACTTGTCACTCATCCATTGGGCCTGTTTAAAATATCTGGGCCCCATAATAAGACAAAAGTCCACAGTTTCCTCATAAAACTTGCCGTCGTAAATAGTTCCTAGGAACTTCCGTGAACCGTAATATTTCTGTCGAACGTCTGATTTCGACGTGTTGTCTATTCACAAACTCGTATCGACTCGATCTACACAATCGTCCATGTCCCTCGACCATCGGGCCTCCCGATTCAAAAGTCAACTCTTTACCCTCGTTCAAGGGCAAAATCGTAATTTTTCCCTGAACATCCATTAAACCTCGGTTAATACTCGATTATCCTCACTAATCCGTCATAAAGTCTTAATTAATCCCGATAATTTGGGGCGGGTCGTTACAATATCGGGGTCTTACATACCCTCATATCTCGTCTCATCAACGGGCCGAGCACGGGGCTCGCGATTTGGAGGCATGACATGGATAACACAATTAGTACCAACCTTGCTCTGATACCAATTTAACAAGACCTATCACAAAAGTACTTTGATAACCGTGGCTGGTCCTTCTCCCCCTTTACAAGTCAACTGAAGTTTCAAAAACACCTTCAACACTTGTTAGATAAGGGATGACTGTACTAATTCCCACTCATGTATCCACCTCGTGATCAACACTGATATTCGTGTCACAACCTGGAGGGTCATAAAAAACATTAAAGGTGTTAGGACCCGACCCTCCTCGATCAGGACCCGAATCATCTAGCACTATATTGTCCGCTTTGGGCCTCCTTGCCCTTGCCCTCACAGTTTTGTTTTCGGAAGCTCAAAGTGCAACTTCCCAGGGGATCACCCATTATGCAATTGCACTAGCCTCAACTTAACTTTGGAGTTCCAACCGAACCCAAAGCCATTGAGATCCCAAAAGGCCTCGTTTAGATTAGAGTTGCGTAGCGGCCCACTCTACCTAACACGATATTGTCCCCTCTAGACTCACTGGCCATGTAACGACCCGTCCCGGAAGTCGGGATTAGCTTAGTAGTTAATGACGAATTAACGAAGAGAATTGGTGATTAGTTGGACACTTTTGGGATGGACGGCGCAAAATGACGATTTTGCCCCTGGAATGGGCAAAACGTTGACGTTCAGTTCGGGTGGTCAAAAGGACTTTGATCGATGACCGTGACGTAGTTTGGGACGTCACGAGTCTGTAGACAGGTGGCACGCCCGATTCTGACATCCGAGGAGGAAGTTATGATGTTTAGAAGGTTGATGGCACTTTCGTAATTTGGTTAAAAGAGGGGAATTAGTTGATTTTTTGTTTAACCATTAGTTTTCACGCAAACCGAGGACCGTTAGATAGGTCTCGACGTCCTGAGTATAATGACAGGTGGCATGTGTCAATTCGAGTTCGAATGACGGAGTTATGAGTCTAGAAATACGAAGGGTAAAATGGTAATTTGTACAATTGAGGGTAAATTGGTCATTTAAAGCCTAAGGACTGGTGTGCAATGGATATTGGACACTTGGTAGCTGTTGGATAAGGAGGCCACATGATTTTTGACGCGTGGCCCTCTCTGATGGGCTTAGAAGCATCGTCCACCGCCTTGAACCCGTTTAAACAGAGGAAGAGTGTGTGCACGGGTGAGAGTAAAACAGAGACCCGAGGGACCGATCAAGAACCAGCTAAAAAAATCTCCTCGATCTTCTTTCATTTTGGAGTTAAAAAAGGAGGAAAGAAGGGGATTATGGTGGAACTGTCACGGGCACCGCCGTGGGTGGTGGCTGTCGTCCATGAGAAACAGAGCCCAGGATGATCGTGGAACCCCAACCTCTTCAAACTTGATCAGATGATGATGGGTTGTGAAGGGAAGATGGAGAAGAAGTTGAGGGGATGCTGATGGTAGCCACGGTCAGTGACGACGGCGGCGGCGGTAGAGTATGTTTTCCGTGGAGTTCGTATGATATCAAAAATGGTAGTCTCGTTTTTACATGGCTTTACTCAAAATTATTGATTGGGTACTGTTTTGGAAGTGTGAAGGAATGGTTTGGCATTGAAATCAGAGGCTACGCTGGCTGGAACCATGGAAACAGAGATGAGCAAATTTCTGAAGGGAGAAAACTCAAACGGGAAGGTACAATCAGGACCTAAATTCGTGGTTTTATTGACTGGATTAGTTAGAATTAATAGGACGATTCGAATGGACTAAAAATGGGACTAAAAGAAGCAAGAAAAAAAGTCGAACCGCTCACGCCAGACTGGTCTAGCTGGACCGGTTCGTCCCAAGGTTGAAGATGAACAGTAGCCGAGCGTGAGGCCCACACCCAGCCCCTTTGGGCGGAGCGTGTGGACGCGTGGTGTGGATTTCGAGGAAGGTTCCAACATGACTTTTAAAGTATTTGTTGTAACGAACATTTTGGCGCTGGTTTCGAGCCAATCGGACATCGTCTCGATAGTTTTCGGGATGTCCGAGGGTTTTAGGGCTTGGTTAAAAATAGATAAAAATACTGGAAAATTATGGGGCTTTAGTATGGCCTTTGTGAAGTAGTTAGTGACCTTGGTGAGGGATTTGGACAGGTTTGGGAAAGCTGAGGATAGCGGAATGGCCAGGAACGACGTAAGTGTGTGCGTATCGAGGCGACGTCGGAATGTTCTGTGAGTGGACTTTGTTTTCAAACGCTTAATGCATGCATATATGTTTTTATATGCTTTCTATACATGATTCTATGATTTGATTTATGATCTTGATGGTTTATGATTTTGCATGTTTTTCGAGGAAATTACGGAATTTCACGTTTTACGAGATTTCGATGGATATTGTGATTTGAACCTGGTTTTCATGATTTGATGTCAGGGTTTGAAATGTGAGTTAAAAATCAATGATTAAATTGGATTTCGGAAAAGTGTTTTCGGGCTTAAAGCCCAGGTCAGAAAGTGGTTTTAAGAAACGTGATTTCGGGTTTTTGAATCGGAATTCCGGATGACGATTCGGGATTCGATTCGGGACTTGAAAGTGGATTTTCGGGTTTGGGTTCGGAATGGTTATTTCGGATGCCGACTTACGGAATGATGGTTGTGGACTCGGATCTGGAAAGGAGATGGATATGGGTTCTAGGTTTGGATTCGGGATCCTGATGAGATTGCGGATTCAGATTCAGAAATGCAAAAAGGTTTTCAAACGGTGTGGATTGGATTTGCTGGATCTGGTTATTGGGTTTAAAGACCCGGATTATGTTTGACGGGGGACGGGCCCGGATTGGGTTTAAAGAACCGGATTAAGTTTAAAGACTCGGGAGTTTAAAGACTCGGATATTGATATTTCCCCCGTAGGCCTGTTGAGTTTAAAGACTTGGGAGTTTAAAGACTCGGATTATATTGAGGCCTGGATTGAGTTTAAAGACTCGGGAGTTTAAAGACTCGGATAGATCTAGCAGGTTCGATGAATGGAAATGTGGTATGGTTTTCAATCATGGTTTTTCGAGGTTTTGGGCTATGCCCGGATGAAATAATTTTCGATGGTTTTGGGCTGAGGCCCGGGATTTGGAAAAGGAACCTGTGTTCGGTTTTTCTTACCTGGTTTGCTTAGCTGGAATAATGAATGGTTTTTTTTATGACATGAATTTGATATGCATGCATTGGTCTTTTTAAACGGATGGTATAAATGGAATTGTTTTATTGAACTGTTTTTGAACTTATACTTTATTTTCATCCACTCATAGTCTTTTGTGTTTTCGATACCCTCTAGGTTGTTGTGGCACAAGCTGTTGATCGAGAGAGACGGAGACATCACACCTGCGCTCCACAGTAGTTCGGTATACTCTGGGAAGACCGGTACCTTTTCGGATGGTTGGATCGAGAATCCCTTGTCTGACTTCCGTGTTGCATGAAGGTTGGACGTTGGTTTAGCCTTCGTGTCATGCGTAAGTTAGACGGGATTGGGATTTAGCCCTTAATCCTGGGGGATTAGGGGTGGGTCCTGACAGGCCAAACTAGCCCAGTCCGAAGGGTTTTGTTCCAGAGAGCTCACGGTTCAACTTCGCAGGGGGTCACCCATTATGGAATTGCACTAGCCTCAACTCGCTTTACTTTGGAGTTCCAACAGAACCCAAAGCCACTGAGCTCCCAAAAGGCCTCGTTTAGATCAGAGTTGCGTAGCAACCCACTCTACCTAACACGATATTGTCCCCTCTAGACTCACTGGCCGAAACAGCCCAGCCCGAAGGGTTTTGTTCCCAAGAGATTACGGTGCAACTTCCTAGTGGGTCACCCATAATGGGATTGCACCAGCCTCCATTCGCTTACCTTTGGAGTTCCCCAGGAATCCAAAGCCAGTGAGCTCCCAGAAGGCCTCGCGCTAGATAGGTGTGTGCCTACACCTTTAAGGCAAACCACCAATCCTCTCCCAGACCATTCCTCTCGCAGAAATGTGAGATTGTTCACCGTTCCCTCCAGGACACGAGTCTTACGAAAGGTGTGAATGGACAAAAAGAACATCATTTGAAAATACATTTCCAAAACAAAACTCTTTACCCTTCAGCTTAAAACATGCATGCATAGAGTAAAACATAAACAATCAGATTTCAAATCATGTATCGATATAAACACGAGTCTTTAAACTCAACAATGTTTATATACATATATATATATATATATATATATGGCAACAAGCCTTTAAACTCAATAATATAGATATTAGGCAACGAGTCTTTAAACTCGATAATGTAATGGGCTTCCCAGGTCAACGAGTCTTTAAACTTCGAGTCTTTAAACTCAATATCATATCAAGCCTCACAAGTCAACTAGTCTTTCAACTCACCAGTTTTTAAACTCAATATCATATCAAGCCTCCTCGGCTAGGAGTCTTTCAACTCATTTTCATAAATATTCATGCCTCAAATCGAGTCTAAACATTTTAACAGGGCCTATGCCCGAAACATAGTTTTCACCAAAATAGTTTCCACAAAAGCATCGTAAAACAATGTCCAAGATTCATTTCATAAATCTAGAAATCATCAGTTCAATAATATATTCACATTTAACTCCAAATCTAAATCCAAATCGAGAACCATTTCCAAAAAGGTCTTAACCCAAAAATACCATTTTCATGAAAATCTGTAAAATCAAGTGTAGAAATCATTAAATATTTCATAAAATCATCAGGTAATTATATTAAATCAACATTCAAATAATTGCAACTCAAATCATGCAATAACTCATGGAAAACATTTACTATGCATGCATAATAGTTTATAAAACAAACGTCCACTCACACACCGTCCACGCGGTTCGATTCTGAGCAGTACACTGGTCCGTATATTACATCAAACACCAATCCTTTCAAAAACCACCACTAAATGCCACTAACATCTCAAGTAATGTCACATTATAATCCCCTAATTTTTTGGGATTTAAATACGTATTAAAAATGTATACATACGCTACGGACACACAAAACTCTATCGAAACGGTGTCTGATTGACTCGAAAACTGCGTCAAAATGTTTGTTACATCGATTGCATTAAAAGTCATGTTGACCGTACCTCAAAAATAGTGCTCACGCGTCGCCGCAAGTGGCTGCGCGTGCAACCCACGCGCCTACTACAGTGTGCTACAATTTCCTACAAACGGGTCCTTCGACTCGCTGACTAACCCGCTCAGAGTTTGCCTCCAATTCTCACATTTTAATCACCCAATTGCATTGAAATAACCCTAATTAAGGATCCATGATCTCAATTTCATGAGTTCTTACCTCCAACTCGACAACCCGAACTTGAATTTTGATCAAGGTTTGAAGTGTTCAATCCAAGCCTTCCTGCAACCAAATATTTACATTGAACACTTAATACTACTCATCAAAGACCAAAAAACACAACAGTAGCCTCAATTTTACGTTCTCAGGTTCAAAAATGACAATTCGAATCAAGAACCCAGAATTAGGGAATTTGGGTTTCTATGCTTCTCGAGTCTGGATTCTAGGATTCCGTCCAGTTTTCCTTTTCCGCGTCTTCCTCCTCTATCTTCTATATTTTTCCTTAGTTTTCCCTTTAATTCTCAAGTAAGGATGGGTGTTTGATGATCAGTGGGTTGCTGGATACTTGGTTCTTGTTTTTTGGGTGTCCAAATCAAAACGTTCTATTGCAAATTCAACTTCACATAACACACACATACACGTGGCCAACAAGTGCCACTAACCCCCCAGCCAACAAGTGACTGGTGTCGGACAATGAGCAGGATGAGTCACCAGATTTAGTGACTCATCAAAACAAAAAAAAGACCAAACTACCACTCATAGGGCACAAATTACCAAAATGCCCATGTTCTTCCATGACCCGTAACTAATTCATCCGATCTCCGATTTTGGCGTACCGCCTGTCTACAGATTCAGGACTCTGAGACCTAAGCAATGGTCTTCAGGGAAAGTAAAAAAATATATATCAAACAAAAAGTCCATTTTTGACCACTTAAACCAAGGGTAAAATCGTCATTCCCTTTTCAAATTCTTGAATTTTACTTTTCCAAATTTCCGGGTCGTCTCAATGTACCCCCCTTAAGGAATTTCGTCCTTGAAATTCAAACATATCTCTCCAACAACCATGGAGATTAATTCCACATTAGTAACATGAGTTCCCACTTGGAACCTCGTTCAACATTAAGAACAACTGATACCTCAACTCTCTGACTCCGCCCGAGTCCTGGCCTCATATTATGACTCCTTCCGAGTCCAATTTCAACATTCACAGTCCATGCCACCACTGGCATGTCTAGTTACCAAGAAAAACACTGATGGGTGTACCACATCCTATCAGGGATTTTCCATCATACATTAAAACTTCAAATACTCGCTCCAACCGAGGAATTCACTCAATTTTCTCATATGTTATGATTTCTATGAATATGTCTAGTGGCTAAGTAATTCAATATAGGGTTTTGATCTAACCAAACATAATTATTTGAAGTTAATGAGATTTTCAGTCATTCAAGTTCTATTATGATTTCTAGTGAATAAGTGAATATGGTTGTTTCGATGCTTGATCATCCATTGGAATATGCATATCAAAATTAGGATTAAGACCATGCATTAGCTCTAATGAATTTGTAAATAGAATGACTAAAATCCGTTGGCACATACCATGCATAAGACTAATGGATTAATTGTGATTAGTCTAAGTTACATACCATGTTTGAAATAATAAATACAAGGTTAAGATCACAAATCATAATTTGATCGTAACTTAGAGACATGTAATACTGGATTCATATTAGACTTATTTGGTTGATTACATAGAGACTTTGAATTTAATTGTTTATGTGAAATCACTGCCATAGGTCCCCATAACTCATTCAAAACGTAAGCTTTTGTTATTTTAATTCCTTCCTTATTAATTTGTCCTAAACTCTTACTGAGACACTTGAACTTAGTTAGTTTATTTAGTTTCATTTTCTTAACTTTCAAAATATTCAAGTTGACAACTCATTCTATATCCATCTTTAGCATAACTTCGTAAGTTTTAAGAATTGAGTTTCTGAGCACTTAACTCTTCTTCAATCCTTATGAGATCGACCTTGCACTTACTTGGTTATACTACTGTGTAGCCTTATTCTATTGCAAGTATAACATTATTTTATTATTTTTACTCTACAATCAATTGAATCTTGATATAAAGGAATATTCCAAATATTGACTTTCTAGAAGACTTCATCATCTCATAGGCCCATTGGATTTAGGCTCATCGTAGGTCAATAGAGATGCGACCTATTTTTGGGCTTCTCATGTGCCTTAGAAGCCTCAATTGGTGCGTGTGACAAGACGAAGTAACGAACAAACAAAAGGAATGATAACAAAATTTAGAAAACAAAAACTACAAAATAGGTTTTAATTTCTGGCTTTCATTTTGCGTATCTTTCCCTCACTGTGTATTTTACTCCTACACTCGTTCCTACATACCCTTCATTACTCTTTTATCCTTACTTTTCAAATGCAAAAACCGAAAATAAAATAGTTATCAAATTTCAGCAGAAGTCCACCATAATAGATCGACTATATGAGTACACATATAGACCTATTGCCAACTCAAAACAATGACGTAGTCCAATCTATATATCTATCTATCAACATGTGTTTTGCTAGATTAAGTACTAGATCCTTCCCACTGCTCCAAACATAGTGTTCACTCTGCAAACCTAGTCTCCAATGGTATATGCCAGGAGCATACTGGAAAAGTCCAAAGTGAAAAGGTGCCTAAAACTGTAATCTATCTGCCGCTAATACTGCTTTTAGGCATGTAGGGCCTGTTGTTCAATTTTTCCCTAGTGTTGACCATTGTTGAATCCAGAGAAAATGGAAAGCTGGAAGCTAGAGATCTTAGCTTAGGCCCTTTATATGTGACAGCTTAAATATATATACCAACTTTTTCAATATTTTTGTTTTATTAAAAGAAGAAAAGAGAAAGGACTAATAATATATATTGCATCTCTATTTTATATATATAAGAGTAATACGGATTCGACAAATTAATTAAATTAATTATATTTAGTGACATATTTTTTATAGAATGAATTATATTATTTTAATAAAATAAATCAATTAATGCACCCCACTTTACCCTTCATTGATTGATAAGTATTTCGCTAAATACAATTAATTTAATGTGTCCAAATATTACAACTTAGTTTATATTTGAAATTCACTCTTATGAAAATTGTACTCAAATTTATAATTACTTGATTGTAAAAGAATAACCAAAAATACGAACACAATGCTTTCAGTATACATGCTCAATAAACTTTTAATGTTGCTAATAATCAAATGACTAAATGAACTTATTTTTATTAAATTTTGAGCTATTTGTTTAAATAAACAATATGTGCAACTACAAATCAACCACAGCATTATATAATGTTACTTTATAGAATGGATCTAAACGATTCGTGATGAATAACACACCGTATTAAGATGCTAATTAATTAATTGGCTAGCTAGCATGCATATATATATATATATATATATATATATATATGGTGTGTGCTATATTCCATATGTACATGAATGTATGTCCATGTATATATACAAACCATGGAAATCAGGGATATATATATGCAATGGAAAAGTTGATGAAATTACATTTAAGGATCTAAAATGGATAAAATCGACCGTACGTCCACCACATGCACTTATTATATCATCATATATATGTAAGCTTTGAAATATTATATTGAAACAGAAATTCATAACTCAAATTTATTCTTTCATTCATTTATTGATCGAGATAATGAGTGGACGACACAAAATAGGCCGGCGCGTGGTACGCCTGGATCGTCTTCCTTTTGGTAATTTGGAACATATTTATTATTTATTTTACTTTTTATTCGTCCACAATTTGTATGTATTCTCTAGCAGGAGAGATTAGCGCCTGGATCAACACCAAACTTGGAGCAATAATCAGTGTAGTAGTTGATGCGGGCTTGAACTTTGTCGGGTGCTTTACCGTCACATTCCACGGCACCGTTAATGGCTCGAGTTGTGGCTCCAAATCCTCGGCTTATCACCGGACGTACGTTGTTTATCCAATACCACAAGGCAGTCTTGAATGCAATCACAGGGTCCGACGCCACCGTTTCAGGCGAGTTTAAGCCGTTAAAGCCAATGCTGTTTCCGGCAGCTCCGTAGTTGTAGTTCCATGTTAGCTGGAGTGGACCACGACCGTAGTACTTTTTATTAGGGTTGCATGGGTAATCTGTTCTGCTTGAATCGCAGTAGGTGTCACGATTGATCTCTTCGACGTAGCACAAATCTGATGTGAAAAAAAAGTAATCATTAATATTGTAATCTTAATCATGAGTGTCTCATTAACATTAATTAATATTCTAATTAATATACAAAAATAATTTGATAAATCAAAAGAAATGATACGCCATAGGGTACAATCATAGGGTACAATCAGGATGAAAGAATCAGGATAAAAGAATTAATTAACTTACGTCCAGTTTCATGTGTAACATGAGCAAAGAAGGCTGCAATTTCGCTTTTGGAGTCGTCGGCGGAACCGAAGCGGCCGAAATCGGAATATGAATTGACGGCGTCAAGAAAAGCCTGTCGAGTGTAGAAGGTCTTCCCAGCACAGTTGGCAGCAGCCTGGTTAATGATGCTGTCAAAAAATGGTTGGGTCACAACATCACCCACTGGAGCTTGAGCCACTACATTTTTGGGTAGGGATACGGCTACAAAAACTAGCGCAACCACCAGCTGGCTTACTAGACTTTTGCTGCTTCTTTCGATCATGCCCATTTTTATTTTTTAGCCAGGGAGTTTAGAGAAAGTTGTGATGGATGGATGAGCAATTAGGGTTGAGATGAGTTGGGTATTTATAGTGATTTCATTCCGGAAAATTCAAACTCACCGTCAGTTAAATAATACACAAATGGAGACTCGATGTAAACATTTTAAGTATTAAATCGTAGCGAAATCTTTTATTTTACTTGAGTAGGATATAAGGGATATATACTAAATTATAGGATAATTTTTATTTATTCCATGTTCAACGTTTTTCTGGGCAGAAATCCACTTTGATCATGCACATTCCAATCCAATTTAACTCCCTTATGGACACGTATGGAGTTTGAAATTTCAAAAGACGGACATTTCCTTCACCTTCAATTCACTTGTAAAGAATTTGTGTGGCCGGGTCAATAAGGAATAGCTGGCTATTACGAGTCATAGTATAGTGAGTTTTTTAATTGCCCGGTTGGCCATTATAATAACGACGTAGTACTGTACGTACTTATAACTCTATACAAACAAAACAGAGGGATATACATACACATAAGAATACTAAAAAATAAACTGGCTGATTTCATACTAAAATACAACTAATCTATTGAATTTACTATACCAAATATTATTAGTTGTAATCTAACTATTCATTTTATAGTTTTCTCGTTTTAAAATCACTCATACTTGGGCGCCTTATGAATATTTTGTGAGGGCCGTTACGAAGGTCTTGAACCCCTAAATATGCAGACAGGTGGTATGCCAAAAAAGGAGTTCGGATAATCCCACTATAGGCCAAGAATGACTCGGAGCATTTTGGTAATTTTACCACCAAGGGTAATTTGGTAATTTACATAGAAAAGCTTAGAATACTCTAAACTTCTCTCCATCTTTCCCTGTCAAAATCCCCTCCACCGACTTAAACTGTTATATAAGGAGTGGGTGTGTGTGTTAAGTTAGTTTTCAGGGGAGAGTGGCTGAAAATAAGAAAATAAAAAAAATAAGAGGGAAGAAAGAGAACAAGAAAAGGGAGAGAAAAGGAAGAAGAAAAACAGAGAGCTGTTGAAATGTAGAGGAGGAAATGGGAGAAAACCGCAAGGAAAGGAGAAAGAAAAATTAGGGAACCCATAGGTTCCCATTTGGGTTTGTAGGTTTTGGCCCAGGAAATTAGGAAGCAGACATGCTTGTACCTCTCTGAAGATCCTAAGGGTGTTTTGAGACAAATAGGAAAAGGATTGGACGTGAGAAAGTTGCACGTTGGTTAGTGGAAGCCATGGGGAAAGTTGGTAAGCTCGAACTATAAATATAGGTTAGTTTTGCTTCTTTATACTACAATAGATCTCTTCTTGGGCTCATGACGATTAAGATGGACTAATAGAATGTCCAAATTGGATGAGAGAAGACCAAGATACAGCCGGGTCATGCTCGCAGGTCGAGTGACCCAGAAAACCAGGTTGTCGGGTCTGGACCAAGGAAAACGATAACTGTGCAGGCGCATGGCCACCACGCTCAGGGACTTGATTTCACGACCCATCCCAATCTCCCCGGGATTAACACGGGATGTGCCATGCTCCCATCTGACACGAAGTGTTAGATGTAACGACTCGAACTTTCGTAAATATTATTTTATTGTAAAATGACCATTTTTCCCTTGAGAGGAGGAAAAAGTTGAGTTTTGACCCGAAAAATATTTAGGACTTTGACCTATGACCGTGACGTAGATCGGGATGTCACGAGTCCTTAGGCAGGCGACACGTTGAAAACAGACGCTCGACAGAAAGGTTATGGTCACGGGAGCGAAATCGATTAAACGGACGAACCGAGGGTTTGATTAAAATAATAATAAAATATTATAATCTGATTGAAACCTAGAATTAATTTGGACCCTTGGATGAGTGACAAGTGTCACTCATCCCACACTCACTTTTCCCTAATAAGTGGATCTTGCCCCCATTGATCAATTAAAATATACTTTATTCTTCTCAATCACCCCAGCCGTCCATCTTATTCCTAAGATTGCATCTGCACCCTCCATTCCATTTCCTTTTTCCTTTTTATTTGATCAGACATCTACCTCTCTCTCACTCTCATTTCTACCCCTGAAAAAACCATTCCCATTTCATCCAAACACACCACAGCTCACCACCCTCCCCTACTTGCTTCACCTCCAGCCAACATCTCAACCTCGCCGCACATCATCCCCATCACCAGCCACCACCGTCACTCCTCATCCCCTGTCTGCAAACCCGAAAAACCACCCCATAACCAGTGAAGGAAGAATCAGCCCAAAGAACCCAAACTGATCAAACCACACGTCCCCACCTCGAACCAACCTTAGTCTAGGACCGTTAGGACGTCAGAACACCAGAGGAACAGACGTGACGACTTGCGGCGGGGACACGACAGAGGTAAGCCGGAAAACACGAGAGGTCTATTTTTTTCCCAGTTTTCGAGCACCCTGTTTTGACGTGTGTGTATCATCTCTCGTTGTTAGGACTTGTTCTAGGGACAGTGAAGACCTAGGAGAACCAAATTCAAGGCCGAAAAAGGACTGAGTCGACAGGGAAGACGACCGGAGTAGGCCATGAGTTTCCTTCGAGTTACAAGTATTGAACTCGACCTCTTTTATGGTTTTTGAGTCCACAGATCTCTAGTGTAGACTTAGATGAACCCCTAGGATCAAACCTTGTCGAAAATGGTGGCTGAAAATAGAAGTTTTAGTCGGATCTTGGTCGTGGGTCAGGCGGCCCGGTTACTGTTCTTTAGTAGGAACTAGCCGACGTACAGTTATATGTTTTGGTAGGGACTGGCCAAAGGACAGTGTAGGTTTCGGTAAGACCAGGCCGAATCTTAGAGATGATGACGTCATCACCATGTCAAACATGTCAGAACAATGACCAACCAGGGTGTGACACGTGTCATCTAACACTTGTCAGGGATGACGTCATGCTGACGTCATCAGTACTATAGCAAGGTTGACCTTGTGTTGACCAGGTGCGTGGGGGCGCATGTGAATAGTATTTTTGGTGGGGACAGTACCATTTTTAAGGTTTCGATGATACAAATCCAATGGCGGTGGTTTCGTGTCAATTGGAGACCGTTAAGTTGATCAAATTAGGGTTTGAAGCCTTGGAAAGCGTGTTCGGACGGCTTTCCCGGGCCAGTTTCATTCTAGGGCTTCATATTTTAGATGTGGGGACTTATAGTGACCTTTATGTGTACTTTGGACTTGACAGGGATTGTACGTTAGCACCGCGACAGGTTTATATGTCCAGTTAGTGGTGGGACCGGACTGTGAGTGGGCCTTTTATTTCGTTAAACCCTTGCATGCATAACTGTTTTCCTTTATATATATATATATATATGATTCAAGCAAAAAAATCTGATTATCTTGAGTTATGATTATGACACGTATTACGATGTTTGGGCATGAGACTCGTCTGGTTAGTTATGCACTGTTTTGATTTATATATATATATAGATTTCGATGATTGTCTTTAGTCCTGCACTGTATAGATCTACACTAGTGATACTGTCTCCTCTGGATATGGGTACGCCGGAGTAGTCATGCCGTAATGCCTGCGAGGGGTCATTCTACGGAGGGACTAGACCGTAGAGTGACTCAGTAGCAGGATTGCTATGATTGGACATCTGGGACGTCAAGCATCTGGGATGTCATACCCGGACTGGGTTCGGGATTTGGACTCGGGATTGAGACCCCTGGTAGCACGCGTAGCCTTAGGACTGTGACCTTATTAGACGTCTGGAACGTCAGACATCTGGGATGTCAGGGTTGGGATGTATAGCGTAGAGGCTGATGTTATGACTATGATTATATTACTCTGTTATGTTTATACGATATATTGCTATGGTTTTCGATTCTGATGCATGCATATTTTGGAAAACGGAGGGGTAACACCGTATGTTTACTTTATGGCTTAAACTGTTTTATGTACTTATATTTCTGGCCCACTCACCCTTAAGTGTTTTATTGACCCCTCCAGGCCGTGCTACTGAGGCAGAGACATAGATTAATGTTGCGCACCTGAACCCCACATCTGGGTAGGTCGGCACGTGAGGAGATCTTAAGAAGTCGTGCTCAATATTTGTTTTAAGCTTTCCCTTGTCTGGCACTATTTTAATTTCGGACGATTTGTATGACTTAATTTGGATATTTGTGCATTTGAGTTTTACTAAGGGTAAAATTGTTAATTCTAAGGTCGTGTGTCAAACGGGAGCAGGGCACGTCCCCGGGTGGTCCCAAGGGGATCGGGGCTGGTCTTGTCATTAGACAATGGATAATCCGACACCTTCAGCCGGATCAAGCCTCCAGATCGCGCCAGGATCCGGTGGAGGAGTGTGATATCTTGGTCTAGCCCGCATCCGTGATCAACTTGAAGGGCATTAAAACAACAAAAGTTGTGAGTGGATGAAAATAAATAGTTTAATAAAAACACATTTCATAAAGACATTTATGCCCTTCACTAAAAAGCATGCATGCATTCGAAAACCATTTACCAAACCATTTACTTTAATAACCATTATTAGGGTCTCAGCCCAAAACCAATCTTAGTGAAATATAAATCATAAAACACGAGGTCTCATCCCTAAACCAATCATACGGGCTCCTGCCCAAATCCATTACACAAATCCATAACATATCAACCATATGTGGGAACTCAGCCCAAACCCGTAAATCCGAGTATGTGGGAACTCAGCCCAAAACCATAGAATACCATTTCTGAAATCCAATTTCCATTTCATAAATCCAATAAACCATGTTTAAAAAATATCATATAACCAATCCTGTCACGGTTTCCAAAGCTACGCGCGTGCTACCTTGGGTCTCAAATCCCAAGTCTCCCCAAGGTCCACCTAGGTCAATTTCCGCAGATCAATGACCTTCCCTGGGGGTTATAATCCATATATGCCTTCCTGAGAGTAAGGTACCCCACGGGGGCGACTCCACTCAGTTAGTGCTCCGTGACTACTCGGGGGTCCACCTAGGCCAACGACCCTCCCCGGAGGAGACAATCCATTAATGAAAGGATGGAATATGAAAAAACATTTCGAAATCATTCTCAAAACCTTTCAAACCTTTCAAAGGATCCATGTCCGGTCCCCATAAATCGTCATGAAACCAGAAATCCATGTTTCCAAATCCAAATCCATTTAGGGCCTCCAAACCCGAAATCACTTTTATAAACCATAAATTGGACTCATTCGCGATATCATAACCAATTGGGCCTCAAGCCCGATGATATAAAACAACTAGGAGTCAAGCCCGACTTTGTAAACTAACTAGGCCTCGAGCCCGATTTCGTAAACCAACTGGGCATCCGGCCCGATGTCTTATTAAATCAAATGGACTCCAAGTCCGAGAGTTCGTAAATCAAATGGGTCTCATGCCGTAACGACCCGGAAATTCGAAAAAGGAAAAATTGGAAAAATTGAAGGAAATGATGATTTTACCCCTGGTTATAAGGGACGAAAGTTGACTTTTTGATCGGAACCTTATTTGGACTTTCTAGAAGTACCGTTGGATAGATCTCGGGACGCTGAATCTGTAAACAAGCGGCATATGTCAATCGGAGTCCGGATGAAAAAGTTATGGATTGAGGAATGCTAGGGGCATTTTGGTCATTTATGTATAAAAGGGTGAAAAGGTAATTTTAATGGCCAAGTTGATTAATCAGCCAATTGATGACTCACTTACCTTCCTAAGTTACACATGTCACAAGGAATTGGGGGATTAGTGGCTTGTCGGCCTTGTACGCGTGTGTGTGATTTAAATCAATAGACACAATGGATAAACAAAAGAAAACAGAGAGATATGAATTACCCCTCATGATCGATCAATTGGCAGGGAAAGAGGGAAGATGAAATTGAGAGAATAGGGAGAAAGAAGAGAGGAAGTCGAGTGAAAACAAAGGAAAAAGGAGAGAACATAACCCCTAAACCCAGAAAACCCGAAAAACTACCCATGAACATTAATGTCGAATTCAAATTGTTAGATGTTTATGAGTGAAATTGATGTTGAATTTAGCTTTCTGGGATTGAGACGAGTCGAACCCAATTAAATTTGAAGAGAATTCGAATTGTTTTGCCCTAGAACAGAGAAGAGGAAGACTTGAGATTTTCGAGTTTGAGTCGAGGAATTAGAGACATGGAACGATGAAATTGATCTTGGAAATATAGTTAGTAGGATCCCACGATGCTCCCTGATGCATCAATTGAAATAAAACAATGGGAAATCGTGAAGATTGGACGATGAATAGTTATTCGATATTCTTCGCAGGTTGAGTTCAATTCGATGGGATTAAGGTAAGGTTTTATGTAATTGAATTCACAGAACTGTAATTGGACCTAAAACGATGGTGTTAGATAAATCAGTTGAAAGAATTGATGTTGAATTGACAGAGAATTAAACAGGTAGTCTCGCGGGCCAACCAAACCCGTTTTACAGGTATCCGGGTTGAAAAGATGAACAGTACCCTGTAGCAGACGCGTGGACTCACGCGCAGCCGCTTGTGGCGGCGCGTGGGGGCGCGTGAGCGATAATCCCGAGGTGAGGTCAACATGAATTTTATTTCTTTTAATGTAACGAACATTTTGACGTTGGTTTCAAGTTAATCGGACACCATTTTGATATTGTTTCAAGGGTCCGAAGGTTTATGTTACGTTTTTATTTAATAATTAATTCCCAGAAAATTATGGGGAATTGATGTTAATTAAGTCCTTAGTGACCCTGAGTAATGATTTTGGAGAGGATTCGAGATTCCTGGAAAATGTCAGAAATTACGGAAACGTGTGCAGCTCGGAAATCGAGAAGTTTGGACGGTGTGTGAGTGGACGTTTGTTTTATAAACCATTATGCATGCATAGTTAAATGTTTTGCATGATTGATTGCATGATTTGAGTTGCAATGATATCCTGATGATGTGGCATGATTATTCATGATTTAATGATTATTTTAATCGGTCTTTCGGGAAAGTTTTACGATAACTGTGCAAGTGATGTTTTTGGGCTAGACCCGGAGTCAAAAAGATTTTGAAAAAGATATTTCGACTTAATTGGTGAGTGAAGGATGATTTCTGGATTATTTTAATGTTTTCAAATGTGCTATTACGGATTTACGTGTAAATGACATTTGGGCTTGAGACCCTGTCGGGAATGCTTATGACTTGGTTTGAAGTCATGGATATGATTGATATGTGTTGTGGTATGGATTGTGTTTATGATTGTGGATACTGGATCATGTTCTGGATGGTGCAAGTGCAGTTCCTAGACGTGACTCGGATGTTGCGTGAGTGCAGTTCCCGAGTATGTGGTACGTCTAGATGGTGCGTGTGCAGTTCCCAGACATGACTGATATGACTCGGACGGTGCCTGAGTGCAGTTCCCGAGGTTGGCCTACGCGTAGTGCGGATGTGACAGTGTGATTGTTTGTGCACTTGTGATTAGTGCAGATTGATTGATTGATTGATTGTGAACTTGTGAATAATGCTATTTGATGTTGATTGTGATTACGTACTGGTATTGAATACGGGTTTTGGTTTGTGTGGCCAGGTGATAATGTTTTCACACGTTTGGCTTGAGAGCTAGGATTTGCTACGTTTCATGTGATTTGGCTAGAAAGTCGGCGATTGATTCATATGTTTTACCCTATGCATGCATGGTTTAATAAACTGGAGGGTAAATGAGATATTTGAAATGTGTTTTTAAACGATATTATTTTTGTCCACTCACACGTTTTCTGTTTAGATGACCCTCCAGGCCGTGGCACGACGTTCGGGGCTGATCGAGAGGCGGAGGCATGGGCGGAAATTAGTGCAGTTATCCCTAGTCTAGCAGGTGCTGAGGGGTAGTTTCGGGACTTCAGTTGACTTGTTAGACGAGAGCAGGAATGGGCACGGTTATCAACGTCCAGTTGGGACGGGTCCTGTCACATGCCCAATTCCATATTTCCAAATCCGAAATCAATCCATCAATCCACGAACCAATTGGGACTTTGGCCCGATAATGTAACTAAACTGGACTTGAAGTTCGAGGGTTTCCAAAACAAATGGGTCTCATGCCCGAGTTTACCTTTTCATATCCAAAAACCATTTCATTAAACCATTATTGAAACCATAAGCACGTATAATCAGTGCAAAATCGTAAACCTCGATATACGTGCAAATACGTAAATTACCTCGAAATACTTGTAATTATGTAAACCACCAATATCCCAATCATAATCATAGAAATCACATATGTAAAACATATAAAACATTTATGCATGCATCAAAGTTTAGAAATCATGATCCACTCACAGACCATCCTACGTTCCCGCCTTGATATGGGTGCCATAATCCTTCCCGGGCTAATCACCGTCACCGGGTGTCAGGACCCGTCCCAATCCCCCTGGGATTAACGAGGGACACTCCTGATCCCATTTGACACGGAGTGTTAGACCAGGGAAAATTTGAACCTTTAGCCCGAAGGCTTCCAGAGTACACTAGGATCCGGATGAGGTATGTGATGTCTCGGCCTCTGCTACAGTCCGCACCGTATTCAACCTGAAGGGCATTGAAAACAGAAAGACTGTGAGTGGACGAAAAGTAATAAGTTTAGTAAAACACATTTCATAAAAGAGCTTTATGCCCTTCACTAAAAAGCATGCATGCATAGTAAAACTATTTATCAAACCACATATGTTTAAACAACTATAATCATACGGGCCTCTGCCCAAATCCATTTACAGAAAACTAGAACATAATAAACATACGTGGGATCTCAGCCCAAATCCATTTATCAATCATAAAACACAATTTCACAAATCCATGAAATCATGTTTATCCATATATTTCATATAACCAATCCTGTCACGGTAATCTAGAGCTACGCGCGTGCTACCCAGGGTCTCAAAACCCAAGTTTCCCCAGGGTCTACCCAGGTCAATGTCTGTAGATCAATGACCCTCCCTGGGGGTTATAATCCATAGCCTTTCTGAGAGTAAGGAACCCAACGGGGGCGACTCCACTCAATGAGTGCTCCGTGACTTTTCCGGGGCCACCTAGGACAACGACCCTCCCCGGAGGAGACAATCCATATATAAAGGATGGTATACGAAAAACCATTTGAAATCATTCTTAAAACCTTTCAAGGGTTCATGCCCGGTCCCCATAAATCGTCACGAACCATAAAAACTTTTCAAGGATTCACACAGGTCCCCATAAACCGTCATGAACTAGAAATCCACTTATGGGTCCCTAACCCAAAATCATAATCTTAAAATATAATTGGGCCCTAAGCTCGAATCCACATACAAACTGGGCCTCCGACCCAAATCGTAAACCAACTGGGCCTCGTGCACAATTTCGTAAATTAAATGTGCCTCATACCCGATTTCGTAAACCACCTGAGCCTCGAGCCCGAAACGCAAACCAATTGGGCCTCGATCCCGATGCATAAACCAACTGGGCCTCCAGCCCGATGCCTTGTTAACTCAAATGGACTTCAGGTCCGAGAGTTTGTAAATCAAATGGGTTTCGTGCCCGATCCATATTTCCAAATCCGAAATCGATTCAAGAACCAATTGGGCCTTTGGCCCGAAAACGTAACTAAATGGACTTCGAGTCCGAGGGTTTCCAAAATAAATGGGTCTCAAACCCGAGTTTACCATTTCAAATCCAAAACCATTACATGAAATCATTTCCAAAACTATAAGCACGAAAAATCAGTGCAAAATCGTAAACCTCGATTTACGTGTAACCACGTAAATCACCTCGAAATGCGTGAAACCATATAAATCACAATCATCCAAATCATCATCATAAAATCAGATCCATAAAAAATATAAAACATTTATGCATGCATCATAGTTTAGAAATCAAGGTCCACTCACATACCGTCCTAAGCTGCCACCTCGATTTGCGTACCGTACGGCTCTCCCGGGCCAAACACCGTTATCAGGACCTCCAAAGCTGTCCAAATAGTAATAAAGGGTTACTAACTACTTAAATAACCCCTCACTAAAGCCCCATAATTTTCTGGAATTTTTAACTATTTTTAAAGTCTATCCTAAACCTTTGGACGTCTCGAAATATATCGAAAAGATGTCCGATTGACACGAAACCAGTCCCAAAATGTTCGTTACATCGAATAGAAGATTTCATGTGTTGAACACATTCCCAGAAGGAGTCCCACGTACTGCCATGCACCGCCCAAATGGCCCTGCGCGTGGGCTCACACGCCACTGTTCAATCACC
The DNA here is from genome assembly GCA_032719365.1 of Prinsepia uniflora. Classification (NCBI taxonomy): domain Eukaryota; kingdom Viridiplantae; phylum Streptophyta; class Magnoliopsida; order Rosales; family Rosaceae; genus Prinsepia; species Prinsepia uniflora. The sequence continues at coordinate 38,988,674 of CM064873.1, forward strand.
AGCAACCTTCGGCCAGATCGGTCTGAACTAGCCGGTCAGGTTCAACCCTGTAACTGGACCGGCGTGACCAATCCAGGGTCCTCCTTCCTTCATTTTTCGTCTATTCCTTTCCTTTTCAATCCTAAACTTCCCATTTAGTCCTTAGGAGTCTAATGGCATGAAGGAAACCAAGAACAAACCCCTAAATCGACCAGTTCAATTCCTCCCTTCACAGTTCAAGGTTTCCCGATCACTCCCTGGGCTACCTGGCCCTTTACAGCCATCCAAAACCATCCTGTTATCTTCCTAACAACCTAAAAATCCTCATCCAAATACCCAAAACTGTCCATGAAGCCCAAATCGAAATATTGGATTCAAAAATCAAAACCGAGCTTACTTTCTCTCCACCATGCACGGAGGCTCGGAAACCTCCACACCGTCCTCAGCTCATCAGTCCACCCTCTATCTCCTTCATGGATTGGGTAAGGTGAGGGAAAGGATTGGGTGATGGTTTGAGAGGGAATGGATGAGATTGGGTTTTGGTTTGGGTTTGGTATGCACGAACAAGCAAGGATGAAGTGCATGAGTCAATTTGGGTGGGCAATAGATGGATGACAAGTGTCATTCATCCATTGGGTCTGTTCCAAAATATTTGGGCCCCACTTGTTGACAAATAACTCCCGTCTCGGAAAATGTGCAATAGTTCCCTCGAATTTTCGTGAAAGGTAACTTTTTTGTCGAACGTCCAAATTCGACGTGCCGCCTGTCTATGAACTCGTGACGTCCCGAAATACGTCACAGTCATCGGCCAAAGTTCATTTGATCACCAGAACGAAAAGCCAACGTTTTGCCCATTTCAGGGGCAAAATCGTCATTTTGCCCCGTCCGTCCGAAATTACTCCACTAATCACCGATTAACCTTTCTAATCCTCTATTAGTCACTAATCTAATCCTGAAATTCGGGACGGGTTGTTACACCGGAACTCCCAAACCTGTCCAAATCACACTAGAGGGTTACTAACTACCTTATTAACCTTTCATTGAAACCCCGTAATTTTCTCGAATTTTTAACTATTTTTAAACTCGATCGTAAATCTTTGAACATCCCAAACTATATCGAAACGATATCCGATCGACACAAAACCAGTCCCAAAATGTTTGCTACATCGAATAGATTAAAAGTCATGTTGAACACTTCCCTAGAAGAGGTCCCACGCGCCCTCACGCACCTCCCAAAGAGGCTGAGCGTGAAATCCACGCGCCTGCTACAATGTCACCCCTAACTTCTCGCAGACCCAGTCCAGACCGGTCTGATCCAACCCGAACCGGCATTCCCAGTTTTGAGCTAATTCCAGTCCATTTTTCATCATGTTTGATCCTAAATCTTTGCCTATCCATTTCCAATTGTTCTATAATCTTAAAAAGTCAAGAAGCACACAAGAAAGTACCTCCTTGATCGAAAAATGGCGACGGTCCCTGCAACCTCATTCTGCCGTCGACTCCGGCCACCATTCCCTTTGAAATCGAGTCTCCTGTGTTCGTCTTGATCCCTAGATGACGTCCTAGTCCATCAAATAGATCAATGCACCCTAAATCCTAACCTTCGATTTTTGAATCAAAATTCATACCTCGACGATTTCCGGTTATCGTGCATCGACGTCCCAGTCATTTGCACTATCGTGCTCGTCTCCTTCTCCCCCCTCACATTCATTCACGGGTCATTAATGTTGGATGAGGTTTTGGGGAAGTGGGGTGTGCTGGTGTTTGTTTGTTTAGGAAAAAAGGTGGTGCACGGTTTGAAGAAGAGAAATGAAGTTTAATTGTGATGATGATGATGGGTCAAATGAGATGAAGTGGACGGCGAGGATGAGTGATCTGAGGGAAATGGACGGTTGGAAATGAGAAAGAAATGTGAGGGAATTATAAAATAATATTATAATTAATATTTTAACATAAAAACCGTCCAATCATGATTAAGATCCACAAATTGGGGGAGATGGCCAATTGGATGAGTGACACTTGTCACTCATCCAAGGGTCCCACATTATTAAATCAGCCAATCTGATTTAGCCATATAATTTACACCTCAAAATGCGTGAATAATCCAATTTCACTTCCCATAACCATAACTTCCCCGCTCGACGTCCGATTTTAACGTGTCGCCTTTCTACCGACTCGTATCGTTTCGATCTACGTAACTATCCGCCGTCCTCGTACGTTTGACTTCCTGAGTCAAAAGTCAACATTTTATCCAAACTAGGGGCAAAATGGTCATTTTACGCTATCCGTCCGATTTTGCTCAACTAATCACCGATTAATCTCACTAATCCCTCATTAGTCACTAATCGAATTTCGGAATTCGAGACAGGTCGTTACACTTGTGGTGGTGCGTGGCAGTCCATGTGACGGTGACTTGGGCTGCTATCAACACGAAAGTTGTTCGTCGTAAAATGCTGAGTTCGAAGGTACAAAGTTTAAACTAATTGGACTTTGTTTGAATTTATTTATGAATTTTTCGTAAAATGTGTTTGTATTTAAACTAAAATATTTATAAGGAGGTTTGGTATATCATTCAACGTAAATTGGGATATTATTAGCCCTTAAAATTAAATTAATCTTCTTGGGAGAAATTTATAAAGATTTATTGTATGGTTACTATTTTCCTAGATTATTGGAAAGAAGATTGTATGGTTATAATATGTTTTGTTTTTAAATTCTAGTTCCTCTGAATAATTTTAGGAAGTTAAGTACGGTTAAATTGGGTAATTAATTTTAGTAATATAAGGATGAAATTGAAAATATGTAAATTAAGGATGTGGTTTTAAATATGTGACTTTGTGATTGTGCACAATATGATGATTGTGGAACCATAAATCACTGAAAAATCATGCAGCTATCACATGGCCCATAATCATATAATGTCTAAATTGTCTTTGGTAGTTGCATTAATGGCTCAAAAACACCTACGCATTAGATAATATATTTCCAGCTAAATAATATATTATTTAATCGGGTTAAAAGCCTCAATAATATTCTCCTCGAGAACTAATTGTCATTATTAAATAATATATCTAAATATGAATATATATATTATTTATTAATTAAAAATCAACCGACTAATCAGAACACTTCGTGACTTCCAAGGATTCTCTATAAATAAAGATGATCATTTGACTTTCAAGGTAATTCGATTCAACGCTACATAAACTCTTCTGATTTCTCTCTCAAAGCAAACTTAAGCATTGGAGCGTTCTTGGTCGAACAACCCCTCGGGGCTCGATCAGAGTGAACGATAGCTTTCTATTTGCTGTTTGCAAGGATCAAGGAGAATTTTGCAAATACGGATGAATTCTACTTCAATAATTGGTGATTTCATTGTGATCCGATTGAGAAATACTCAAAGGGAGCTCTCACGATCGTTCATCGTTCCTCAATATTTTTCGTCGTTCTTCAGCTATGTTCATCATTCATTATACCTTGTTCATCGTTCATCGACTATGTTCGAAGTTCTTGAACCTTGTTCATCATTGTTCAGCTATGCTCATCGTTCATTATACATCATTCGTCGTCTATCGGCTATGTTCAAAGTTCTTGGTACATCGTTCATTATGATGTATGGGTCGATTTGTCAGAATTGGTAGTACGCAGAGATTTGGCTTCAGATCATGACAGATGTTGCGATCTGTTTAGCCTACCGACCGATGTTAGTGGATTCCGACCAATTCTGTGAGTCAGAGTTGGATCAGGATGATTAAAGGTGTGAAATGTACGTGATAGAGGTCGTTTATGCACCTCCGTAAATGGTGTACAAGGTTTAACCTTGAGTAGTGTGAGTTCCACTCGGAATGAGTGTAACCGGGTGTACGGTAATTACGGACACATGGATGGTGTCCAGTTGAGCTGACGACTTGAGAGTCCATTACAGATTGGTTTTGGTCGACTCCGGTTGACCATGCCTCCTAAGTTGAGGACATGGCACTTGGTTGCCTATAGGACGTGAGAATGTCCGCGTGATGAGTGAACTCAGTGATTGGAAAAGGAACATGGTTCCAACGTGATTGGAACATCGGAATTAAGAGAAGTTGTGTTTGAGACGTTGAGAAGAGTGCTTGATTCACCTTTGGAGATAGATATTCCGAGGTCACCGACTGTGACTCCTTGGTAGACAGTGGTGAGTGCTGGAGGATGACATAGGATGAACTTGGACGTCATTCTATTGGATTCTCCTGGATTTCGTTCCTAGATGGGACAACGAGGAGTGATTTGACAGCTAGGAGTTCAAGAGGGTGTAAGAACCAAACACCTAGGCTGTGGGCCAATTTGTTTGACTTGATGAGTAGTTGGTGGTTAGCGTCACGGGATGTGACGAGTGAGTGTCCGAGGTGATGGATTGACGTTCGCTTGGTGCAGACGGTAGTATGTGGTTGGACGTTGCCATAGTGGAGTCCTTGAGTAGGTCGAGTGACACCCCGATGTTGAGGTGACGTGGGTGCACCGGTGTGTTGTGCACATTGGACAATGGGATTGACTACGGTCAATCGGTATGTCAGGTTGAGAGTGCCCGAGAGTACGAGTACGTTGTAGTTTGGATAGAGTCCTAGATGGACATGAGTGGCGATCGAATTGGGTCCAATAGTAACAGTTTGGAGACTCACCTGAGTCTAGATGACAAGTGGTGTCACTGAGTGATGCAAGATACGATGCGAGGACTCGAGAATGAGTCGAGATCAGAGTAGCGCAGCGAAGTGCAGTGGAGCCGGGAGTTATCGGCTGGTCACGACGTGACAGGACCCATCCCAATCCCCCCGGGATTACCGTGGAATGTGCCCTGCTCCCGACCAACAAGGGGTGTCAGACAAGGGATAACCAACAGTCACTGCCCAAACGGGGCTTCCAGAGTGCGCAAGGATCGATGGAGGAGGCGTGCAATGTCCCACTCTGCTGCAGTCGCATCCGTGATCAACCTGAAGGGCATTAAAAACCAAAAGCTGTGAGTGGACGAAAATCATTAAGTTTAGTAAACACAGTTATAAGACATTTATGCCTTCCAATAAAAACGTATGCATGCCACGAAAACTAGTAACCAAAATGTTTGTCCAACCAAGCCATTAGGGCCTTAGCCCAAAAACCGTTAACTTAAAACCAAGTGTGGGAACTCAGCCCAAAACTGTGGAATACCACCACCAGACATATTAAAACCATGTGGGCCACCGCCCAAAGCCATAAATATAAATCCATAAATCCAAAACCATTTAGGGTCCCCGACCCAACATACCATTTCATAACCAATAATCCATTTTTACCATATAACACATATCCAACCGATAAGCCATTTTATAGATTCATTAATCCATATTTACCATTACCATCACCAGCATCCCTGATGCTTAGCGTCCCAGACGCTTGACGTCCCTGACGTCATATCTCACGGTATAATAAGCAACGCGTGCTGCCCGGGGTCTCTCCGGGTCAATATCTTTGACATCACAGATGTCTGACGTCCCAGACGTCAATCATAGCAATCCTGCTCCTGAGTCATTATACGGTCCGGTAACTCGGTACAATAACCCCTCGCAGGCAATGCACCGTGACTTCCCTAGTGTCCCAGACACCTGGAGGAGACCATCATATATCCTCGTATCCAGATGGTATATGGAAACAGTTTTATTAATTCATTTCACAACATTACAATGGGCCATGCCCGAAATCGCCATAAAACATCACAATTCCATTTAGGGTCCCTGACCCGAAATCACATTTATTAACATAGGGTCCAAGACCCGAAATCATAACTCACAATCACCATCATAGAAATCACGTATATAAAACATATAACACATTTAAGCATGCATAGGATTTATAAAACCAAAGTCCACTCACAGACCGTTTTAACGGTATGCCTCGATACGCGTGCCATCGGCCCTCCCGGGCCTCACCACTATCACCGAGACTCCCAATCCTGTCCAAATCTCATTAGAGGGTCACTAACCTCTTCATTAACATCCTATCAAAGTCCCGTAATTTTTCCGAATTTCTAACTATTTTAAACATGTTTTAAAACCTTCGGACGTCCCGAACAATATCGAGACGGTGTCCGATCGACACGAAACCAATCCCAAAATGTTCGTTACATTAAATAGGACAGAAGTCATGTTGACCTCACCTCGAGATTCGTACCCATGCGCCGTCACGCGCTGCCGTGAGTGGCTGCGCGTGAAACCTAAGCGCCTGCTACAGTAACCTGCACAGTAGTCTTCTTCGCCCGTTTTGTCTGATAAACGGGTCATTTTGCCCGCGAGACGACTCGGTTCCAATCCTATCAATTCAGCCTTAATCACATCAATTGATCATTCAATTAGCTTCCACTTAAGTTCAATTAGAGTTCTGAATCGTTGATTACACAAAAACTTACCTACATTCCCACGACTCGACTATGATCCACGAAGAACAACCGTCACTGTTCATTCATGGAATTCTGTCAATGGCTGCTGATTTCTTCCGATTGATGCATCCAGAAGCATCACTGGACCATGAGAGACAGTTCCCCTTCATCAATTTCGTCGTTTGATCACTAAATGATCACGACACCATCTCGAATTTCTTCCTCTGTCACCAAGCTTGTTCAGAGCCCAAAAGCCATCGATTTCTTTCGTTCTTTCGACGATTCTGGTCGTAGTGATCTCAGGAAGCTGAATGTGAGCTCCATTTCGATCCTCAGGGCCTAACACTCGACATTTGAATTTCCCCCCAAATCCTTCAATTTCGAATTCTGGTCATACTACCCAATCTCAGCCCCCCGTGTTTTCCCCATCTTAATCAGTCACTCATAGCCTTCCATTTTCTCTCAAGAACGGCCAAGGAAGGATGCCAATTCTCCCAGCTCTCAAACTCAGTTTGTGTTGCTCACGGTGTAAGGAAAACAAAGAAGAAGAAAATGGTTGATTTAGTATAATTAATTATAATTAACAATTAATTAAACATCATGATGATGTTGGGAGGGAAACATGGATCAGATGTTTGGGCTTAGATTAGGGGATGGGTGACACTTGTCACTCATCCAGGTGTGCACAGTCAATGGTTACTATTCAATATTATAATATTATTTTAATCGGAGCCTCGGTTCGTTAATTCGTTCCCGTGACCATAACTTCGTCGTCGAATCTCCGATTTCGGCATGCCGCCTGTCTACGGATTCGTATCGGCGAGACCTACGTAACGGTCCTTGGCCCTCGTCCATCGGATCTCCAGGTCAAAAAGTCAACATTTGACCCCTATTACTCGAAATTACCAAAATACCCCTAAACTTCCGATCGTCATAACTTCCTCCTCGAATGTCGAAATCGAACGTGCCACCTGTCTATAAACTCGTGACGTCCCGAACTACGTCACGGTCATCGGTCAAAATCCGTTTGACCGCCCGATCAAAAAGTCAACATTTTGCCCACGACCAGGGGCAAAACGGTCATTTTGCACATTTTGTCCGATTTCGCCCTACTAACCACCGATCGACCTCACTAATCAATATTAGTCACTAATCTAATCCCGGAATTCGGGACGGGTCGTTACAACCTTCCCTCCTTAATTAATTTCGTCCTCGAAATTTCAACTGATCTAAACTCAAACGTACTTCCCTCCTTAATTAGTTTCGCTCTCGAAACTCGACTACCCTTATTCCACAAACACCCAGTGGAAAGTGGAATCGACCACGCAACACGTTTACACCCGTACACCAACTAATCAGAACAAAAACTTGTCTGCACTCAACGTACCACTAGTACTCATAACGCAACGACTACATTCGACCCCGTCGAATGACTGAAACTACCCATTTTGATTTGACACTACTTGTCCAATCAACCCTTTCGTTAACGCAACAACTCAACGGTTCCTTTCCCACTCACCAATCTATCCTGGTATTTACTCCCTCTACTCAACAATCTATGTTGACACATCCTGACAATCTGTCACCACCCAGTTGTTGTCAGTCGAAAACTGACACTAGACTCACTCGTGGCCACACAAGCCACCAACTTAATTGACTTAAATATACGCTTACCGACATTTCTCCCGACTCGTGTGTAATTAGACACTTCGGAAATACCATGACCCATTGCATAGTAATGTCCGGTCCATGGCTAATCCAATGGTATCAGAACCAATCCGACTACAACACGCTCACCGACACACCTCGGGTATAACCCATCGACCAAACTACAACCACCTAGGTCATAGCCAAACACGTTCCAATAATGGAGTACATTTGCCCAATCCAGCATGAGACAAATCGAAACTCCACCCATTATCTAGTTCCAATTCCGAATCCGAATCCGCAATTTCGTAAGAAATCCCGAATCCAAACCCAGACATCACATTTTAATTCATATTCAAATCCGAATCTGAAATCATTATTCCGTAAGCTAGCATTTGGAATAAGCATTCCGTACCCAAATCCGGAAATCCATTTTCAAGTTCCCAAATCGAATCCTGAATCGTCACCCAGAAATTCGATTCCAAAACCCGAAATCTCTTTCACGTCTACCAAGACACATCAAAACTGAACCTATCAGTTACCTGCTCAACACACTTGATTGACTTCATAGAGAAGCCAATCCAACCCCCACATGTTTAAGGTTGAAAAAATTCAACCACATCGGAAACCTATTCACTCGAGTAAGATACTATACGGGCTCCACTTCGAAAAGAAGTTCAACCCAGTCATTTACGACTCACATACCCAAGTTTGTATCGATCCTTGTCATTCCACCTAGGAAAACCAAGGATGATCCAAAATCATGACGTCAATACTCATCCTACGTGGATGCAAACAAAACTCGCTGCACTCAACGCGCCATGTAACCCAACATCGTCTGCCACCAAGCAGAAAATGAGAAATCTCGTTTACCTAATTTGAAATATGCAACTCCTCCTGATGACCCAAAAACACACATGGGTCCACCAACCAATACACGCTCAACGTACTGGTAACTACAATCAACGTCTGTCAGGGCAAAAAACAAGAAGTCAACCCCAATGACTCCAGAATACCCATCACCAATGCGGAAACGAGCACTCCTCTCGTCCCACAATTACAACTCTCCTCGAAACTAAGGTTCCAACCATGTTGGAAGCAGACCTACTCCCAACGAGATGTCAAGTCCAACCACAGGACTTCCTACACCCCCAACTCACTTGGACAACCACGTGTCCACAATCAATCCATTATTATTTTGTTCGCACATCCCAACCTCTACTAGTTCAACATTCGGTTTTCCAAGTTCTCAATTACAAAATCCCACATCTAAACCACCAATGGTTTCCCTCGTCTTTTCCAATTCCAGTCATTTCCTTTTCCTTATCACACTAATCTCGGAGTTGCCAACAACTCCCCAAATCCACTAATTCTCATGACGTAGGGGACGTCATCCCAAGATTACTCAAGTCTCAAACATACCTTTTTCCCCACTAAACACTTGTCATTTTACCACTGTCGGCACTGATCCCAACACATCACAATCTCAACTGGATCCCATCCAGTCCATCACTCAACCACTACCAAATCTCAAATACTGAACATATGTTCATCATGACAGAGTCACGCCCAACCTTGTGGCTCAACGTCATCACAACCACCGACACTAGCACCAGCACTAGTACCAACACCAACACACTATCATCAACACTAGTATCAGCACACTGGTATCCATACTAGCATCAGTACAAGAGTACCAACACACAAACATCCATACTTGCACACCGTGTGCAAATATGACAACCCTGGATCTCCGTTCATACCGAACGACGATCCCGTACCTCACAACTCTAGGTACCAACATTCTGACAATCCACCTCAGGAAAATGAACGCTCCCTGAACGTCCCCTGATCCCCAAGTATTGTAACCACGCTAAATATGTAACGCCCCGGACGTTCTGGAAATGTAATATTATAAATATTGAATAAAATGACGTTTTTACCCCTGTGTTTGTGTGGTCGATTTGTTGACTTTTTGATTTGGAGGTCGAACAGACGTTGAGTGATGACCGTGACGTAGTTCGGGATGTCACGAGTTCATAGACAGGTGGCACGTCCGATTCGGACGCTCGGAGTGAAAGTTATGATGTTCGGAAGTTCAGGGGCATTACCGTAATTTGGGCGTTATAAGGGGAAAAAGTTGACTTTTTGTTTGACAATTGATATTCATTTGACTCGAAGACCGTTATGTTCGTCTCGACGCCTCGAGTACAACGACAGGCGGCACGCTTGAAACGGACGTCGGATGACCGAGTTATGGGTCACGGATGCTGGAGGGCAAATTGGTAATTATTGCACAGAGGGGCATTTTGGTCATTTTCACGGCGGTTACTGTAGCACCACCGTGAAAAACAGAGCACACGACCGTGCCGTGGTGTTTCGTGCGTTCAAATTGTTTATGGCCTTAGTGGATTGATCAGATGCTTTGTTTATGTGAATTGAGGTAGTGGGAGCATGACTGAGTGGCGTGAGCAGGTTGCAGGCACGGGATTGAGTTTAATATGGCCATGGTTTCTGTGTTTGTGGGAAGCAAGTTTCAGAGAACCTCAGTTGGTCTCCCACGGGTGCTGGCCGTTTGAATCGATTGACAGAGTAAGAGAGTGAGGAGGGGACTGGGTTGGGTCATTTGGGCATCATTGTGAGGGCTGAGGTTGAGAGAGACGGTGAGAAAACAGTTTCGGTTTTCGGGGGGAAACTCAGAGTTCAATTCCTACGGGCTTTGAGGTGAAACTAAACACATAGGGAGTCTTCTGGGAGTGATAGAATCACGACGGTGCTAGAGTTGTTGAGTTTGGAGCCCGTTTTGCCCAGGAACCCAAGTCCTAGTTTGAAGGAAAAACCAGTGGAGGGAAAAATGGAAGATCAAATTGTGGGGACTTGCGAGCTAAACTAGGGGCCATTCTAGTCTTCTGGGAGCAAGAGGAAACCAACCACGTCGATTTCGAGGGACGACACACACGAATTGGCCAAGAACGGAGTTCCCTGGTTCTGAGTATTTTCGAGCTTGAGGTCGACGACTTCCAGGTAACGGTGAGCCCAATTGATTGTACCAGTGTGTTCGTTTAAGTTTCCTTAAGCTACTGGTGAAATTAATTTGAGTATAGAGTCAGTTTGGGTAAGTTTCAGAGGTCGACTTGTTCGACTGTGTGAGCTTGAGATGGGTCGATTTAGTATAAGTCGAGGTTAACCGATGATGCAGACCTAAAATAAATGGGTTAGAGAAGATAATAGGATTGAAAACGGGAAGAATTGATTGAGAATTGAGGGCTAACTGATCGGGTTGAGTCGCGGATATCAGACCCGTTTAGCAGGCTGTTCGGGTAAGGGAGAAGACACTGTAGCTTGGCGCGTGGCCTTCACGCGCAGCCACTTTGGGCGGCGCGTGACGGCGCGTGTGACGTCAACTCCGATCACGGTCAACATGAGAAATAATCCTTTCAGTCTAATTAACAATTTCCCTTTTGGATTCGAGTTGTTCGGGAGTCGTTCGGGATAAGCTCGGGAGCCCGGAAGTTTAGGTCCTTAAGGTTTATTTTTCCGAAAAATCCGGGAAATTAGGGAAAAATCTTACGAGCTATTTGGGGATGTTTGTAACCCTTCTTGTACGTTTTCACAGGCCCGGACACTTCCGAAGCTACGGAGGAGCGCGCGGGACGCGATTGACGTGTCCTAAGACTGTGAGTGGACTTTTTGATTTCTAAATTGGGCATGCATGACTATTTTACTTATTTATCTCATGGTTTTACATATGGTTTCATGATGGTGAGATGATATATCGGTTTTACCTGTTTTCACGTTTTTCGAGATATTTATCGTATTTCACGCATTTCGAGATTTCGGTTTCTTTTTGCCTATGCATGCGTGATGATTTTGATGAAGTATCTGGATATGAATATGCATGTTTCGGATTTATGATGTTTGATCATATTGTGAAGTAATTTTCGGAAATTGCATGTGTTGGAAATTGCATGTGACTTCAGACTTAAGTCCTACAATGTTGTGATATGATTTCGGAGTGATATTGGAAAACAGTTGTGATGAATCATGGTTTATTGTGTTTTAAAAACGGTTTTGGGTTTAAAGACCCGGTTGATGGTTGGATCTGGTTTTGGGTTTAAAGACCCGGTATGTTGATGTTGGGGGCGGGCCCGAAAATTGAGTTTAAAGACTTGTGAGTTTAAAGACTCGAATATTATGATACCCCCGAGGCCTACTAATCGTGTTTTGAGTTTAAAGACTCGTTGATATCCCGAGAAGGCCTAATGTTGAGTTTAAAGACTCGGATGGATCCAACGGCATAATCATGATTATTGATTTGCGTTTTACTTGATTTGTGCAAATAATATTTCAAAATGACGGTTTCTGGAATCTGGTATTATTAAATGGTTTTACATGAGTTATGACGATCCTTGTAACGTTTTTCATGTGTTTCGGAAAAAGAGTTTTCAAAAGTTTAATACACAATTTTGAATATTTGGTTATGCATGCGGATTACAAAACTGGAGGGCGAACCCGATTTCGGAAAAACTGTTTTTCCTGTTAAACTTATGTTTCGGTCCACTCACACCTTGATGTTTTAAATTCCCTCCAGGTCATGGTACAAGCGTGGGGGCAAGCGCCGAGGCAGAGGCGGAGGCATAAAGTTTTCCGTGCGGAGTAGTTAGTTCACAGAGTAGGACTTGTTCTTTAATTTGTTTTGTAATATTGCTCTGTGAAACTGTGGCCTTGACGTCCAGTCGGATGTATTTGTTTAATCTCCCTGGTCTGACAATGGGTGTGTTGTAATTTTAACTAGTTTTCCGGTCTTTTGGGTTCGATTGTCAGACGGGAGCAGGATGCTTCCCGATTATCGAGGCGATAATCGGGGTGGGTCCTGTCAAAATACCCTCGATAGCCAGTCATCTCCACATGACTACCGACCAACGGTCATTGCTATCGAGATCTGTATCCACACATCACACTACTACCCGGTCTAACTCGAGATTCCATAATTTATCTCAGAACCGTATCCGTAGATCGAATCCCATAGTTCTGACTAGACTCACTAGAGTCATCCACATGGTCATCCATGACCTCAGCCGCTCGTCGCAGCACAAGTTCCCATCCACTAGTCACAATTAAGGTTTACCTTTTTAATCCATCATACACTAGGATTCCACAATCACACCCTATGGTTCCACCGAACCCAACAACTCTCTGTAATATAAAATTCACAACCTGACCGACCCCACGGTCTAGACTTCGTATAGACGTCAAATCCAAACCTACCATCAACTCAATGTAGGTTCCACCACTAAGGTCATTGGCCAACTCCGATGTACCAACATCCCTCGCACGAGCAACCACCACTAGGGTTCACATTTTAGACCATTACTCAAATGAGGTTCCCCGAACCTGGCTGCACCTGGCAGCACAACAATCCAATATCACATGATCGAACCGACGGTCCCAAAATACCAGTTCATCACAATCAACCCCACTTGGGTTGAATCACATTAACGCACGGCGTATCGGGCCAAACACACTCTATCCGCGATTAAATCAAAAAACTATCTATCAGGTTGATAATGAATTGCAGCCCAATGAGACATCACACCCTCGACCTGTGCGCACAAAAAGAGCAACCCTGCTCTGATACCAAGTTGACAAGACCCATCCCAATCCCCCCGGGAATACCGTAGAATGTGCCCTGCTCCCGTCCAACAAGGGGTGTCAGACAAGGGATAACCAACAGTCACTGCCCAAATGGGGCTTCCAGAGTGCGCAAGGATCGATGGAGGAGGCGTGCAATGTCCCAGTCTCTACTGTAGTCGCATCCGTGATCAACCTGAACGACATTAAAAACCAAAAGCTGTGAGTGGACGAAAATCATTAAGTTTAGTAAACACAGTTATAAGACATTTATGCCCTCCAATAAAAACGTATGCATGCCACGAAAACCAGTAACCAAAACGTTTGTCCAACCAAGCCATTAGGGCCTTAGCCCAAAAACCGTTAACTTAAAACCAAGTGTGGGAACTCAGCCCAAAACAGTGGAATGCCACCACCAGACATATTAAAACCATGTGGTCCACCGCCCAAAGCCATAAATATAAATCCATAAATCCAAAACCATTTAGGGTCCCCGACCCGACATACCATTTCATAACCAATAATCCATTTTTACCATATAACACATATCCAACCGATAAGCCATTTTATAGATTCATTAATCCATATTTACCATTACCATCACCAGCATCCCTGATGCTTAGCGTCCCAGACGCTTGACGTCCCTGACGTCATATCTCACGGTATAATAAGCAACGCGTGCTGCCCGGGGTCTCTCCGGGTCAATATCTTTGACATCATAGATGTCTGACGTCCCAGACATCAATCATAGCAATCCTGCTCCTGAGTCATTATACGGTCCGGTAACTCGGTACAATAACCCCTCGCAGGCAATGCACCGTGACTTCCCTAGTGTCCCAGACACCTGGAGGAGACCATCATATATCCTCGTATCCAGATGGTATATGGAAACAGTTTTATTAAATCATTTCACAACATTACAATGGGCCATGCCCGAAATCGCCATAAAACATCACAATTCCATTTAGGGTCCCTGACCCGAAATCACATTTATTAACATAGGGTCCTAGACCCGAAATCATAACTCACAATCACCATCATAGAAATCACGTATATAAAACATATAAAACATTTAAGCATGCATAGGATTTATAAAACCAAAGTCCACTCACAGACCGTTTTAACGGTATGCCTCGATACGCGTGCCATCGGCCCTCCCGGGCCTCACCACTATCACCGAGACTCCCAATCCTGTCCAAATCACATTAGAGGGTCACTAACCTCTTCATTAACATCCTATCAAAGTCCCGTAATTTTTCCGAATTTCTAACTATTTTAAACATGTTTTAAAACCTTCGGACGTCCCGAACAATATCGAGACGGTGTCCGATCGACACGAAACCAATCCCAAAATGTTCGTTACATTAAATAGGACAGAAGTCATGTTGACCTCACCTCGAGATTCGTACCCATGCCCCGTCACGCGCTGCCGTGAGTGGCTGCGCGTGAAACCTAAGCGCCTGCTACAGTAACCTGCACAGTAGTCTTCTTCGCCCGTTTGTCTGATAAACGGGTCATTTTGCCCGCGAGACGACTCGGTTCCAATCCTATCAATTCAGCCTTAATCACATCAATTGATCATTCAATTAGCTTCCACTTAAGTTCAATTAGAGTTCTGAATCGTTGATTACACAAAAACTTACCTACAATCCCACGACTCGACTATGATCCACGAAGAACAACCGTCATTGTTCATTCACGGAATTCCGTCAATGGCTGCTGATTTCTTCCAATTGATGCATCCAGAAGCATCACTGGATCATGAGAGACAGTTCCACTTGATCAATTTCGTCGTTTGATCACTAAATGATCACGACACCATCTCGAATTTCTTCCTCTGTCACCAAGCTTGTTCAGAGCCCAAAAGCCATCGATTTCTTTCGTTCTTTCGACGATTCTGATCGTAGTGATCTCAGGAAGCTGAATGTGAGCTCCATTTCGATCCTCAGGGCCTAACACTCGACATTTGAATTTTCCCCCCAAATCCTTCAATTTCGAATTCCGGTCATACTACCCAATCTCAGCCCCTCGTGTTTTCCCCATCTAAATCAGTCTCTCCAAGCCTTCCATTTTCTCTCAAGAACAGCCAAGGAAGGAGGCCAATTCTCCCAGCTCTCAAACTCAGTTTGTGTTGCTCACTGTGTAAGGAAAACAAAGAAGAAGAAAATGGTTGATTTAGTATAATTAATTATAATTAACAATTAATTAAACATCATGATGATGTTGGGAGGGAAAAATGGATCAGATGTTTGGTCTTAGATTAGGGGATGGGTGACACTTGTCACTCATCCAGGTGTGCACATTCAACGGTTACTATTCATTATTATAATATTATTTTAATCGGAGCCTCGGTTCGTTAATTCGTTCCCGTGACCATAACTTCGTCGTCGAATCTCCGATTTCGGCATGCCGCCTGTCAACGGATTCGTATCGACGAGAGCTACGTAACGGTCCTTGGCCCTCGCCCATCGGACCTCCAGGTCAAAAAGTCAACATTTAACCCTTATTACTCGAAATTACCAAAATACCCCTAAACTTCCGATTGTCATAACTTCCTCCTCGAATGTCGGAATCGAACGTGCCACCTGTCTATGAACTCGAGACGTCCCGAACTACGTCACGGTCATCGGTCAAAATTCGTTTGATCGCCCGATCAAAAAGTCAACATTTTACCCACGACCAAGGGCAAAAAGGTCATTTTGCACATTTTGTCCGATTTCGCCCTACTAACCACCGATCGACCTCAATAATCAAGATTAGTCACTAATCTAATCCCGGAATTCGGGACGGGTCGTTACACGACGGATGTGACCGGTGAGGGTAATGGATGGATAGTTATCAGATGCGTTCAGAACGATGTGGTTGATGGGACTCTTAGCAGAGTCAGTTTTAGGTATTGGAGACTCTAGTGATGATACGTACCGAGGATGATACCGATGAGTACGGCTTGTGAGTTGGACGTGTACTGTTACACGTGTATTCTCGTGTACATGCAGCGATCCAAGTCGAGGGACATAATTGGATTCCACAATTTGGTTGTGGAATCGGGTTGATTCAAATTTCGAGGACGAAATTCTTTAAGGGGGAAGATTGTGACGACCCGTCCCGAGTTAGCGGGATTAATTAAGAATTTATGACGGATTAGCGAGGCTAATCATGGATTAGACGAGGATTAGCAGATGAGCAGGGCGAAATGACGATTTTGCCCTTGGAATGGGTGAATCGTTGACCTTTCGTTCAAGCTGGAAAATGGAATTTTTCCGATGACTGTGATGTAGTTTAGGACGTAACGAGTTCATAGACAGGTGGCACGCTCGATTCTGACATTCGAGGAGGAAGTTATGACGTTCGGAAGTTCGAAGGTAATTTGGTAATTTGGGCAAAAAGTTGACTTTTGACCCGGGAGGTCCGATGGCCGAGGGCCGAAGACCGTTACGTAGATCCCGACGATACGAATCTGTAGATAGGCGGCACGTCAAATTTGGACGTTCGACAGAAAAGTTACGGTTCACGGAAGTTCTGAGGAACTATTTACGACGACACGTTTTACGAGGTAAAAAGTGAAGTTTTGTCTTTTGTGGGCTCAGTTACTTTTCAGTGGGCCAATGGATGAGTGACAAGTGTCACCCATCCACTGGCCCTTCCTTTACATTCATGCATATCATCCCCATTCCCTTGTTCGTGCAACCAAACCCGTCCAAACCAATCTCACTCCCACCCAAACCGATCCAATCCAAACACCCACTGATCATGCCTGAGAGACCAGAGAGGGTTGAGAAGGCTGTGGATGATGGTGGCTGACCTGGACAGCGCCGCCGTGGGCGGCTGAGCCCAAAACCCGAACAGGTACCGGACTAGGCCCATTTTAATTTCTATTTTGATTTTGTTGTTATGGTTACTTTTGGGTGCCTAGGAGATGATTGTTAGGTTGCTAGGATAGTTCTGAGAGGATTTGGAAGGTGGTTGGACGGCTGTGGAAGCCTGGGAAGGTTTTGGAAAAACAGGACCGTGAGGTTCTTTTCGAACCTTGGGTTTCGGGTAGATTTTTCATAGGTTTAGTGATTGGATTGGTTAGGAAACTTGAAAAGAGGAATTTTAGGATTGAAATGGAGGAAAATGGACGAGAAATGAGTGAGGAAATAAGCCGGACCGATAACGCCGGTCTAGGAAAACCAGAGGACCGAACCGGCTGGTCTGAACCGGGCTGGAGCTCAGTGACTGTAACAACCCGTCCCGAGAATAGGGATAAGTGGAGTGATTAAGGTGTGATTAGTAAGATTAATCAAGGGTTAGGTGGTCCCGAGGGGTCCGGGAACTTAGGATGACGATTTTGCCCCTGGGTCGGGCAGAAATGTTGACTTTTATTTCGGGTGGTCAAATGGGAGTTGACCAGTGACCAGGACGTAGTTGAGGACGTTACGAATCCATAGGCAGGTGGCACGCCTGATTCCGACATCCGAGGAGGAAGTTGTGATGTTCGGAAGATTGAGGGCATAATCGTAATTAGGGGGAAAAGTTGACTTTTTGAATAATTGAGGTTTGGTAGGTTGACCTAGGAGGGTTAGATAGTTCTTGTCGTCCTGAGTTCGATGACAGGCGGCACGTATTCATCGGACTTACGAGGCGAGAGTTACGGGTCTAGGAAGTTTCGGTAAAACCGTAAAAATGTGTTAAAAAGAAGGGTATTTTGGTCATTGGGGCACATTGGGATTTGTGCACAGAAGAAAGGAATGGACGGCTGGGATTAGGCCATGTGGGAGTGTGTGGAGTGGATGGTGACACATGGCATGTGTGTAGAGGATTCTGGGAGAATCCTGTGTGGTCTCAGCCCAAATAATTGGGGTGCAACCGTGCAGTCCTTCGACAAACACAGAGAAACAGAGTGAGTTTGTGAGGAGGAATTGAGGACTGATCGTGGCTGGTGACGAGTTTTGGTGAGTGAGGGAGGAACGGGAGATTGAAAGGGAGTTGCTGATCGGGTTTTGGTGGTGTAATTGTGCACGGCGGCACGGCGGAGGTGCGGAGAAGTTTTGACGGAAACAGGGAGGCCGTGAGTTCGAGGTGGTGGCTACGCCGTGAGGTGACTCAAACCAAGGCAGGGGAAGCTGCAGGAGGTTGCAGGGAGACTAACGACCACCGTGGAAGGCGGCAGTGCGCACGGCGGAGCTGCAATCGAAGGTGAGATCTTTTGCTCTGTTTTTCCCGTGCTGCTCAATTTGAAAGTTGTGAGGTTGGGCTTAGAGTCGAGAGGAATGGAGGTCAGGGTGAGGTTCAGAGGGGTCCTAGGCGTCGACTAGGATGGCCGCCGTGACGGGGGTGTACACGGCGGAGGTTAGCACGACGGGGGTACCTGTATGCTCTGTTTTGCCGTGATGTTCAAACGGCTAGTCGAGACGATTGGGGTTGAGTCGAAGGTCTAGGCGAGTTGGGTTAGGTTCAGTGAGGTTCAGGGCAGAGTTTGGTGAAGCCACCGTGAAGGGTGGTGAGCTGGGTGGCTGGATCGTGAAACAGGGGTTGTTGGCCGTCTGGTTTCGAGCTTCAGTCGACGGGATTGAGGCGGTGTCGAGGTCTGAGGAGCTGTGGAATGGTTATATTGGAACTGGACGAAGCTTTAGGTGAAGAAAGGGAAGGAAATCGTGCAGGTACGGCGGAGAACCGTTGACGCCGGTTCAGCTGTAGCCTACTGTGTTGAACCGGGTCGACGTGAGGTTGAAGGTGTACTGTAGCTGGTGCGTGGGGCCACGCGCAGCCACTTTGGGCGGCGCGTGGGGGCGCGTGCGGCGGCGGATGGGAAAACGGTCAACATAGTTTTTGGTCTAGGAGTCATGGTGAGTTCAATGGAGTTGGTTTCGAGTCACTCGGAAGTCGTTTGAGTTGAGTTCCGCGAGGGTGAAAGTTTAGGGTCCCGGGTTCTTATGTTTAGGATTCGGGGAATTTTGAGGGAATTTAGGTGAACTTTCGTAGACGTACTAGTAACGTAATTTGGCGGTGTTTGACAGGATCGGGATTTCCCGAGGAAGCCGAGGAACGGGCTGGACGTTCGGGACGCGAGTAGGGCTCAGTATTGTGAGTGGACCCTTTCTCTAAACTCGAACATGCATAACTGTTTTCTATAATTGTTTTATGGTTTTAATCTTGATTATCGAATATGTTTGGTCGGTTTTGCATTATTACACGTTTTTCGAGAAAAAGACGGTTTTGGCACGGTTTTCGAGAAAATGTTGGTTTTCGGATTTTGATGCCACATTTGGGGATTTCCACCGATAAAGGTTTTCTACTAATGATATATGGGTTATGAAATGTGATTTGTGATTACATGGGGTTTTGGTATGAAAATGGATATTTTCCGGATTTGGGTTCGGAATGACGGTTCTGAATGCCGGAAGGGCTTCGGACCAGTGATTTCGGATTCAGGTTTGGATATGGATTGGTAAATGGTTTTCAAATGGTTTTGGGATTGGATTTGCTGGATCTGGATATTGGGTTTAAAGACCCGGATATATGTGACGGGGGACCGGCCGGATTGGGTTTAAAGACCCGGATTGAGTTTAAAGACTCGGGAGTTTAAAGACTCGGATATATATTGATTTTCCCCCGTAGGCCTTGAGTTTAAAGACTCGGGAGTTTAAAGACTCGGATATGATTAAGGCCTGGATTGAGTTTAAAGACTCGGGAGTTTAAAGACTCGGATAGGTCCAGCAGGTTTGATCGAGAAAATGATGATTTGGTGGTTATGGTTTTGATACGGTTTCTGATACTCATATTATGGTTTCTTATGGTATTTTATAGTGTTTCTGTTTCTTATGATGTTAAGAATGATTCTTTATACATGTGTTTATAACTGTTGGTTATGCATGTGGTTTCAAAACGGAGGGTTTAACTCGGGTTTTCTTATAAAATGGTTTTGAACTTTTGTACCTTTTGGTCCACTCACATTTTCTGTTTTAATTGCCCTCCAGGCTGTGGAGCAAGCGTGGGGTCTTGACGTCGAGGCAGAGTCTGAGGCATAGAAGTGACGTGAGGGTTCCCAGAGTAGAGTAAAGGCTTCTGTGTGCGTGTAGTTATCGGCTTTATTTCCTTTGTATGTTCTGTAAATGCTACCTTCGGGACTTTGTGTCTAATTACTCCTGCGTTTGACTGGTTAGAATGCGAGTGAGTTTTACTTGAGTTTTGCATCGGGGAGTCAGACGGGAGCGGGATTTACCTCGGGTTTCGGGGTGAAACCGGGGTGGGTCCTGACAATTGGTATCAGAGCATAGGTTTGTCGAGTTTGTTGGGTCTGTCGGTTGTGAGGTTGTGTTTCAGTTGTTTGACTACTTCTATGCCTCTTTCAGTGTGCGGTTGACGATGCCTCCGAGACGTAGACCCTCTCCACAACCTGAAGAAGTAGCAAGAGAGACGGAGAGTGCCACGATTGAGCGAGCCCAGCGGCTCGGGGCTACTACTTTTAGTGGTGGGGCTGATCCTGAGGAAGCCCAGAGGTGGATTACTAGACTGGAGCGGATTTTTGCGGTGATGCATTGTCCGCCGGAGGAGCGAGTATTGTTGGCTGCATTTTTACTGGATGGTGCGGCGTACGAGTGGTGGTATACCCTCGAGTTGTCCGGTTGGGATGTTCACAGTGTGACCTGGGAGATGTTTAGGGAACGGTTTCTGGAACAGTATTATCCTCGTTCTTTCCGGGATGCCAAGGAGGCAGAGTTTTTGCATCTCCAGCAAGGGAATATGACAGTGGCAGAGTATGAACGGAAGTTCCAGATGTTGTCTCGGTTTGCTCCTGCCTTTGTGGCCACTGAAGCCGAGAAATGCCGTAGGTTTGAGTTGGGTTTGCGAGGTGAGATTCGAGCCGTAGTGACAGCTGGATCTTTTGCTACCCTCCGAGATCTGTCGGATGCTGCGGTGCGAGTTGAGGCTAGTTTGCCGGTGCGACGCCGGGAACCTTCTATTCCTGGAGCTTCGAGCCAGCGGACACCGAAAAGAGGTAACTTCGGTGGATCGTCCTCGTCGGGCGATGATCGTTTTGGTAGGCCTGGCAGTGCCCAGAGTTCAGGATTTGGGGGTTATCGAGTACCGCCGACTCCGCAAGCGAGTGCGACGTCGGTAGCATCCACGGGGAGACCGAGCAGTGGACCAGGCTGGAATGTGTGTTTCTACTGCGGGGAGCGAGGTCATTTTCGACGTGAGTGTCCACTGTTGCCACAGGAAGGTGGTGTAGGCAGAGGAGTAGCGGAGTCCGGACAGAGTACAGCATCAGGGACAGCGGGCACTAGAGGAGGTGGTGGCACAGCCACGAGTAGTTCGAGGGGTCGTGGTAGAGCGTCAGGATCTCAGGCCCGGGTGTTCTCGATGACTCAGCAGGAGGGTCAGTCGATACCAGATACGGAGACAGGTACTTGTTTTACTTTTGGTTGTCCTGTTGGTTTGGTTGTTGGATCCCAGGGTAGAGTCTAGGAGTTCGCCTAGAGGACTAGGAGTGTACAGTAAGTTCCGTAGGAGGGTGACGGAAGGTATAGGAAGGGAGTGACTATAACTGATCGATTGGAGACTGTGGAAGGAGAGAACCCACAAGCTAGAGTTTGCCTTTTGGACTTTGTGGAGTTAGTCCGACCGTGGCCGGAGTAGTAGCCGAGGGAGATGGGTGGTCGTATACGAGGATGTACTCTATGACTTCTGTCGGGTATTGTGACATGAGGTATTGTATAATACCTTTGTTTTCTGTTCATAGAGTTTCCCTTGCGTACACCATGTAGTTGTTACAAGCTAGGGTTGGCTGTGGTGACAGTAGCTGGGGTTGGAGTGAAATACCCAAGGTGGAGATGATAGACAGAAAACCTAGGAGAAGTTGTTGTTGATCTGTTGTTGATTCCGGGTAGGAGACCCTAGGGGTCGGGAACTAGCTGTGGAATTTCGGGGACGAAATTCTTTTTAGGTGGGTAGATTGTAACAACCCGTCCCGAGAATAGGGATAAGTGGAGTGATTAAGGTGTGATTAGTAAGATTAATCAAGGGTTAGGTGGTCCCGAGGGGTCCGGGAACTTAGGATGACGATTTTGCCCCTGGGTCGGGCAGAAATGTTGACTTTTATTTCGGGTGGTCAAATGGGAGTTGACCAGTGACCAGGACGTAGTTGAGGACGTTACGAATCCATAGGCAGGTGGCACGCCTGATTCCGACATTCGAGGAGGAAATTGTGATGTTCGGAAGATTGAGGGCATAATCGTAATTAGGGGGAAAAGTTGACTTTTTGAATAATTGAGGTTTGGTAGGTTGACCTAGGAGGGTTAGATAGTTCTTGTCGTCCTAAGTTCGATGACAGGCGGCACGTATTCATCGGACTTACGAGGCGAGAGTTACGGGTCTAGGAAGTTTCGGTAAAACCGTAAAAATGTGTTAAAAAGAAGGGTATTTTGGTCATTGGGGCACATTGGGATTTGTGCACAGAAGAAAGGAATGGACGGCTGGGATTAGGCCATGTGGGAGTGTGTGGAGTGGATGGTGACACATGGCATGTGTGTAGAGGATTCTGGGAGAATCCTGTGTGGTCTCAGCCCAAATAATTGGGGTGCAACCGTGCAGTCCTTCGACAAACACAGAGAAACAGAGTGAGTTTGTGAGGAGGAATTGAGGACTGATCGTGGCTGGTGACGAGTTTTGGTGAGTGAGGGAGGAACGGGAGATTGAAAGGGAGTTGCTGATCGGGTTTTGGTGGTGTAATTGTGCACGGCGGCACGGCGGAGGTGCGGAGAAGTTTTGACGGAAACAGGGAGGCCGTGAGTTCGAGGTGGTGGCTACGCCGTGAGGTGACTCAAACCAAGGCAGGGGAAGCTGCAGGAGGTTGCAGGGAGACTAACGACCACCGTGGAAGGCGGCAGTGCGCACGGCGGAGCTGCAATCGAAGGTGAGATCTTTTGCTCTGTTTTTCCCGTGCTGCTCAATTTGAAAGTTGTGAGGTTGGGCTTAGAGTCGAGAGGAATGGAGGTCAGGGTGAGGTTCAGAGGGGTCCTAGGCGTCGACTAGGATGGCCGCCGTGACGGGGGTGTACACGGCGGAGGTTAGCACGACGGGGGTACCTGTATGCTCTGTTTTGCCGTGATGTTCAAACGGCTAGTCGAGACGATTGGGGTTGAGTCGAAGGTCTAGGCGAGTTGGGTTAGGTTCAGTGAGGTTCAGGGCAGAGTTTGGTGAAGCCACCGTGAAGGGTGGTGAGCTGGGTGGCTGGATCGTGAAACAGGGGTTGTTGGCCGTCTGGTTTCGAGCTTCAGTCGACGGGATTGAGGCGGTGTCGAGGTCTGAGGAGCTGTGGAATGGTTATATTGGAACTAGACGAAGCTTTAGGTGAAGAAAGGGAAGGAAATCGTGCAGGTACGGCGGAGAACCGTTGACGCCGGTTCAGCTGTAGCCTACTGTGTTGAACCGGGTCGACGTGAGGTTGAAGGTGTACTGTAGCTGGCGCGTGGGGCCACGCGCAGCCACTTTGGGCGGCGCGTGGGGGCGCGTGCGGCGGCGGATGGGAAAACGGTCAACATAGTTTTTGGTCTAGGAGTCATGGTGAGTTCAATGGAGTTGGTTTCGAGTCACTCGGAAGTCGTTTGAGTTGAGTTCTGCGAGGGTGAAAGTTTAGGGTCCCGGGTTCTTATGTTTAGGCTTCGGGGAATTTTGAGGGAATTTAGGTGAACTTTCGTAGACGTACTAGTAACGTAATTTGGCGGTGTTTGACAGGATCGGGATTTCCCGAGGAAGCCGAGGAACGGGCTGGACGTTCGGGACGCGAGTAGGGCTCAGTATTGTGAGTGGACCCTTTCTCTAAACTCGAACATGCATAACTGTTTTCTATAATTGTTTTATGGTTTTAATCTTGATTATCGAATATGTTTGGTCGGTTTTGCATTATTACACGTTTTTCGAGAAAAAGACGGTTTTGGCACGGTTTTCGAGAAAATGTTGGTTTTCGGATTTTGATGCCACATTTGGGGATTTCCACCGATAAAGGTTTTCTACTAATGATATATGGGTTATGAAATGTGATTTGTGATTACATGGGGTTTTGGTATGAAAATGGATATTTTCCGGATTTGGGTTCGGAATGACGGTTCTGAATGCCGGAAGGGCTTCAGACCAGTGATTTCGGATTCGGGTTTGGATATGGATTGGTAAATGGTTTTCAAATGGTTTTGGGATTGGATTTGCTGGATCTGGATATTGGGTTTAAAGACCCGGATATATGTGACGGGGGACCGGCCGGATTGGGTTTAAAGACCCGGATTGAGTTTAAAGACTCGGGAGTTTAAAGACTCGGATATATATTGATTTTCCCCCGTAGGCCTTGAGTTTAAAGACTCGGGAGTTTAAAGACTCGGATATGATTAAGGCCTGGATTGAGTTTAAAGACTCGGGAGTTTAAAGACTCGGATAGGTCCAGCAGGTTTGATCGAGAAAATGATGATTTGGTGGTTATGGTTTTGATACGGTTTCTGATACTCATATTATGGTTTCTTATGGTATTTTATAGTGTTTCTGTTTCTTATGATGTTAAGAATGATTCTTTATACATGTGTTTATAACTGTTGGTTATGCATGTGGTTTCAAAACGGAGGGTTTAACTCGGGTTTTCTTATAAAATGGTTTTGAACTTTTGTACCTTTTGGTCCACTCACATTTTCTGTTTTAATTGCCCTCCAGGCTGTGGAGCAAGCGTGGGGTCTTGACGTCGAGGCAGAGTCTGAGGCATAGAAGTGACGTGAGGGTTCCCAGAGTAGAGTAAAGGCTTCTGTGTGCGTGTAGTTATCGGCTTTATTTCCTTTGTATGTTCTGTAAATGCTACCTTCGGGACTTTGTGTCTAATTACTCCTGCGTTTGACTGGTTAGAATGCGAGTGAGTTTTACTTGAGTTTTGCATCGGGGAGTCAGACGGGAGCGGGATTTACCTCGGGTTTCGGGGTGAAACCGGGGTGGGTCCTGACAGTGACGATGAACAGTAACCTGGCGCGTGAGGCCCACGCGCAGGGCCTGTCTTAGGCGCGTGAGGGCGCTTGTCCAATCCTTTGGGGGAGTGTCCAACATTTGGGGACTGGGTTCGTGTCAATCGGACATTTCGATATAGTTCGGGATGTCCGAAGGTTTAGATTCGCGTTTAAAAATAGTTAGAAAATCGGAAAAATTATGGGACTTCAATGAGAGGTTAATGAGGCTATTAGTAACCTTCTATTACGATTTGGACAGGTTCGAAAATTCCAGAGGCGACGATTGGCACGGGAGACGCTTATGGCATGCGTATCGAGGCGCAGCTTCAGACGGTCTGTGAGTAGACTTGTTTTATGAATTCGATGCATGCATAAATGTTTATAATTGTTTTAGAATATGTTTTGTGATGCCATGAGTGCATTTGTTTGTGGTAGCCTAGGATTTACGTATTTGCACGTATTTCGAATTGGTTTTGGATTTGGAAATATGAAATCGGGCACGAGACCCATTTGATTTACGAACTCTCGGACTTGGATTCCATTTGAGCCATACGATCGGACCGAGGGTCCAGTTAGTTTACGATTCGGGTTTGAGGCCCAGTTAGTGGTACTATCGGGCTTGACTTAAAACTATGCATGCATACAAAAACCAGTTAATTCAAATATAATAAAAACCATTTAGAAACCAAAATCCTTTCCTTCCTCAAATCATTAGGGTCTTAGCCCAAATTCGTAAAACACCAAAATCCGTAAATCCAAATCCATATGGGTCATTGCCCAAATCCATAAACACAAAAATACCATTTCATAAATCCAATAAATCATGTTTACCAAATACCCATCCTCGGCATCTGGGATGCCTAGCGTCCTAGATGCATGGCCTCTCAGACGTCATATCTCATGGTCTAAACAAGGCGTGCTGCCCGGGGTCTTCGGGTCAATCTCTAACAACCCAGATGTCTGACGTCCCAGACGTCTAATCATAGAAATCCAGCTCCTGAATCACTATACGGTCCGGTCGCTCTATGCAATGACCCCTAGCAGGCAATGCGCCGTGACTTCCCCAGTGTCCAAGAAATCTGGAGGAGACCTTCCACATATCCTCATATAAGAATGGTATATGGGAAACATCTTTATAAAATCATTTCAAAACATCTTAAAGGGGCCATGCCCAAAATTTCCATAAAACCATCCAAATCCAGAAAATCCGATTTCTCAAATCCAAATCCATTTTAAGGTGTCCGAACCCGAAATCATATTTATAAACCACAAATGGGACTCATGCCCCAATATTGTACTCAACTGGGCCTCTAGCTCGATCATGTAAATCAAATGGGCCTCCAGCCCGACATTTCATTAAATCAAATGGACTCCCAGTTTGATAGTTTCCAAATCAAATGGGTCTCATGCCCAATTCCATATTTCCAAATACAAAATCATTATATCAAACCATTGTTGAAAACACAAGCACATATAAGTCCAACATAAAACCATACACCTCAAAATACGTGCAAATACGTAAATGCCAAATACCACAAATATACGTATTCAAGGCATTCAAACATAGATATAAAACATATAAAACAATTATGCACGCACCATATTATAAAACAAATGTTCACTCATAGATCGTCCTAGCTGCCTCCTCAATATGCATGCCTTAAGCCTCTATGAGGCTAATCCGCCATCTCTAGGACTTCCAGTCCTATCCAAATCATACCTGAAGGTTACTAACTATCTAAATGAGTCCATAGGATACAACCCCAACACTCTCATAAAAGTAAACATGTTTTGGACACGTTTCCCAAGGTGAAAAACCTCAATTTAACCAACCTAACGATCTCTGATCAACCCGAAACTACCACTATTTCAACCAGATCGTCGAAAACCTAAGAATGACATTGTTCCCACCTCGAAATTTGACCTGACGTGCCCCCACGCGTGTTGTCAACGCAAAAGTCAACGCTCGTGACGTCAGCAACGTCAACGCTGACGTTAGCGATCTTCGATTAATGGCTGATGTCATCACTAACGTCAGCATGACATCATCTGTAATGACCCGGACAGTTGAAAAAGGAAAATTTCGAAAATTTGAATAAAATGACAATTTAGTCCCTAGAATCGGGCGAACAGTTGACTTTTTGTTTGAGCGATCAAACGAACTTTGACCGATGACTGTGACGTAGTTCGGGACGTCATGAGTTCATAAACAGGTGGCACGTCCGATTCCGACATTCGAGGTGGAAGTTATGATATTCGAAAGTTCAAGGGTAATTCGGTAATTTGGTTAAAAGGGGGCAGTTTGTTGACTTTTCAAAAGACCTGGACTTTTCACAAAATTCGAAGACCGTTGGGAAAGTCTCGAGACGCTGAGTCCGTAGACAGGCGGCGCGCGTCAATTGGAGTTCGGACGACCAAGTTACGGGTCCAGAAGTGTGAAGGGCATTTTGGTAAATTGTCAAAGTAGGGGCTAAATGGTAAATGGCCAATTGATTAAGGAATGGGACGGCAATTGGGCTGATTCATGCCATGGGATGCCACCCAATGACATCTGTCACTTTGATGAAGCAATGATTGGCACAAGGAAGTGTGTGTTAGTGTGTTTTGGAACAGGTGCACAGTAGGAGGATTGGAAATTGAAGCTGAGTAGGTATTTCTGAAATGCAAAACAGAGACTGAGGAACATTTTCTTGATTGACCTTCCCAAGAGTGAATTGAGAGAAAGTGAGAACTAGAAAGGAATTAAGGGAGGAAGAGTAAAGTTTTGAGATTGAGAGAGGAAGAAAAGTGATGAAAATGGTGAGAGGAGAGTTCAAAATCCGAAACGGGTTCTTGAGAGAGTGTGAATTCGATTTCGAATTGTAGGCCAGCCCAAGGCAAATTAAGGCTTCATTGAGTTCTCGGGGATCAATTCAAGTCGATCTAGTGCAAGAAAGAAGAGAATTGATGCTGTTTTGGCTTCGAAAGGACTTGGTGACAGAGAGGAAAAATCAAGCTTTGAGTCGTGTAATTGGGGGTAAGTTTTTATGAAATTGATTACAAAATCATCCTTGGAGTAAGCCTACGATGCTCCCTAACTAATTTTTTGAAGAAATAAGTGACTGTTTGATGAACTGGGACGATAAACTTTCATTAGAGCTTGAATTCAATTGAGTTAGTTTGAGGTAGTGACGACTGAAATTAATGTTACAGACCCTTAATTAAGTTGATTGCGACGTTATGTGAGGGTTCAATTGAAGAAAACAAGTTGATATTGGCAGGAATTGAATCGGGTCAAACACGCGGGTCGCAGTCCCGTTTTACAGAGGAGTCGGGCGAGGAAGAAGCACTGTGCAGGTTACTATAGCAGGCGCGTGAACTCACGCGCAGCCACTCACGGCGGCGCGTGGGGGCACATGAGAGGGATTTTCGAGGAAAGTTCAACACGAAACTTGCTCCTTTTAATGTAACGAACATTTTGGCACTAGTTTCGAGGAAATCGGTTATCGTTTCGATAGTGTTCAGTGCGTCCGAAGTTTTCGTATGCGTTTAAAATGCGTATTTAAATCCCGAAAAAATCGGGGAAAATTATACGATGTATATTGGAGTGTTAGTAACCCCCGATATTGATTTTGGACAGGGATTATGATTTCTGGAATTTACGGAAAAACGTGCAGCTCTAAAGCGGGCCGTTTGGACGGTGTGTGAGTGGACTTTGTTTTCTAAACTTCAATGCATGCATAATCATTTTCTATGCTTTATAATTATGTTTCATATGCTTATGCTTATGGTAATTGCGATTTCCGTATTTATACGTATTTCGATATGTAATACGTAATTGCACGTATTTCGAGACTATGATTTCTGCTATGTTTTCATGATGGTTTAATGAATGATTTTATATGAATTGTACGTATCATGTTTTGATGATATTTTGACTATGATTGTGAGTATGATTTACCATTTTGGCACGTATTTTGATAGTGTTACGGATTTGCACGTTTTACGAGATTTCGAGTATGTTGTGGCTTGACCGTGATTTTGGTGATTTGAATTTGGTATTTGAAATATGATTTGATTTCAAAGATTTAAAACTGATTTTGGAAAAAGCGATTTCGGGCTTGATGCCCAGTTCATAAAAGTGGCTTTGATGAACAAGATTTTGGGTTTCGGAAACTTGAATGTGGATTTTCGGATTTGGGTTCGGGATGATGGTTCCGGATGCCGGCTTATGAAATCATTATTGAGAATTCAGATTTGGGAATGGCTGATAGATATGATTTGGGATTTGAATGTGAAATTCGGACATGAGTTCCATTTCGATTAAGTGTGATCTTGGATTTGACTTGGGAAATTGGTTTACGATGGATTCTGGTTTTGTTGTGATTTACAAATGGTTTTGGGTTTAAAGACCTGGTACTATTGTTGGATCATGTTTTGGGTTTAAAGTCCCGGTCGATTGATGACGGGGGAGGGCCTTTGATTGGTATGTTTTGAGTTTAAAGACTCGGTTATCGTGATATCCCCCGAGGCCTATCGATTGTGTTTTGAGTTTAAAGACTCGTTGATATCCCAGGAAGGCCTGATATATGTGAGTTTAAAGACTCAGTGATTGAAATCCAGCAAACTGATTGGCTTGTAATTTACTGTGGATTTATGATGTTTTCGGATGTGTTGGGCAGTGGCCCGGTTTATGTGTCTTGATGGGTTATTGGACTATCTTCTTGTACTTGGATTTGACTTATGATTTTGGGCTGAGGCCTTGTGTTTATGATTGCTGGCTAAGACCCGAAGGTTAAGAAAAGGAAATTGATTTTGATTTCCATACAAGGTTTTCTTATATTGGGAATGAAAGGGATTGTGAAATGATTTTCGAATGCATGCACTGGTTTTACACGGAGGGTAGAATGTCTTTTCTGTAACATGTTTTAGAATTGATTTATTTTCGTCCACTCACACCTTTTGTGTTTTTATTGACCCTACAGGTCGTGGCGCGATAATCGAGGCTGATTAGGAGGTGGAGGCATGAGTGGGCACAGGTATGGTTATCCCTTGTTTGGCAAGTGATAAGGGTAACTTTGGAACTTCAGTCGACGTCAGATCTGACATTGCCACGTGTTAGCCTGCCACTAGTCCACGTCACTGACATGTCACTAACACGTGGAAACCTGTGATTGGGCCACGTCCCTAACATGTCAGTGTTGACTAGGAACTAACATGTCACACGTGTCGACATCCCATAAGCTTACCTCTGACAACTATCAGATGATGACATCACCCGTTGATGTCATCATCATCCCTGACCTCCAACCAAGTCAATCCGACCACCTGCAACTGGGTCGCACAGACCCGCGACTCGACCCAGCTCCCATTTCTTCAATTCGAACCCAAATTTCATCCTGTTTGTTCCTACATCATCGTCCTTCCATTCCCAATCGATCAACCTACATAAAACCATGAAATAAAGCCTAGAAATTACCTGTTTGAATGGGAACAGTAATCGTGGATTTCAAATGGGTTTTCCGGTCAGCTTCGGTCACCACCATCCTGAATTCCAAGCCCAATCGACTCACCTCACCTCCGAGAACCTCGTCCCAGCCACCAAATCGATCAGAAATCGTCGAAACCAAAGCTACCATTTTCGAACAAAAAATTGAGCTCACGGGGTTTCCTTACCTTCGTCGTCGTTGCTCCGCCGTGGCCACCGTCCTGATCGTCTCGACATCCTCTCCAACTTCCGTTCAAGGTTCACAAGCAAAGGATGAGGATTGAGGGTAGTGGGTATGGGATTGGGTGTACGGGTTTGGGTTCATGGCTAAGGGAATGAAACACAAAATGAAGATAATGATTGATAAGCCTGAGGGTAAACCCAAAATATTGGGGTCTGGTCCTATAAGATGGGTGACACTTGTCTCTCATCTAATGGGTCCTTCCAGATTCTTCCCCAATTAAATCATGCTGTGAATAGTATCGTAAAACTTCCTAGACCCATAACTTTCCCGTTGAACGTCCGATTTCGACGTGCCACTTGTTTACAGACTCGTAACGACTAAATCTACGTCCCGGTCATCGGTCAATGTCAATTTGACCGCCCGGGTTAAAATTCAACATTTTACCCATTTCCAAGGGAAAATCGTCATTTCCAAGATTGGAATTTTGAACCAATTAGTCAAGCTAATCCGTGATTACTCACTAAACTAATCCTGAAATTCGAGACGGATCGTTACAAACCTCCCCCCTTAAATAATTTCGTCCTCAAAATTCCAACTACCCCAAGTCCACATCCAACTGTTGAAATCCACATCCTAAGTAGGAGTCCACAATTTAACCACACCTTCTAAGCTGATACCACCTGAGAACGCTGACTCAAACGACATTCTCAAAGGTTCCCATTTCCACCTCTAACTCGTGGAAATCAAAACTGCCTCACACTTGGGCTTGCCATTTAATGTACACCACCTGCCAATTCTGTTATTATACTGATACCTCCCCAAAACTGTCACTGCTGGACAATACTACCTTTGTATCAGAGCTCCAACTGTTTTGTTGCAAAAGTGGCTTCCCCTATCACTAGTCGTTACTCAAGGCATACCAAATCAAGAAAATATATTAGTGCAAAGGAAAGCTGCAACAACTTTAGAATCATTAGTATATGTGGCTTTGGCTTCCACCCATTTTGAGACATAATTGATAGCAAGAAGTATATATCAAAACAAAAAGAAGAAGGGAATGTTCCCATGAAGTCTATGCCTCATACATCAAAGAGTTCAACCTGAAGGAAAAATGCTTGGGGCATTTGTTCTTTAGGTCCTAGATTACCAAATGTTTGACATCTATCACATGTAACAAAAAATGCATGAGCATCACAAAATAAAGAAGGCCAAAAGAAACCTGAATCTAACACCTTATGGGCAGTTTTCTTGAACCAAAATGTCTCCCACATTCTTCAGTATGAAAAAATGCAAGAATATAATTATGTTCATTATCTGAGACACATCTCCAAATAACTAGATCAGAACATTGTTTCCACAAGTAAGTGTCATCCCATAAGTAAGTTGTAGTATTATGTTTAAGCTTATCAAGTTGATATCTAAGCATGGTACTCGAGAAAGC
Source organism: Prinsepia uniflora (assembly GCA_032719365.1). Lineage (NCBI taxonomy): Eukaryota > Viridiplantae > Streptophyta > Magnoliopsida > Rosales > Rosaceae > Prinsepia > Prinsepia uniflora. The sequence goes on from CM064873.1 coordinate 39,021,365, forward strand.
TTTAGTGACCAAGTAGTGTACAATATCAGGATACCATGTGGTGGCAGAAGTCCTTACTTGGATTCCGAAGAGTTATTCGTCTGGAATGGTCTCGAGTATGATGCCATCCTCCTGATGTTTCACGATTCTAGATAGGTGGACAACAACAACATTCACTACTCCCTTCTTATCCCTTTCCTCAATGTTGAATTCTTAGAGCAAGAGGATCCATCGAATAAGTCTTAGTTTGGCATCCTTCTTGGTCATCAAGTACTTCAAAGCAACATGATCTGTATACACAATAACTTCGGATTTAAGTAAGTAAGAATGAAATTTATTAAGACCAAATATTACCGCAAGTAGTTCCTTTTCAGTGGTTGTGTAGTTCTGTTGAGCATCATCTAATGTCCTAGAAGCATAGTAAATGGCGTAGGGCTTTTTGTCCTTTCGTTGTCGTAGGATAGCTCCTACTACATAGTCAGAGGCATAGCATATGAGCTTGAATGGTGAAAACCAATCTACAACACATAAGATAGGGGCATTGGTGAGTAACTCCTTACGTTTGTCCAATGTTTCTTGGCACTCGACATTGAACACAAAGGGTGTGTCTTTTTGGAGTAGTCGACATAGGGGTCTAGAAATTGATGAGAAGTCTTTGATGAATCACTGGTAGAACCCTGCATGTCCAATGAACGAACGGATCACTCTCACCGAAGTAGGAGAGGGTAAGCACTGCACAAGATGTACTTTAACTCTATCAATCTCTATGACTCTAGCCGATACAATATGTCCTAAAACTATCCCTTGAGTTACCATGAACTGACATTTCTCCCAGTTAAGTACTAACCTAGAATCGACACGTCTTTACAATATAAGTTGAAGGTTTTCTAAGCATGCATCAAAACTATCTCTGAATACACTAAAGTGATCCATGAATACTTCAATAATCTTTTCTACATAATCAGAGAATATGGAAAGCATACAATGTTGAAAAGTACCTATTGCATTGTACAAATCGAATGGCATCCTCCTGTAAGAAAATGTACCAAAAGGGCACGTGACAGTGGTATTTTCTTGGTCTTCCTGAGCGGTGCTTATTTGGTTGTATCTTGAGTATCCATCAAGGAAGCAATAATGGGAGTGTCCTATTAGTCGCTCAAGCATTTGGTCAATGAAGGGCAAAGGAAAGTGGTCTTTCCTTTTGGTGGCATTGAGTTTTCGGTAATCAATGCAAACTCTATGTCTGGTGATGGTTCATTGAGACACTAATTCATTCTCGGCATTCTCTACTACAATTATTCCGGATTTCTTTGGAACAACCTACACAGAAGATGCCCAATGACTATCTGAAATAGGGTAAATAACACAACAATCATAAAGTTTGATTACCTCCTTTTTAACTACCTCCATCATAGGTAGATGGAGTCTCCTTTGTGCTTCCCGAGTGGGTTTGGCATCATCTTCAAGAAGGATACGATGAACACAAGTGATACGGTTAATTTCTTTGATGTCTGCAAGTGTCCATCCAATTGTGGTCTTGTACTTCTTGAGTATAGTTAGAAGTTTTGTCTCTTAATCATTTTTTCAGAGTTGAAGAAATAATGATGGGTAAGGTGTCATTATCATCAAGGAATGCGTACTTCAAATGTTCTGGAAGTACCTTGAGTTCCAATTTAGGGGTTTGGACAACATAGGGAAGCATTTTATTAGTACCAAAAGTAATTGGAATTGGAGGAGGAGGACTTACATATCGTGGCATTTCATTTAGGGCCATGACCGATTCAAGGATTCTGGGTTCAAGGACCTCAGTTAATGCATCGAAGAGGACTTCATTCCTAATTTGGGTCAGTCCGGCTCCTTCTCGAATGGTTATTTCGAGTTCATCATCCTGTATATGGCTCAAGTGTTCCTGCGACATAGACTCAACAAAATGTCAATAGAAAACCAAGCATTAACACTAGTAGTAGGATACCTCATAATTTGGAAGATGTTGAACTCAATCATCTCCCCCATCGAATTCCATGGATAGAAGACCATTGTGGACATCTAGCTTTGTTCTTGCAGTCCGCATGAATGGTCGTCCCAAAAGAAATGGTGTGTTGTCTAAAGGATTCTCATTCATGTCAAGTATATAAAAGTCGGCCGGAAAGATAAGCTAATTGACCTGCACAAGAACATCTTCTACATATCCCCTTGGATATGCGTGAGAACGATCTTCTAATTGAATAATGACATTGACTTTCTTTAATTCACCTAGATTCATTGATGCATATATATGGTATGGCATAACATTGATTGATGCACCTAAATCTAGGATGACATTATCAAAGGACTTGTTACCTATTATGCAGAGAACTGAAAAGCTCTCGGGATCTTTCAATTTTGGTGGAAGTTTTCATTGGATAACTGCAGAAACATTTTTGTTTACCTTAAACACTTCTTTTTCTCTTGTTTTCCGTATTTAAGTGCATAACTCCTTGAGGAACTTGGCATAAGCTGGTACTTGTTTGATGCATTCAATCAATGGTAAGTTCACTTGTACCTCTCGGAATATCTCAAGGATCTCATCATACTTCTCATCCTTCTTAGTTTTTGTAACTGTTCTTGGAAAGGGTGCACGAGACAACAAGGTGTTAGTAGGAATATAATTTAAAGAGATAGAATTATTACCTTTGCTGTGGCTAGATGGTATTGAAATTGGTGTCACTTCCTTGTCTAGGTTCGTGATGGTGATCTTATCATACTCATTTTGAACGAATTCGTCACTTTCCTTCCTATCATCCTTAGAACTTGATTTCAGTCCTTCCTTGGGCATAGGGTCATGTAAAACCTTCCCACTTCGGCATGCTCAAAAACATTGATCTTTGGGTTGGGAACAATTTGTGAAGGCAAACTTCCTTATATCTTTTATTTGGCCCATAAAATCGACAATTTGACCAATTTACTTCTTTATTTCAGAAATGTCACGGCCATGATTGTTCAACATATCCTTTGTTTGCTTTTGGTTTTCCAGAAGGGCTTGAGTGGAAGTGGATAGTTTGGCAAACATCTTATCATAATCCGGGCTAGAGAATGGATGAATCGGAGGAGCTTATTGCATACCCATAGGTTGGTGAGGCATCGACGGTCTTGGCATGAATTGTTGCCGTGAATACCCTTGTGGGTGTTGAGCTGGAATGTTCAAACATCCTTTATTGCTGCTCCATTTGAATCTAGGATGATCACGGTTTCCTTGTCCATTGTTGTTAAAGTTATTGAACCGTTGGCCCCCTTGATATCCTACTAAGGCATTGGCTTGTTCCATGCCATCAATTGGGTTTGTAACTTGAAGTCATTGATCACTTAGGTGTCCGTCCAATTAGCACACGCCACATATAGATCCCTTAGGTTGCATATCCCTTTTGGCTTCTAATTGTAAAGATTGGAGCTTTTCAATCTTTCCATCTAAGACACCCTTGGAATTAATTGCACTTACCCCCTTCTTGTGAGAAATGCCATAGTGGGCATCATATGTGGCCCTACTCTCGAGTAATTGTCTTGCTTCAGGCTTATCTAAGTCCATAAATGCCCCATGTAAAGCTGCATCAAGAAGGTCTCGGTCCATGGGTTTGAGACCATCATACAAATAATTCATTAGGTTAGTCTCCAAGAAATCATGTGAAGGACAAGTAGAATAAAGGACCATGAAACGATCATAGTATGAACCAAAGGTTTCGTCTGGTGCGTGGGTAATGGATGTGATCTCTTGCCTCTTTGAAGTGATCATAGAAGTGGGAAAATACTTGGCCAAAAACTAGTCCGCAAATTGTTTCCAAGTAGTGATATGATTGGTAGGCAAGTTCATGAGCCAAGATTAGGCCCTATCTGCCAAAGAGAAGGGAAAGGCCTTAAGTTGCAGAAGTTCATCATCAGCATCACTTGGTTTCATGCCCTTGCACACTAATTGGAAAGTTCAAGGTGTTTGTTAGAGTTCTCATTAGAAAGGCCATAGAAGGTGGGTAATCTAAGAAGGAATCCACTCTTAAACTCAATGACTGTTTTGTTTTCCTTAGGTAAAGGAAAAACAATACAAGAGGGACCTATGCTCCACTCAGTTGAGCAAGAATGTTGACGAAGAGACTTATGTTCGTTGTTGGCCATCTCAGTTTTGGGTTCATTTTCAAATTGGTGTTTAGGGGAATAAGAAGACTCAAATTCGAAGCCTTCCCCAAAGTTAAGTTCCAAGATGGGTTTTAAGGTAAAATTCCCAAAGTTTCTTAACTTACCTCCCAATTTAGGCTGTGTATTAGAGCTAGAAAAGCGTGGAGATCTGCGAGTTGGAATATGACAGGACCGTCCCCAGAGGAACATTGATAACCGTGCCCGGTCCTGTTCCCGTCTAACAAGTCAACTGAGGTTCCCCTAATTGCCCTCAGTACTTGTCAAACCAAGGATAATTGTACCTGTGCCCACTCATGCCTCCACCCCCCGAATAGCCTCGATCCTCGTGCCATGACCTGAAGGGTCAATAAAAAACACAAAAGGTGTGAGTGGACAAAAACAAATCAGTTATAAAACATGATTACAGAAAGAACATTTCTACCCTCCACGTAAAACCAATGCATGCATTCGAAAACCATTTCACAATCCATTCGATTTCTAGTATAAGAAAACCATGTATGAAAATCAAAGTCATTTTCCTTTTTCTCAAATCTCGGGCCTTAGCCCGAAAATACAAACACGGGGCCTCAGCCCAAAATCACGAATCGAAATCCAAGTACATAACACAACCCAAAAATCCATCAAGCCATATAAACCGAGTCATTGTCCAACACATCCGAAAACATCAGAAATCAATAGTAAATCACAAGTCAGTCAATTTACTAGATCTGAAGTGCGCCCGAGTCTTTAAACTCAAAACTATGCGCATAATCAGGCCTTCCCGGGATATCAACGAGTCTTTAAACTCAAAACACAATCACATGCCTCGGGGGGTATCATAATAGAGTCTTTAAAATCAAAACATATCAATCCAGGGCCCTCCCCCCGTCAATCAACCGAGTCTTTAAACTCAAAATCAGATCCAGCGGTTTTTCTTTTCTTTTTCCGGATCTTTAAACCCAAAACTATTTTTCAATCAACAGTGGAACCACAGAAAATCTATCTCCGAATTTCACATTCAAATCTCAAATCATATCCATCATCCATTTCCAAGTTCGAATTCGGGACCATCATTCCGTAAGCTAGCATCCGGAATAATCGTTCCGAACCCAAATCCGGAAATCCACTTTCAAGTTTCCGAAACCCGAAATCTCGTTCATCAAAACTAATTTTATGAACTGGGATCAAGCTCAAAATCACTTTCCCAAAGTCCGTTTAAACCTTTGAAATCAAATCGTATTTCAAATCCCAAATTCAAATCATCAAAATCATGGTCAAATCATAACATACTCAAAATCTCGTAAAACGTGCAAATATGTAATAATCTCGAAAAATGTGCCAAAGCCGTAAATTATACTCACAAATGGATCTGCAACCCGCGTGTTCGACCAGGCTCAGTCCTGTCAATTTCAATTCGTTTTCTGTAATTAAAATGTCCAATAGCATCGTCAACACATGAATTTAAGGTCTGTCGTCTCAATTTCAATTATAATTACTTCTAACCATCCAACTCAATTCAAATAGTCGAAGCCTATTCATCATTCAATCCCTTCAGTACTCATCGATTTCTTCAAATTGATCAGTTAGGAAGCATCACAGATTCATTAGAACCATGAATTCAAGCTCAATTTGACTTGAACATACCTTTGTATGATCGAACTCAATCATGGAAGTTCTGAGCCATCGCGGGTCCCGTTCTTGATCAATTATTGATCAATTTCCTTCAATTTTGATATGGTCTTACTTAGAAGAGTTCCAGAAAGCTCACCCAAGCCTCAGTTGTACTCATCACGGCCTCTAAGTGAGAATTCGAAGTTTTGAAACCTTTGAATTCCACGGGTTTGAGTTTCACGTTTCTCTTCGGATTCTCTCTCCGTCCCTCGCATTTTCTCCTTATCTCAATCTCTTAATCATCAGTTTCTCTACAGATTGTCGAATGGTTACTAATCTGTTCAATTTCAAAATGAATTTGAAGCACATCCCCTGTTTTTTTTTTGTCTTTGTCCTTAGCCATTATCAGTTGCCTTGGCGGTGTAAGGACACTCAGCCACTTAATCCTAGTGCCAGGTGTCCCTCCCCAGTTTAACATAATCTCAGCATCAACCATTTAACCGCCCAACTTAAATTACCATTTTTCCCTTCTTCTTACAAATTACCAAAATGCCCTCCACACTTCTAGACCCGTAACTTCATCGTCCGAACTGCGATTGACACGGGCCACCTGTCTACGGATTCGGCGTCTCGAGACCTACCCAATGGTCTTTGAATTACGTGAAAAGTTCATGTCGTTTGAAAATTCAACAAATTGCCCCTTTAACCAAATTACCGAATGACCCTTGAACTTCCAAACATCATAACTTTCTCCTCGAATGTCAGAATCGAACGTACCACCTGTCTATGAACTCGTGACGTCCTGAACTACGTCACAGATATCGGTCAAAATCCGTTTGACCGCTCAAACCAAAAGTCAACCGTTCACCCAATTCCATGGGTAAAATCGTCATTTTCTTCAAATTTTCCAAATTTTCCGTTTTCGAATGTTCGGGTCATTACAGAATCACTAGCTTTGGCTTGGTCATGCATAGGAACCTGAGATGCAACAAACATACAATGTGAGAGTCATATCCTAATCGCAACAATAGATAAAAGAAATGGGCAAGCAAGATAGATAGTCATAAAATGTAGAGAACAGAAAATTCTGAAACATCATTGTATGTATGAAGAACGGGTTATAGGCAAGTACGTAAAGAAGTTAAGGAGTATAACCAAGAATATGCAAGGTAGATCATGACAATGATATGCAAAAATACAAGTTCAAAAACTTCCAAATCAATGCAACACATAAAAGTCTACATGAAGAATGGTGTGAATGCATAAGAGGGAAATCATTAGAACCTGCATAAGACATAAGAGTTACGTGATAGTGAATGAAAATAATGGCCTACACCTTTGATCTCACTTCCCTAGATTCACTTATTCATAGAGGGCTCGATGATGAAATCCGAGCAATATGAAACCACAGGAAGGGTTTGCAATCTACCAATGCAATAGATAGAGTCTTAGAGTGACATGAATAACTTTCACACTTCACTTCTCATTAGACTTTCCTGGGCTTATGCCCTGTGCATACTGATAAACATATTTCAATCCCCTCAACCATTCAACGTTAATCATGGCCAGTTGGGATACATGTACCGCGAGAAGCAAGGACTAATTTTGAGAACACCCCGAGGTGAACCTAGCGATGGTATGTACTCCATTGGAGTACTCTTTTTTCGGGCCCACTTGTCACCAATCATAACCCTCCTAGACACCATAACCAACCGATGGAAGTTTTCAAAATAGAGGTTTACCAAACCCGAGTTTATACAATCTCCATCCCTACTTCATCTTCGCCCCATAAAAAATAGTTGAGAAATGGTGAAATGGTGTACGAGTCGGGTCGTGGGTCTGTGTGACCCAAATTACAGGACTCGTCGAGATGTAGGAGACGAGATGATGTCATCTGATGATGTCATCGATGACATCATCATGTTAGGTCTGACATGTCAGACTGATAGGTGTGAGAGGTGGACCAATGAGTAATCGACACGTGTCACATGTTCGTACCCAGTCAGCACTGACATGTCAGTGATGTGGCCAAATCAATGGATGCCATGTGTCATTGACATGTTAGTGATGTGGACCAATAGTTGGCTGACATGTGGCACTATCAAACCTTGTCAGGCTGACGTCAGCATTGATTGTTGACGTTAGCGTTGACTTTTGCTGACATCAGCGTTGACTTTTGTAAGCATCAACTTTTACGTTGAGCCTGCACGTGGGGCACGTGGGCATGAAATTTGATGTGGGACCAGTGTCATTTTAAGGGTTTGGATGATCCGAATCCAATGGAGGTGGTTTCGGGTCGATCAGAGGTCATTAGGTTGGTCAAATTGAGGTTTCTAGCCACGGGAAGCGTGTTCATGATGAGTTCCCGGGCTGGGAATGTTCATAGGTCTTATGTATGACCTTATAGAGTCCGTTAGTGATCACTGGTATGATTTGGATAGGTCCATAAGTTTCAGAGATGGTGAATTAGCCCCGAGGAGGTGAAGGCACATGTATCAAGGTACAGCTAGAACGATATGTGAGTGGACTTGTGTTTTCTAAATATGATGCTTGCATAACTGTTTTATATGTTTTATAAATGTGATTTGTGATGAATATGATTTTGTTATTTCATGTTTACGTATTTACACGTATTTTGAGGTTTAAGATTTTATATTGTGTTTATACATACTTGTGTTTTCTATGGTTGTTGGATAAACTGATTTCGGATTTGGAAAGATGGAATCAAACTTGAAGTCCATTTGATTTAATGAGGTATCTGGTTGAGACCCATTTAGTTTGAACTCTCGGGCTGGAGGCCCAATCGATTATGATATCGAGCATGAGTCTCATTTATAGTTTATGGAAAGGAAATGGATTTAACGGTATTCCGGGAAAGGGCCCCATTCTAAACGGTTTTGAAATGATTTTATAAAATGTTTTCCATATACCATCCGTATATGTGGATATGTGGAAAGTCTCCTCTAGCTGTTTGGGACATTGGGGTAGTCACGGTGTATTGCCTACGAGGGGTCATTGCGCGGACCAACTGGACAGTATATTGTCTCAGGAGTAGGATTTCTATTATTAGATGCCCGGAACGTCAGACATCTAGGATGTCATAGATAGGTTCGGAGAGACCTCGAGCTGCAAGAGTATCCTAGATCTTGACATGATGTCTGGGACGTTAGGCGTCTTTGTGACGACCCGGAAATTCGAAAAAGGAAAAATTGGAAAAATTGGAAGTAAAGCACGATTTTGCCCGTGGTTATGGGGTAAAAGTTGACTTTTTGTTCGGGACACTTTTTGGACTTTTGGCCATGACAGTTGGGTAGGTCTCGGGATGCTGAATCCGTAGACAGGCAGCATGCGTCAATCGGAGGTCGGATGTGAAAGTTACGGACATAGAAATGCTAGGGGCATTATTGTCATTTTTTTGGCAAAGGGTAAAATGGTAATTATGGCTGGGCCAATTGATGAGTCAATGTTTGGTGACTCATTGTTCCCTTAAGTGACACATGTCACTTGGCTAAGGCTAATTAGTGGCGAAAGAGGTATGTGACGGTGGGAAAGATTAATTGAAATTGCAAACCTTGCCGTGTGGATATTTGAAAAGCAGAGAACAAGTATTGCTTGATCGATCTTCCCAGCAACCAATTGAGAAACTGGTGTAATTGAGAGGATTAGAGCAATAAAACAGAGAGAAAATAAGTGAATTCTAGAGTGAAAAACGAGAAGAAATTAGAGAATTGACCCTGAAATCTGAAAACCCAAACCGTGGAAGCTCAAAATCTTCCAAAATTCGAGATTAAAGTTATAGGCCGTGATTATTTAAATTGAGGTTCAATTAAGTCTTCTGGGACCATTTCAACCAGGACCATTTCGAACTTGAGTCGAGAAATTGGAGGGATTGAAGGATGAAATTGAAGTTGGAAATGTACTTAGAAGAAGAGTCCTACGAAGCTGTTGGCTGGATCAATTGAAGAAAAATGATCGAAAGTGATGAATTTCGATGGATGAACAGTACTTGAGTGTTCTTCGACAAATTGGGTTTCAATTGCGGGATTAAAGTAAGTTCTCAAGAAAGTGAGATTACAGAACCTTAATTGGACTCATAACAATGCTATTAGCTTGATCAATGATGGAAATTGACCACGAATTGAGCAGGATTGAACCGGGTTGCACCGTAGGACCCGTTTACAAAGAAGTGGGCGGGAGAGACGACACTGTAGCAGGGTACTATACACGGCGCGTGGGCTTCATGACTTTTTTTCTATACAATGTAACGAACATTTTAGCGTTGGTTTCGAAGCAATTGGACACCGTTTCGATATTGTTTCGAGGGTTCGAAGGATTAGGCTACGTTTTAAATTCGTATTTAATTCCCAAAAAATTGGGGTAGTTTAATATGCTATTCTTGGATTCATTAGTGACCCATAATGATGTTGTTGGACAGGATTCCAGATTTTTGGAAATTACGGAAAGACATGGAGCTCAAACTCAAGCGGTTTGGACGGTGTGTGAGTTGACGTTTGTTTTATAAACTGATATGCATGCATAGTTAAATGTTTTACATGATTGATTGCATGATTTGGTTTGCAATGATGTCATGGTGATTTGGCATGATTAATTGTGATTTAATGATTATTTTAATCGGTCTTTCAGGCACATTTTACGAGGAATGTGCAAATAGTCTTTTGGGGTAGGCCCAGAGTCAAAATGGTTTCAAAAAGGGTATTTTGACTTAATTGATGAGTCAAGGATGATTTTTGGATTATTTTAATGTTTTCAAATGAGATTTTACGGATTTACGTGTACTGTGGATATGGTTTGAAGTCAAGGATATGGTTGATATGTGTTTGTGGTATGGATTGTGTTTGTGACTGTGGATACTGGTACATGTCTGGATGATGCGAGTGCAGTTTCTATACATGACTACTCGGATGTGAGTGAGTGGGGTTCCCGAGTATATGGTATGTCTAGATGGTGCGAGTGCGGTTCCCAGACATGACTCGGATGGAGCCTAAGTGCAGTTTTTGAGGTGGCCTACGCGTAGCGCCGATGTGATTGATTGATTGATTGCTCACTTGAGTTGTGCGGTTTGATGTTGATTTGATTGTGATTTCTTTGTGTACTGGTATTGAGTACGGGTTTTGGTCATTCCTTGCGTACTAGTATTGAGTATTGGTTTTGGATTTTGTGGCCAGGTTAGTGTTTTCATATGTTTTGGCTTGAGAGCTGGGATTTGATACTTTTTATGTGATTTGGCTGGAAAGCCGGTGATTGTTATTCATATGTTGACCCTATGCATGCATAGTTTGATAAACTGGAGGGGAAAATGGTCTATTTGAAATGTATTTTCAAAGGCAATTATTTTTGTCCACTCACACCTGTTATGTTTTTATGACCTTTCAGACCTTGGCACGATGTTCGGGGCTGATCGAGAAGTGGAGGCATGAGTGAAAATCAGTGCAGTAATCCCTTGTCTGACAGGTGCTGAGGGATAGTTTCGGGACTTCAGTTGACTTGTCAGACGGGAGCAAGATCGGACATGGTTATCAAAGTCCAGTTCGGACAGGTCCTGTTAGTTTGGGACTCCAGGCATCTGGGATGCCAATGATTGGTATAACTGTGTTTATTGGATTTATTGATTTATGGATTTATTTGTTGATGGATTTGGACGTGACCCACATGATTTGGATTTACGGTTTTGGGATGATTTCCCATACGATTGGTTTTATGGTTTTGGGTAAAGACCCTAATGATTTGAGGAAGGAAATGGTTTTATAAACGGTTTTATTATATTTGAATTAACTGTTTTTCGTATGCATGCATGGTTTTTAAGTGAAGGGCATGAATTTCTTTTGTGAAATAAGTTTTACTAAATTATTTATTTTCGTCCACTCACAGATTTTATGGTTTTTAATACCTTTCAGGTCGATCGCGGATGCGGGCTATAGCAGAAACCAAGTTATCACAGTCCTCCACTGATCCTGGCGCACTCTAGAAGCCCCGAGTGGGCTAAGGTTTGGGTTATCCCTTGTCTGGCCCTTCGTATCACACATGGGTTAGATGGGAGCATGGCACACCCTGCGTTAATCCCGGGGGGATTGGGATGGGTTGTGTCAAGGTGGTATCTTGGCAAGGTTGTCAGTGGGAATCAGTAGTGCGCAGGTGCAGGATATGATGTCTCTACAAGGATTCAGCCCACCAACAACCTAAAAGTTAGGATAACGAGTAAGATAGTTAGTGGAAATGAATCGTGGATAGGTTATGTTTGACAAGTGTCACTCATCCTATTGTTGCATTTTCCCATAATTTGGGATCAGATCTAGGGTTTGATTAACCCTCACCATCCTTTATTTTTCATCTGCATCGTTCATTATCTCCTTCATTATTCCCTACAACCGAAACAAACACAAAATAACCTCACCTCTATTTCTCCATCATCTCTGTTAATCATCGTTGGTACGAACTGAGTGAGGCTGGGAAAGACGTGAAGGACGGCTTGGTGAGATGGTGTAAGGCGGAGAAACGGCGGGAGGTCAAACCCAAAACCGTACTTTTGGCCCAAAATGGAAGTTTGGTTTTCGACATTTATTTATTGATTTGATGGACTCTGATGTGTTCTAGGGTTCAAGGCGATCTTAGTGGGCTAGTTTTCGAAGCAAGGGGTAGCCGAAATTGAGAGAAATCGACGGAGGAAATCTAAGCTACTGCTCATTGATCGAAGGTACAATTCTAGTATGTTTTTCGTAGTTTTGATCACATAGATCTGTTGTTGGGGTTGAGACGAACATATTGGAAGAAACCAGATTGAAAATGGTTGATAAATAAGCAGTTTAGGACCCGTCGAGAGGTTAGGGATGATGATGTCATCAGCTGGCGTCATCACCTGTCATACTTTCAGGATAGGAGACCTAGTAGGAGAGTGACACATGTCACATGTCAGTGCCAAGTCAGCACTAACATGTCAGTGACGTGGCACAATCAGGTGCCGCCACATGTCACTGACATGTTAATGACATAAACCAACCAGATACTAACACGTGGCACCTGTCAAGTCTGACAGGTGTCAAACGTGGCGTCTGTCAGATGACGTCAGACTGACATCAGCAATGATGTTAGCGTTGACTTTGACTGTTGACCTGACGTCAACATTGACTTTTTGGTCAACTTTGACTTTGACCCACTCACGGGACCGCGTGAGTGCGAATCTCGAGGTGAGACTGGTACAAGTTTAAAGGTTTCGACGATCTAAATCCAATAGTGGTGGTTTCGGGTCGATTAGAGATCGTTTGATAGGTCAAATTAGGGTTTAAAGTCTCAAGAAGCGTCTTTAGGACGCGTTCTCGGGATGGGATTTTTCACGGGGTTTAGGTATGAACTTGTAGAGTCCTTTAGTGACCTTTGACTATGTTTAAATAGGCCCGAAGACTGTGACTTAGCTTTGGGATAGGTTTAGGCTGTTCGATTGCGTAGCGAGGACTGTATGTGAGTGGACTTTTGATTTATAAACGGATTGCATGCATAATTGTCAGGACCGTCCCAAATCCCCCCGGGATTAATGTGGGATGCGCCTGATCTCGTCTGACACGAAGTGTCAGACAAGGAAAAATCCAACTTTAGCCCCATCGGGCTTCCAGAGTGCGCCAGGATCCGGATGAGGAATGTGATGTCTCAATCTCGGCTACAGCCCGCATCCACGTTCAACCTGAAGGGCATTAAAATCACGAAAAGCTGTGAGTGGACAAAACAACAGTTTATAAAAACAGTTTCATAAAAAGAAGATTTATGCCCTTCACTAAAAAGCATGCATCCATTCGAAATCCATTTATCAAATTGAAACCATTGGGGCCTTAGCCCAAACCGTGAATCAAACTAATCATACGGGCCACTGCCCAAAACAATACCAGTGGGACTCAGCCCAAAACCAAATCAATAGGGACTCAGCCCAAATCAAATCAAGTGGGTTTTAGCCCAATTCCAGTACATGTAGGCCATAGCCCAAAAACCAATCCAGTACGTGGGTCTAAGCTACGCGTGCTACCCGAGGTCTCAAATCCCAAGTCTCCCCATGGTCCACTCAAGTCAATGACTCGTAGGTTAATGACCCTCCCTGGTGGGAGGTTTTAACCTCTGGCAATCCCTGGTCCTGAGTCACTATACGGACCGATTGCTCCGTGCAATGATCCTCGCAAGCAATGTCACGTGACTATTGAAGGATACTACGAGACGTCTGGAGGAGACAACCCGCAACTCCAGGATACTACGAGACATCTGGAGGGCATCCGTTCACGAGGATGGTATACGGAAAACCATTTTACAATTCATTTCAAAACCATTCAAAGGGCCACGCCCAGGTTTTCCATAAACCATCATAAATCCAAATATGGGTCCCTGACCCGAAATCATGTTTATAAACCATAACTGGGCCTCATGCTCGATATCATAACAATTGGGCCTCAAGCCCGAATTCGTAAACCAACCGGGCCCCCAGCCCGATCATTTAACTCAATTAGGCCTTCAGCCCGATTTCTCATCAAATCAAATGGACTCCAAGTTCGATGGCTTCCTATAAAATGGGTCTCATTCCCGATTCCATGTTTTCAAATCCAAAACCATTCCATAAAACCACCATAGAAAACACAGCACATAGAAGTACCGTATAAAATCGAAAATCGTTGAATGCGTGCAAATACGTACATACTAACTACCACAACCAAATGCACTCATGGCATTTCAAACATATTTTGAAAACATATAAAACATTTATGCATACATCACAATTTAGAAAGAAAGGTCCACTCACAGACCGTCTGAAGCCGCGCCTCAATACTCGCGCCATATGCCTCTCCTATTCCAATGACTATTTCCGGGGCTCTCGAACCTGTCTAAATTGTAATAGAGGGTTACTAACTACTTAATTAACTGCTCATAAAAGCCCTGTAATTTTTTGGAATTTTTAACAATTTTTAAACACGAACCTAAACCTTCGGACATCCCAAACTATATCGAAACGATGTCTGATCGACTCGAAACCAGTCCCAAAATGTTTGTTACATCGAATAGATGAAATTACAAGTTGGAACCTTCCCCATAAAACGGGACACGCGCCCGCACGTTCCACCTGAAGTGGTTGTACATGGGAGCCACGCGCCCTGCACAGTTTTCTTCTTCCGTCGGCTAAATCGGTCTGAACCGGCCCACGTGTAAAACCGGTTCAACTGGACCGGCGTGACCGGTCCAGGGCCACTCCTTCCTATCTTTTCATTCTTTTTCTTCCTTCTTTCCACCATCTTCCCGAATCTATCCTAGGAATCACTTTATGCAATCAAAACCAAGAAAACAATCCTAAAACTCATTCTTCCCTAATATATCCTTGGTTCAGAAACCAATTTTGAACCCAAATGTTCATCTATTGGTTTGGGTACTTCCACAAGCTAAAACTCAATCCTAAGGGGTCCATTAAACTCCTAGGATCGTAAGAAAGAGATTTAGGGCTTGGGTTTGGGCTTACCTTGCCAAATGAAGATTTCGGCTGGTTGCCACCGAATTCCCTCACAGTCGTTCCACCGTCGTGCTTGCACCACCGTGGCCACCATCCGTCATGTCTCAACCTCCCCTCTCATTTCTCTATTCATACCATCAGCAAAGGATGAAGGTTTGTGTGGGTTGGGGTGGATTGTGGTGGTGTGTTTGTGTCTGGGTCCAGAAGCACGAAGAAGGTGAATGAAACAGAGAAGGGGAGATTGGTGCATGTATCTGTGTTGGGTGGGCAATGGATGGATGACACTTGTCACTCATCCATTGGGCCTGGTTCAATTATCAGGGGCCCACTTGAGGACAAAAGACCACTTTTGCCTTGTAAAACGTGCTGTCATAAATAGTTCCTTGGAACTTCCGTGAACCGTAATTTCTTCGTCAATCGTCTGATTTCGACGTGCCGCCTGTCTACGGACTCGTATCAACCCGATCTACGTAACGGTTCTCGACCCTCGACCATCGGACCTCTCGGGTCAAAAGTCAACTTTTACCAATTAGCCTCAAATATTCGTAATTAGTCTTAATTATTCCCTAAAATTAGGGTCGGGCCGTCATAATAACTGTTTTCACTATATTACTATATGCTTGGATTTGGATACTTTGGGTATTACTTATGGATTCTTTATACGTATTACATTTTTTTGGGCATGAGACCCATCTGGATATTATATTGTTTGATTTTAGAGTAAAATAGGGATTTTCATTGGGTCATACTATTGCACTGTACATACCGGGTGGTCCTAGGGGGATCGGGATGGGTCCTGTCAGCTTGGTATCAGAGCAGAGCACTAGGATAGCGTGTTGTACAACGTTTTAAATGTCATAACTAATCTATGCCTCTTAACAGTTGTTTAGCAAGAGAAATGGAGAGTGCAAGTATTGAACGAGGACGCAGACCGCGAGGAGGCACACCAGTGGATTTAGTGGGGGAGCAGACCCCAATGAGGCACACCAGTGGATTCCTAGATGGGAACGGATCTTTGCTGTGATGTATTATCCTCTTGAGGCTCGTGTACTGTTGAGTAACTTTCTGCTTGATGGTGGTGCTTACCAGTGGTGGTATGCACTAGAGATGACGCGCTGGACTGCGAATGCCATAACTGGGGAGGTAGTCAGGGAGAGGTTCCTAGACCAGTACTATCCACGATCATTTATGGATGCTCATGAGATTGAGTTTCTACACCTCCAGCATAGGAGCCGAACTGTGACGGCGTATGAGTAGAGTTTGTTGATGCTGTCTCGATTTTCTTCTACTTATGTGGGGACTGAAAGAGGATAAGTGTCGCTGCTTCGAGTTGGTTCTCAGGGGAGACATCCGTGCTATAGTTACTGCCGGGACTTACACCACCCTAAGAGATTTAACTGACGCAGCAGTGCGAGTGGAGGTGCAAGGATCGTCCCTATCTTGGACCTTTAAGCCAAAGGGGTTCGAAGGCAGGGCACTATGGAGGGAGATCATCCTCTCCTAGCCGAGGATGGTTTGGCAGATATGGGAGTCCTCAGAGATCAGGATCGGGAGCTAACTACAGGCCATAGCAGATGGCAACTAGTAGTAATTCTATGGACTCTTCAGGGCCGAGAGGGTTAGCTTGCTTCTCTTGTGGGGAGTTGGGACATTTTTCCAAGGAGTGCCCATTACTATTGGCTGGTGGCAGTAGAGCTAGTTAGAGCTCAGTTGGATCCAGGCGGAACACATCTACTACGTCAGATGCCACATGTGGCAGAGGCTACGGTGGAGTCAAAGGACGAGGATGTTGTCGGCAGAAGAAACCACAGGCAAAAGCTTATGAAGTGACCCAACGAGAGGCCAGGGCAGTTGCAAGTATTGTTACTAATACACTCACTATTTCTGATATTGTTGTTCATGTTTTGATGGACCACGGAGCTATGCATTCATTTATATCGCAGAGTTGTGCAGGTATGTTGGACCGTGAGGTGTCAGCACTAAAGAGTGAGATGGGTGTTGGTACACCAATGGGGGTTTTCTACATAATGAACCAAGTGATCAAGGATTATCCAATGAAAGTAGAAGATGTAGAATTACCTGCTGATCTGATTAGCATGGAATTGCATGACTTCGACGTCATACTGGGTATGGACTGGATGTTAGAGCACTACTCTATAGTTGACTATTGCAGTAAGCGAGTGACCTTGCGGAGTTCAGGTCTACCGGAGGTGATTTTCCAGGGAGAGCGAAGCGTTTCACCACCTGAGGTAATTACTGCCTTTACAGCTACCAAGTTACTTGGGTTATGTTGTGGAGACGCGTGATGTTCCTTTGAGGACCGAGGATATACCGATGGTATGGGAATTTCCAGATGTATTTCCAGAGAACTTATCGGGTTTACCACCGCATCGGGAGATTAGGTTCACGATTGAAATACTTCTCGGGAACGACTGATATCGCAGGCGACGTATCGTATGGCACTGGCTGAGTTACAGGAACTGAAGGTTCAGCTGCATGAGTTGGTGGATTTGGGATTCATCCAACCTAGTACTTCACCATGGGGAGCACCGGTGTTGTTTGTCAAGAAGAAGAAGGGAAGTTTATGGTTGTGTGTGGACTATCGCCAGCTTAACAAGGTGATGGTAAGGAACAAGTATCCCTTACCCAGGATTGATGATTTGTTCGATCAGTTACGGGGAACAAGGTACCTTTCTAAGATTGTTCTTTGGTCAGGATATCATCAGCTGAGGATGGCTGATGAGGACATTCCTCAGACTACCTTTCAGACGCGATACAGTCATTATGAATTCCTGGTAATGCCATTTGGGTTGATGAATGCACCAGCTGCATTCATGGAACTGATAAACTGAGTGTTCAGATCATACTTGGACAAGTTTGTGATCGTATTCATCGACGACATCTTAGTTTATTCGAAGAGTTCCAGAACGAACAAGAAACATCTGAGATTGAGGTTGAGCAGGCTAAGAAAGAACCAGTTATTTGCTAAGTTGAACAAGTGTCAGCTCTGGTTGAACAATATTGGTTTTCTGAGGCATATTATTTTAGCTGAGGGGATTAGTGTAGATCCCCAAAACGACGGAAGTTGTAACTAACTGGGAAAGACCAAATACGGTTACCGAGGTTCGGAGCTTCGTAAGTTTGGTAGGATACTACCGGCGATTCGTAGAGGGTTTTTCTCCCATCGCAGCTCCTTTAACCCGATTGACCCAGAAAAGGGGTTAAGTTTGATTGGGATGAAAGTTATTAGCAGAGTTTCCAGGAGTTAAATAAATGGTTAACTACTGCACCAGTTCTTGCACTTCCAGATAATGGTGCGGAGTTCGAGGTGTACAGTAATGCATCGCTACAGGGTTTGGGTTGTGTACTGATGCAACACAGGAGAGGGATTTCTTACGCCTCACGACAGCAAAAGCGACATGAGTTGAACTATCCCACTCATGATTTGGAGTTGGCGGTAGTGGTACATGCCTTAAAGATTTGTAGACACTATCTGTATGGGGAGACTTGCAGGATCTTCACTGACCACTAGAGTTTGAAACACTTGTTTACGTAGAAGGAACGAAACTTGAGATAGAGACGGTGGTTGGAATTGATCAAAAACTACGACTGCACAATCGAGTATCATCCGGGAAGAGTGAATGTAGTGGCGGATGCTCTGAGTAGGAAATCAACGGGTTTGGTGGCACACCTGAGGATGGTGTACCTACCTTTGTTTGTGGAACACCGGAAGGCTGGAGTTATACTTGGGATGGATGATGGAGGAGCCTTGTTGGTTAGTTTTCATGTGAGGCCGATCTTGATAGACGGGATTATTGAGGCTCAATTTCAGGACCCTACACTGTGTGTTTATCGGATGGAAGTTGAAGTGGGGGACCAACATGATTTCACCATCAGAGACGATAGAGATTTACTGAAGCAGGGTC
Organism: Prinsepia uniflora; assembly: GCA_032719365.1. NCBI lineage: Eukaryota > Viridiplantae > Streptophyta > Magnoliopsida > Rosales > Rosaceae > Prinsepia > Prinsepia uniflora. Next base: position 39,040,511 of record CM064873.1, read on the forward strand.
ATATGTGTGTGCTTGCAGTGGCAGAGTTAAGAATGGAGATTCTGGAAGAAGCCCATAGTTCGGCGTACGCTATGCATCCATGAGGAACGAAGATGCACCGTGCCCTCACTGTACCCTCAGGGATCATTATTGATGGACCTGAATGAAGAAGGATATCATTGAGTTTGTCAGTAAGTGTTTGACCTGTCAACAGTTTATGGCAGAATGGTAGAGATCGTACGGAGATATACATCCACTTCCAATTCCCGTGTGGAAGTGGGATCACATCACTATGGATTTCGTATTCAAACTCCCTAGGACACGAAGTGGTTATGAGTGAGTTTGGGTAATTTTAGACAAATTGACGAAGTCGACACATTTTCTACCCGTACGTGAGACGTTTAAACCTAACCGGCTGGCACATCTGTTCGTGAATGAGATCATCAGACTATATGGTACGCTGGAGACTATTGTGTGGGATCGAGATCTGAGGTTTACTTCGAGATTTTTGCAGAGTCTACAGAAGGCTCGTGCTATCCAATGGTGGTGGTTTCAGGTCGATCGAAGATCATTTGATAGGTCAAACTGGGGTTTAAAGCCTCGGGACGTGTTCCATGACTGGACGATTCACAGGGTTTAGGTATGAACTTGTTGAGTTCTTCAGTGACCTTTGACTATGTTCGAATAGGCCCAGAGACTGTGACTTAGCTTTGGGACAGGTTTAGGTTATTAGATTGCGCAGTGAGGACTGTCTGTGAGTGGGCTTTTGATTTCTAAACGGATTACATGCATAACTGTTTTCACTGTATTTCTATATGCTTGGATTTGGATTACTTTGGGTATTACTTATGGATTCTTTATACATATTACATTTTTTTGGGCATGAGACCTAACTGGATATTATAGTGTTTGGTTTTGGAGTAAAACAAGAATTTTCATTGGGTCATACTATGGCACTGTACATACCGACCTTATGGATTATTATCTCTTCTAGATGCTTGGTGCCCTAGAGTGGTCACAACGCATTACCTGAGAGAGGTAGCTCTACGTGAGAGGCCGTAGAAAGGCTCAGGATCAGGATTGCATTATATATCTGGGATGTCATACCCCAGACTGGGTTCGGGGAGGACTCGAGATTGTGACCCCGATTGGCATGTGTAGCCTTAGGACTGTGACTCTATTGGACGTCTAGGACGTCAGACATCTGGGATGTCAAGGTAGGGATATGCAGTGCACTATTATGATTTGGTTATATATATATATATTCTACCATATGTGATTATGTGATTTACGATTCAATTATGATTATCTACTGTAATACCCTGTCTTGGAAGAAAGAACGGTGAGCAAGACCCGTGAGCTTGAGAATCAAGAACCGTGAGCAAGACCCGTGAGCTTGGAAAGGCAAGAACGGTGAACAATCCCACATCGCTCGAGGTGGGAAAAGGTGAAGTGCCTTATATGTGTGGGGACGCATCTATCTAACACAAGGACTTTTGGGAGCTCACTACTTTGGATTCCTTGGGAACTTCAAAGTTAAGGGAGTTGAGGCTAATGCAATCCCAGGATGGGTGACCTACTGGGAAGTTGCATGTGAGCTCCCGAGAACAAAGCCGTGAGGGCTGAGTCCAAAGCGAACAATATTGTGCTAGATGGGTTGGGTCATGACAAGGTATCAGAGCGGGACCACGACCAAAACTGTGCCAGCGAGGACGCTGGTCCTCAAGGGGGGGTGGATATTAAATCCCGGTCTTGGAAGCAAGAACGGTGAGCAAGACTCGTGAGCTTGGAAAGGCAAGATCGATGAACAATCCCACATTGCTCGGGAAGGGAAAGGTGAAATGTCTTATATGTGTGGGCACTCATCTATCTAACACAAGGCCTTTTGGGAGCTCACTGGCTTTGTATTCCTTGGGGACTCCAAAGTTAAACGAGTCGAGGCTGGTGCAATCGCAGAATGGGGGACCTACTAGGAAGTTGCATATCAGCTCCTGAGAACAAAACATTGAGGGCTGGGCCCAAAGCGGATAATATTGTGCTAGATGGGACGGGTCATGACATCTATGTTTTTCCTCAAATGCATGGATGTTTGAAAACGGAAGGGTAAAACAGTATTTTACTATTTATTGTAAATGGTTTTGAAATATTCTTTATTTTCGGTCCACTCACACTTTCGTTGTTTTCTTAACCCCTCCAGGCCGTGAAACCGAGGTAGAGGAGGATCCAGAGGCCGAGGCCTAGTAGTTTATCGTTGTGCACCTGAAAACCTGTTTTGGGTAAGTTGAGCATTGTTTTTTGTAATCTAATGTTTGTGCTCACTTTCGGTTATGTATTATCCCTTGTCTGACAGTGTAGAACCCACCTTGGTGTATGTTTAAATTTATTTAAACTTAATTTTAATTTGTTTAAATTTATTTATACTTAATTTTAATTTAACACCGTTAAGGGTATTTTCGGCACTCTCTAGGGTTATTGTCAGACAGGAGTAGGGCATATCCTCGAGTAGTCCTAGGGGGATCGGGATGGGTCCTGACAGCTTGGTATCGTAGCAGAGCACTAGGATAACGTGTTGTACAACGCTTTAAATGTCATAACTAATCTATGCCTCTTAACAGTTATCCATGCCTCCGAGACACGACCCTCGTGCACAGACTGAGGAAGAGTTAGCAAGAGAAATGAAGAGTGCAAGTATTGAATGAGCCCAACAGTTGGGAGCTACAATTTTCAGTGGGGGAGCAGACCCAGAGGAGGCATACCAGTGGATTACTAGATGGGAATGGATCTTTGATGTGATGCATTGTCCTCCTGAGGAGCGTGTACTATTGGCTACCTTTCTGCATGATGGTGGTGCTTACCAATGGTGGTACGCACTAGAGACGACGTAGATTATCCCCACCATGCCTCATCTTGATCCATGAACCGCACAAAATAAGAATGAAGTGCAAAAAATTCTAGATTTACAGAGTTTGGCCAATAATACGCCAAACACTTCCTCTGATCTAGCGAAAATGACGAGATCACATATACCTGCAACAAATGTGCCTACAAGGTTAGACGCCCCAGTAGGACGCGTGGTCCCAGACGGACGAGGTACGACCATGGCGGCTAACCAGTCATATATCTGCCCAGAAGCAAGGTAGACTAATAGGTTCGAAGGATTCTCATCCCCGGAAGAGGATAAATTTGGAACAATCGAATCCCTTCCAAATATCAACTGATCCATCTCATGGGATAATTCGAGATTATGGGTTTGTGACAGCGTTGGGGGACGCTCCAACGTCTAAACCCACTCCCGTGAATAAAGAGATCTCGGTAAATCTTGCACGCTTATGTGAGATATGGAATCAGAATGATATTATCATCGATGATTTATATGTATTCGTGGTAGCTACCGAAGTAATAACTAGTAACAAAATTTAACCTTACTCTGTTGATGAATGAATGCCAACGTAGAGAAAACTAGCTAAAAATGGAAAGAACTTATCCCGGTCAAATTAGATTCCTTAACAATAAGGAAGGTGTTTGGACCTGTAATTCCAACACCTCCCCATGTTAAGTCTGCATGATTTAAATGAGTAGTCATAAGGAAGCAAAATGAGAAAGATGAGATTGTGACATGTAGAACTCATTTAATAGTGCACAGTTTTCTCAACACCCTGAGATTGATTGCAAGGAGATGTATTCTGTCATAATGAACGTGATAATGTTCCACTACCTTATCAATTTAGTAGTTTCCAAAAAAAAACTAAATATGTAGTTTATAGATGTGGTTACTTCTTATCTCTATGGGGATATAGATAAAGAGATATATTTGAAAGTTCCTTAAGGACATAAAATATCTGATGCAAATAGTTCCAAACCATGGAATACGCTTTCTACATGTTTGAAGCGTTCACTTTACGGATTGAGATAATCTAGACGGATGTAGTATAACTGTCTAAGTGAGTATTTGATTAGAGTGGGATAACAAAGAATACCCATGCGTGTTATTAAGAAAACAAGTTCCAGGTTTTCTATTGATTGATATTCCAGAATAAACCAAAGAAACTACTACGCACCTGAAGTTGGATTTTGAAAGGAAGGATCTTAGGAGAACGAAGTTTTGTCTCGACATGAAGCTCGAGTACCATGCAAATGAGGTTTTAGTCGGTTGATTAAACTACATCTAAAAGAAGTTGATGCAACAACCTGAAGATGTAAAGATGCTTTAATGAGGATAAAACAAGACGTTCAAGCATGTTTATGATCATCTGTAGTCTAGATGCTAAAAAGGACCCGTCTCGTCTTGCAGATGATAACGAAGAGATAGTGAGACCAGAAGATTCATATCTAAGTGCAATAAGCAAATTTGAATTTTATTCAAATGTACTAGACCAGACATTTCATCAGCTGTGGACTTGCTAACTACATTAAACTCTGCGCCAACACGCCACCACTAAAATGTCATAAAAGATATTTTTCCAATACCATAATGGTATGTGAGATATGGGCTTATTCTATCCATATGCATTGAGGAATGAATAAAACCCCATTGGTCCTCAGAATGATGTATTGCCATATTGGGTATACTTATGCAGGTTATTTACCATACCCACATAAGGCACGTTCCCAAACTGATTATGTTTTTACCATTAGGACATAGCAATATCTTAGAGGTCTAAGAAATAGACCTTTATTGCTACGTCTTCGAATCATACAAAGATTCTAGCTCTGCATGAAGCAGCTCGTGAATGTATATGGCTAATAACCATTACAGGGCATGTTGAAAGCACTTGTGGACTGCATGTAACGACCCATTCCGAATCTACGGGATTAATTAAGAATTAATTAGGATTAATTGAGGATTATTGGACGATCGAGGTGAAATTACAATTTTGCCCCTAAAAAGGGTATAAATTTGACTTTTAACCTGGGAGGTCAAATGCACGCGGACCGAAGTTCATTACGTAGATCGTGACGATACGAGTTCGTAGACATGTGGCACGTCGAAATCGAATATCGTACGGGAAAGTTACGGGCCAAGGACGGTTTCAGGAACTATTCATGATTGTACGAATTATGAGAAGTTGACTTTTGGGATTTGAAATTGGGGCCCAAAATATATTGGCTTGGACCAATGGATGAGTAAAAAGTGTCACCCATCCATTAATGGCCATTACATATACATGCATCCAAAACATTTTCATCTTTTTTATTTCATCCAAACCAAAACCCACCCATCCCCCATTTCATCTCCTTCATCTTGCATCATCTGAGACCACATAATGGGGCAGAGGACATGAGAGAGATTGAGAGACGACGAGGGAGACGACGGAGGCCACGGTGGTGGCAGGAAACCATGAAAAACAATGGTAAACCGTGGGTGTTTGATTTTGAGTTTCAAATTTAGATGTTTTTACACGATTCTAAGCCTATATTCATGTTCTTAGAAGAGAGGGGAATCTGTAGGACCAAAAAGGGAAGGTTTTGGATGACGGGAGTGGCCATAACGCGGACCCAAAATTTGGCCGAGTAGAAAGATTTCCATATAAAGAACGTAGGATTTGGTTGAGTATTGAGGGGGATATGAAGGTTTGAAAATTGGGCCAAAATGGAGGTTTTCCAGCCGCTGGCTAGCGAACCAGACCACTATGCACTGCGGCGTCAGTCGTCTTCTCCTGCGAGGGCATGAAGTTAACATGATGGCGTCAGCATGCCACGCCATCATGTCGCGTTAGCATGACATGTGCCAGGGGTGCCTTTTCGTTGACCAATATTTGACCCGCGCATGAGGGCGCGAGGGCACAAATTTTGAGGTCAAACTGGTCTTGTGCGAAATTTTTCAACGTTCTGAATCCAATGCTGATTTCAAGTCGATCAGAGATTGTTTGATAGGTCATTTGGAGGTTTTAAGTCTCGAGAAGCATGTTCGAGACACGTTAACTATTCCGGGAGTTTTAAGGGTTTATAGTTTATAGTTGTATAGATAGTTAGTGACCTTTGAGTATGATAGGGACAGGTCTAGAGATCCAAAAGATTGTGCATTGGCCTCAGAGTGTCTTACGACGCAGATTGTGAGCGTGTAGCATGGACGGTCGGTGAGTGGACTTTACTTTATAAATGATGCATACATAAATGTTTTGTATGTGTTTTATTATCATGGTTTGAGATGCATTGATTGCATAATTTTTTGTGTTTAATTATTGAACATTTAGTAGAAAATTTTATATTGCACGTATTTCAAGGTTTTCATTTTTAGGATACTTGGGCTTAGTCCGAGTATTCTACGTGCATGTGATTTTTGTGATTTTAATGGTTACACAGAGAGGCGTGAAACTAAGGATTGATATTCGATTTCAAATGATTTCACGGAGATGTGTGAAATCGACATTTCGGGCTTGAGTCCCAGTTGAATAGTGAAATGGTTTTCGGATTTGAAAACAATATTCGGGCTTGTGACCTAGTTGGTTTATGGTTTTACTTAGAGTACACTCAAATGTGAAATACATGGGCATGTGACCTAGTTCTGATTTGTGAAATGATATTTCGGGCATGTGACCCTGTTGGAAAGATATGGACTCCGTGTGTGAGTCCATGTGTATTTGATAACTATATTTTGGGCGGAGACCCTATATGATTTGATTTTGGGCTGAAACCCTATGTGATTTGATTTTGTGTCGAGACCCTATGAGATGTATATGACTTCGGTAGGATGTGTTGATCCGAAGAGGGACTCCGGTGTGAATATGTTTCCCTGAAGAGGTCCAGATGATTGATGCTCTCCTCCGGGATGCGATGTGTTCCTTTAGAGAGCTCACGATGCACTGCCTGTCATCGTACAGTCGAGGGAGACTCGACTCAGGAGTGCTGATGTTATATGAGATCAATCGTTGATATGTTCACGACGATATATGGAACATCAGCTGGTGATGTGTTCACGGCGACGTACTCGGACATGAGCAGTCCTAGAGCTTATGTGCACGCGTTGCTTGGATATCGTGACTAATGATGATGATGATGATGATGATATGAGATGTGATAGATGTTTTTCCCCGGTATTTATTTGAGAAGCACTTTTCACTTATTATGGATTTGAAAAGAAAAATGATTTGATTTTAAGAAAGCATTTGAGATACTTGTTTTCTGATGCATGCATGCTTTTAAATGAAGGGTATAAATGTATTTTCGTTAAATGGTTTTATAAACTGATTATTTTTTTCCACTCACAGCTTTTAATGTTTTTGATATCCTTCAGGTTGATCATGGATGTAGGCTGTAGCACAGACCGAGACATCATGCCGTTGCGTACTCCACAAGTCACTGCGCACTCTGGTAACCCAAAGCGGGTTACGGTTTTAACCCTAGTCTGGCACGTGGTGTTATACGGGAGCAGGGCATATCCCACGATAATCTAGGGGGATTGGGATGGATCTTGTCACTACATTCCGCCGATAATCAACTGAAGATTATCTACTAAGATAATGTCATCTCCATTAGGCAGATGATAATCAGTTTCATCATAGGAGACAATAATAAGCTAACATCCAATGCAACATTCAGAGGCATGTTCATGGTATTGGTTTGGGTAGACTGGATGATCTACCAAGTTCTGAATTTCAGGGGGAGTATCCCGAAGAATATCAAGTATACTGAAGTATACGGAGTATCCCAAAGCATATTTACATGATCATCGTGTGTTTTTTTGTCTTACGACTAGGGTTATTTTGTCCTATTGGGTTTTGTTACCGTGCTAGGCTTCAACGAGGCACACTTTTTTTGTGACGACCCGGAAATTCGAGAAAGGAAAAATTGAAAAAATTGGAAGGAAAGGACGATTTTGCCCTTGGTTATGTAGGGGAAAAAGTTGACTTTTCATTCGGGCCATTTTTCAGACTTTCCGAAGAGACGGTTGGGTAGGTCTCGGGACACTGAATCTGTAGACAGGCGGCATGCATCAATCAGAGGTCGGATGTGGAAGTTACGGGTTTGCGAAGGCTAGGGGCATTTTGGGGATTTTGTTGGTAAGGGCAAAATGGTAATTTGGGGCTGCAAAGCGAATTGGATGAGCAATTGGCTGATTCAACTGTGATTAGTGAGTCAGGGGGTTCACTAATAGACATCTGTCACTTGCTAATGTAGATTGGTGGCAATGGTTCCCGTTTGAAATCAAAGAAAGATAACCGTACGAAAAGAAATAAAGGTAAGAATACATATCTATAGTTGATCATAGTTCATCAATTTAGCCCTAGACGTTGAGAGACTCAACAGAGAGAAAATAAGTGAATCCTAGAGTGAAAAACGAGAAGAAATTAGAGAATTAACCCTGAAATCTGAAAACCAAACCGTGGAAGCTCAAATCTTCCAAAATTCGAGATTAAAGTTATAGGCCGTGATGATTCAAATTGAGGTTCAATTGAGTCTTTTGGGATCATTTCGACCAGGACCAGCGTAAACGTGAAGGAAATTGAGGTCGTTTTGGCCTAGAACAAAAGGGGTGTGAACTTTGGAATTGTGAGTTTCAGTTCAAGTACTTGAAAGGATTGAAGACTGCAATTGGCCTTGGAAATATACTTAGTAGAATCCCACGAAGCTTTTTGATGCATCAATTGAAAGAAAACAATCGATTTTGAATGAAATTGGAGGATGAACAGTGCTCGAGTATTCGTTGAAAAGTTGAGATCGAATGGAAGAATTGAGGTAAGTTTCCATGTAATTGAGATTACAGAACTTTAATTAGACGTAAACTGATGCTAGTAGCTTGATCAATTCTGAAATTCGACTCAGAATTGAACAAGATTGGACCGGGTTGCACCGCAGGACCCGTTTGCAGGGGAAACGGGTAGAAGAGATGACACTGTAGCATTTTACTATGCAGGCGCGTGGCACCCACACGCAGCCGCTTGCGGCGACGCATGAGGACGCATGGGCACGATTCCCAAGGTGAGGTCAACATGACTTTTGTTCCATTTAATGTAACGAACATTTTAGCGTTGGTTTCGAGTCAATCGGACACCGTTTCGATATTGTTTTGAAGGTCCGAAGGCTTATGTTACATTTTTAATTAGTAATTAATTCCCAAAAAATTATGGGAAATTAATATGATATTCATTGAGTCATTAGTGACCCTTAATGATGATTTTGGATAGGATTCATGATTCTTGGAAAATGTCAGAAATTAAGGAAAGGTGTGTAGCTCGGAAAGCGAGCAATATGGACAGTGTGTGAGTGGACGTTTGTTTTATAAATTGTTATGCATGCATAGTTAAATATTTTACATGATTGATTGCATGATTTGGTTTGCAATGATGTCATGGTGATTTGGCATGATTTATTGTGATTAATGATTATTTTAATCGGTCTTTCGGACACGTTTTACGAGGAATGTGCAAATGATATTTTGGGCTAGGCCCGGAGTCACAAAGGTTTCAAAACGGATATTTCGACTTAGTTGGTGAGTCAAGGATGATTTCAGATTATTTTAATATTTTCAAATGAGATATTACGAAATTACGTGTAAATGGCATTTGGGCTTGAGACCATGTCGGAAATGATTTTGACTTGGTTTGAAGTCAAGGATTTGATTGAAATGTTTTGGGATGTAATCCCAGGATGGTTTTCATTGTGATTATGAGTACTCAGACGGTCGAAGCTAGGGGATTACTTAGACGACCCAAGCTCGGGGGATATGATTGTGAGTTGTTTTTATGGTAAGCCAGCCTCTCGAATGCAACTGAGCCTGGATGTACCACTCGGATGCGACTGATCCTGGGGATGTGTTCGCCCAGATGTGACTGATCTCGAGGGTTGAGCCCAGATGTGTCTAATCCCGAGACTGTGGTTGGATGGTTGCCTACGCGTAGTATGGATGTGATTGTGTGATTGATTGTGCACTTGTGAGTAGTGTTGTTTGATGTTGATTGTGATTGTGTACTGGTATTGAGTATGGGTTTTGGTCTTTTTGGCCAGGTTAGTGTTTTCATATGTTTGGCTTGAGAGCTGGGATTTGATTTTTTTCATGTGCTTTAGCTGAAAAGCCGATGATTGTTATTCACATGTTTTTCCCTATGCGTGCATGGTTTGATAAACTGGAGGGGGAAATGGTCTATTTGAAATGTATTTTCAAAGGCTATTATTTTTTTCAACTCACACCTTTTCTGTTTTGATGACTCTTCAGGCCATAGCACGACTTTCGGGGCTGATCGAGAGGCGAAGGCATGAGCGAAAATCAGTGCAGTTATCCCTTGTCTGACAGGTGCTGAGGGGTAGTTTCAGAACTTCAGTTGACTTGTCAGACGGGAGCAGAACCGGGCACGGTTATCAAAGTCCAGTTGGGACGGGTCCTGTCATTTTTTATGGTTACCCCATTAATAATGCATCCTGAAGATGCCAAGATTCGACTAATATGCATTTGCTCATCTTTTCCCTTCGACCACGGGTTTTTTCCACTGGGTTTACCGGGCAAGATTTTGGTGTAGAAATCTTAATGAATGCTATCTCAAAGGCAGACTATCTATCCAGTCAATGTTTTAATGAGGCAATATATATGCACGTAGTCAAGCATCACTGATTACATGAAATATCTAAGGGATAATGTTGTAAATAGTATAGGGCGTGGCTACTCATGTAAGGGTACGAAGTGTATTTAGTCATTAGTGAAAGGTTAGATATGTCTTTTTTCAATGTACTAAACCATAATCATATTGCACTATAAGGATTAGGCTTACTGATCAATGTGAAGCTCTTCACGTACACAACATAGGCTAAATTTTTCATGATTGTGCGATAGTTGTATAACGGGTTGAGAATCAAATTAAAGGCTTGGAGCCGTGCTTCCTTTCTTTTGTTAGTCGCTTGCTCCTCATCTAGTCAGTCCTGTGATTGTGTTTTGGGGGTCTTACCTGTTTGTTTCTAAATGGATTATTGATGCTAAGTGGATTTTTCATAGATTCCTTTGGTCTAGGCAAGTTGAAGGTAATTATCATGCCAAGGTTTCTTGAAAAGTTGTCTGCATGCCTAGAGAGAATGAAGGTTGGGTATATATAGTTTGGCTATGTGGAATATTGCTCTCATGTCCCGTTTGATGTTGGTAGCATGTGATCATTATGGGTTAAAAAGTATATGATTGGTTCCAAAAGTTTTTGCGGTTTAGATATGCCCGATGTCTGCTCTTGGAATTAGAAACAGCTCCTAAATTTGTTTTACTTGGTAAAACCCTTTCTTCTGGCCAAGGTGGGCAATGGTGAGTCTATTCACCTTTCAGTTGATAACAGGTGTGAATTGGGACCTTTGTTTGATCGTTGGAGGAAGGTCCTCATTGATTCTAGTCTAACAAGGCTCTCAAGGCTTTCTACTGTCCTTCACAACCATCATTAGTTGTGGTCATTATCCTCTAGTTCGACTCACAATCTTATTGATCCATAGCGTGTGTGATCATGTATCCTTGGATCCTCTTGGCCTTGACTCCTTTGTGTGGTCTTCTTAGCCTAATGGGTCTTTCTCTTCAACGTCGATGTGCAAGGCTCTTCAAAGGACCTGTGTGGACTGCCTTTGGACTCATCTTGTTTGGCACAGTGCTTCGATTCCTAGGACTAGTTTTATCCTTTAGCTAGAAATTAGCAATAGATTGTCTACTTTGGACAGGATCGGTCAGTTTGTTAATTGGCCTAATTTTTGTTTTCTCCTTTATGATGGAACCATGGAATCATATGAACATCTCTTCTTCTATTGCCCTTTCATTGAGGGTAGTTGGAGAAGTTTCTTGAGTAGGTGTGGCATCTTTGGTATCACCCCTTCTAGTCAAATTTTATTAATCTTGCTACGAAGGATCTCTCTGAAATGGTAAGGCTCTTTTGATCTCCATTAGGAGAATTTCCCTTGCTGCTTTAGTGTATCATATTTGGATGGAATGTAATAATAAGATGTACTCTCGTATTCATTTGCGACCTTGTGTGATTGTGAGTTAGTTTTTTGGTTTAATTCCAGATGGGTTTCGTTCGCTGAAGTTTGAGTCCTCTATTTCTAACGGTAGGGCTGCTAACGCTTAGAATATTTCATGTAATTAGAGCCCTTTCTCTATTCGTTCTCCCTTGGGTGTGTTAGGCGCTGCCTTTGTTGAAGCTCATGGCATGTCCTAAGTCTCTTTGTTTTATGGGATTTTTCCGTTTCTTGGTCTTTTGTCCTTTTAGATATATTGGATTAACAAAAAAAAAACAAAAAACAATTTGCATAAATGCCATATGTTTATGGCTAGTGTTCATGGTAGGAGCGGCTTTTGAATTGTTTTGGAGCCCAAGTAGGAACACTCCCTATTCGCTATTTAAGGGTTTCTATTATTACGTCCAAGTTGAATTTCGCGGATTTTGCTCCCCTTCTTGAGAAGGTGCATAACCGAATAGGATGCACAATCGAATCAAGGGGTGGGAATACATTGCATTGTCTTTTGTAGGTAGAATGCTGCTTAGAAATTTTGTTTTGAGTAGTATTATGGTCTATTGGGCATCTCATTTTTCTTTCCCAAAAAGATTAGTTGTGATATTAAGAGTGTTCATATGTTTTTTGTGCTGGTTAATGTTCGAGGACATGCTATGCGAAGGTTGCATGGAGTACTGTATGTAAACCTACGATGGAGGGCGAGTTTGGCATTAGAAACTTGGATTTATGGAATGTGGTAATGTTGCTAAATATATCTGGTTTATTTTTGGAAATCTTAACTATAATCTCTGGGCTCAGTGGGAAATGAGTATTTTATTCATGATCGGTTTTTTTGGATAATTAAACCTCTTTTTATTTGCTCATCGAATCGGAGGAAGCTGTTAAAGATTCGAGATTTGGTAATAGCGTACGACATAATGACTGGTGTTATCTAGGTCCGTTGATGAAGTGATTTAAATCTGATTTTTGTATCTTGATTGGTTTCCCTGCTAATGCTAGGCTGAACGCTGATATCCTAAATGGCGATAAAGATGGCCTTATTCTTCTTGCCCCATTTTGGGGTCTGTTTTGCAAGCTTGTTCTCCCATCCATGTCCTTCCTTCTCGTGATGACCAATATCGGTGGAAGTTTGCCCTTAATGGGAAACGCTCTTCTAGCTCTATAAGGAAATCAATGGGAAGAAGGACGCCTGTTGATGCAGAAATCGTCTGATTCTGCGAAATTCCTTCTCGATCCCAACACACATGAACGAAAATCAAACGGGGTTAAGATTGAATCCCGGGGGGGTGGTTCAACCGTAAACGCTTGGATGGTTAAGTCAGTTTTCTGAAAGAGAATAATCTGACAGAGTGTTTGCAGAAGTTTTTAATTACCTCTAGAAGTGAGATGAGACCTTCTATTTATAGTGAAGCCTTGAAGGTCACCAGAGCGTCTGATTTGTTGAAGGATAAAGTGTTAAATAAGTGATTGTACCGAGTGTAATCACTTATTTATTAATAAATAAATAATTCGCAGGGAAGTTATTTATTGTTTGTATTGATCTGATCATTTAATATATTTAGCTGATAACTTTATTAAATTAATGCGGAGATCGTAACGTGTCGACGTCGATTTATCCAAGGGCAATATCGGCATTATGAGAATTGTTGGCCATGTGGCATCTCCAGAATATTCCAGTAATTTATAGTTCCACAAATGCCCCCACATCGCTTAGGAATTCGTGGAATTCTAACAGATGTAATTTCCTTATGGTTCCAGTAAACTACGTTTTACTATTTTTATGTGGGAGTATGACTCCTCTTCTCTAGATGTAGTTGGAGTTCTGATTGATCTTGACCTTGTCCCAATAGGAATTATTTGGGCTTGTTTTCCTAATTTGAGTTGATCTTCAAAGCCCAATTGATGGTTAGGGATCGTTTACTTTTCTTTATTTAAACAAGGGCATAGGGCTCTTATTTTTAACAAAGAAAATTAAACTCTAAAATTGGCTCGTTGCTGGTGAAGACAAGTTATCTCTGAGTTGGCATTTGGTCCCCAGCAGATTTTTCGCTTGGTAGGTGGAGAAGACAGTGGCTTCTGGCCCGTGCCCGCCACGCGTGTGCCAGCATGATCAAAGTGACAGAGGTGGGTCCTGTGCGGAAGAGTGACTAACGACCGCAGGGGCTGTCGGCTGGCGCGTCTCTTCACGCGCGAGGCTTCTTGGCAATGAGACATGTAGGCCGCTGTGCAGATGCTGCGTCGACTAGTCCACTAGACAAAGCTGTCGGCCGACAGATGAGATAGGCAGGTGGGGTCCGAGGTGACGCAACAGACGGTTGACGTTGGCTTGAGTGGGTGACACCTGGCGTGACACAGAGATGGGACAGGCTGCCCCATCCGTCTTTGCCCCTACAACCATTTTTTTTTACTGTCAAGCGACAGCTTGTATATTTTTTTTCCTCTTCACCGCCCGCATGTAACATTCAAAGTAACATATAATAAAATATATTATATAGTTATTATATGTTGTAAAATGTATATATAAATATAGATATATTCTTTTGTTGTTTTCGCTCTTTTGGGGATTTTAGGAGCGGTGGGTGTTCGATCGCAACGAGTCAAGCGGTGATACGCACTACTCTCCGAGACGAACATTTCAAGATGCATAGGGGGGTGCTTCCACCAGGATCTCGAAGAGCTCAATTTGGTGGGGAAGCAATCGTAAGACCATCTGGTGGCGTGTCCCAAACTCATTGGAGCTTCCGACTTCAAAGAACGATGGACTTCATACCAAGACACTCCTCCAACTGACATGCTTGTGGTGCTTTGTAGATATGAGAGCTTGGCGCATTGACGTACTTGTCGTCTTCAGTTGCGGGTAGAGTCAACATCAAGATCTTCAATGGGGAATGTGTGAAGTTCTATAACATGAAGTGAGGCGTGTCACAACTCAAGGAAAGGCATGGTTGGGGCTCGAAGTGATGCATCAAATCACTGAGGCGTTCTTTCCATGACCACACAAGTAGTGGTTGGTGGATTGAAGAGCTCAGCACATAGAGAGCAAGGCGAGGTGTAGTAGAATGCAAGGTAAGGCGTAGCAGAATGCAAGGCGGACGTGTTACAGTTGTGAGGCGAGGTGCAGCAGAGTACCTGGTGAGGTGCAGCAGAGTGCAAGGCTAAGTGCAACAGAGTGAAAGGCGAGGTGCAACAGAGTGCTAGGCGAGGTGCAACAAAGTGCAAGGCGAGACATGGTGCAACTACAAGGAGAGGCATGCTGCAAGTGCGAGGCGAGTAGTCCCATGACTTGGAGTGCGACGTGCCACAACCCATCAAGAGGCTTGTTCCAGCTACAAGGCAATGTGTGTTGCAGCTACAAGGCGAGATGTGCTTAATCATCAAAACAAGACTTCCCATGACACGAGGCAAAGTGCATGTGGTGTGATGAAGTAATTGAAACTTTCTAATGAGTTGGTTTGGATGACGGGTGACCATCCAGAGACTTGATCTTCAAGGCCTTGTTGAGCTCAAAATGGGGTGTAGCAAGGTGGAACATAAAATGGAGAATCGATCATGCCCCCTGCAAAGCTCGAGACATCGTATATCATCGCCTAACAGAAGGAAGAGAGCTTGAAGATGCCATCATCTAGACGCTGAATCCAAGTGGTGTGAAGACACATGGCACCAAACCATTGTTTCATCTTGGAGTTGAAAGTCAAGTTGCTTTGTAGCCGTCGCAAAGTCAAGCAATGGTGAAGTTGCTTTTCGGAAGCCAACTATACCAAGTAAGCATTGCTGAGGAGGTTGCCCCTATTGCTTGAAGAAGGCCACAGATGATGTGTCACTGGAAGTCAACGATAGGATGATCGAAAGGCCTCCAAGGCTTGCTCATAAGTTGATGAAGAGATACTGAGGTCGTGCTGGTCATGTTGATGAGCTTCATGATTCTTCTCGGCTCGTAACTTGATCTTAGCATTGAATACATGTTTGAGCATTCAACTTGTGAATTGAAAACTTCTTTAATTTTCATTAGTAGAAGTCTTCCATTCTTTTTTGAGTGTTTTGTGATTTTCGGCAGATTTGACCTTTGTGTAGTAAATTTGGTCTTTTGACTTAGTTTTATCTCCGAATTGAGTGTCGTTGGTGGCGTTGGAAAGAAAACTTTCATACCTGTTTGGTTCCATCAAGCTCTCTTCAAGGAAATAAAATTTGAGCTTGGTACATTCGAATAAATCTCAAAGTTGTGTGCTGAAATTTGTAGTCACACGCACTAAGTCATTTGCCCAAGATTTGTCATGACATGACCCAGCTGTTGCTCCCCTTGGTGGGGTTGGGAAGAGATATTTTGTAACATTTCCAATTCCAACAAGTTAGTTTGATGGATATGAGTGACAGATCCTTGGGAATGTGCTTGAGTATTATGTACCTCATTTTTTGTCAATCGCATTGAACTTAGTCATCAAGTTGCTTGAGGTGGTGACTTAGCTCTCTGCGGTGAAGGCTGTACTTTTCCCTTTGGAGAGGAGCTTCGAGTACTCCTTTGGTGCTTCACTCGGCGCAAGTGTTGATAGGTTGCAGGCTGAAGGCATTATGGCTTTAACGAGCAAGGATGTTGATGCGGCGCATAGCAAATTCCTTGATGCGTCGCAGAGCGATTGCCTTGATGCGTCGTGGGGTGATTGCGTTAACGCGTCGCAGGGTAATTTCCTTGATGTGTTGCTAGGCGATTGCCTAGATGCTTCACAATTGATGTGTTTCTTCATGTGTGAAGACTTGGAATGCTTCAAGGGACGAAGGCTTGGAGTGCTTCGCGGGGCGAAGGCTTCGAGTGCTTCGTGTGGCAAAGGCTTGGAGTGCTCCGCATGAAGAAGGCTTGGAGTGCTTCGCATGGTGAAGGCTTAGACTGCTTCGCATGGTGAAGGCTTGTAGTGCTTCGCGGCCCGAAGGCTTGGAGTGCTTCGCGTGGCGAAGGCTTTGAGTGCTTCGCATAGCGAAGGTTTTGAGTGCTTCGCGTGGCGAAGGCTAGGAGTGCTTCGCGTGTCGAAGACTGGGGTGCTTCGCGGGGCGAAGGCTTAGAGTGTTTCACATGGCGAAGGCTTTGAGTGCTTTGCGTGGCAAAGACTTGAGTGCTTTACGTGGCAAAGGTTTAGTATGCTTTCTAAACAATATTGTAGGTGATAAGACAATTTCATTAGACGTTGGGACGAAACATCTTGAATCATATTGGAAGATACTATGTGAGCAAAGTAGGCTTTGAGTCGAATTTTAATCTCAAACTTTGTGCCTTTGATGATGACTTGGTCACAAATTCAGTTTCCTAGTTGTTCCCTGTAACTCGGACTCGGCAATGATGGTGTCAACGCGGATTTCAGGACCCACCCCTAATCCCCCAGGATTAGGGACTAAACCCTGCTCCCGTCTGACTTACGCATGACACGAAGGCCAAACTGATGTCCAACCTTCATGTGACATGTAAGTCGGACAAGGGATTCTCAATCCGACCGTCCATAAACTTACGAACTTCCCAGAGTGCGCGGAGTCTACTGTGGATCGTACGTGTGATGTCTCCGTCTCTCTCGATCGAAAGCCCGCGCCGCAACAACCTGGAGGGTATGGAAAACACGAAAATAAAGTTTAAGTTCAAAAACATTTCACAAAACAATGACATTTATACCCTCCGTTTCAAAACCAATGCATGCATATCAAATTCATGTCATAAAACCATGTACGAAAACCAAACACATTTTCCTTTTTCTCAAATCCCGAGCCTCAACCCAAAACCATCGAAAAACCATTATAACCAACGAAAACCATCCTTGAAAACCATCATCATCAATCACAGAGAAAACCAAAACATATTGAACCACATTTCCATCCATCGAACCTGCTGGATCTATCCGAGTCTTTAAACTCCCGAGTCTTTAAACTCAATCCAGGCCTCAATATAATTCGAGTCTTTAAACTCCCGAGTCTTTAAACTCAACAGGCCTACGGGGGAAATATCAATATATCCGAGTCTTTAACCTCCCGAGTCTTTAAACTCAATCCGGGTCTTTAAACCCAATCCGGGCCCGTCCCCGTCAATCACAATATCTGGGTCTTTAAACCCAATATCCAGATCTAGAAAATCCAATCTAAACCATTTGAAAACTATTATCCATTTCCTTTCCAGGTCCGAGTCCGCAACCACGATTCCGTAAGCCGGCATCCGGAATAACCATTCTGAACCAAAACCCGGAATCCATGTTCAAGTCTCAAATCGAATCCCGAATCGTCATCGGGAAATCCGATTCCAAAACCCGAAATCACATTTCTCAAAACCACTTTTCTGAACTGGGCTTCAAGCGCGAAAACCCTTTTTCCAAAAACACTTTTCCGAAATCCTTTTACTTTCTTTGAAATCAAATCGTATTTTAAATCCCGAAATCCACTTCATTAAAACTAGGTTCAAATCACAATATCCATCAAATCTCGTAAAACGTGAAATACCATCATTTCCTCGAAAAACGTGCACAAACCATAAACCATCACAATCACAAATCAAATCATAGAATCAAGTATAGAAAACATATAAAAACATATATGCATGCATCAAGAGTTAGAAAGCAAAGTCCACTCACAGACCATTCCGACGTCGCCTCGATACGGGCGCACTTACGCCGTCCCCGGCCATTCCGTTATCCTCGGCTTTCCCAAACCTGTCCAAATCACATAACGAGGACACTAACTACTTCACAAAGGTCATACAAAAGCCCCGTAATTTTCCCGTATTTTTAACTATTTTTAACCGAGGCCTAAAAACTTCGGACATCCCGAAACATATCGAGACGATGTCCGATTGACTCGAAACCAATGCCAAAATGTTCGTTACATCGAATACTTTAAAAGTCATGTTGGAACCTTCCCCAAAAGCAACCCTCAAGTGCCGCCCAAAGGGGCTGCGCGTGGGAGCCACGCGCCCAGCACAATGTCATCGTCTTCCTTGGGAAATCCCGGTCCGACCGGTTCAGCGGCTCTACCGGTTCAAGTGAACCGGCATTCACGATTAGCATCTAATTTCAGTCCAAAATTAAACCTAGTGCTACCACTAAATTCGTCTCATTGTTTCCTATCTATCTACCTATTCAAACGACGAAATTAAGGCCAGAATTCTACCTCCTGAATCGAAGGAAAAATTGTACCTCCCTGGTTTGTTCGGCTTCTGTGATTCCGGCCGCCACTCCCCTCAGTTTGACGCTTGTTTAGTCCATTAAGTCCTCCAAAACCAAACCCAATCAATAATTTTGAGTAAAACCTTGCAAAACTGAGACTACCATTTTGATTTCATACAAAAATCCACAGAGAACTTACTCTGCTGTCACCGTCGTCACTGGTCGTGGCCACCAACAGTATCCCCCCAACTTCTTCTCCATCTTTCCTTTACCAACCATCACTATCTGATCAAGTTTTGAGAAGGCTGGGGTCCACGATTATCCTGGGCTCTGTTCTTTTCACGGTTAACAGTCTCCACCCACGGCGGTGCCCGTGGCAGTGCCACCAATATCCTATTCTTTTCTCCCTTTTTACTTCCTTACCAAAATGACAAAAGAATAATGAGATTTTGTTAGCTGGTTCTTGCTCAGTCCCTCAAGTCTATGTTTTCCCCTCACCCATGCACATATTCTTACTCTATTTAAACAGTTTCAAGGCGGTGGGCGACGCTTCTACGCCCATCCAGAGATGGCCACGCATCAAAATTAATGTGGCCTCCTTTTCTAACAGCTGCCAAGTGTCCAATACCCATTACACACAATTCCCAAGCCCTTGCCTTGCAAAATTACCATTTTAGCCCTCGAGTTCTTAGACTCGTAATTTAACCGTCCGTCCTCCGATCGATACCTACCGCCTGTCGTTGTACTCAGGACGGCGAGACCTATCTAACGGTTCTAGCTTCGCTTGAAGAAACCTCATCGTGCAAAAAGTCAGCAATTGCCCTTCGTTTAACCAAATTACGAAAGTGCCCTCAACCTTCCGAACGTCATAACTTCCTCCTCGGACGTCGGAATTGGGCGTGCCACCTGTCTACGGACTCGTGACGTCCCAAACTGCGTTACAGTCATCGGTCAATGCCCAATTGACCGGCCAAACTAAAAGTCAACTTTTTACCCATTCCAAGGGAAAAATCGTCATTCTACGCCCAAGGTCCAAAAATAACCACCTAACCACCGATTTAACTCAGCTAATCCCTCACTAGTCACTTCCATAATCCCAACTTCCGGGACGGGTCGTTACAGCGGATCATCTTTTGTGCGTGTTCCTGAGGGACGTTGTCTCCGAGACGTTCTGTTGCCTTTTTTTCGACGTACTCGGTGTAATGTCCTTTCTTCAAAAGATCCCGGAGGTATCTTTCAAAAGTCTGGCAGGAGCTTATGTTGTACCCATAGTAATTGTGATAGGCACGCCATTTTGTCTTGTCGGCCCTCCTGGTCGCCTTTGACGACCTAGTTTATCAAACCACGGCTTTTCCTTTATCTGATTGTATATTTGGAGGACGCGTACCGAAAATTGCGAGTTCAATTTTGCACCAGCAAACGTATTAGATGACGGGTTCCATTTGCGCTTATTGGCTTTCTCAACTGAGTTCCCATGGTGGACGTCATCATTTGGCTGCGCAAACAACTTTGTGGGATGTCCATCTTCTTCGACGTGGTTGGCGGTATGTGTGGTGTTTTTCTCATCCTCCCAGCATGCATGTCTTTCTGCTAAGGACAACATCTTGGTGAGACTTCGGGCATTGCTCATGATGATGTCTCTGTAGAGCTGGCTCTCCCGCGGTAGGCCCTGCTTGAATTCCATGGCTGTGACGAGATCGCTGCATCCTATGATGCAGGACTTTTCTTCATAATACCTCCTGATGTATTACCGCAAGGTTTCCTTAGACTTCTTTCGGATGGTGAAAAGGTGGTCATCCTCGACTTCGACGGTGCGAAGGTGCGAGTACTCCTTCATGAAGGCCAGGGCCAACTCTTCGAAGGAAGCGATTGATCTCCGGGGGAGATGGTTGAACCATGTCGTCGCTTGACCTTGCATCGAGGCTTTGAAAACTTTGTACATGAGTGCGTAATTGTTCCTGTGAGGTACCATGACCCCCCAATAGTAATTGATGTGCTTTACTGGAGTGGAGGTTCCTTTGTACTGATTGAAGTTGGGAGTTGAAAATCGATGTAAGAACAGCTCCTCCTCAATATCCCTCACGAATGGTGAAGATGATGATGTCTGAATCTGGTGGCAAAGGTCATCCTCCAAGTCTCTGTCGCGCTGAACTTCCTAGAGGCGTCGGTCTAGCATCCTTTGGACGTCTTCAGCGTGCAATGGACCTTCATGACGGGGATTTCCGACCCAGGTCAAATGGTGTCGACTCCCTCGAGTTGCAGCGGGCTTGGCACTCAAGCGTGTAATGACCCGTCCCGAGAGCCGGGATTAGAAAAGTGATTAGTGAGCCTAATCAGTGTTTAGTTGGGCCGTTAGCGTAGAATGACGATTTTGCCCCTAGTTTGGGCAAAATATTGACTTTGAGTTCGGGTGGTCAATTGGATATTAACCGATGACCGTGACGTAGTTCGGGACGTTACGAGTCCGTAGACAGGTGGCACGTCCGATTCTGACATCCGAGGAGGAAGTTATGATGTTTGGAAGGTTGAGGGCACTTTCGTAATCTCGGTAAAATAGGGGGAAACGATGACTTTTCGTGTAACGAGGTGTTGACACGTAGACTGAGGACCGTTAGGTAGATCTCGTCGTCCTGAATTCAACGGCAGGCGGCACGTTTTCATCGGACATTGGACGGGCGAGATACAGGTCTAGAATGGCAAGGGCAAAATGGTAATTTGGACTCACAAGTAGGGGAATTTTGGTCTTTTGCACATTGGGATTTGTGCAAATAGGATCAGGGCAAGTGTCCAGGCTTTAATTGGATATTTTGGATTTGGCCCTTGGATTGTGACGCGTGGTGTGTGTATGTGTAGTGGTTTCTACACAAGTGTGCACAGGTGTTTTAAAACTGTGCAGTGTGTGTATCGTGCATTCGAAGAGGGAAAACAGAGGGTGAGACAGTGAGAGGAATTGATAGATTGCAATTTGTGTTTGTGTGTTTTAATGATCGAGTGAGGGACTAGAGATGAAGGGAGAACTAATGAGTGGTTCTGGGTGGAACTGTATGATCATGTGTGTGTGAGGTAAGCAGAACCCAATAAACAGGGAGGACATAACCACCGTGCACGGTTGTACACTTCCCGTGACTAAACCGTCAAATTGAACCCGTGGTGGTGTCGAGAGGCCTGAGGAGAGTGGAACAGACCCAGCAGAGCTCACGGCGGCGGCCTGAGCACAGGTAATTTCTTCAAACTCTGTTGTTTGCTCTGTTTTGCCGTTTAGATTCAAATCCATAGTCGTGAAGGTAAGGGCTGAGTCGAGGTCTTTGGTGAGGTCTGGTGAGTTCAGTAGGTCCCTAGGAGTCGTTTAAGGTCGACATCGTGACGGGGGAGTACACGGGTGGCCGGGAGGAAGAACAGAGTTTTGGGAGGTTACGAGTTCGAGCTAGGGACGACGGGTTAGAGGCCGTGTCGTCATGTTTGGATGAAGGGAATGGATTACTGGGTAGAGGATGAAGAAAATGGTGGAAAGAGGGAGGAAAATGGACGGCGGACGGCGGAGAACCGGCCACACCGGTTTAGAACAGTGCACGGGTCGAGAGGTTGAAGATGAATAGTGACTGTGCAGGCGCGTGATGCCCACGCGCAGCCACTTTGGACGGCTCATGGAGGCGCATGCGGCGGTTTCTGGGGAAACTATCAACTAGGTTTTTGGTCTAAATGTTATAACGGATCTTTTGGGATAGGTTTCGGGTTAATCGGATGTCGTTTGAGGTTAGTTTGACAAGGTTGAAGGTTTAGGGTCTCGGTTCGTTATGTTTAGAAGTTCGGGAAAATTGGGAAAAAAAATTAGAAGAATCTTAGTGGACGTGTTAGTGACGTATTTTTGTGACTGTTGACAGGATCGGGAATCCCCGAGGAGGCTGTGGAACGTACGGGACGTACAGGACTCGAGTGACGTACCTGGTATCTGTGAGTGGACCCCTTCTCTATAACTGAACATGCATAACTGCTTTTAATTACTTGTTTTATGGTTTTATATGTGATTTGATGTTTACTGAATATCCTATAACTGTTTTACTTAATTGCACGTTTTTCGAGAAAATACGATCTTCAGCACGTTTTACGAGAAATGTTAATTTCTGATTATGATGCTATGGTTTTGGGATTTCAAACGATAAAGGGTTTTCAATGATTATAAGTGGATTTTGATACATGATTTGATGATCAAGGTTTCGGTTTTAGAATCGGATTTCGGAAAGCGAAATTTGGTTTTAAAGATGAAACGTGGAATTCCGGATTTGGGTTCGGAATGACGGTTCTGGACGCTGGAAGGGCTTCAGACCAGTGATTTCGGATTCGGGTTTGGATATGGATTTTGAATTGGTTTTTAATGGTTTTGGATTGGATTTGCTGGATCTGATTATTGGGTTTAAAGACCCGAATATTGTGATTGACGGGGGACGGGGGACGGGCCCGGATTGGGTTTAAAGACCCGGATTGAGTTTAAAGACTCGGATATATTGATATTTCCCCCGTAGGCCTATTGAGTTTAAAGACTCGGATATTATTGAGGCCTGGATTGAGTTTAAAGACTCGGGAGTTTAAAGACTCGAATAGGTCCAGCAGGTTTGATCGGATAACGATTTGCTTGGTTTCTATTGGTTTTATGATGTGATGCTTTATGATATGGTTTTATGATGCTTATGACGTGATTTCTATAACTGTTTTCATGGTGATTATTATGTGATTTATGACTGTTTTCAACTAATGGGTTATGCATGTATGTTTTCAAAACGGAGGGCTAAAACCCTGGTTTGTTTATGTAAATGGTTTTTGGAACTTTTATTCTTTTTGGTCCACTCACACTTTCTGGTTTTTAATTGCCCTCCAGGTCGTGGAGCTAGCAAGGCGGGGGTTGACGTTGAGGCAGCATCGGAGGCATAGAATACTCGAGAGTGACCCCGGAGTGATTTAAGTTTTCCGTTGTGCGTGTACTTTGTGTATCGGTTTTTGTTTTCTTAGTGTGGTACTATGCTTTGTATAACTGCTGACTCTGGGATGTTTTAAATTCTCCTGCGTTTGACAATGTAATTTGTGGTTTTCGTGAGGTTGTTTCGGTCTTTCGTTTTTGGGTTGTCAAACGGGAGCAGGGTTTAGTCCCTAATCTTGGGGGATTAGGGGTGAGCCCTGACAAAGCGTGTTGGTGAGTACGTCTCGTCTTCCTCGCTATGATCGTCTGTGCTTCTAGAGTCATGGCGGATTCGTCCATTCGAGTGGGTGTGTGACACATGTGAGACTGCTTGTTGCCGTCGGCTATCGCGTGGGTACTCAATGCGTGAAAGTGCTCCAGGGCGTCCTCCGAGTCACTTTCAGGTCGAACGCCTCGGTCGATCTTGGCCTCCTGCTCTAGGGTTGCAGCTTTCTTCCCCTGATTTGTTTAGCGATGTGTTTCGTTTAATTATCTGGCAGTGAACATGCTCTTTGCCGGAACGTCTCGGGAAGTCCCCTGGTACCTTGCGAGGTTCATTGCATTTCTTAGAGGTTCTGGATGTCCCGATGTCCCCCAACAGCTGTTATAGGAGCTCTGATTGAGCCCGAACTTGGTTGCTCAACTGCTCGACCTTCTGTGTCAGTCCAAGTCATGGAAGTGACCCCCTAGATTGTGGGTTCTCTCCTTCAATAACCTCTTATCGATCAGTTATAGTCACTCCTTTCCCGTTTCTTACCGTAACACTCCAGGTCACCTAGGGAAAACCCTAGACTCTACCTTGGGATCCAACAACAACTAAGGATCGTAAAAGTACCTATCCCCGCACCTGGTACCGACTGAGCCTCCTGCTGATTCATCGAAAGCACT
Source organism: Prinsepia uniflora (assembly GCA_032719365.1). Lineage (NCBI taxonomy): Eukaryota > Viridiplantae > Streptophyta > Magnoliopsida > Rosales > Rosaceae > Prinsepia > Prinsepia uniflora. The sequence continues at coordinate 39,065,366 of CM064873.1, forward strand.
CGGGCCTGAGCTCCTGAAGATCTACCACGTCCCTTAGAACTACTAGTGGCACCACCACCTCCTCTAGTGCCCGCTGTCCCTGACGCTGTACTCTGTCCGGGCTCCGCCGCTCCTCGGCCTGCACCACCCTCATGTGGTAACAGTGGACACTCACGTTGGAAGTGACCTCGCTCCCCATAGTAGAAACACACATCCCGACCGGGACCACTACTCGTTCTCCCTGTAGACACAACAGACGTCGCACTAGCTTGAGGAGTCGGCTGTGCTCGGTAACCACGAAATCCCGAACTCTGGAAACTACCAGGTCTACCAAAACGATCATCGCCCGACGACGATGCTCCACTGAAGTTACCTCTCTTCAGTGTCCTCATATTCGAAGCTCCCGAAAAGGGTGGCTCCCGGCGTCGTACCAGCAAGCTAGCCTCAACTTGCACTGCAGCATCTGACAACTCTCAGAGGGTAGTAAACGATCCAGCCGTCACTATGGCTCGAATCTCACCTCGCAGGCCCAGCTCAAACCTACGACACTTCTCGACTTCAGTAGCCAAAAACGCAGGAGCAAACCGAGAAAACATCTGAAACTTCTGTTCGTACTCTGCCACACTCAGATTCCCCTGTTGAAGCTGCATAAACTCAGCCTACTTGGCATCTCGAAAAGAACGAGGGTAATACTGATCTAAGAACCTCTCCCGAAACGTCTCCCAGGTCACTATATGGGCGTCCCAGCCAGACAACTCGAGGGTATACCACCACTCGTACGCCGCACCGTCCAGCAAGAAAGTAGCCAGTAACACTCTGTCCTCCAGTGGACAATGCGTCACTGCAAAGATCCGCTCAAGTCTCGTGATCCACCTCTGAGCTTCCTCAGGATCAGCCCCACCACTAAAAGTAGTAGCCCCGAGCCGCTGGGCTCGCTCAATCGTAGCACTATCTGTCCCTCTTGCTGCTTCGTCTTCAGGTCGTGGAGAGGGTCTACGACGTGGAGGCATCGTCAATTGCACGCTGAAAAATGAATAGAAGCAATCAGACAGCCTAAACACAACCTCACAACAAACACAAACCCAGCAAACTCGACAAACCTATGCTTTGATACCAATTGTCAGAACCCACCCCGGTTTCACCCCGAAAACCGAGGTAAATCCTGCTCCCGTCTGACACCCCGTCACAACACTAAGATAACTACTAAACTACACCGTCAGACGCAGGAGAAACTAACAAAACATTCCGAAGTTAAAGGTTTACAGAGCATAGTACTAAATACAAAAGAAAGAAAACTGGTAACTAGATACACGCACCCGGAAAATTTAAAAACTTCAGGGTCGCTCTCGTAACTTCTATGCCTCAGACGCTGCCTCGACGCTGGAACCCCGCTCTAGCTCCACGACCTGGAGGGCAATTTAAAATAGAAGGTGTGAGTGGACCATAAATAATAAAATACTTTCCGAAAACCATTTCATAATAAAACCAGGGTTTTAGCCCTCCGTTTTGAAATCACATGCATAACCGAGTCGCTGAAAACAATTATAATCACGTGAAGATCATTATAAAAACATTTACAGAATCATTATAAAACCAGTCATAGAAATCATATCATACGCATCATATAACCGTAACACAAAACATAAATACCAAGCCATCATTATCCGATCAAACCTGCTGGACCTATCCGAGTCTTTAAACTCCCGAGTCTTTAAACTCAATCCAGACCTCAATACGGTCCGAGTCTTTAAACTCCCGAGTCTTTAAACTCAATAGGCCTACGGGGGAAATATCAATATATCTAAGTCTTTAAACTCCCGAACTCTTCCCCTTTTTCACGATCCAGCCAACCAGGTCACCCCCCGTCACGGTGGCTACCTTAAGCCCTTCCTAGAAGCTCACTGAGTCTTACCCAACTCACCAAAACTCTCGACTCAACCCCAGACTTCACGACTTTCGATTTGAAAATCGACGACAAAACAAAGTATCGAAAGGAAAACCAGAAATTACCTGGGCTCCGGTCGCTGTCGTGAGCTCAGTCGTGAAGACACGACTTCTCTAGTCCACCTCCAGCCTCTGGACACCTCCACCGGCCTCGATTGATCGAACACGACAGCACCACCACCCAAAACTCCTCTCTGTTTTCCCCCTTGGTTTCCCGTGGCTCACAACCGCACACACCCCCGACCACTGTACCTCCAAACCTCCTCAACTCACACACTAACTCTCAATCAAGCTCTGCTCACTCTCACACACTCACAAAACTCACACCCTCACCGTGCTTGATCGATTTCTCCCCAACTTCCAGTCTCTGTTTTCTCTCTAAGTCGAAGAACACACTCACACGGGCACAACCAAAATAATTGGACCGTGCACCCTAGAAACCTCTAGCCCTCCAACACATGTCAACATCCTTCAACTCCTCTCCCAAAAGGATCAATCTCAGCCCTCCAATTGTCCCTCTCTGTTGCACGAATCCCAATGTGCAAAAGACCAAAATACCCTTCCTTTTAAGCCAAAATTACCATTTTACCCTTACCGTTTTAGACCCTTAACTCACACACCCTAACTCCGATGAATACGTGCCGCCTGTCGTTAAATTTAGGACGACGAGATCTACCTAACCATCCTAGGTAAACTTGTCAAAACCCGATCGTACAACAAGTCAACTTTTCCCCCTATTTTACCCAAATTACGGAAATGCCCCCAACCTTCCGAACATCATAACTTCTTCCTCGAATGTCGGAATCGGGCGTACCACCTATCTACGGATTCGTGACGTCCTAAACTACGTCTTGGTCATCGGTCAAAACCCAATTGACCGCCCGAACTAAAAGTCAACTTTTTGCCCGCACTAGGAGTAAAATCGTCATTCTACGCTAACGACCTTATCGAGACCAACTAACCACCGATTAAGCTTACTAATCCTTCACTAATCACCGTCTTAACCTTATTTCCCAGGAAGGGTCGTTACAACCTACCCTCCTAAAAATAATTTCGTCCCCGAAATTCCACGACGAGTTCCCGACACTTCGGGTCTCCTAGCCGGTAATCAATACTAGCTTAACAAAAACCACTCCTGGGTTCCCTGTCTATCATCTCCACCTTGGGTATTTCACACCATCGCCAACTACCGGTTACACTTCATGGTATACGCAAGGGAAACTCTATGAATAGAAAACAAAGGTATTTTAAAATACCTCATGTGGAGTACCCGATAGAATTCATAGAGTACATCCTCACGTACTACCACATCACTTCCCAAAACCAACTCGAATCCTAACCCAGAACAATCTAGTCCAAACAGGAAAACTTACCTACTGGCTCACTCCCTTACACCCATCGGCCGCTACTTCGACCACTTGTCGGAATAAATCTACAAAGTCCAAAAGGCAAACTATAGATTGTGGGTTCTCTCCTTCAATAACCTCTTATCGATCAGTTATAGTCACTCCTTTCCAGTTTCTTACCGTAACACTCCAGGTCACCTAGGGAAAATCCTAGACTCTACCCTGGGATCCAACAACAACTAAGGATAGTAAAAGTACCTCTCCCCGCACCTGGTGCCGACTGAGCCTCCTGCTGAGTCATCAAAAACACTCGGGCCTGAGCTCCTGAAGATCTACCACATCCCCTCGAACTACTAGTGGCACCACCACCTCCTCTAGTGCCCGCTGTCCCTGACGCTGTACTCTGTCCGGGCTCCGCCGCTCCTCGGCCTGCACCACCCTCCTGTGGTAACAGTGGACACTCACGTTGGAAGTGACCTCGCTCCCCACAGTAGAAACACACATCCCGACTGGGACCACTACTCGGTCTCCCTGTAGACACAACAGACGTCGCACTAGCTTGCGGAGTCGGCTGTGCTCGGTAACCACGAAATCACGAACTCTGGAAACTACCAGGTCTACCGAAACGATCATCGCCCGACGACGATGCTCCACTGAAGTTACCTCTCTTCGGTGTCCTCAGATTCGAAGCTCCCGAAAAGGGTGGCTCCCGGCGTCGTACCGGCAAGCTAGCCTCAACTTGCACCGCAGCATCTGACAACTCTCGGAGGGTAGTAAACGATCCAGCCGTCACTATGGCTCGAATCTCACCTCGCAGGCCCAGCTCAAACCTACGACACTTCTCGGCTTTAGTAGCCACAAACGCAGGAGCAAACCGAGAAAACATCTGAAACTTCTGTTCGTACTCTTCCACACTCAGATTCCACTGTTGAAGCTGCAGAAACTCAGCCTCCTTGACATCTCGAAAAGAACGAGGGTAATACTGATCTAAGAACCTCTCCCGAAACGTCTCCCAGGTCACTGTATGGGCGTTCCAGCCAGACAACTCGAGGGAATACCACCACTCGTACACTGCACCGTCCAGCAAGAAAGTATCCAGTAACACTCTGTCCTTCAGTGGACAATGCATCACTGCAAAGATCCGCTCAAGTCTCATGATCCACCTCTGAGCTTCCTCAAGATCAGCCCCACCACTATAAGTAGTAGCCCTGAGCTGCTGGGCTCGCTCAATCGTAGCACTATCTGTCCCTCTTGCTGCTTCGTCTTCAGGTCGTGGAGAGGGTCTACGTCGCGGAGGCATCGTCGTCAGACGCTGAAAGAGGCATAGAAGCAATCAGACAACCTAAACACAACCTCACAACAAACACAAACCCAGAAAACTCGACAAACCTATGCTCTGATACCAATTGTCAGGACCCACCCTGGTTTCACCCTGAAAACCGAGGTAAATCCTGCTCCCGTCTGACACCCCGTCACAACACTAAGATAACTACTAAACTACACCGTAAGAAGCAGGAGAAACTAACAAAACATTCCGAAGTTAAAGGTTTACAGAGCATAGCACTAAATACAAAAGAAAGAAAACTGGTAACTAGATACACGCACACGGAAAATTTAAAACACTTCGGGGTCGCTCTCGTAACTTCTATGCCTCAGACGCTGCCTCGACGCCGGAACCCCGTTCTAGCTCCACGGCCTGGAGGGCAATTTTAAACAGAAGGTGTGAGTGGACCATAAATAATAAAATACTTTCTGAAAACCATTTCATAATAAAACCAGGGTTTTAGCCCTCCGTTTTGAAATCACATGCATAAGCCAGTCGCTGGAAACAATTATAATCACGTGAAGATCATTATAAGAACATTTACAGAATCATTATAAAACCAGTCATAGAAATCATATCATACGCATCATATAACCATAACACAAAACATAAATACCAAGCCATCATTATCCGATCAAACCAGGGTTTACTCATGGTTGAGTCCGTTGGTGGTTAGTATAACCACAAGTGGTTATAGTGTTAGTTTTCGACTGACGACTGTCAAGTGGTGACGGTTTGTCGGAGGTGTCATCGTGGATCGATTAGTGAGGTCTGATGACTCCCAGTGGAAGTAGACGTCAGGATAGTTAAAGATTGAGCAAGGAACCGGCTAGTTGTTTAGGTCAGCGAAAGGGTAGATTTGACAAATGGTGTCAATTCGAAACGGGTGACTACTGTCATTCAACGTGGTCAAATGTAGTCGATGTAACGAGAGTGTTGGTGGTACGTCTGGGTGCAGACGAGTAAGTATTATTTTGGTTAGTGGGTGTACTAGTGTACACATCTTTCGAGGTTGATTCTACTTTCCACGAGGTGGTTGTGGAATCGAGATAGTTGGAATTTCGAGAGCGAAACTAATTAAGGAGGGAAGAACGGTTGGAATTTCGAGGACGAAATTAATTAAGGAGGGAATGTTGTAACGACCCGTCCCAAATTCCAGGATTAGATTAGTGACTAATCACGATTAGTGAGATTAATCCGTGATTAGTTAGGCTAAATCGGACGAATGATGCGAAATGACTGTTTTACCCCTAGTCGTGGCAAAACGTTGACTTTTCAATCGGGCTGTCCAATGGACTTTGACCGATGACTGTGACGTAGTTCGTGACGTCACGAGTTCATAGACAGGTGGCACGTTCAATTCCGACGTTCGAGGAGGAAGTTATGACGTTCGGAAGTTTAGGGGCATTTTGGTAATTTTGGATAAAAGGAGTCAAATGTTGACTTTTTGACCAAGAGGCCCGATGGCCGAGGGCCAAAGACCGTTGCGTAGATAAGGACGATACGAATCCGTAGACAGGCGGCACGTTGAATTCGGACGTTCGACGGCGAAGTTACGGTTCACGGAAGTTCCAAGATACTATTCACGGTGACGCGTTTTACGAGGCACTTTTGGACTTTAGTGGGCCCAGTTGCTTTTCAGCAACCAATAGATGAGTGACAAGTGTCACCCATCCACTGGCTACCATTCCATATACATGCATCCATCCATATAACCGTGCATCCATTTTCCATTTTTCCTCCAACCAAACCCGATCCCATTTCTCACCCAAACCCATTCAACCCTTTCCAATGATCATATAAGAGAGACCAGAGGGTGAGGATGGACCGGTGGACGCTGGTGGCCGGCCCAGGACGCACCGCCGTGGACGGCGGAGGAGGAGGAGATCGAGGTAATCGGTTTTACCCGATTTTGTCCATTTTCAATTTTAATTGTCATGGGCCGATTTGGATGGTTTCACTGAACTAAATATTTTTCTAGGATAGTTTTAGGAAGGTTTGGAGGCTGGTTCACGGCGGAGGAGGCCGTGGGAACGGCGGGGAAAAACTGGACCGAGGGGTCCATTTCGAACAAAGGGTTTCGGGTGGGTTTTTCTTAGATTTAGGGATTGGGTTAGATAGGAAACTTGAAAATAGGAATTTAGAAATTGGAATGGAAGCAATCGGACCGAAAATGAGGGAGTAGGGACGCTGAACCGGTTACGCCGGTTCAGCACAGTAACCGGACCGGTTCTCACCAGTCGCGGAGGTTGAAGACGGGTACTGTAGCGGCGCGTGAGGCCCACACGTAGCCACTTCAGGCGGCGCGTGCGGGCACGTGGGGGAGAAATTGGGGATGGTTCCAACATTTGAAATCATCTATTCGATGTAACGAACCTTTTGGGACTGGTTTCGTGTCGATCGGACACCGTCTCGATATGTTTCGGGGCATCGGAAGGTTTAGGTTCGAGTTTAAAAATAGTTAAAAGTTCGGGAAAATTACGGGGCTTTGATAGGAGGTTAATTAAGTAGTTAGTAACCTTCTATTAAAATTTGGACAGGTTTGGGAGTCCCGGTGATGGTGATCAGCTCGGGGAGCCGTATGGCACGCAAATCGAGGCGGCAGCTCGAACGGTCTGTGAGTGGACCTTGTTTTCTAAATTGGTGCATGCATAAATGTTTATTATATGTTTTATTACATGTTTGATGATTCCATGGGTGCATTTGTATGTGGTTACGTATAAGCACGTATTTCGAGGTTTCAGCCTTATACGGTGCTTATACGGGTCTGTATCTCTTTATTGATTTAAATGATTTGATTTTGGATTTCTAAAAGGATAAACTCGGGTATGAGACCCATTTGGTTTTTTCTCGGGCATACGACGCTATTTACGACCTTCAGGTCTAAATCGTGGTCGCGACGGGTGCTATGTGCACGGCGATCGACGATACGACGCTCGCCTCCGGATTGGGATGTGTTCCTTCCGGAGAGGTCACGATGCACGATTCGTGGTCGGGCAGCCTGGGGAGGCTCGACTTCGGAGTGCTGACGGTTCAGGATATCGATCGGTGATGAGTGCACCATGATCTTGTGGTGGTCGCGTCGGTTGATTCGTTCACGGCGACATACCAGGATTGAGAGCGGTCCTGGGTAGATGGTTGCACGCCTCACTATGATCGGAGTCGTGACTGACCCTTAGATATCAGGCACGGTGCCCAGTTGAGTCATATGTTCGGGCACGAGACCCAGTTACTTTACGGGTTATGATTTCGGGTCAGGGACCCTAGATGGATTTCCAAGTTCATGACGGTTTATGGGAACCGGCATGAACTCTGGAAAGGTCATTGTGATTCATGACGGTTTATGGAAACCGGCATGAACCTTTGTAAGGTCATTCTGGTTCATGACGGTTTATGGGAACCGGCATGAACCCTAGTTAATGGATGTTATGGATCATGACGGTTCAAGGGAACCGGGCATGAATGTTTATGTTATGTATATATATGTATTCATATACCTTCCTTTACTTCTATTATCTCTTCCGAGGAGGGTCGTTGGCCTGGGTGGACCCCGGAGTAGTCACGGAGCACCGACTGAGTGGAGTCACCCCCCAGTTGGGTTCCTTACTCTTAGGAAGGCTATGATTACTATTACCTCGGGTAGGGTCAGTGGTCTGCGGACATTGATCTTGACTTTGAGAAGACTCGGATTGAGACCTGGGTATCACGCGCGTAGCTTTGGAAACCGTGACAGGATTGGTTGTGTGAATTATATGTATATGTGATGTATGCTATATATGATATGATGTATGATGTGCGTTTACACAGGTTTTGGGCAGTGGCCCGTCTACTTGATTTCATTATGGTTTTTTCTGGATAAATGGTTTTCGAATGCATGCATGCTTTTTAGTGAAGGGTACAAATGTCTTCTCGTTAAAATGTTTTCATAAACTCTTGTTTTGTCCACTCACAGATTTTAATGTTTTGACTGCCCTTCAGGTTGACATCAGATTGTGGACTGTAGCAGAGACGGAGATATCACATACCTCCTCCGGATCCTGGCGTACTCTGATAGCCCGGGAGGGCAAAGGTCGGAAATATCCCTTGTCTGACACTCCGTGTCAGACGGGAGCAGGGTCATCCCACGTTAATCCCGGGGGGTTTGGGATGGGTCCTGTCACCAACTATGTGTTACAAATGGTTTTTATGGTTCATGACGGTTTATGGGAACCGGCATGAACCCTTGAAATGGATTTACGGGTCATGACGGTTTATGGGAACCGGCATGAACCCATGAAAGGATTTTATGGTTCATGACAGCTTATGGGGGCCGGGCATGAATCCTTGAAAGGTTTCAAGAATGATTTCAAATGGTTTTTTAATATTCCATCCTTTATATATGATTGTCTCCTCCGGGGAGGGTCGTTGGCCTGGGTGGACCCCGGAGTAGTCACGGAGCACTGACTGAGTGGAGTCGCCCCCTAGTTGGGTTCCTTACTCTCAGGATGGGCGTGGTTCGTTACCTCCAGGGAGGGTCAATGATCTACGGACATTGACCTGGGTGCAGAGACGGGGCACAGTTATGGGCTGGGGGGGCTGTAGCCCATCCCACTTAACTGATACCCATTAAAAATAGCCCTATCCAATTATTAAAAAAAAAAGTAGTTTGATTTTTAAGGTAACACTACAGGTTGCAACTCTCACACTCACGGGAAAGAAGAAAAAAAATCAAGAACAAAAGGTATGCAGCAGCCCCATTTTAATTCATTTTTTCTTCAAGCTTTATCCATCATTTTAATTCAATTTTTCTTCAAGCCTTATTCATAACATAAAGTATTACTCTCTAATTTTAGTTTTAAATCTAAATTGAATGTAGGGTTTTGGTTTAGGAATATAAGGATTAGAGATTTTTTTTTAGGTTTGATAATTTGAATGTTGAAATTGGGCTTTATGTAGGAGTAATTTAGACATTGACTTATTGAGTGAAGATTGTGGCTATGAAGATTCAATTCACATGCTAGTTGCTATTGTGGGAAGCAAGGTTAGTAAATCAATTTTTTTCCCTAATTGTTGATATTAAATGTTTGATTTAATTGGATAAAGCTGGTTTATTTTTTAAATGTATATTGTTGCAATTGTGAAATTGATTTATTTTGCTTTTCTTGATTAGTTTGCTAGTAAAACTTCTTGTTCTTAGTTTTTTCTTTGTGGCTTTGTGTTTGTGAATTTTTTTATAACAATTTGTGTTGATAGATTTTGTTATGTGTATGAAGAGATAATTGAGGATTTTGATGTTATTAAGACTCGAATGGTACAATTTAAAACTAGAAAGTAATAACTTGTACTTGAATTGCATGTTTAATTATGGTTTTTGTTGTAATTTGTTTATTTTTACTATCAAACTTTTATTTACGTATGTACGTAGATGCATTTAAGGGTAAGACTTATTACGTCCCCCTGATTAGGTGTATCCTTTTATGTTTATTAATGAAATTCACTTGTACCGTGGAGTTTCTTCAAAATTTAGTATATAAATTTAGCCCATCTGAAATTTAGAGTCAGGAACCGTCACTGCCTGGGTGGACCCTGGAGAGACTTGGGTTTGAGACCCCGGTTAGCACGCGCGTAGCATTATTTTACCGTGACAGGTTCTTGGATATGAAATATAATGGATAAACATGATTTCAATTGGTTTGGGAAATTATGTTTTATGATGATAAATGGATTTGGGCTGAGGTCCCACATATGTTTATGATGTTATGGTTTTCTGTAAATGGTTTTGGGCAGGAGCCCGTGTGACTTGGATTTACAGAATTTGGGGCTGAGACCCTAATGATGGTTGTTTTAACATATGTGATTGGATAAATGGTTTTAACTATGCATGCATGCTTTTTAGTGAAGGGTATAAAGGTCTTTTATGAAATATGTTTTATAAACTCTTTTATTTTTGTCCACTCTTAGTATTTCTTTTCTTAATACCCTTCAGGTTGACATCGGATGTGGACTGTAGCAGAGATCGAGATATCACATACCTCCTCCGGATCCTGGCGTACTCTGATAGCCCGGGAGGGCAAAAGTCAGAAATATCCCTTGTCTGACAGTTCGTGTCAGACGGGAGTAGGGTCATCCCGAGTTAATCCCAGAGGGATTGGGATGGGTCCTGTCACCATATCTGTAGTGCTCTTGCTTCTTAGATCGAGACCCAGTTTGGTCCTTCACAAGAGTCACATGTCTGGCCTTTGTATTGAGCTTATTGACATTCTCACCATTTCTACAGTGCTCATGATTCTTGGATCGAGTGTCAGGACCCGACCCTCCTCGGTCAGGACCCGACTCATCTAGCAGCATATTGTCCGCTTTGGGCCTCGCCCTCACGGTTTTGTTTTCTAGAGCTCATGGTGCAACTTCCTAGGGGGTCACCCATCATGGAATTGCACCAGCCTCAACTCGCTTAACTTTGGGGTTCCAATCCCCCCCAAAGCCACTTGAGCTCCCAAAAGGCCTAGCGCTAGTTAGTTGTGTGTCTGCACCTTTAAGGCACACCGCCATCCTCTCCCAGACCATTCCCCCTCACAGGAATGTGGGATTGTTCACTGTTCCCTCCAGGACACGGGTCTTACAATTCACCCCCCTAGGGCCCAGCGTCCTCGCTAGCACACTTCCCAGTCGGGGTCTGGCTCTGATACCAATTTGTCAGGACCCAACCCTCCTCGGTTGGGACTCGACTCATCTAGCACCATATTGTCCGCTTTGGGCCTCGCCCTCACGGTTTTGTTTTCGGGAGCTCATGGTGTAATTTCCCAGGGGGTCACCCATCATGGAATTGCACCAGTCTCAACTCGCTTAACTTTGAGGTTCCAATCCCCCCCAAAGCCACTTGAGCTCCCAAAAGGCCTAATACTAGATAGGTGTGTGCCTCCACCTTTAAGGCACACCACCATCCTCTCCCAGACCATTCCCCCTCGCAGGAATGTGGGATTGTTCACCGTTCCCTACAGGACACGGGTCTTACAATCCACCCCTCTTAGGGCCCAGCGTCCTCGCTGGCACACTTCCCGGTCGGGGTCTGGCTCTGATACGAAATTGTCAGGATCCAACCCTCCTCGGTCAGGACCCGACTCATCTAGCACCATATTGTCCGCTTTGGGCCTCGCCTTCACGGTTTTGTTTTCAGAAGCTCATGGTGCAACTTCCCAGGGGGTCACCCATCATGGAATTGCACCAGCCTCAACTCGCTTAACTCTGGAGTTTCAATCCCCCCCAAAGCCACTTGAGCTCCCAAAAGGCCTAGCGCTAGATAGGTGTGTGCCTGCACCTTTAAGGCACACCACCATCCTCTCCCAGATCATTCCCCCTCGCAGGAATGTGGGATTGTTCACCGTTCCCTCCAGGACACGAGTCTTACATCGAGAACCAGTTTGGTCCTTCACAGGAGTCACAGGCCCGGCCTTTATATTGAGCTTATCGATAATTTTCTTTACCATGTTAGAAGATGTCTCAAATCTTGTCCCGGACCAAAACAAAATAGAACAAAGGATTTGACAAATGGAAATCAGAAACAAATGAAAAAGGATTCGCCTCAAACTAAAATCACAATGCATAAACAAAAGTTACTAAACCACATGGATTCGAATAAACATAAACAGTGAGAACACTGAACAAATCGAGTAATCCTGATTTAAATCAGAACGAATTCAAGTAGCACGCGAAAAAGAAAAAAGGAATATTAAGGAACTTGAGTTAATTTTCACCCACAAAGATTGTGATGTGGGAGCGAGATTTGGCAATAGGAACTGGGTGAATTTTTTCCCCCAGAACGAGGAGTTTGAAAGAGGAAGAACTTTAGATTTTTTTTTTGTTCAAATGAAATGATGTGGCTATAACTAAGTTTTTTTTTTTCTTTGTATATGTAATTAGGCCATTTGACTAAATATATAAAAATGAGGTTTACTTTAGATAATCTTTTGAAAAAAAAAAAAAAAAAAAAAACTACTTCAGAATTTATGATTCCTGAAAGAGCTATATAAGCTAACTTCTGTAAAATTTAATACTTTGCGTCTGACCGGTTGTTTAACTTAATCTAATTCCTTTATTTCTTATGCCGTTACATAAAAGAGATATAATAAAAAAATGTCAGCATAGCGCACGCAAAATGGAAGGCATTTAAATCATATTCTGTAAATTTAGAATTGGAATAAACTGAGTCCAGCAAGAACGTAGAGTCAATTAAAAGAGTGATATGGATTTGGGAGCAAGCAGGATCATCAATCTGTAGTGTATATAATGTTCCTTTAAATTTACTTTGAAAAAATAAAAAAATAAAACATACAAGCTAAAACATGGATGAAGCAAATTATGAAATGAAGAATAAGACAAATAACAACAATGAGGAAAATGAACTCACAAAACAAAGAAACAAACAAAAGTGAAGAAAAATTTATCATATCCTCTCTTCCCAATTCCCATTACGTACATGTTTGACATAAAAGTCTACTCTTTTGCCAAATAGCTTTACCTTTCTTTAGCTTCCACAGCGGCAAGTTAGACAGACGCCCCAAGTATGCTCTTTCCCATGCCGGTCCCTCTTGGGCTGCCGCTATTGGTGCCTTCCAAACATCCACTTCTCATGAAGGACACATCCTCATTCAACTCTTTGTCGTATCCATGTTTAATCTCTTTCCAGTTTCCACCTTAATAATGATCACAATTTCTCTAGGCCGTTCTTCTCAACTTCATACCCAGCTGCCCTCCCACTCCTCCCTATAATATATGCTTCTGGGGAGGAACCGTCATAATGTACATCTAGACCCTGATAGGACCTACCAGCTAAAAACTCTGCACCAGACTTAGCTGTTCGATTCGCTATAGAATTAGGGTTGTCACGCAATTGTAGAGCCTTTTCTGTCGCATTCGCTAAAGCAACAACTCCTTCCTTGTCTTCCTCAGTATCATTTCCTGGTTAGACAACAACTTAAGAACTTTGCAGAACAGGATTCTTCGTAAAACAAAGGAACTACATAAATATTTTTTGTGCTTTCAGATGAAGAACAGATGGACATTCAAACATTCTTTAAAGTATCCTTATGAAATCAACCATTAGTAGAAATGAGATAATGTATTCTTTGATCCAATAAAACGTAGTGAGGAAAAGAGGGGAGGGCGAAGGTATTCATCTTCATTTCTAAGAGATAGGAGAATCACTTTATATTAAAATTCACTGTCTTCAAACCAACGGGATTATCTACAACAACAAGAGAGAGTTACCTTGTAGATCAAAATCTTCTACATAACCACCTTGTATGAAGGAAAATCGTGGTTCTTCAGACTTGTTCTTTGATTCCACTTGAGAAGAATTAATCAGATCACGGAATTCCATTACATATTCTCCAGTCCACTCACATCCTCTGCATGAGAAGAAATTTAAGCTGTTGAGGTTAAACAAAGCATCACAACTATAAGTCTAATTACTAATCTGGTTAATGTTTTTTTTTATCATTTTTTTTTATCAATACTAATCTGGTTAATGTTAAGTAATTAGAATTCACATTTTTTGAATATCTAATAGCAGACAATCTCATATGAGGGGTATTAAGATAGCAAGCAGTTGAAAACGCAGTAAGAAAAATGGAACTATTCCATATATAAGGAAAAGGATTTGAGTATCCAATTTATAAAGTCTAACTTTGTGACACTCAATGCAAATTATAAGTACAATCAGTCAACATGGTACCTGTTGAAAGCTAGCATTGCTTCAAAAGGTGTAATGACTGGAGCTAAATATTCTTTGCTATCCAGAAGAGCAGTTTGGGCGCAAGAGACATAAATGAAAATATCACACTGCCACCATAAAATTATGTTACCATTCTGATGACTTATGAGCATATCAACCTTACTGTACCAAAATTTACCTCTGGAAAGTTGGCAAGTTTTGCAGGATTTGGTCTTCCCATAACTAGAGTATAAACTTTTTTCCCTGCTCCAGTAATCAACTCTTTCATCTGCTGGATCATATTCAGGTAACCAGCTGTATCATAATTGTGGAGAAAGTTAATGGTTTTCTTAGCCCATCAAGCATAATTTAGAGAATGATCTCAGCATAAACAAAATTGAAATTTAAGATACGTTAACAAAAGTGCCACAAGTGCTACATATTAACAGTTATGCAGACAGAAAGATAATATTTTATCTAATGGTATCATCATGGTGGTGAACTTAAAAAATTAAAAAACAGTGGTTTTCATGTTCAGGTTCTCTTTCCACCAATTCAGTTTTCCAGAACCCATTATACTTAAAATAGTCAACATTTGGAATCAATATTTAAAACCAGTACTGCATTCCAGTTGCTTCACAACAACTAGCTTGTTGGAAAAGAACATACACAACTTCTAAAGGGAAAAAGGAAAGGTTCTCTTCAGCGCATTATAAGATTGGTACAAACTGATTGCTCATATTTTTCAGATGATCAGAGGCTCCAACACAAGAACTCACCTACACCAAGGGTCCCTACCAAAATTGCAACGATGTTAGCATCCTTTGCTTTCTCCATTAGGAAATATCTGGAAGAAAATAAACATTGCTCACCCAATAAATAATATGAAAAGAGTAGTAAAAAAATAGAATGCATGGTGTTGTGAACAAGCAATCAATTATGTCACCAGTAAATTATTATGCTTTGAGATACGGAGACTAGTGGAAAGAGGAAAGAAACTGACTAATTTGGAGATTATACCTGCGCTTAAGAATCTTTCTTTTTTGAGATAAGTCGGTCACCATACTGCCTTCTGAGGAATCATACCTGACTAAAACCAAAACCACCAAAATTTTAAACTAGGTTACCTAAGAGAAGTTCAAAACTCAATACAGACGAGCATAAAATACTGTGGTACTTTAACAAAATTATATTTTTAAACTTCCTAATTTCATTCCCTTAATTAATGAATATCAATTTTTTTTTTTTTGGGGGGGGGGGGGGGGGGGGGATTAATAAAGGTCCAGCCTTTTTTAGACTTGGTAATGCAATTAAATTATTCATGACCATTAAAGGACAGTAATCATGCATCCTTAATATTCCTTAAGCCCTTATGGCCATGAAGTGGGCAAACTAAAAGAGAACCTCAAGTGTAGCCTGAGTAAATTTACAAAGTAAAAGGACTCATCAAACTTGAAACACGACACTTAGGAGCATTTGGCACCTAATATTGCACGAGTCCAAAAAGGTAAAAGGAGAAACAGCTAAATTTCCTATATGGAAAGAATCAAATGCATGTTCACTAAAGATATAATGCTTCCACCTCATAAAGGTATGTAGAATATATTATGCAAAATGAAACCCAGCAATAAATAGAAAAAAACGAAGGTCCAACAATCACAACATATAGGATATATCTCCATGAAAACAACTTAACCAAAAAAACTGGTCAATGCAAATGGAATAAGAGATGCACTTTCACATGCACAGATACATTCTCAAACAGAGTAAAAAAAAAAAGATAAGAAGTAACGTTTGTACCTATTTCACAGCCATTATATGTTAAGACAATATTTGCAAAGGCTGAGTTATTGGAACCAATCCAGAAAAGTAAGTAATCCTCCATCTTGTGTCCCTCAGGTAATTTCCAGACTAAGCCTCCAATTCTATAAGTATTACCAGATAATGTCTTGAAACTGTTAGTATCAATAAGGCTTCCAGCTGGTCCTGGGAGCACATTTGAGACATGACAATCTTTTGATGGAGTCATAACTGAACACATAACATTAGCATATTGAATTTCCTGTTTGGACCCAGCCCCGCATGCTTCTACCAATGTTTCTCTTATGTGCGGTATCGAATGAGCATAATCCAGCCCAAAAAGGACCTACAGATGGATAGTAAGTTAGGCTTGGTAACCTTAGTACCAAAAGAATTAGTTGAAATTCTTCAGAAAACATTATGTACATAGGAAATATTTTACTTTTTTTGGTCATTACAAAGGAAATGTTCAGCATTTCAATAGTTAATGATAAATAGATAACACTGCAGAGCATAAAGGAGAAAGAATATCAAGAAAAAAAGAAGAAATTGATGGGTAAAAGGGGTATTAGTTTGCTGCAAGGGACAATCTTTATCTCATTGCAAAGTAGTGCAATGGCGCAAAATGAACAACTTCTCTTAACACTTCCTCGATCAAGTTGAACTCAATGGGTACAAAGGGCTATTAGTTTCTCCATTTTGTCACCCTGAGCCAAACTCATGTCATTTATCCAACTAGATGTTATCTGTTTCACCTTCATTTTTACTTTTCCCCTCTTTCTTGAAAAATCAAAATACAGTTTCTCCCACCTCAAATTCATAAAAGAACAAGCACGGGCGGTCATGAATCTCCTACTCCTCTAAGTAACAAAGTTAACTCAAATCAAGTAAGCATAGCATTGTATATAGAGAGGACATTCGGTACTCAAGCAGTGACTTGAACAAGTGAAAAGTAAAGAATTTGAAAGTGAAAATTAATATACCAAAACACGCCTCCGATTTTGTAAAGCATAATGTGATAGATGTTTTACACAATCAGGCAAACTCATGGGAGCCTTCCCAAAAACGAAAAAGGCTGGAAGCGTTGATGTCCTGCCAAAAATCAGCCAGAAATCAGCATACCCTACATACAAACACTACTGGTTTATTATTGCTAATACTCACGGGCTGAGGCACGTGTGGCCGTAATGAACAACAGCATCGGCATCCACGTGCGAAGCGCCCACCTCGTCCACACAACAACTGCCGTATGCGGTGTCCGCCATCACGAACAGCCCCACTTCTGGGCTTCGCTCGGCGTTGGACTCCCGAAGCTTGGCTCTTAGACCACCCAAAACTCTCACAGAATCCTTCAGAAGCTCGTCGGGGAACTGCAACGAGACAGTTCAATTCAATTCAATGGGTATTAGCTATTAACAACTATAACTCTACTTGGCCCGAAAGAAAATAGAGTCCGATATTGATACCTGTAAAACGACTCTAGTGAAGTTGTTAGTTTGAATGAAGCGGGCTGTCGCCGTAATATCGTAGTTCGATTCAAACTCCATGGCCGTAAAACCTCTGAAAGAAGAAACAGGAAAAAGCTTGTGACCTGCCCTTAGATGAAGAAGAAGAAGGAGCCAAGAGGAGGAACGGCTGCTACGTAAATTTAAGTTTTAACACTATTTTTCCTGGGTCGGCCGATTTCTGTCCGGTTCCGTTCAATTTATGGGAATACGGTAGAAAATGAAATTGGATCAGTTTTTCCGGTGTTTGGACTGAGAATTTTAATAACAAGAAGAATTACGAGAAATTTAAATTATTGAAAATTAATTTTTTAGTATTTATAAAATTTTATAGTGGGTAATTAAATAATAAGTCTTTATTAATATATAAATTTATTCAAAAATTTACATATATAAAAATTAAACTTATAGATCTTTTGATTCTAAACCAAAATTTATCATGATTTCAACATTACTTTTTATTTCTATAATAAAATTATATTAAGGATTATGAAAACATTACTCATATTTATAATTTTTTTTTTCACTTACTCATTTTAAAAGGAAAATGAGTATCTAAACTAATTTAAAGTAAAATAATTAAAAGTAATAATTCTTAAAAAATACTTTTAAATTTAAAAATTCTATCTTCCAATATGAAATAATTTGGTTAATTTCGTATAATTTAGGGTTTAATTCTTGAAGGCACAAAATTCAAGAATTAAACCATATTCGTACGATTTTCTACCACCATCTCAAGCCCCTCTCCCCCTACCCCCCAAAAAAAAATTATATACTCTACCGTTGAACCCCAGACAATACGGACTTTATTTTTTATTTTATACAAAAAATTCAGTTGTAACTATATACAATATATATATATATATATTATACATATATAATATTTATTATATGCATAACATAATAAATGTCCCAAAAGACCAAAGAAATCAACAAATAGGGGAAAAAAACAATATTATTTTTAATTGTTTAAAGGAATTCTCAATAATTCACTCATCCTATTTATTGATAACGTCCAAACTACGCATTAAATTAAACACGTAATTCGGGTGTTATGCAATTTAAACCTTTTTTGTGTAGTTGTAGTATTGGTAAATAGGGATCGTTCTTAATCGGGGAAATTAGGGAACATTAATAATATGTTAGTGAGATAGAATAATGAATAATCAAAGAATAATGAATTAAAGAATAATTAAATAATAAAGAACTAAAGAATAAAGTAATTAATGAATTAATGAAATAAAGAATAAAAGAATAAAAGAATAAAGAATTAGATGAGGGGTTTGAATGATTGTAATTACAAAATAAAGTAAATAAGTAAAAACAATTAAGAACTTAATTCTACTTCTACTTTAACTTTTATACAAGTGAACTTTCTTCAAACACATATTTTTACCAACACTCTAACATCATACTCATATTGAACCAATCACGAAATTCTACCTTAATCATCTCAAATACATGCATACATTTTTCAATATTATAAATGCACCAAACAGCGTTCATAAACACTTATAATACGATTCACCTTATGTTATTGATTTCAATGTGTGTCAAACATTTAAATCTCTTCAACTCTATTCTAAGTGCACCGAACAGCGGTCATAAACACTTAGCGTTAAATTGAAGGTTAAGCACTAAAACATATGAAGTAGATGAAATTCAAAAAGTAAAACACATGGAGATTGTATTCACATTTACAAATGTTAGAAAGAAAATACCAACACATATATTAAATTAAGTAAACCAAAACAATAACAAGAATTTCAGTAAAGGGAAGAAAGTTGCACTCTCGGAATCCAAGAACAGCTTATGATTCCAAAAGTGGATGGAAACAATGGAATGTTATTCATAAGGAACACCGAACAGCGGCTAGAACCTTATGAAGATGGAGGATAAAATATGAGAATGCGGACTTAAATTCTAGAATTATTTCGGAAATACTTGGTCTAGGTATTTCTTAAGGAAAACATAAAAATGTATTTAAGAGATCTCAAAGAAAAATCACAAGAACAAAGTAAAGAAGAAATGAAATTAAGAAATAACATAAAGATAACATAAATTAAGAATAAGAATTTAAAAGAAAGTTAATTAAATAAAATAAACTACAAGAATTAAAATGGTCCCCAAAAATAAAGAATAAAAAGAAAGAAGATGAACTAAAGGAGAGAAGAACTATAGAGAAACTACAAAAAGAGAACTAAAATGGGAGAGAAATGGGGACCCTTTTACAAGTGAAATGCCTCCTTATTTATATAGGGAGACCATAAAGAACTAAAAATAAAATACAAAATAAAATATAAAAATAGTAATAAAATAGTACAAAAAGAAATGATGAAAAATGATGATGAATGATGATTTTAGGCATGGTTTGGTATTGGAAACTGGCTGGAAAATCATAAAAATCTGAAAAAGGGGAGTAGTTGAGCAGTTTTGGAGTGGGTTTGGGGTTGTTGGGCTGGTGCAGGAAGGGCTCAGACGGCATGGGCTTCAGGGAAATGCAGGCGGGTGGGTGGCTGCTTTGGCAAGTGGGTTGTACGGGCCTGGGTAGGTGGCTTGGTTGGCGCAGTGGGCTGCAGTGTTAGCGATACCGGGTCGTGGCAAGACTTCAAATTAGCGCGGGTCTTGGGCTGGCGCTGGTGCGGGCCGAGCTGCTGGGCAGACTGGGCTGGGTAGGTGAATAAATTGGGCTCGCGTACTGGGCTAATCCAACTTGTATTTGGGCTGCAGAAATGATTTTTTGGGCTGCAAAAGAATGAAAAATAATTAAAAATTAATATATACAATTCAATCGAATTTCATCCATAATTTATTCGTTATAATTCCGATCGGGACGATTCTTTCGCCAAAACGCTCCAAATTACAAGCTTTATTTATTTAAACAAAAATATCACAAAATAAATTATTTTATCTAATTATTTATTATTTTAATATTAAAAGCTAAGTATAAATGGTATAAAATAATATAAAATAATGCTTATTTGAGGACCTATCAAATACCCCCACACTTAAACTTTGCTAGTCCCTAGCAAATACTAAAATTAAACTACGAATTCAAAACAAGTAAACCCTTAACCATGTGTCTCAATATTTCCTTATTATCATGGCATCAAAGATTTTCACTTAAATCAATTAAGCATATGAAATTCAAGAGTTAATACATTGTAACAAAATGTTTTAACAAGATAATGAGTAAATATGGTGAAATGGATCTTAGCATGAATAAAACAAGTATGAATCAACTCACAAGGATATGCACTCATAAATTCACTCAATTTTGTAAGGGTTTGTGTTTGTACTCAAAATATGTGAGGAAAATGCTCACGTAATAGAAATGAAGTACTTTTACAAAATCTCAAACAAAAACCTCAATATAAAAACAAAACATACTTGCACAAATGAACCAAAACTATAAGCTTACTCAAATGATTGACTCCACTAATCAAAATTTACCATCTTAAGGATCATAAGGTCTTTACGAAGGTTGTAATGGGGCTAAGTTTAGGGGCAAGGAATATATAGGACAAGTGGTGCTCAAAATTCGTTCCAAGACTTAATAGACTCCCAAAACGTATCATAACTTCCCGACCTTAGTGCAATGATATCATAAATTCATCCCTTCGAACATAGACCAAATTTCATCATGTTGAGCCTCAAATTCATTCTTTGTGTTGGATTTACAAATATAAAGGAATTAACTCAAACATTACATAATCAAATTTTATTACCTTGATAGAAACTCAGTACTTTTTTTTTCATTTTCATATATCAAGGTAATAATATGTGTTAAAAGTACAACAAAGTTTGAGTAAGTAAATCCATATACATAAAGTCTTCAAAACATCATCAATTTCTCTTCACACAATCTTTATGTCTTCAACCGAATCCTTGGAACAAAGGTGAAAAATGTCTATACTAAGCTCAAGTGTTTAGATAATCATGGTGATGAAATAAAGGCTTAATGTAGGCTCAAAGGGGTTAAAACTATGGGGGTCGCAACTTGTGCGCACAAAATAGGGAACATGGATGTTTGAATTTGTGGTGTTAACCCTAATGCCTTAATCATATCCAAAATCAGAGAGTTTATTGACTTAAAAGCTTTGAAAATCACATAGAATAAGTTCTAGTACTCTAGAGTTCATTAAGATCTATTGCAAGCAGTTATGAGGCATATGTATATCAATTTAAACAAAGAACTTATGAATCACTCATCAAAGATGTATATAAGGTTCTAAAGCTCACATAAGGTTCAAATGATTCATACTTATCTTAACATGCTCATTTATTGACCAATATACATGCATTATCTACAAGTTATAACACTTAATCACAAAATATTAACAAACAAATTCAAGTTGTAGTGATCATCTTTATAGGCATAACATATTCATTTCCGTTCATTTATATCATTGACACGTTAAAGGGCAACTTAATACTCGTAAAAACACTAAGTAACACAAAAAGACCCAAGAAAGTAATAAACAAATTTTTTTTTAATAACTTTTTTTAAAAAAAATTTATTGCACAATTAAAATTGTAAATCACTCCCCCACACTTAAATTCTACATTGTCCTCAATGTAGGAAAATAAGAAGTAATTGAACATAGAATTGAAGTAAGGAAAATGATTTACGAAAATAAAATTAAAAAAACAATAAGTAAACAAAATAAAGAGAGTGAAAGGTTGAAAGATAGCAAATCTGCGTTGATGACTCCTTCACATCCCGGGAATACATTGGGTTGCCTCCCAACAAGGGCTTGAAGTTTAACGTCCATCCAGTCTAGACAGAGATGCACGTTAGTTAGTAATGAAAATTTAAGTTAAGGATGCAAGTTAAATGAAGGATGTAAGTTAGTTAAACTAAAGATGCAAATAAAATTTGTCATGACAAATAATGTAAGTTTAAGATATAAACAATATTTACATGTTGGGGGAAGTCAAAGATATATATAGTTCACATAGCTTCAAAGTTTAGATGGAGACGTATAGGTCCGTGCGGCCCAAGTAAATATCTTGGATTAATTCAACTATTTGGGCAAGTTCAAAGGTGACCAGGTTAGAAAGAATAAACACAAGAGGCAGGGCTAATTTTGAGACCTCCCAAGACTTAAACTCCATTGATGTTCCTTTCTTAGACCCAAAACCCGTTATGAGTACCGTCTCTTATCCTAGACATCACCTTCGAAAATTTCTTACTCCAGAGGAATTAAGATAACTCAAGTGTTAACAACCACCGTAGGTGAGGGTTAACAAAAGAGTCTTCACCGATTAAAGATCAAAATCTAAACTTCGAAACACAAGTGATCTACATATAGCCAAGACTAATGCATGAATGCATGAATTATTTACAAGTACGTTTTTATGCACAATTTACAAATATAACATGACAATTTACATATGAACAATTTATACAAGTTATGAACAATTATGAATAAAAAGACAAAGAAGTACAAATATGTCCACAAATAATAAACAACTTAAATAAATACACTCATAAATAAAATAAAATGAACAAGTAATATAAGAGTTCAAAATTACATAAACAATTATAAAAATAAAAATTATGAACAAGTATATAAATGAAAATTAAGAACAAGTATAATAATTATGAACAAGTATGAAGAATAACAAGTAACCTATGTACACAATTTATTAACAAGTATGAATTAACATTAACATGAAGTTAAAACTAAAGAAAGTTGGAAAGTAAATATATATATTTAAATATTTTTTCGGAATTTAATAATTAAATAAATGAAATATATATTATTTTATTTATTTATTTATTTATTTTACGAATTTTAAGTTTTTTTTAATTACAAAAACAAATAAAAATAATTAAAAGTAAAAATAAGGAAAAGTGAACAATCCAAAATGCACTTATGAACAAGTAAAAAGAATGAACATTATGTACAAGTATGAACAAGAAGAAAATGACATAAATAAGAATTACAAACAAACATAAATGAAAGTCAATTATGAACAAGTATGTATACGTATAAAATGAACAAGTAAAATAAAAAATTGAAATTTACATAAACAATTATAATATGACAAGTATATATATAAATAAAAACAAAATTTATGCACAAATATAATAAGAACAAATAAAGTATGAACATTATAAACAAAAATAAATAGAACAAATATAATAATCAGAATTATAAACAAGCATAAAAATAAAAGTTATGAACAAGTAAAAAAGTAATATACAAGTATAATATGAACATGCATAAAGATAAACATTAAGAACAAGTATAATATGTACAAATATAAAATTAAAAATAAACAAATGATAAGAATAAAAATAAGATGGATAAAATATAAACAAGTATAAGAATTATAAACAAGTAACTAAAAGTTACGAATAATTAAAATATGAACCAAAATAAAGTAAAATAAATATAAATAAGTATAATATGCACAAATTATATACATATACCAACATATTAAAAATGATTTTCAAATTCCCCGGCAACGGCGCCAAAAATTGATAAAGCCCAAACTACGCATTAAATTAAACACGTAATTCGAGTGTTATGCAATTTAAACCTTTTTTGTGTAGTTGTAGTATTGATAAATAGGGATCGTTCTTAACCGGGGAAATTAGGGAACATTAATAATATGTTAGTGAGATAGAATAATGAATAATCAAAGAATAATGAATTAAAGAATAATTAAATAATAAAGAAGTAAAGAATAAATGATTTAAAGAATAAAGTAATTAATGAAATAAAGAATAAAAGAATAAAAGAATAAAGAATTAGATGAGGGGTTTGAATGATTGTAATTATAAAATAAAGTAAATAAGTAAAAACAATTAAGAACTTAATTCTACTTCTACTTTAACTTTTATGCAAGTGAACTTTCTTCAAACACATATTTTTACCAACACTCTAACATCATGCTCATATTGAACCAATCACGAAATTCTACCTTAATCATCTCAAATACATGCATACATTTTTCAATATTATAAATGCACCGAACAACGGTCATAAACACTTATAATATGATTCACCTTATGTTATTGATTTCAATGTGTGTCAAACATTTAAATCTCTTCAACCCTATTCTAAGTGCACCGAACAGCGGTCATAAACACTTAGCGTTAAATTGAAGGTTAAGCACTAAAACATATGAAGTAGATGAAATTCAAAAAGTAAAACACATGGAGATTGTATTCACATTTACAAATGTTAGAAAGAAAATACCAACTCATATATTGAATTATAAGTAAACCGAAACAATAACAAGAATTTCAATAAAGGGAAGAAAGTTGCACTCTCGGAATCCAAGAACAGCTTGTGATTCCGAAAGTGGATGGAAACAATGGAATGTTATTCATAAGGAACACTGAAGAGCGGCTAGAACCTTATGAAGATGGAGGATAAAACACGAGAATGCGGACTTAAATTCTAGAATTATTTCGGAAATACTTGGCCTAGGTATTTCTTAAGGAAAACATAAAATTGTTTTTAAGAGATCTCAAAGAAAAATCACAAGAACAAAGTAAAGAAGAAATGAAATTAAGAAATAACATAAAGATAACATAAATTAAGAATAAGAATTTAAAAGAAAGCTAATTAAATAAAAGAAACTACAAGACTTAAAATGGTCCCCAAAAATAAAGAATAAAAAGAAAGAAGATGAACTAAAGGAGAGAAGAACTATAGAGAAACTACAAAAAAAGAACTAAAATGGGAGAGAAATGGGGACCCTTTTACAAGTGAAATGCCTCATTATTTAGGACAGGACCGCCCACGAAAGGGGCATCGATAACCGTGCCCGGTCCTGCTCCCGTCTTGCAAGATGACTGAAAATCCCAAGTTACCCTCAGTACTTGCCAAACTAGGGATAGCCACACGTACTTGCTCATGCCTCCGCCCCTCGTACAGCCTCGAACAACGCGCCATGACCTAGAGGGTCAATAAAAACCAAAAGGTGTGAGTGGACAAAAATAAATCAGTTTAGCAAAACAGTTACAACAAGCGTTTTTACCCTCCGCGTAAAAACGAATGCATGCATACAAAAATCATTTCGCAATCGGTTAAAATTTTTCCCATAAGAAAAACTGTGTATCAAATTTCAACATAAGGAGAAACTCGTATGAACCTCAAAATCATTTTTCCTTTCTCAACCATCGGGTCTTAGCCCGCAATCATCAACACCGGGCCTAAGCCCAAAACCACGAATCAAAACCAAATGCACAACATGATCCAAAACCATCAACCATATACCGGGCCACTGCCCAACTCAACCGAAACATCAGAAATCATCAATAAATCACAAGTAAATCATCTTGGTGGATATCAAGTGCGCCCGAGTCTTTAAACTCAAAACCATGCGCATAAACAGGCCTTCACGGGATATCAACGAGTCTTTAAACTCAGAACATAATCAACAAGTCTCGGGGGTATCACAGTAACCGAGTCTTTAAACTCACGAGTCTTTAAACTCATTAAGGGCCCTCCCCCGTCATCAATTAACCGAGTCTTTAAACTCAAAACGTGCTCCAGCAATAGCACCGGGTCTTTAAACCCAAAACAGTTTTCAACGGGTCTTTAAACCCAAAACATTTGTCAAACACAACAACGTAGGATCCATCCCAAAATCACATTTTTCACAACAGGACACATGGTTCGAGTTTCCACATACAAATTCCCAAATCTTACTTCACGAATCATATTCAATTCATCATTACACACGGGGCATGTACAATCACACCAAATCACTTTATTAAATCCTTTTTCATTCTTGAATTCGAATTCGCAATAATGATTCCGTAAGCTGGCATCCGGAAGCATCATCCCGAACCCAAACCAAGAATCCGCTTTAAATTTTCAAAAACAGAAGTCTCGTAAATCAAGTTACTTTTGTGCCCCGAGCATCAAGCCCGAAATCACCCTTTTTCAAATCCATTTTACTTCTTAGAAATCACTTCTTTCTCAAATCTCATTTTCAACACATCAAAACCACAATCATAATCACCAAAATCACGATCAAATCAAAACATACTCAAAACCCATTTTTACAATCCTCAAAATCACAAGTCTCATTTCAATTCCCATATTCAAACATCAACAGTGATCAAATCATAATAACTCGAAATCTCGTAAAACGTGCAAATCCAGAACGTTCTCGAAAAACGTGTCAAAATCGCAAGTCACACTCGCAAATCATAAACAACCTTCTTAAATCATTTTACACCCATTTCATATAACTTCTTTCATTAAACCATCATTAAGCATACGAGTGACCATAGTCTCGAAATACGTGTAATTTCACATGTATAGTAAAAATACGTATAAATACGGGAATCGAAATCAATCACAGCTTATAATCATAATCATAAAATCATAAAAATAATTTATGCATGCATTAAATTTTGAAAGCAACGTCCACTCACACACCGTCCAATAGGGCTCGGTTTCACGCCGCACGCGGTTCCGTAATTTTCGATATTTTCCAGAAATTCCAAATCCTGTTCGAAAACATACTTTAGTGTTACTAAGGGCTTACATAACAGCATACTAATTTCCCATAATTTTCCGGGAATTAATCATTAATTACAAACGTAATAGAAATCTTCGGACCCTCGGAACCACATCGAAACGGTGTCCAATAAGTTCGAAACCAACGTTAAAATATTCGTTACATTGTATAGGTTAAAAGTCGTGTTGAACTCACCTTGAAAATCGGCCCCACGTGCCGTCACGCGCCGCCCCAAGCGGCTGCGCGTGACACTCACGCGCCAGCTACAGTAACCCCAACGGTCACCATCTTCACCCAACTCACGGTTAAACGGGTCGTTCAACCCGCGTGATGACCCGTTTAGTTCACTGTCGAATCAACCCTAAGTCTTTCAATTGAGCAATTGAACACCTTCGTTACAAGTTCAATTACAGTTCTGGGACATTAATTTTACAATCACTTACCTAAAACCAGACGACTCGACGACGAACATCGAAGAACACCTGTGTACTGCTCCTTCATCGAATTCCAACAGTTTCATCTGATCAATCTAAGCTGGCTTCCAAGCTCAATTGTGTCTTCTAACTCCCCCACTTACACGACCCCATCCTCAATTTCTCTGAACTCCGCCGTGACTGTCCAAGCCTTCCCAGGGCTTAAAGCTTCGATCCCTTGATCTGGATCGACTAAAGGAGGTCCCAGAAGACAGAATTGATCCATAATTGGTCTTGGGTTGGCCTACATTTCGATTTGAACTTTTGAATTTGATTAGACATAGTTTCGGGTTTCTGGGCGCAATTTCTCACCCAGACCAGACATTTCTCCTCCCAGCTCATCTCTCTGATTCTCACTAGCTCTCTCTGTCCCTCTCAACACATCCTAGAGTCGATTAAACCCTCCAATTGTTCCACCCAACCAACCAATGCTCTGTTCCACAGTTCAATGTCGCCACTCAGTTTCCAGTCCCAATTCCACTCCACTTCACCCTGAACACACCCGTGCAATGCCTCTGACCATGTCCCCTCACTCAAAATGTAAACAAAACAAGAGCAACGGTGCTCCCAACCTCACTTGTGCACTCACCCGCACTCCTGCCCAAACTCTGTTTTCATTTTTTCCTAAACACTCACCCAGCAACCATTTCTAGCTCCTGACCCCGCACTGGTTCCACGCACACCAACACACACCGTGCACTGCTCTAACCACTCAACTCCCTAAATAATTACTCGTGCTCTGCGCAACACTCCCAATTGCTTAAACAATTTCCAGCCCAATGCTCACTGCCCCCCACAAGTACTCAGAACCATTAACAATAGCGCCCGTGCTGCTCACCCAGCACGCCCACTCCCCACTCAACAGCCACTAACCCAATTTTCTAAGTTAATTTGTTAAACAATTCATAGAACAAAACAATTGGGGCAGTCACTCACGGCGTGGGCATCAGAATCTGTTTCCGCGGCAATCAAACAGTTCCCCTGCAACCCAAATTACCATTTTGCCCCCAGAATAAAAATTACCAAAATGCCCTCATGAAATCTAGACTCGTAACTTTCCCGTTCGAAGTCCGATTTCGACGTGCCGCCTGTCGTCGAACTCAGGACATCGAGACCTTCCTAGCGGTCCTTGGCCCTCGGCCATCGGACCTCCCGATCAAAAAGTCAACATTTTCCCTTATTTCGTCCAAATTACGAAAATGCCCCCGGACTTCCGAACGTCATAACTTTCACCACGAACGTCGGAATCGAACGTGCCACCTGTCTATGAACTCGTGACGTCCCAGACTACGTCACGGTCATCGGTCAAGGTCCATTTGACCTTCCGAATAAAAAGTCAACGTTTTACCCACGACTAGGGGCAAAATGGTCATTTTGCCACGTTCGTATCACCGATTAACCCTGCTAATCATGATTAGTTACTAATCTAATCCCGAATTCCGGGATGGGTCGTTACAATTTATAGAGGGAGGCCATGACACGACACATCTCAATCCCCCCGGGATTACCATGGGATGTGTCATGCTCCCGTCTGACACGAAGTGTCAGACAAAGGATAACCTATGGCCACTGCCCCCAACGAGCTTCCAGAGTGCACAAGGATCGATGGAGGAGGCATGCAATGTCCCAGTCTCTACTGCAGTCGCATCCGTGATCAACCTGAAGGGCATTAAAAACAACAAAGGCTGTGAGTGGACGAAAATAAGTAAGTTCATAAAACACATTTCACAAAGATAATTATGCCCTTCATTAAAACGTATGCATGCATCGAAATCAATAAGTAAACCATTTACTAAAAACAACCGTTAGGGCCTTAGCCCAGAAACCATGACTCAAAACCAAATGTGGGAACTCAGCCCAAAACCGTAAAACCAAATTCCAATTCCAAGTGGGCTACCGCCCAAAACCATAACCATAAATACCATTCAATAAAACAAAACATATTTAAACCATCATGGGCATCCTAGATGCCTAGCGTCCCAGACGCTATATCTCACGGTAATCAAGAAACGCGTGCTACCCGGGTTCTCGCTGGGTCAATATCTCTGACATCCCAGATGTCCAATCATAGCAATCTTGCTCCTGAGTCATCATACGGTCCGGTAGCTCCGTATAATGACCCCTCGCAGGAAATGCACTGTGACTTCCCCAGTGTCCCAGACACCTAGAGGAGACCATCACATATCCTGGTATCAAGATGGTTTGTGGAAAGTAGTTTATCAATCATTTCAAAACATCTCAAGGGCCCTGCCCGGAATTTCTATAAAACCATCACAAGTCCAAACATCTGATTTTCAAATCCAAAACCATTTATTCAAATCCATTTAGAGTCCCCGACCCGAAATCACATTTATAAACCAACTGGGCCTCATGCCCGATTCCGTAAATCAATTGGGCCCACGGCCCGATTTAGTAAATCAACTGGGCCCCTGCCCGATTATAGAACTCAAATGGGTCTCAGCCCGATTTCATAACCAACTGGGCCTCTGGCCCGATTTCATAAAGTAACTGGGCCCCCGGCCCGATTACGTACCTCAAATGGACTCTCAGTCGGAGATTTCCAAAACAATTGGGCCTCATGCCCGAGTTAATCTTTCCAATTTCAAAACCATTTCATTCTACTATTTCCAAAACCATAAGTACGGAAAATCAGAGTAAAATTGAAACCTCGATTTACGTACAAGCACGTAAATCGCCTCAAAATGCATGAAACCATATAATTCACCAATATCCAAATCAACAGCATATAATCACAATCATAATCCATATAAAACAGTTATGCATGCATAAGATTTATAAAACCAAATTCCACTCACAGACCGTCCTACGATGCACCTCGATACGCGTGCCATAGGCTTTCCCGGGCCTCGCCACTATCACCGGGACTCCCAAACCTGTCCAAATCACACTAGAGGGTCACTAACCTCTTCATTAACCTCCTATTAAAGTCCCGTAATTTTCCCAAATTTTCAACTATTTTTAAACTTGATCCAAAACCTTTCGATGCCCCAAACATTATCGAGATGGTGTCCGATCGACAAGAAACCAGTCCCAAAATGTTCGTTACATCGAATAGATTATTTCACATGTTGAAAGTTTCCCCAAAAGACCTTACACGAGCCCCCACGCGCCGGTTGAACTCCCTGCGCGTGAAACCCACGCGCCGGGCACTGTTCATCTTCTCCAATGCGTGAACCGGGTTTGCCTGCAACCTGGACCGGCCGAACTGGTCTGGGCCGGTTCAAGGCCATAAATCGTCCATTTTCGGTTCAATTCAACCCATTTTGATTCCTATACTCTTATCTAGTCCTTAGCAACCTTCTTGAATGAACAAAACTAAGAAAAACGTCCAAGACTTACCTCCCAGATCAAGCAACTCACGGCCAAAATCCTCCCCACGGTCCCAACGTCTTAGGCCATTCCCATCCATGTTTTTCCATCTCAAAATGTTCCTAAGACCAACAGGGACATCATTTAATTACTGGAATCGATCAATCAACCATAAAAACCCATATCCAGTTCAAACCCGAAGCTTACCTTGCGGGTTCCTCCCGCCGTGTCCACCACCGTGAACCGCCGTCGTGGCTGGCCGTCACTGCCACCATCAGTCTCTCACATTCCCTCTGTCACACACAAAGTAATATGTGCACATAGGATGAATGATGGAGGTAAAAGGTATGTGTGTTGTTCAATGAAGAAATGGAGAAATAGCTTTCGGGTTTTGTGAGAGAATATAGGAGATGAGGCTGATCAGATGAGGGCGAGGGGATGAGATGAGTTGTGAGGATTGAGAGATTAGTTTGGAATGAATGGTTAGGATTGAGTGGTAATTGAATTAATTATAAAATATTGAAATAGTATTATTTAATTGAGTTAGATCCAAAATTTAGGGATTGACCAATGGGATGAGTGACACTTGTCACTCATCCATAGGTTCCATTTAAAATATCTGCCCAATCAGAATAAGCCACCTCATCATTGCCTCGAAGTACGTGCATAGTGAAACCGAACTTCCGTGACCCATAACTTTCCCGTTCGAAGTCCGATTTCAGCGTGCCGCCTGTCTATGGATTCGTATCATCCCGATCTACGTAACGGTCTTCGGCCCTCGGCCATCGGACCTCTCAGTCAAAAAGTCAACATTTGCCCCTTTTTAACCATAATTACCAAATTTCCCGTAAACTTCCAAACATCATAACTTTTTCCTCGAACGTCGGAATCGAACGTGCCACTTGTTTATGAACTCGTGACGACCCAAGCTACGTCACGGTCATTGGCCAAAGTCCATTTGACTGCCCGAATGAAAAGTCAACGTTTTACCCACGATCAGGGGAAAAACGGTCATTTTGCATCGTTCGTCCGATTTCGCCCAACTAATTACCGATTTAACCTCACTAAACATGATTAGTTACCAATCTAATCCCGGAATTCAAGACGGGTTGTTACAACCTTCCCTCCTTAATTAAATTCATCCTCGAAATTCCAACCGATCTAATCTCAACCGTTCGTCCCTCCTTAATTTGTTTCGTTCTCGAAATTCCACTATCCTGATTCCATAATCACCCCGTGGAAAGGACAATCGACCTCGCAACACGGGTACACTCGTACACCAACTATTCAGAACCAAGACTTGTCTGCACCCAGACGTACCACTAGTACTCACGTCGTATTTGTTTCGTTCTCGAAATTCCACTATCCTGATTCCACAATCACCCCGTTGAAAGTACAATCGACCTCGCAACACGTGTACACTCGTACACCAACTAATCAGAACCAACACTTATCTGCACCCAGACGTACCACTTGTACTCACATCGTATCGACTACATTCGACCCCGTCGAATGACAGAACCCACACGTTTCGAATTGACAACACTTGTCAAATCGAATATTTTGTTGACGCGACAACTCGTCGGTTCCTTTCTAAATCACCAATCTATCCTGATATCTGCTCCCACTAGGAGTCACCAACTCACTCATCGATCCACGATGAAATATCCGACAAACAGTCACCATTTGACAGTTGCCAGTCGAAAACTGACACTTACCCACTTGTGGTTACACTAACCACCAATTTATTTACCCTGCGTATATACTAACCAACATTTCACTCGACCCGTGTGTAACTAGACCCATCAGAAATACCATGACCCATTGCACAGTATCCAATGTCCAGTCCACGACCTTGACTAATCCAATGGTATCGGAACCAATCCAACTACCAACACGTTCACCGATATACCCCTAGTATAACTCGTATACCGTCACAAGGCACCACAAGCCTGCAAAGTATAGTACCCGAACCATGTACAAGGTACACACATCTATCCATCGACCAAACTACAACCACAACAACAACAACGACAACACGACGACCTAGGTGGTAGCCAATCACGTTCCTATGATGAAATCCATATGTCCAATCCAGCACTGGACAGAACAGGACTCCAACCCATTATCCAGTTCCAAATCCAAATCTGAATTCGCAATTCGTAAGGAATCCCGAATCCAAACTGAGAAATCATATCTATAACCATTTCCAAATCCGAATCTGAAATCATTATTCCGTAAGCTAGCATTTGGAATAATCATTCCGCACCCAAATCCAGAAATCCACTTTCAAGTTCCAAAATTGAATCCTGAATCGTCACCCAGAAATTTGATTCCAAAACTCGAAATCTCGTTCACGTCTACCAAGACACACCAAAACCGAACTTATCGGTTACTTGCTCAATACACTCGATTGACTTCATAGAGAAGCCAATCCCAACATCCACACGTCTAAGGTTGATAAAATTCGACCACGTCGGAAACCTACTCACCCAAGTAACAAACCATATGGGACTTACCTCGAAAAGAGTTTAGTCCCCACATCCTCAACTCAAACATCCAAGTAAGAGTGATAAACTCTCCACCTATTTGGATCATCAAGATCACGATCTATATCCATCACTACGTCACCCGACCATGAACGTCACGGTCCTCGATCGTCACAACGCCCAAAGTCCTCAATATCAAAATCCTGATCCACCTAGGATCCACACAGTTAACTACCAGACTCTAGACCATAGGGTCTTACACCCTCAATGAATCTGCATACTGACACATCGTTCGACAACCAATTCCCACATCTAACAGATCAGTCAACGACGAGACACGCCGAGACTGTGGGTCCTCACTGATTACCTCGTATCGATCCTTGCCATTCCACCTAGGAAAACCAAGGATGATCCAAAACGATGACGCCAAAACTCGTCCTACGTGAATGCAAACAAAACTCGCTGCACTCACCACGCCCTGTAAACCAACATCGTCTGCCACCAAGCAGAAAATGAGAAATCTCGTTCACCTAACTTCAATATACTCAACTACACCGGATGACCCAAAAACAAATCCTGGATCCACCAACTAATACACGATCAATGTACTGGTGATACACCCATCATCTGCCCTAGCAGAACCTGAGAAGTCACCCAAAATGACTTCAATATACCCATTACCAATGCGGAAAACCCGCATTCCTCGTGTCACCTCAAACACCGTATCTCTCGATTTTGAAGTCACAACAATATAGGGACCACGCCTAACAGTTTCTATTCCTGAGATAGAAATCCGTCTCCGACCTTTTCGTCCAACAATGACTATCGATAACTACTATAATGACCCGTTTCATTTCTCACAATCCGATTTCTCCACAACAAGTCTATCCGAGACTCAGGTGATATGGTCAACCTGTAACAACCCGTACCTTCAGGAAGGGTATAAATGTAATTTTGTAAAAGATTTGTATAAAAGGACGATTTTACCCTTGTGAATAGTGTGCTAAAGTTGACTTTTTTATTTACAGGTTTGATGAGTGTTGACCATTGACCGTGACGTAGTTTAGGACATCACGAGCCCGTAGACAGGTGGCATGTCCGATTTGGACAATCGGAGAAAAAGTTATGACGTTCGGAAGATTGAGGGCATTACCGTAATTAGGGGAAAATGTTGACTTTTTAGTGGACTTGTGATTTTCACGTAGACCGAGGACCATTAGATAGGTCTCGATGTCCTGAATACAACGACAGGCGGCACGCTGTCATCGGACATCGGACGGAATAGTTATGGGTTTGGAAAATTTGAGGGCAAAATGGTAATTTTACTTCTAGGGGCATTTTGGTCTTTTCTCCTTAGGGCCAATCAGCTAAGACCAGTTGGATTAGTGGGATTGGATATTTATGTTGTTTTCCATAGGATGATGGACACGTGGGAGAGGCCTAGAGGTTTCTAGGAAAAATTGTGTGTGCACGGCTACAAAACGTTCAAGTTTAAACCGTGTATTTTGGGCATTTTACACAGAAAATAGGGAGAGGAATTGTGAGAGTTCTTGATCGTTTCAGTGAGTGTGTGAGGTTTTTGTGCTTTGTGAGAGTGATAGAGAGAAGAAGGAGAAACTGGTGGGTGATTAGAAGTGGAATCGTGCACGAAATCACGGTGGTGGGGAGGCTGAGTTTTCAGGGAAAACAGAGCGATCGTGCAACAGAGGTGGTGGTTGTGCTGTGTCTTGGTTCAATCCAAGCTGAGGAGGAGTTAGGACGACCGCAGGGGACTCATTGGACACCGTGGTACACGGCGGTGCAAACGGCGGAGGAAAAATCGCAGGTGAGACCCCATTCCCCTGTTTTTCCCGTTTGATTGTTTTCGAAAGTCGTGGACTTTGGGCTAGAGTCGAGGATTTTGGAGGTTAGGGAGAGACTCCTGGAGGTCCAAGGAGTCGTCTGAGGTTGGTGCCGTGACGGGGGATGACCTGGGTGGCCGGAGGCCAAAACAGGGCAAACAGGCAGTTTGTTTCAGGGATGAAGACGATGGGTTTTAGGCTTCGATTTCCAAGTTTTTGGACGGGAATAGATTGCAGGGAACTGGACGAAGCTTGTAGGATTGAAATGGTGGAAATTGGTGGAAGATTGGAGGAGAACAGGCCACGCCGGTTCAACACAGTTGAACCGGGTTACTCGAGGTAGACGATGCACTGTAGCAGGCGCGTGAGGCCCACGCGCAGCCACTTTGGGCGGCGCGTGGGGAGGATTCTGAACAAACTTCCTTAATGGTTTTTGTTCTAAATGTTCTAAGGAATCCATTGGTGTAATTTTCGGGTTAATCGGACGATGTTACGGGATAGTTCGAGGATTCAGACGGTTTAGGGTTTAAGTTTAAATTATGTATAAATTCCAGAAAATTTGGGGAAATTAGGGTTAGCCTATTTGATGTATTTGTGACCCTATTTGGTGCCTATTGACAGGACGGGAGACGCCTGAGATGGTCGAGGAGCGCACAAAGCGCGATTGACACATTCGGATTCGTGAGTGGACTCTTTCTTTTCTTACGAGCATGCCTAACTGTTTTTATTTATGTTTTATGATTTAAAGTATGTTTTTATGCTTTTAATAGTGATTATATGTGGTTGATATGCTTGCACGTTTTTTGAGACATTTTCAGGTTTTTACACGTTTTTCGAGAAAAAACTGGATTTCTGATTTTGATGCTAAGCTTTTGGGTTTCAATCTATAAGTGTTTTCTGATGGTTATAAGTGGATTATGAGATACGATTTTGGTAATCAAGGTTTTGGTTTTGAAATCGGATTTCGAGATACGGAATTTGGTTTTAAAGTCGGAAAAAAGTGGATTTTCGGATTTGGGTTCGGAATGACGGTTCTGGATGCCGGAAGGGCATCAGACCAGTGATTTCGGATTCGGGTTTAGAGATGGATTTTAGAATTGGTTTTGGATTGGATTTGCTGGATCTGGATATTGGGTTTAAAGACCCAGATTCTGATTGACGGGGGACGGGCCCGGATTGAGTTTAAAGACTCGGGAGTTTAAAGATTCGGATATTTACGATAGTACCCCCGTAGGCCTATTGAGTTTAAAGACTCGGGAGTTTAAAGACTCGGATTACATTTGAGGCCTGGTTTTAGTTTAAAGACTCGGATAGACCCAGCAGGTTTGATCAGACTTGGATATTGGTGGATTTGGTTTTATGATATGATCTTGTTATACTGTTTTATGTTGTGGTTTTCCTGGTACTTAGTTAGGCATGCATATTTTAAATGGAGGGAAAAATCTTATTGTTTTCCTTAAACTGTTTTATTCTTAACTTGCGTTTTAAACCTTTTATTTCTTTTAGTCCACTCACACTTTTGGTTTTAACTTACCCTCCAGGTCGTGGTGATAGCGCTGGGGTGAACGTTGAGGCAGGGATCGAGGCATAGAGCTTACGACGTTCTTCCGTTGCGAGATTAGCCTAGTAGGATTTTGTGCCTGTTTTGTATAAACTATGCTCTGAATTACGGTTGTATTATATTTCTCCCTTGTCTGATAGTTATGATTATGGTTGTGTTGAGGTTATTTTGGTACTTTAAGTGTGATTGTCAGACGGGAGCAGGGTTCGTCCCGGGTATCGAGGTGATATTTGGGACGGGTCCTGACTCAACCGCAGTCAACCATAACCAATTCGGAATGGATTCTCAAGTCCATAGCTCATCCTGACATCATCCACGTGTCAGTAAACAATCAACTCATCTATCCAGTTACGACCGTATAAGTACATCCAAAAGCATGTCCATTTATCCTAATCTGATGTACCGCTCGACTGGAGAGTCACAACAGACTCCTGCTGTGATCTGCAGTCAAATCTCTGCATGCCACCATAACTGGCCAACTCTGGCCAACACTAACCAACTGGTCACTAATCCCTCATGACAGTACTCGATCCTCACGTCTCAACTACCGTTGGATCCTATCCAGTTCCTCACTATCCGTGATCCACTCCCGAATCACAGATACCGAACAATCACCGGCACTAGTACCAACACTAGTGCCAGTACCATCATTATCACCTGTCAGCATCAGCACGAAGTGTGCAAATCAGAAAACCCTAGATCTCCACTCATACCGAGCGACGATCCCGTACCTCTGCTCAAGTTGGAGAAACTCTGTCTCCCTCGGACCCAACTACTCTAGGTACCACCACTCTGCCAAACCACAACAAGGTACTGAACGCTCCCTGAACGTTTCCCAATCCTCAATTAACACAACTACATTAATCACCCTCGATAGCCAGCCATCTCTATACGACTGTCGACCAACAGTCATCGCTATCGTGATCCGCATCCACCCATCACACTATTATTCAGTCCAACTTAGGATTCCATATCTTATCTCATAACCGTACTCATGGATCGAATCCCACCAATTCACTTCACATCTGATACCAATCTCTATAGTTTTGACTAGACTCACTAGAGTCATCCACATGGCCATCCATGACCTCAGCCGCTCGTCGCAGCATAAGTTCCAATCCACTGGTCATAATCTGGGGTTCGACTCGACAAACCACCCCGACTTCGGAAAGTCATCCAATCCTCAGGAACTACGGACTCACAATACTAGTTCATCTATCACGACTAAGGTTTGCCTTTCCAAACCATCATAAACTAGGGTCCCACAATTACACCCTAGGGTTTCTCTGAACCCCACTGTCCCCTGCAGTGTAGTCCACAACCTGACCGACCCCGCGGTCCTGACATCGTATAGAAGTCAAATCCAATCCCACCATCAACTCAACGTGGGTTCCACCACTAAGGTCATCGGCTAACCTCGATGTACCAACATCCCTTACACTAGTAATCGCCACTAGGGTTCACATTTAGACTATCACGACTAACCTCGTGGCAAGACTTCAAATTAGCGCGGGTCTTGGGCTAGCGCTGGTGCGGGCCGAGCTGCTGGGCAGACTGGGCTGGGTAGGTGAATAAATTGGGCTCGCGTACTGGGCTAATCCAACTTGTATTTGGGCTGTAGAAATGATTTTTTTTGGCTGCAAAAGAATGAAAAATAATTAAAAATTAATATATACAATTCTATCGAATTTCGTCCATAATTTATTCATTATAATTCCGATTGGGACGATTCTTTCGCCAAAACGGTCCAAATTACAAGCTTTATTTATTTAAACAAAATATCACAAAATAAATTATTTTATCTAATTATTTATTATTTTAATATTAAAAGCTAAGTATAAAGGGTATGAAATAATATAAAATAATGCTTATTTGAGGACCAATCAGAGGCAATAAGAACGGTGTTGGTGGCGTCGACCATCGTGGACGGCGGCCCAAGAAGCCAAAAACGGTGAGTTTAGTTCAAAATTCGAAGGTTGGTTTTTAGGGTATGACGATCGATTTTGATGATATGGTTGTGTTCCTAGGACTCATACGAGTTGAGTGAGACTGGTTTTAAGAGCCATGGCGGCCGGAGATGAGGGGGAAGAGCAGTCGCAGGTGGCCGGTCGTGTTCCTCAACGAACATGTATGAAAACGTCCTCATTTCCTGGTTTTTAGATCGTAGGAAGGTTTCTAGGAGTTAGACGGTGAGAATGGAAGAAAGGGGAGGCGTTTTGGTGGTCGGATGACGGAGAACCGACCGGGTCAAGCCGCGGGTCACGGCGACCCGGTTGTAGACCCAAACTGAGGAAGACGATGATTGATGACGTCATCATACTGACGTCATCATGTCAGGGATGACGTCAGCATGTCAGATCTGACAATGTCAGCGGACATGTCAGACAGAGGGCCAATCTGGAAGTGACACGTGGCACTGTCAAGGTGTCAGTGCTGACGTCGTACTCACGTCAGCGTTGACCAGCGCGTCTGGGTGTGTGTGAACAGTACTTTGGGTAAGCCCAATGTCATTTAAAAGGTTTCGACGACCCAGATCCAGTGGCGGTGATTTCGGGTCGATCAGAGATCGTTAGGTTGGTCAAATCGAGGTTTTTCACCTCGGGAATCATGTCTGGGACACGTTGACTTTTCCGGGAAAGTTTAAGGTTCTTAATATGGACTTTTTTAGGTTAGTAGTAACCTTTGGGTATGATTGGGACAGGTTAGGATGACCTGGAGAGGTTGGATTAGCCCAGGAAGGCTTATGGCACGCAAATCAAAGCGGCAGTATAGGATGGTATGTGAGTGGACCTTGATTTCTAAACTGTTATGCACGTATAAATGTTTTATATGGTTTATGAAGATGATTCTATGATGTTGATTTGGATATTGGTGAATTATATGGTTTCACGCATTTCGAGGCGATTTACATGCTTGCACGTAAATCGAGGTTTTCGGTTTTACATTGATTTTCCGTACTTATAGTTTTGGAAATGATTTCATGAAATGGTTTTGAATTTGAAAAGGTAAACTCGGGTTCGAGACCCATTCATTTGGAAACCCTCGAACTTGAAGTTCCTTTTAGCTACGTTCTCTGGCAAGAGGCCCAATTGGTTCTTAAATCGATTTCGGATTTGGAAATATGGATTTCGGCGCGAAACCCACTTGATTTACGAACTCTCGGACTTAATGTCCATTTGATTTAACAAATCATCGAGCCGAAGGCCCAGTTGATTTACATATCGGGCTCGATGTAACGACCCGTCCCAAATTCCAACATTAGATTAGTGACTAATCACGATTAGTGAGGTTAATCGGTGATTAGTTAGGCGAAATCGGACGAACGATGCAAAATGACCGTTTTACCCTTGGGCGTGGGCAAAATGTTGACTTTTCATTCGGACGGTCAAATGGACTTTGACCGATGACCGTGACGTAGTTCGTGACATCACGAGTTCATAGACAGGTGGCACGTTCAATTCCAACGTTTGAGGAGGAAGTTATGACGTTCAGAAGTTTATGGGCAATTTGGTAATTTTGGTTTAAAGGGCCAAATAGTTGACTTTTGACCTGGGATGTTTGATGGCCAAGGGCCGAGGACTATTACGTAGATAAGGATGATACAAATCCGTAGACAGGTGGCACGTCGAATTCGGACGTTCGACGGTGAAGTTACGGTTCACGGAAGTTCAAGTGCACTATTGCACGAATTACGAAACGGGTTAACTTTGGGACTTTAGTGGGGCCCAGATATTTAATGGAGGCCCAATGGATGAGTGACAAGTGTCACCCATCCACTGGACATTCCTTCACATACATGCATCGACCATTTCATTTCTTCATTTCAAAACCCATTACCCGATCTCACCCCACCCCCTTAAACCAATCCAACCCTTCCCATTTGACCATGACTGAGGACAGAGTGAAGTGAGGATGGTGAGGAGGTTACTGGGCAGCCAGAACCACCATCCTGGTAAGGCCATTTTTCCCCTTTAAATCGATTTGTGCATTATGGTTGGTTTTTAATGGTTTTAATGAATTAAATAGGTTGATAGGAAGTCATTAGGAAGGTTTTAGGAAGCTTGGGATGGTTGTGCAGCCATGGGAGAGTTTTGGGAAGTTTGAACCGTATGGTTCAAAGATTAAACCATGAGTTTTAAGTGTTTTTAGGTTGTTTTAATGAGTAGAAATGATAGGGAATGAAGAAATAGGAATTATAGGATTAATTAGGGTTGAAATCGGACCAAAATAGGGGAGGAAAACTGCCGAACCGGTCACGCCGGTTCAGTACAGTGAAATGAACAGTAACCCGGTCCAGAACCAGGAAAAAACCGGTTCACTGATGTAGGAGACGATGACAGTGTTCTGAGCCTTCTTGGGGCGCGTGAGGGCGTGCGGGCCATAATTTGGGGAAGTGTTCAACATATGAAATCTTATATTCGATGTAACGAAGATTTTAGGTCGGTTTAAAAATAGTTAAAAGTTTGGGAAAATTACGGGGCTTTAATGGGAGGTTAATTAAGTAGCTAGTAACCTTCTATTAAAATTTGGACAGGTTTGGGAGTCCCGGTGATAGTGATTGGCTCGGGAGAGCCTATGGCACGCAAATCGAGGCGGTAGCTCGGACGGTCTATGAGTGGACTTTGATTTCTAAACTGTGATGCATGCATAAATGTTTTATATGGATTATGAATGTGATTTGATGATGTTGATTTGGATGATTGTGAATTATATGGTTTCACGCTTTACGAGGCAATTTACGTGTTTGCACGTAAATCGATGTTTTTCGGTTTTACTATGATTTTCCATTCTTATGGTTTTGGAAATGGTTTAATGAAATGATTTTGGATTTGAAAGGTAACCTTGATTTACAAACTCTCGGACTTAAGGTCCATTTGATTTAACGAGGGATCGGGCCGGAGGCCCAGTTGGTTTACGATTCGGACCAGAGGTCCAGTTTGTATGTGGATTCGAGCCTAGGGCCCAGTTATGTGTTATGATGGTGATTTCGGGTCAGGGACCCTAGAAATGGTTTTTACGGGTCATGATGATTTATGGGAACCGACATGAACCCTTGAAATGGATTTACGGGTCATGACGGGTTATGGGAACCGGCATGAACCCTTGGAAAGGATTTTATGGATCATGGCGGCTTATGGGGGCCGGGCATGAATCCTAGAAAGGTTTAAAGAATGATTTCAAAAGGTTTTTCATATTCCATCCTTTATATATGATTGTCTCCTCCGGGGAGGGTCGTTGGCCTGGGTGGACCCCGGAGTAGTCACGGAGCACTGACTGAGTGGAGTCGCCCCCCAGTTGGGTTCCTTACTCTAAGGATGGGCATGGTTCGTTACCTCCAAGGAGGGTCATTGATCTACGGACATTGACCTGGGTGGACCCTAGAGAGACTTGGGTTTGAGACCCCGGTTAGCATGCGTGTAGCTTTATTTTACCGTGACAGGTTCTTGGATATGAAATATAATGGATAAACATGATTTCAAGTGGATTGGGAAATTGTGTTTTATGATGATAAATGGATTTGGGCTGAGATCCCACATATGTTTACTAGGTTATGGTTTTCTGTAAATGGTTTTGGGCAGGAGCCCGTGTGACTTGGATTTACGGAACTTGGGGCTGAGACCCTAATTATGGTTGTTTAAACATGTGTTTGAATAAACAGTTTTACTATGTATGCATGCTTTTTAGTGAAAGGTATAAAGGTGTTTTATGGAAATGTTTTTATAAACTCTTTTATTTTTGTCCACTCACAGTCTTTCTGTTTTTAATACCCTTCAGGTTGGATACGATGTGGACTGTAGCAGAGACCGAGATATCACATACCTCCTCCGGATCCTGGCGTACTCTAATAGCCCGGGAGGGTAAAGGTCGGAAATATCCCTTGTCTGACACTTCGTGTCAGACGGGAGCAGGGTCATCCCGCGTTAATCCCGGGGGGATTGGGATGGGTCCTGTCACTCGAGGCCCAGTTGGTTTACGAATCGGGCTCGGAGCCCAGTTGACTTACGTATCGGGCACAGGGCCCATTTGGTTTACGATATCGGGCATGAGGCCGAGTTTGTATGTGGATTCGGGCTTAGGGCCCAATTATGTTTTAAGATTGTGATTTCAGGTTGGGGACCCATAAATGGATTTTTGGTTCATGACGATTTATAGGGACCAGCATGAACCTTGGAAAGGTTTTTATGGTTCAAGACGGCATATGGGGGCCCGGCATGAACCCTTGAAAGGTTTTAATAATGAATTCAAAAGGTTTTTCGTATACCATTTACAGGATGGCCCCCGAAGGGACATTGATAACTGTGCCCGGTCCTGCTCCCGTCTGGCAAGTCGACTGAAGTTCCCAAATTACCCTCAGTACTTGCCAAACAAGGGATAGCCACACACGTACACACTCATGCCTCCGCCTCTCTATCAGCCTCGCTCAACGCGCCATGACCTGGAGGTCAATAAAAACACAAAAGGTGTGAGTGGACAAAAACGAATCAGTTTATAAAACAGTTACAGAAAGACATTTCTACCCTCCACGTAAAACAAATGCATGCATTCGAAAATCATTTCGCAATCCGTTACATTTTCAGCATAAGAAAACCGTGTACGAAAATCCAATCATTTTCCTTTTCTTGACCTTCGGGTCTTAGCCCGCAATCATATACACAGGGCCTCAGCCCAAAATCACGAATCAAATCCAAGTACACAACATAATCCAAATCCATCAAACCATAAAAACCGGGCCACTGCCCAACACATCCGAAAACATCAAAGATCAACAACAAATCACAAGTCAATCAGTTTTTCTAGATATCAATTACCAAGTCTTTAAACTCACATATCAGGCCTTCCCGGGATATCAACGAGTCTTTAAACTCAGAACATAATCAATAGGCCTCGAGGGGTATCACAATAACCAAGTCTTTAAACTCCGATTCTTTAAACTCAATCCGGGTCTTTAAACCCAATCTGGGCCCGCCCCCATCATCAATTAACCGAGTGTTTAAACTCAAAACATGATCCAGCAATAGCACCGAGTCTTTAAACCCAAAACCATTTGTATATCACAAAAATCCAGGATCCATCGTGATCCAAATTCCAAAACCAATCCGAAATCACATTTTTTCATAATAGGACTTATATCCGAATTTCACATTCAAATCCCCAAACATATCCGTCATCCATTCCCGAATTCGAATTCGCAATAATGATTTCGTAAGCTAGCATCCGAAATAACCATTCCGAACCCAAATCCAGAAATCCATTCTCACGTTTCCAAAATCCGAATCTCGTTCATCAAAATTACTTTTATGCCCT
The DNA here is from genome assembly GCA_032719365.1 of Prinsepia uniflora. Classification (NCBI taxonomy): domain Eukaryota; kingdom Viridiplantae; phylum Streptophyta; class Magnoliopsida; order Rosales; family Rosaceae; genus Prinsepia; species Prinsepia uniflora. Next base: position 39,109,446 of record CM064873.1, read on the forward strand.
AGGCATCAAGCCCGAAATCACCTTTTCAAAAATCCGTTTTAAATCTTTGAAATCATTTCAAATCCCAAAGACAAATCAAATCACATTTCAAATTCCAAAGTCAAGGCATCAAAATCATGATCAAAACACAATATACTCGAAATCTCGTAAAACGCGCAAAACCGTAATAATCTCGAAATACGTGTCAAAACCATAAGTCATACTCACAATCATAATCAAAACATCCTCGAAACATGACACGCACAAATCATATGGAATCGTTCATCAAACCATCACCAAGGCATGAGAGAAATCATAGTCTCGAAATACGTGCAATTACGTATGGCATATCAAATACGTATAAATACGAAAATCGTAATTATCACATGTCATAATCATAATCATAGAAATCATAGAAACATTTATGCATGCATTAAATTTTAGAAAGCAAAGTCCACTCACACACCGTCCATAACGCCAGTTTTCGCGCTACACGCGTTTCCGTAATTTTCGAAATTTTCCAGAAATCTCGAATTATGTCCGAAATCATTCTTTAGTGTCACTAAGGACTCAAATAACAGCATACTAGTTCCCATAATTTTTCGGGAATTAAATGCTAATTAAAAATGTAACATAATCTTTCGGACCCTCGAAACAACATCGAAACGGTGTCCGGTTAATTCGAAACCAACGCTAAAATGTTCGTTATATTGTATAGGACAAAAGTCGTGTTGAACTTACCTCGAGAATCGGGCCCATGCGCCCTCACACGCCGCCGTGAGTGGCTATGCGTGAAAGCCACGCGCCTGCTACAGTAAAGTGCACAGTCGTCGTCCTCACCCGAATGACTGGTAAACGGGTCCGGTTGCCCGCGACTTGACCCGACTAGTATTCCATCAATTCGACATCATTTTGAACAATTGAACACTCCATTAGCTTCACAACCAATTGAATTAGGGATCTGTAACATCCATTGCAGTCGATTACCTCAAACCTCTCGACTTAATCCAAGTTTCAAAAACGAGTTCCTCGTCTGAGTTCGTCAAATAACCATGTAATTCTTCAATTAATTAGTCGTACAGCATCATAGCCTCATGGTAAGGATGATTTAGAATTCAATTTCACAAAACTTACCTCCAATTACACGAACACAACCCGCGATTTTCTGGCCATCCACCACATCCGTCCATGGCTCCAGAAGCTTCGAAGCTTGCATCCCTTGATTTGGATCGACTAATCAAGGTTCCAGAAGACTTATTCGAACCTCAATTTGGCTTGGGCTGGTCTACAATTCAAATTCAAATTCGAATTTTTCCAAAAACGAGTTTCGGGTTCCAGTGTATATTCTTCGCTCAGTCCCCCCGTTTTTTCTCTCCAAAACGTCTCTCTGTTTCTCTCATTCCTTTCCAGTAAGTCATTTCAACCCCAACACTCCCTGTCACCCGTGCCAAGCCACTCACTACAAAACTGAAACCCATGCTCTGTTTTTCCATTTCCAACCGCACCAAACATTAGAGAAATCAACATGTGCTCTGCCTTCAGCATGCCAATGTTTCCCACTCAATGCATAAAGAATGCAGTAGCACTCAGCCCAACCAGCAATTCCATAAACAATTGCATCCCCCCTCTGCTCTAAAGGACCCATTCACGGCAGTTTCAGTTTGTCTCTTTGGAAATTACCATTTTGCCCCTTCTTCACAAAATTACCAAAATGCCCTTCACGCTTCTAGACCCGTAACTCGGTCATCCGAACTCCGATTGACGTGTGCCACCTGTCTACAGACTCAGCGTCTCGAGACCTACCCAACGGTCCTCGGCTTACGTGCAAAATCCATGTCGTTTGAAAAGTCAACAAATTCCTCCTTTTCGTCCTAATTACGAAAATATCCTTGAACTTCCGAATGTCATAACTTCTTCCCTGATTGTTGGAATTAGACGTGCCACCTATCTATGAACTCGTGATGTCCCGAACTACGTCACAGTCATCGGTCAAAGTCCATTTGACCGCTCGAGCCAAAAGTCAACCGTTCGCCCATTATCTAGGGGCAAAATCGCCCTTTATATATGAATTGTCACCTCCGGGGAGGGTCGTTGGCCTGGGTGGACCCCGGAGTAGTCACGGAGCACTAACTGAGTGGAGCCACCCCCGTTGGATTCATTACTCTCAGAAAGGTTATGGATTATAACCTCTAGGGAGGGTCATTGATCTACGGACATTGACCTGGGTGGACCCTGGAGAGACTTGGGTTTGAGACCCCGGGTAGCACGCGCGTAGCTCTAGATACCGTGACAGGATTGGTTATATGAAATATATGGATAAACATGATTTCAATTGGATTTGTGAAATTGTGTTTTATGATAATAAATGGATTTGGGCTGAGATCCTGCATATGTTTACTATGTTATGGTTTTCTGTAAATTGTTTTGGGCAGGAGCCCGTATGGATGTGGTTGTTTAAACATATGTGATTGGATAAATAGTTTTACTATGCATGCATGCTTTTTAGTGAAGGGTATAAAAGTCCTTTATAAAATGTATTTACGAACTATTTCTTTTTTCCACTCACAGACTTTCTATTTTCAATGCACTTCAGGCTGAATACGGTGCAGACTATAGTAGAGGCCGAGACATCACATATCTCCTCCGGATCCTGGCGTACTCTGGAAGCCGGAAGGCTAAAGGTTTTAATTTTCCCTGATCTGACACTCCATGTCAGACGGGATCAGGAATGTTCCTCGTTAATCCCGGGGGGATTGGGGACGGGTCCTGACAATGCTGGTCGACATATGTACGATGCCGTCTAGATGACGAAGCCATTTAAGTTGAAATGACACATTTTGGAGAGTCGGGTGAAACCTATTCGATGAAAATCGATCGCCCTTCACTCAACGGCGGAAGTTTAGAGCATGGACGAAATTAATTGATGACCATACAGTACAATTTTACCTGCCAATACCTATTTGTTTCGTCAACTTCACTCCACACTTGGGAGTGTGTGTCAGAGCAGTACCAGAACTTACTCAAAGTACGTGCGCCCGTAAGGGACCTGAGGGGTTTAAAACATAAGGGTTAGTAGACCCAATTGTTATTTTAGTGTAAAATCATTTTCAATAAATAACCTTTAACCCCTCGTTTTTTAATAAAACCAAAAACAGTTATAACATACTTGTATGTAATACGAGAAATATAATATCAATAATTTAATAATAATCTGGTTAACATTATCATATGAGCCATGCAGAAACCATAAATATTTCACAATATCAACCCACATCATAATTGCTCATGCGTCGCTTTGAGTCTCATACTCGAAACATACACTGAGTATCCTTGCTTGGTACACGACCATGTAAAACCTAGGTGCCTTGCACTGTCACCTCATGTCCCCTAGAGCTCGAGGAACAAGCTAGCGCACTACTAACTAGTATTACATGCGGCGCAGGTGATCAATCACGTGAAGGTTGATCTGTGGCCATATAGACGGGTACATAATACTAGCGACTCCTAAGTGGGTTCTAAACCTCTCAATCTCATCAATGCCTTGAGGACTCATATGCAATGCAACATGTGACTCTAGCATACGACTAAGCATAACCATTATATTATAGGATATCATAATAGCCGGGTAAGCATAGTAAACCTTACATCACAAGCACATATCACAAATAATACATAACAAGATATGCATGCTCAAAAAGTATCATAAATGCAAGCATCGTAAAACATGCGAGTATAAACAATATAAAATCAGCTTTAGGGAGAGGGGTCCACTCACGATGGTCGGGGAGTCAGATCACTCGAAAAATCCAACTCATCTCAAGCTCCCAACCAGTCCAACCTATGAAGACCATTCACAAAAAGCCAAACTTTATCCCAAAACCCATTCTCAATGCTAAACTCCCTAGGGATAGTCCAATACAGGCCTAAGATTACTTAATATGGACTTACAAAGGTCCTAAACTACCCAATCCTTTTGAAAAGAACGCCTATACATTGCCAGGAGTCAAAAATCGGCTCTACGCACCTTTTCAAGGCTAGAAAACCATCTAAAACATCCCAAAATGGTCTGAAAGTGTACCCACGGTTGTCGTGGGCTAGGCAAGGCCTCCACGCCCTGCCATGCGCTAGCAGAGGGCTGGAAAAGTGGCTCACACACCCTACGCACCCCCAAGCGCGGACACGGGCCCCCACACGCACGTCACTATTCTCTACGTGTGTGCTACTGTGTCCGCACATATGCACAGTGTCACACGCGTCGCATCGCCCATATGATGAAGCTAGCACGCGTCCTTCATGCCATAAATGGATTTTTTGAGTCGGGGTGTGTCATGAAAGATATTCAATTTAGATTTTAATGAATGTTAAATGACTTTATTTGATTTCAAAGGTATTTTTATGTAACAAATTAACATGATTTGCTTAACTATGTAAAGTCACTACTTTTAGAAAGATAACTCTGTTACTCAAATTTTGAGAGGTTGTAACTTGTAATGGAACACATATTTGCTTCAAAATATTATTCTATATGCTATCTGATATGCTGTTTTTGGGTGGGCAATGGGCAGGTCATGTAACGACCCGAACTTTCGTAAATATTTTTTTATTGTAAAATTACCATTTTGTCCCTAGAGGGGAAAAAATTGACTTTTGACCTGGGAAATATTTAGGACTTTAACCCATGACCGTGACGTAGATTGGGACGTCACGAGTCCGTAGGCAGGCGGCACATAAAAAACGGATGTACGACAAAAAATTTATGGTCACGGGAGTAAAATCGATTAAACATATGACCCAGGGGTTTAAATTAAAATAATAATATATTAATGTAATCTAACATAAAGCTGAAATTAATCTAGACCCCATTGGTTGAATATTCTATACTTTATTTCTTTCATGCAATCCTAGCCATTCATCCTAACTCCCAGATTACATCTGGAACATTGATCCCATCTCTTTTCCTCTTTATCTGATCAGACCTCTCTCTCTCTCTCTCTCTCACCTTCATATTTTCTCAAACCGCGAACACACATGGCTCACCCCTCAAACAAACACTCCACAGCTCACCACTCTCCCTTATTTGTTCCTCCCCGGTCACAGATCAAGCAAGCACAATCTCACCACCCTCACCTTCACCAGCCATCACCACCAGTTCCTCCACCCCTGTCTGTAAAACCCGACAACCCCCCAGACCCGAAAAGGGAAAAACCAGCCCCAAAGAACACGACCGTTCAAACCTCATGACCAGGGCTCGAACCAACGTAGGGCTAGGCTTGCTAGGACGGTAGGAGGACTGAGGACTGGACGGGACGACCTGCGACGGCGACACGACGGCGGTAAGCCAGAAAGCCCGAGAGGCTTCATTTTCTTCCATATTTCGAAATGACCAGTTTTGACGTTGTGTTTCATTCCTCACTTTTGGGACGTGTTTTAGGGACATTGACGATCAAGTAGAACCTGTTTTCGAGGTTGGAAACAGAAGGAGTCGACGGAAAAGAAGACCGGAGCTGGCTATCGATTCCCCTTCGAGTTATAGGTAGTTTTTCCATTTTGGTTTCTAGTTTTCAGGCCACGGAAATCTAGGGTAGGATTAGACGAGTCTTTAGGGCCAAGTCTGATCGAAAATGATGGCGAAAGACGGAATCTGGGATTGGGTCAAGCCACGGGTCAACAGTGACCGGGTTTCAGGACTCCGAGTTGACCCGATCAAACGGTCGTGATGACATCATCATACTGAAGTCAGCAGTGACGTCATGATGATGTCATCATGTCAGAAACTGTCAGACCAAGGACCAACCAGAGAGTGACACGTGTCCTCTGACACTGTCAGGGCTGAAGTCAATAGACACTGTAGGAGCGTTGACCATCCTTTGACCAGGCGCGTGGGGGGCGCATGTGAACAGTAATTTTGGTGGGACCAGTACCATTTTCAAGGTTTCGACAATATGAATCCAATGGCAGTGGTTTCGTGTCAATCGGAGATCGTTAAATTGGTCAAATTAGGGTTTAAAGCCTCAGGAAGCGTGTTTGGACGGCTTTCCCAGGCCGGTTTCATTCTAGGGCTTCATATTTGAGTTGTAGGAATCTATAGTGACCTTTATGTGTACTTTGGACTTGACAGGAATTGTACGTATGCACCAGGACAGGTTTATACATCCAGTTAGCGGTGGGACCGGACTGTGAGTGGGCCTTTGATTTCGTTAAACCCTAGCATGCATAACTATTTTACTTTATATATATTTATGATTCAAGAAAAAGCATCTGATTATCTTGAGTTATGAGTATGGCATGTATTTCGATGTTTGGGCATGAGACCCGTCTGGTTAGATATGCACAGTTTTGAGTTATATATATATATATATATATATGGATTTCGATGATTATCTTTAGTCCTGCACTGTATAGATCTACCCTAGTGATACTATCTCCTCCGGATGTGGGTACCCAGAGTGGTCACGGCGCAATGCCTGCGAATGGTCATTCTAAGGAGGGACCCGACCGTAGGGTGACTCAGGAGCATGGTTGCTATGATTGGACGTCTGGGACGTCAGGCATCTGGGATGCCATACCCGGATTGGGTTCGAGATTTGGACTCGGGATTGACACCCCGGATGGCACGCGTAGCCTTGGGACTGTGACCTTATTGGACGTCTGGGACGCCAGACATCTGGGATGTCAGGGTTGGGATGTATAATGCAGTGGCTGATGTTATGATTATGATTATATTATTCTGTTATGCTTATATGATATGCTATTATGGTTTTCGATTCTGATGCATGCATGTTTTGGAAAACGGAGGGATAAAACCGTATGTTACTTTATGATTAAACTGTTTTATAAACTTTATGTTTCTGGCCCATTCACCCTTAAGTGTTTTATTGACCCCTCCAGGTCATGCTACTGAGGAGGACGAGGATCCCGAGGCAGAGGCATAAGTTAACGTTGTGCACCTGAACCCTACTTCTGGGTAGGTCGGCACCTAAGGAAACTTTAGGAGTCGTGTTCATCATTTGTGTTGTAAGCTTTCTCTGGTCTAACACTGTTTTATTTTTGGACGATTTGTATGACTTAATTTGGATATTTATGCATTTGATTTTGCATTAAGGGTAAATTTGGTATTCTAAGGTCGTGTGTCAGACGGGAGCAGAGCACATCCCCGGGTGGTCCTAGGGGGATCGGGGCGGGTCTTGTCAACTTGGTATCAGAGCACTAGGTTGTGGTCAGCATGCTAGACTAGCGGTCAGCATGCTAGACTAGCGGTCAGTACTTGGTACTTTTGATGTTTAAAGATGTTGTTATCGAATCTATGCTTCTTAAACAGTTGGTTATGCCTCCAAGGAGAATTCCTCAAGCACGGACTGACGAGGAAGTAGCTAGAAAGATGGAGTGTGCGAGTATCGAACAGGCTCAACGTTTGGGAGCCACACATTTCAATGGGGGGTCAAACCCCGAGGAAGCTCACGAATGGATAGCTAGATGGGAGAGGATCTTTACTGTGATGCATTTCCCACCGGGCGAGCGTGTGATATTGGCGACCTTCTTATTGGAAGGCGGGGCCTACCAGTGGTCATACGGCTTGGAGATGTCGGGTTGGTCCGTTCACACTACTACTTGGGAGGTCTTTCGTGCGAGATTCTTGGACTAGTACTACCCGCGATCCTTTCGCACTGCCCGTGAGGCAGAGTTTCTACAGTTTGAGCAAGGCGATATGTTAGTGACGGAGTATGAGCAGACCTTTGTGAGGCTATCTTGGTTTGCAGCAGCCTTTGTGAGCACAAAAGAGGATAAGTTTCAGCGGTTTGAGCTTGGACTCCGAGCGGATATCTGGGCAGGTGTGATAGCTACCAGCTATGCTACTCTGAGAGACATGGTCGACGTAGCGGTTCGTGTCGAGGCCAGTCTGGCAGCACACCAAGCACGACAGTCTTCAGGAGAGGGGCGACGTCGGGATTGCCCATACCTTGGACCCATGTACCATCAGGGCTCGAAGGGAGGACATTACAGAGGGTCACCATCATCTTTGCGGGGTCGTGGCTGGTCTGGTCGACATGGAGGCTCTCAGAGATCAGGATCGAGGTCTGGCTCAGGATAACATTCATCATGGAGTGGTGCATCTAGTGGATCTTCGGATAGGCCGAGGACAGTTAACTATTTTGCTTGCGGAGGATCAAGCCATTATGCCCCAACTTTGTCCAGGGGCAACGATGTAGGAGGCACCAGTGCAGTGCAGAGTTCAGCTCCGAACATTGTCGGGGGCCGAGGAAAGGGAGGTGATCACAGTACTGAGTGTGGCGCGCGTGGGCGCGGACAGACTTCTGGACCCAGGGCTCGAGTATTTGCAGTGACCCAGCAACAGGCTAGGTCAGCCCCAGGTGTGGTTACAGGTACTCTTCATATCTCTAATCTTGTTGTACGTGTGTTGATGGATGCTGGGGCTACTCATTCCTTTATTTCGAGGAGTTGTGCGGGTATGCTAGATTGTGAGGTGTCAGCTTTGGATAATGAGATGGGTGTTAGCACACCGATGGGGGTTGTATACATAGTGAATCATGTGATTCAGAGGTGTCCGGTGAGAGTAGAGGATGTGGATTTACTAGCTGATCTAATCATTATGGATATTCATGACTTTGATATCATCTTGGGGATGGTATCAAATATATTCTCGATAATATTTCTCGTTGAAGCATGACGAAGATTTAACCCAACTGTTTCACGATCTTTACCAACATATCCTTGAAGATGGTATCGAACACCCTAAAAGGGAGCTAAAAATTGACAACGATTTGTAAATCAACAATCCACTAGGAAATATTTTCCTCATGAATAGCCAACAAGCAATTATTTGTTAAAATATTATCCAAGAAAAATGAATTAATATTTACTTCTTAAATATCTTGTGGTACCTTAAATCCATTCCTCCTTGAGAAAGCATCACTTAGCACTCTAGAATCATAAGCTGAATCCTTCCATCCATTAAGAACATATATGAATTCCAACTCAAAGTTACAATCAGCTAATACATTTTGTGAATTTATTTATGGCGATCACGAAAACTAAGTTGCTTGTTTGCTTTTACCATTGCTTGTATGTGCGTGCCATAGATGGCTCTAATACAATCCCAAAATTAAATATAGGAGTTAAATAGCATTATCAATACCAATGTGTAAAAACAACAATAACCATGAAACATTACTTACCTACTTTAAAATAAGAGTAAAACCTTGTACTTTTTATTATTTTTGTCGGAACTGTGGATCTAGGGTTTACCATCATCCCAAGTGTCATCGTGTTTAAAGCCTTAAGAATTTTGTGAAAAATTTTGATTGTTGTGAAATGTAATCGATAGGTGTCATGTGTTACAATATCGAGAATTTTGACCAACAGTCCAACATAAATCTGGTGTCTCTTAATTCTGACTTCTCTCTAAGAATAATGCATAACTTAAAGAGTTTATGCTCTTCCCCTCATCACAAAATCAAAATTTGCACAAAAATTCACCATAAATATTGTGGTGTCAGACTCAGTGATGAAAATGTCGCCAATATCGGCGAAATGTCGCCCGAAATTTCGTTAAAATTGGCCGACGGCACATAAGGCGGCGGCCAGGGGGAGGGGGGGGGAAAGAAATTTCGCGAAATTTCGACATTTCGTTTTATTTTAAGCTCACGGATCTCATTATTTTATGAAAACGATTGAAATAGGATCAAAGTTCATGAAAATCGGACGTAAAACATGTGAATTCCAGTCGGGTCATGCCGCCGGGTCAAAAAATCCGAATGGCAGACCCGTGGGAGGAAGAAGGAGACTCTAAAATAGTGTTATTTGATTTACTTTATATATTATACCATTATTATATTGTCAACTATGTTGGGCTAGTTGAGTTGGTTGGGCTTTAGAAATTTTCTCTTTAAATAACCAGGAGTCCTTGGTTCGAACCAGGACCCTCACATGCTTTTATTTTTTTCAAATGTTTTTCTTTTTTTTTAATTCGTTTTTTTAAAAGCTTTTATTTTTTCAAATATTTTCCTTTTTCTTTAATTCTTTTTTTCAAATGTTTTTCTTTTTTTTAATTCGTTTTTTCAAATGTTTAAAATTCGTTTTTCAAATGTTTTCCTTTTTTTTTTTAATTTGTTTTTTCAAATTTTCTCTTTAAATAACCAGGGGTCCTTGGTTCGAACCAGGACCCTCACATGCTTTTATTTTTTTCAAATGTTTTTCCTTTTTTTTAATTCGTTTTTTTAAAAGCTTTTATTTTTTCAAATATTTTCCTTTTTCTTTAATTCTTTTTTTCAAATGTTTTTCTTTTTTTTAATTCGTTTTTTCAAATGTTTAAAATTCGTTTTTCAAATGTTTTCCTTTTTTTTTTAATTTGTTTTTTCAAATGTTTTCTTTCTTTTTTTTCAAATTCGTTTTTTCAAATATTTTTCTTTTTCTTCCAATTTTAAATATATGATTTCTTTCCAATTTTTGAATAAAGATTAACTCTATTTTTTCATCTTTTTTTTTTCTAATTTTAAATATATTTACTCATTTTATAATTTTTCTTCCAATGACATTTTTTTTTATGTTTTTAATTATGTTTACATTCAATTATAGTAATTCATTTCAATTTATGTTTATATTTAAAATTTTATATTATTAATTATCGGCAGAACCCTATTATATCTATTATTCATCATATATTTATTATATCAAAATCATTTTATAGTTTTTATTAGTCCTATATAATCATCATTAGGTACTTAAATTTTTCCCAAAATTTCATTCCAACTTTTAGACCTAATTTCCGTCATTTTTGTTAACCGTAAACGATATCGATATTTGAGACGAAATATCCATAAATTTAACTAGCGATATATACGTCGATATCGATATTTCAATCCTTAGTCAGACCTAATGTCTCTCCAGAAAGAAATATAAAAAACAGGTTGTTGAATTTATTTACCGTCAGAATTTTATGCCGGTGATGAACATTCTAAACTAGGACTCTCTTAATCACTGTTAAGACCAGATTTTCTTCTTGTCTATAAAAAGAAGTCCAACTCTGATAAAAAAAAATAAAAAGAAGTCCAACATTTTAGGCACCAATTTTTCCAGAGACTTGGAATCGTTGTTTTGAGCTATTAACGTAAAATTTGTTCACGAGGACTAACCCCTCAAAGCATGCATGCAAGAGAACGAGCATCAGAGCTGTACATGCAAAGGGTACGACATGGCCCATGAATCAATGATTGTCGGATTGATAACCCAAGTAATAATATGATCTGCCAACAGTTTTGGGTTGATAGAACCAGTTAATTAATACCTAACCAGCTGATCCAAAATAAGATGGAGGACTTGTTGCTCGAATAGTCAAGAGTATTTACTTTCAGTAACAGAATAACTAATTAATGATCGAAACTTTGAAATCAAAATCCTGGTCCTTGCAGATGGAATGTTTTGTTGAATATAATGTAAGCTCTCACCCTTGTTGCAATTAAAGAAGACTATATTACAGAGATCTTCTTCTGCCTTTATATAATCAAATCCAAGCAACGCTAAACCTATGCATCCAACTATACCCGTGTGCACGTGCCTACTGCTTTAATATTAACTTCTAATAGACTCCAATTAGAAATTGATCAGATTTACGTATCACTCCGGAAACACATAAAGGACTTGTCTTGCGGCATAGTCAAAACTAGAGAGTTTTCATTAGCCTGAGTCTAAATGAAAGAAAAATGTTGACTAATTGTGTGAAGAAGCATATGCAGACGTATTATTATGCAACTTTCTCACAAACTCAAATGTTTTTTTTTTTGAACACCTAATGCATCATACGGAGAGATAGAGATAACCTTGAAATATCTATATGATATACCTGTGCTTCTTCTGTATAAGTTTTAATTCGAGATATGCAAGGTATCAAACTAAATAAAAGCATATAAAGGTTTGGTAGCTAATGGTCACCGTACAAATTGCACAATTATGAATTATCAAAGATCCCATAGCAGAAAAAAGGGGGAGTAAAAAAAACCTCAAGTTCTTTGTAACTTTCTTATCACATATTTTCTCAGTCACCAAGGAAGAAAATAGTACGGAGGAAGTTAGGAGGAGGTAGGTACCTCTCAATATCAGCAAAACACTGGTTCTTCTTCTGGCTTGTATCAGTATCCTGTGAAATATTCAGAACCAAAAACCAACCCATCAGTTCAGAATTAATGAACAGGAAATTATCCCACAAACATAAGAGTTATCAACAAAAGAAATTAAGAAATAGAAAGAAGTAGAGGCAGTTGGAATACAGAGATAATAAGGAGTATCCCACAAATTCATGAACCCAGACCTCAACTCACTACAGCCATAGAAAATTCATGCACCCAGAACTCAATTCACAAAACCCATAGAAAAATTCATGAACCCAAAACTCATTTCAGAATAAACCCAACAATTTATTCCTCAATCCTTCAAAATAACCAACATACATGAATTAGAATCAGCCCACAAAATCCATCTTAATAACCAACCTAAATCAGCAATTAAGTAAAACTAATTTTATATACACTTCGAAATGAATCAGGTTTAATAAAGTATTCCCTCTAATTTGTTGTCCTCCATGTCATTTGTTTCATTTTCTTCCTCACTGTTTCTTATTTCTCTTTCAACATATTCTCCTTCCATTTCCTCCTGATTAATTGCAACATCTTCATTGAGAATTTGAGACATTAAGGAACTGCCTGAAAAAATAATAGAAAAAATAAAGAGTACTAGACAAAGGGCATTGAAATTCAACAGTACAACAGTTACCAAAATCAAAAGCCTATATCATTTTAATTAAAGGAAATACAACAAAGTTCAAGATTTTTATGTCATTGCTACTTTACTGAACAAAGCCTAGTTCCAGTGGCATGAGGTAAACCATAACATTATGCTTCCAAACAGAACAACATGTGTAATCTTCATGAAGCTGTAAAAAACAACCAAACACAGAAACCCTAAACCCTCACCCTCTCCCGTAGCACTTCTAACCCTGAATTCTAAAGTATTTTTCTTATAATATAAGTAACATATATAATAAAACCATCGAATTCAAATACTCAACATTGAATACTGTGAGAACTGCGAAGCATGGCTAGCAACGGATTCAGCTGCAAACCTACCAACCCCTTTATAATGTTATTCAAAATATCCCCACCACAACTGCACAAACACTAACTCTATTTCTCTTTCCTATTTGATATAATTTTCTTCCAAACTAAAGGCCCAAATTTCTGACTGAGCTTAGCTACATGCAGCTTCCCCTAACTATCTAATTAATTAATCACCAAACAAATTCAAGGTTTCTTTGGGACACTCAGTAACTCACCCAAGCAACCATCATCACCTATCTCTATTATAGACGTAAACCGAGTAAAACCCAGCTAAACCTCAGAAAAATGACCACATTCAAATCAGCTCCGAAATGCAAAATTATCCATTCAAAATTTAACCAAGTAAAAGCAATATAAAAAGTCCAGCAACATAGCAAAACCAGAATAACTAAAAATAAGAAATTAGAACTCATTTCAGTTGCTTCCATTGGTGTCTAACTCGAAAAAACATTACCCTCCTATTGATGCGAACAGATATCATATAGAAACAGTAACCAATGTTAAAAAACTACAGAAAGAAACAACCCAGAAGAAAAATTGGCGAAAAGAACTTACATTTGGTGTTTTTGAGTTCCTTCACAGAAATTGAAGAGAAAAGCGCGAACGGTGCAGGTTTTTTTTCAGTACAGATGGATAGTGAAATCTCAAATGTAAGCTTTTCAGAGTTTACATATAAAAGGTTTAAGAAGCTTGTGTTTTTCGGTTAGAAGTTGCGTCTGCGGCACTGATATCCTTATTGTCCCCAACACAGTCAAATGGGAGATGAGAATGGAAATAGAAACATCCAACAATGAGATGAGAATGGAAGTAGAACATTCTGTTACGCAATGATGAAAGATATGAACATGAAGCTTTCTTCAAGAAAACTCAGTGTTATCAGTCGATTTATAATTCAAATGTACATTAAAAAAAAAAACCCAATGGCTTTTGTTACTGTAAATAACGTAAAAATTGCAAAAGCATCATCTTATACCATGATTTCAAAAACACCTGAAAATGGAAGACAATTTAAATAGCAAGTAAAAGCCTTGCAATCGCATACTACAAAACTGCAGACAATTTAAAGAGAGAATGATCCCACAATTCACAAAGTTAATATAAACTGCAGAATTGAACTAAAACATAAAGCAAATGACCTATCCAAAGTACAGCAGTTCAAATTCCAATTCAGAAAAGGGGAACAATATTCCGGCAACAGTATGCTTGATCTTCTTCCTGGGCCTCAACTGCAAGAAATAACGAGAAAGTCACTGGCATTTAGAAGTTAGAACATACAGAAAAACTAGGCTTATCAATTAGGATCATACACAGTTCTATAATCAGATTTCAATTGTAGTAACCAAATAATAACATTAATTTTTACGAAAATGTAAAATTACCAGGATCATTCATTGGAATCGAAATATTTGTGAGTTCCGGGCCACAATTTCTATTGATTTTTGCTGTGTCAGTGCCTCTTCTTCCCACAGTTCACCGCCCTAGGACGCAGACGAGCATAACATCTAACAAACCAGAAACAAAAATGGCAGTCAATCAGCAGACCATTTCTATCGAAGCAATCCTTGGGACTAAAAATTGCAGTGTAACATTATAACCAATGGAAGGGAAAACATGAGTTAATACTATGAAAACAGGTTACTATTCCATCAAGAACATAAAGAGCAACACAAACATATGATTTATAGAAACATTAAGTTCTAAGATATACTGCGACAAGAACATTATTTTCCAACCTAGAAAATCAACTGAAAACAATTTATCCCAGCATTAAAGAATGGAAATTGAATTTGAGACGAGCATAAACTCGATACACATCACCTGAAAAAGGAGGCCACGTAATTGTACTATAAAAATGCTATGAAAAAGAAGGCCAAGTAATTGTACTATAAAAATGCTATGAAATAATATCTTCCCCCCCAAAAAAGATGAATTAGCCTCACAAGAGATCAGCTTAAAATGTAACAGGTAAATTTTCAAATATTTATATTTGGAAAAGCAATAGATGGGAAAACCCTCAAGTCAAATCACTTAATTTCAGTTTATACTTTGTAGTGTCAAGAAAAGCCAAACCTCACAGCTTCATTCCCTGTCCACCTCAGCTGGTTTTATGCGAGGAACAATGTTCATCGACTGGAGTTCCTGGATCAAGAGCTTGCAAGCATAGGGCATCTTTGCAGTATAAATTTTACCCCTAGTTTTACACGAGGAACAAATTCCAGTTTTCAGCTTGTGGCTGTAATACCCCAACAAGCCACACTCTTTGCAAACATGAACTTCAAAAGGGTCACTGGAGAGCATTAGGCGCTCGTAAATCAAATTACTAGCACCATAAGCAATCAAACAATCACGCTCCATTTCTCCAACCCGTAGTCCTCCATTACGGGCTTTGCCCTCCGTAGGCTGCCTAGTTAGACCAGTTAAAGGACCGTGACCCCGAGCATGCATTTTATCTAGGACCATATGCTTCAACTTCTGGTAGTAAATTGGCCCCATGAATATATATGCCTGTAACGGGGAACCTGTGATGCCTGAATAAAGGATGTCCTTGCCATCGTAGCTAAACCCCATTCTCACAAGGGTCTCACTTATGTCCTCAACCTTGTCAGCATGACCACTTGGTTCACCAAAGGCACTGCCATAATGAAACCTGCCACATGACACTCCTGCTTTACTCCCAAGAAGCTCTATCATCTTCCCGACAGTCATTCGACTAGGAAACCCATGAGGGTTCATGATTAAGTCAGGGCAAATGCCACGTTCAGAAAATGGGAAATCTTCCTGCTGGACAATGATGCCACAAACACCTTTCTGCCCATGCCTGCTACTGAACTTGTCACCAACCTCTGGTCTACGAGTATGACGAATTAATACTTTGGCACATAGATTATTATGTGTATCAGAAGAAAGACATACTTTATCAACCACACAAGACTCCCCTTGAGGCCCATTGTATTTTTCTTGAGCATCACCGTATGAAATATTGGAGTCGTGAACTGGCATCCCCCTCGTGACCCTAGGGGTCTGTTTATTTAAGTAAATGTCGTTTTGTCTAATAATTTCCCCAGGTGCAGCAATTCCATCATCATCTAGTGCCCGCATCAGTGCAGATTTATATCCCTCTCTATTGGGCCTCACTATTCTGTCTCGTGCCCCATTGTCATAACTTTGAAGGGTGGCCGAATATCTTTTCATATGAATACAACGACCAAAACCACGATCCAGAGATGCCTTGTTCATGACTATTGCGTCTTCTATGTCATAGCCACTATAACTCATCACAGCAACAGTTGCATTTTGCCCAGCTCCGAGTTTGTCATAGCCCACCAACTCAATTGTCTTTGTTGTCAATAGTGGCCGTTGAGGATACACCAGAAGGTAAAGCAATGAGTCCATTCGACATAGCTGGTTATATGCAATATTTCCCATTGCTTGCTTTCCCATAGCACACTGGTACGTATTTCTAGGTGACTGGTTGTGATGAGGATATGGAATGAGCCCAGCAATAACACCTAAGATGGTGAAAGGCTCTATTTCAATATGGGTTGTTTCGGTTGTTGCCTCATCTTCATATAGAGCAATCAAAGCATTGTTCTCCTCATTCACATCAAGATACTCAATCAGCCCTTCGGTTAAAAAATCATCAAAATTGCGGACTCCAGCCTTCAACTCCTGCATATGATGTTCTTTGACCCTTGGTACGCCCTTGTCAGCAATAACTAGTGGACGACAAACTCGACCGCCATCAGAAGAAATGTAAACACAACGTTGTTTCTCATTGACAAAGATACTAACAAACTCCCCAATTTTTCCAGCTCTCCGCAACTTTCTCATTGCAGTGGCAAAATGTTGTGGCTTCTTATGCTTTCCAAGAATGCTTCCATTGAAGAAAACCAGAAAAGAATATGGCGTGTGAAGCTCCTCTGCAGATAGTATTTCCAAGCCTTCAACACCCAACCACTTGCACATAGACATTAACGGGCCTTCCTCTTCATCCGTTGTGACATGGGTCATCAGGGCCAAATTTTTTACCAGTCCACATTGCTCACCTTCTGGAGTGTCACAAGGGCAAAGCATACCCCACTGGCTAGGTTGCAAGGCCCGTGGTCCACTTACTTTCCGCGTCTTCTCAAATTGTGGCTTGATTCTGGTCATGTGGCCTAGACATGCTATGAAGGACAACCTAGCCAGCACCTGTGTCATCCCTTTACTGTCCATCTTGAACCGCTTTATATTGAAGTTTCCGGTAGACAGGGTTCTTTCTAGTCCATTTGTAATGGAGTCCTTTATTATATGATGTGAAAAGTCAAAACGGCCCCTACTAGGCTTTCGTAATATATTGTCTCCAATATTCTTAACTTCAGTAATCATTGTCTTGAAAAGATCCTCAAATAGAAGAGCAACTAATTGACCAGATAACTCAACCCTCTTGTTCCCAACATAATCCTTGTCGTCCATTGCATCCTTGTTTAAAATAGCATCCATTATGCGTCTCAACATTACAGCAATATATATGCATTTTGGACGAAAATCATTCTGAACCACTTGAACATTAGCAAGAAGCACATCTCGAAGATTTTTCATTACAAGCTCCTTCTCCTTCTCGGATGAAGAACCAGAATAACTGAACCTCTTCAATTTTTTCTCAAGGTAGACCAATGCTTGCTCTCGTGTATATATACCCTCCTTTGCACAATCCTCCATAGAAGGCATTAGCAGGGCAGCATATCGAGGATCTCTACCAACCATCTGTACAACTTCTTGATCACTCTCCATTCCCAAAGCCTTCATGACCACCATGATAGGGATACTTTTTTCAAACGCGTTAAGTACCAAGCAGATCTTCTCCTTTTCCATCTGGATAACAGTCTTGGATTTTATTCTCTCTGAGCTGCTTGTAACAGATGCATTTATGTTCCCCTTATTGTCCATATCAATGATGATTCTGTTCTTTGAAAGCTGCTCCTGCATCAAAAGAACCTTCTCATTCCCTTTGATTATAAAATATCCTCCTGGATCCAGGGGGCATTCCCCGAGTTCTGCAAGCTCAGCTTCAGATTTCCCATACAAGATGCAGTTGCAACTCCGTAACATAATAGGCATTCTTGCAATTACAACATTTTTCTTCTCCGAAATACTCTTTTGACCTTTATTTTCCTCAACATACTCTATATCGACTGTAACCGGAGCAGAGTATGTCTTATCAGATAGGCGGCACGTATGGGGATTAACTTTTTCAGTGCAACCATAGGAAGTCACCGAGGGTTCACCAACTCTGATATCCTTAAACTTGAGATAAATAGTTGGATCGACTTCAGATTCTATTCTATCATTGGCGCGAACTATTTTCTTGATTCCAATGTTCACAAAGTAATTAAAAGAATCCAAATGCTGCTTTACCAGCCCCCTAACCTACAGTATGATAAAATCATTTCAACTAAAATGAATGAAAATGATAACAGAAAATCATTGATTGATAGCAATGGCAACGAAGAATGAGCAGAACATTGAAAAAAAAAATCTTAAAGATATTCAAACCTTCAGAAAGTCAGGGACGAGTGCGAATTTGTCCTTGGCAGATTTGATAGGAGCGGCGAGAAACTGCTTATCAATGGAAGTTGGATGAAATTTTTTTTCATTTTCAATCCTGCAAAAATTTAATCGAATATTGGAATCAAACTAAAATCCTAAACCCTGTACGGATAATGCGAAGTACAGCTAATTTGTAGCTTGAGAAAGAGAGAGAGAGTACCCAGGCTTATTATTGTTGGGATGATTGGGCAACGATTCTTGCGCTACGACCATGGCCAAACGCTAAAATATTTCGAAAGGTTTCAAATTTTGCGTGCCTCAGGGTTCTTCTAGTCGTTAAAATGAAAACAGAGGAAGACGAAGAGTGGAAGAGCGAGGAAGTCGATAATGAGAGGGACCTGAAGCCCTAGCGAACTGGCTGAGGTGCGGACCTGCCTATGGTTAGATACGGACTAGTCCGCACGGACTCATCCCAGCCATTGAATGGTGAAGAGCGGAGCGGCCCAGATTTTAAAATGGCAAGCAATTGGTTAAACGGTGCGGAATAGGGGATTTCAATTTCACGCCCTAAATCAAACGCGTTACCAACCAAGCACGTTACACTCCTTCCTCTACTCTTCGAGCCTCATTTAGGAAGAAGTGCAATGCACTTGGTTTAGGTAGCCCTCACTATTTAGCCCAAAAATCCATGAATTTATGGGTACTCGTTAGGTTCATTAATAAAAAACCCAATTTGGTCTGCTATAGGTAATGGGCTAGCCCGATTGGAAAGTTAAGGAGTTGGACTTGGGCTTAGGATGTTTAAAATTGATAGGCCCGAGCCCGATAAGTCCAACCTAGCCCGTCTGTCTAAACTCAGCCCATATGGCACGACCCACCCCCAAACCCCCGGAATTAAGGGCTAAGTCATGCTCCCGTCTAACTTACGCGTGACACGAGGGCTAAACCTACGTCCAACCTCCGTGTAACACGTAAGCCGAACAAGGGATTTCCAATCGAACCATTCACAAGTTTCGGACTTCCCAGAGCACGCAGACTCTACTATGGATCGCGTGTATGATGTCTCTGTCTCTCTCTACCAACAACTCGCACCGCAACAACCTGGAGGGTATCAAAAACATAAAAAACTGTGAGTGGACAAAAATAAAGGATTTTATAAGAAAAGACAATTATACCCTCTGTTTAAAAAAGCAATGCATGCATAATCAACTCATATCATAAAACCATTTCATATTCAATTACGAAAATCGAATTTATTTCCTTTTCTCAACTCCCGAGCCTCATCCCAAAACCATCAAAATCCATAACATCCGAGTCATTGCCCAAAACATCGGAAAACCATTATTGAAAACCAACATTATCAAGTTCTCATCGAAATCCAAAATAAATTTGAAATCCATTTCAACCAATCGAACCTGCTGGATCTATCCGAGTCTTTAAACTCAATCTAGGTCTCAATATAATCTGAGTCTTTAAACTCTCGAGTCTTTAAACTCAATAGGCATACGGGGGAAATCACAATATCTGAGTCTTTAAACTCAATCCGGTCTTTAAACCCAATCCGGGCCCACCCCTGTTATAATCATATCCGGGTCTTTAAACCCAATAACCAGATCCAGCGAATCCAATCCAAAAACATTTTAAAACCATTTCCAAATACATGTCCAAATCCGAATTCGAAATCACCATTTCAAATTCCAAGCCGAATCCGAAATCATCATCCCGAATCCAAATCCATAGTCCATTTCCAAATCAGAATCGTAAACCATCATTCTGTAAGCCGGCATCGGGAATAATCATTCCGAACCCAAATCCAGAATCCACTTTCAAGTTCCAAAACCGAATTAGAAATCATATTTCCGAAATCCGATTCCAAAACCCAAAATCACGTTTATCGAAATTTCTTTATGAACAGGGCTTCAAGCCCGAATCACTTTTCCGAAATCCATTAGAAATAATTGAAATCAGATTATCAAAACCATAATCAAACTATAGCAGAAAATTATATCTCATAAAACGTGCACTTTTGTAAATATCTTGAAATACGTGCAAAACCGTAAATCATCAAGTTCATAATCATAATCATAGAAATCACGTATAGAAAGCATATAAAACATTTATGCATGCATCATAAGTTTGAAAGAAAAGTCCACTCACAGACCATTCGCATTGTCGCCTCGATACGCGTGCACTTAAGCCGTTCCCGGCCAATCCACTGTCACCGGCTTTCCCGAACCTGTCCAAATCCCACAATAAGGTCACTAACTACTTCACAATTGTCAGGACCCACCCCGGTTTCACCCCGAAAACCGAGGTAAATCCTGCTCCCGTCTGACACCACGACACAACACCAAAGTAAACCACTAAACTACACAGTCAGACGCAGGAGGAAATTTAAACATCTCGAAGTCAAAGTTTTACAGAGCATAGTACCAAATATAAAAAAAAAAAATCGATGAATAGTACACGCACACGGAAGACTTAAAACACTCTGGGGTCGCTCTCGAGTACACTATGCCTCAGACGCTGCCTCGACGCCGAAACCCCGCTCTAGCTCCACGACCTAGAGGGCAGTTTAAAAACAGAAGGTGTGAGTGGACCATAAACAATAAAATACTTTCCAAAAACCATTTCATAAGAAAACCAGGGTTTTAGCCCTCCGTTTTGAAATCACATGCATAACCCAGTTACCAAAAATAGTTATAAATCACATAAAGATCGTCATAAAAACAATTGCAGAAACCATCACAAAAACAGTTATAGAAATCATATCATAAGCATCATAAATGACAGGGACCCGCCCCGATCCCCCGGGGACCACAAGGGGACGTGCCCTGCTCCCGTCTGACACCCGAACCGAAAATTCCAATTTTAGCCTTAAAAACTTAAATGCATAAATGTCCGAATTATAAAGTCATACATAACCCAAATTTAACAGATGTCAGACAAGGGATACAATCCAAAATACAAAATCCGAGCACGACACTAGAAAGGAAAATCCTGCGGGTGATCCGACCCGACAGGGGTTCAGGTGCGCAGTACAAAATCTATGCCTCAGCCTCGGGGTCCTCACCAACCACAGCAGCACGACCTGGAGGGGTTACCAAAACATGAAAGGTGAGTGGGCCGAAACTCAGTTTAATAAAAAACAGTATAATAAGTAAAATATATAATTTACCCCTCCGTTTTCCAAACATGCATGCATCGGTATTTGAAAACCATAAATAGATATAATACATCACAATCATTATATTAGCCAAAAATGTAACATAACCCAGCTACTGCACTATACACTCCGATATTGACATCCCAGATGTCCGACGTCCCTGACGTCCAATCATGGTCACAGTCCCAAGGCTACGCGTGCCACTCGGGGTCTCCAATCCCGAGTTCAAACTCCGAACCCAGTTCGGTTACGGCATCCCAGATGCCTAGCGTCCCAGACGCTCGACGTCCCAGACGTCCAATCATAGCAATCCTGCTCCTGAGTCATCCTACGGTCCGGCACCTCCGTAGCATGACCCCTTGCAGGCAATGCACCGTGACCGCTCCGGGGTACCACATCCGGAGGAGACAATATTATACAGCGGATTATACAGTGCAGTACCCAAGATAGTCATCATATCCACATGCATTCATAAATATATATAATATGAAACAGTATTCAATTTCCGTAAGACGGGTCTCAGCCCAACACCGTAAAACGTGTCACAGCCGTTAATCGAGATAATCAAAATCCATTATTAATTCACGCACACATATAGATATATGGAAATGAAAACGGTTATGCATGCAAGTGTTAATAAAAACGGGCCCACTCACAGTACACTCCCGCTGCGAATAACGCACGTACGAACTTGTCTCCGGAATTAACGTAAGTTTCCTGTCATTTCAATTCACACGCAAGTGTCATTATATGTCCTTAATATATTCTCAAAAAGTCCATAACAGAAACCGGTTCGGGAAAGCCGTCCAACACGTTTCCCGAGACATCCGGCCCTAAATTGACCTTCCTAACTATCTCAGATCAACATGGTTATTTCACAGAAAATGTTCAGAATGATTAGGGGATTAAAAGTCATGTTGACCGTGAACCGAGATAGTGCTCAACGCGCCCTCACACGCAGCCCAAAGTGGATGCGCGTGAAAGTCACGCGCTACTACAGTGACACTGCTACAGTGCTATCGTCCTTGCCCGATTTACTGTAATTTGGGTCTTCAACCCGCGGGGTGACCCGATTAATTAACCGTCCATTTCCACTTAATTTCATTCCTTCTTGATTCTAATATGTTCTAAAATCATTCAATTACAGTTCTTAGTCCTTTAATCATCTCGACAAGTCATCAATCGTCCTATCCAAACCCGAACAGCCTCACGGGTCGAATCTCAGAACTCCCCCAAACTAGCTCCATTATCTAATTAACCCATACAGGAGCATAATAGGACCTAGACTAACAAAATAGCATCATCAATTGAACGAAACATTACCTGGAGGTAGCCGTCCAAACACTGCGATTTCCTCTGCACACGGCCGTCACCATCCCAGCTCCTCCGTGGCTGGTTGTCGTCGATTTCGATGTGGACGAGTTCCAAATGCTCCCAGAAGGCTTACTCAGTGGTTAGTTTTGTCCAACAAGCCGTAGAAATCAAACTTAGATTTTTCCCTCCAAATTGGTTTCTCTGAACTGGAACTCAGGTTCCTGCGCAATTCCTCGATCACACCCTTCGAATCTTGCACGGTTATGATTCTGCTACTCCCAGGAGACTTCCCCAGTGTTTAGGTTGACCCCATAACCCGTAGAATTCAAATTCGGAATTTTTCCACCTAAAACCCGAAACTTTTCTTCACGGCTTCCTCTCTGTCCTTCACAGTCTCTCAACCTCAAACAGACGCCAAATGAACCCTTCTCTCACTCCCCTTACGCGGTTAATCGATCAAGGAGGCCAACACCCGTGGGAGACATCCTCAAGCCTCACTGAACCTGCCTCCCGCACACAGAGCCATAACCAAATTTTTTAAGGTCTCCCCGTGCTCTGAACAGCCACAAACCACACTCCTAACGTCTCAAACTACATAAACAATGCCCACAAATCAGTCCACTTAGTGTTTAAACAATTGCACGCCCACAAACACTACGGCATGGCCGTGTACCCTGCTTTTCACGGTTGCTGCTACAGTAACCGTGCAAAAAGACCAAAATGCCCTCAGGGCAGAAATTACCAAAATGCCCTCCAATTTCCGTGACCCGCAACTCGGTCATCCGATGTCCGTTTCACTCGTGCCGCCTGTCGTTATACTCAGGGCATCAAGACGAATCCAACGGTCTTCGGGTCGTGTGAAAATTCACGGTATTTCAAAAAGTCAACTTTTTCCCCTAATTCGTCCAAATTACGGTAATGCCCCTGAACTTCCGAACGTCGCAACTTCTTCCCCGTTCGTCCGAATTGGACGTGCCGCCTGTCAGTGGACTCGTGACGTCCCGAACTACGTCACGGCCATCGGTCAAGGTCCGATTGACCCACCAAACAAAAAGTCAACAATTTGACCAAACCATCCACAAGGGTAAAAATGTCATTTCATTCCATATTTTAAAATATTACAATTTACGAATTTCCGGGGTGTTACAATAAAACCGTATCACAAAACATAAATATCAAGCCATCATTATCCGATCAAAGCTGCTAGATCTATCCGAGTCTTTAAACTCTCGAGTGTTTAAACTCAATCCAGACCTCAATAATATCCGAGTCTTTAAACTCAACAGGCCTACGGGGAAAATATCAATATATCCGAGTCCTTAAACTCACGAGTCTTTAAACTCAATTCGGGTCTTTAAACCCAATCCGGGCCAGTCCCCCGTCAATCATAATATCCGGGTCTTTAAACCCAATAACCAGATCCAGCAAATCCAATCCAAACCGTTTGAAAACCATTTCGAAATTCATAGCCAAACCCGAATCCAAAATTACTGGTCTGATGCCCTTCCGGCATCCAGAACCGTCATTCCGAACCCAAATCCGGAAATCCATTTTTCCGACTTTAAAATCAAATCTCGCATCTCGAAATCCGATTTTAAAATCGAAAACCTTGATCCTCAAAATCATGTTTCAAAATCCATTTATAATCATTGAAAATCGCCTATCATTTGAAAACCCCAAGTCATGGCATCAAAATCGTAAACAGAGTATTTCTCGAAAAACGTGCGGAAAATCGTACTTCCTCGAAAAACGTGAAATGATGTAAAACCAACACCACATATTCAACAATCATGGAATCACATGTAAAACCATAAAAAAAGTAATTAAAAGCAGTTATGCATGTTCAAGTTAAGAGAAAGGGTCCACTCACAGTACCGAGCCCTCAATCGCGTCCTGAATGTCCTGTACGTTCTTCAGCTTCCTCGGGAACTCCCAAACCTGTCAACCATCACCCAAGAACGTTACTAACACATCTACGAAGGTCCACCTCATTTTCCCCAAAAATCCCCGGGTCCTAAACGTAACGAACCGGAACCCTAAACCTTCACCTTCGCGGAACTAACCTCAAACGACGTCTGATTAACCCGAAACCTATTCCAATGGACTCGTCACAACACCTAGACCAAAAATCATGTTGACCGTTTTCCCAAACACCGCCGCACGCGCCCCCACGTGCCACCCAAAGTGGCTGCGCGTGGACTTCACGCGCCTGCTACAATGTCATCGTTAACCTCAGTCTCAACGGTCCAGACCGGTCCAGCCAACTCGAACCAGCGTGACCGGTTCTCCACCAACGCTCCACCGTTTTCCTCCTTTTTTCACCATCTTCATCGTCCAATCCTAAGCTACCCATTCCCCTACTTGTCAGGACCCACCCCGGTTTCACCCCGAAACCCGAGGTAAATTCCGCTCCCGTCTGACTCCCCGACACAAAACTCAAGTAAAACTCACTCGAACCCAGACAGACGCAGGAGTAATTACAAAATATCCCAATCTTATCGTTTACAGAGCATAGCACTAAATTACAAAGAAAAACAAAAAAACCGATAAAGTACACGCACACAGAAGCCTTTAACTCTCCTGGGATCCCTCACGTCACTTCTATGCCTTGGACACTGCCTCGACGTCAAGACCCCGCGCTAGCTCCACAACCTGGAGGGCAATTAAAACAGAAAATGTGAGTGGACCAGAAAGTACAAAAGTTCAAAAACCATTTTATAAGAAAACCGAGTTAAACCCTCCGTTTTGAAACCACATGCATAACCAACAGTTATAAACACATTTATAAAAGAATCACTCTTAAACAGCATAAGAAACAGAAACACTATAAAATATCATAAGAAACCACAACATGAGTATCAGAAAACTGTATCATAAACCATGAACATTAACTCATAAATGTCCCGATCAAACCTGCTGGATCTATCCGAGTCTTTAAACTCCCGAGTCTTTAAACTCAATCCAGGCCTTAATCATATCCGAGTCTTTAAACTCCCGAGTCTTTAAACTCAAGGCCTACGGGGGAAAAATCAATATATATCCGAGTCTTTAAACTCCCGAGTCTTTAAACTCAATCCGGGTCTTTAAACCCAATCCGGCCGGTCCCCCGTCACATATATCTGGGTCTTTAAACCCAATAATCAGATCCAGCAAATCCAATCCCACAATGACCAAAATACCCTTCTTTTTAGCACATTTTTATGGTTCTACCGAAACTTCCTAGACCCGTAACTCTCGCCTCGTAAGTCTGATGAACACGTGCCGCCTGTCATCGAACTCAGGACGACAAGAACTATCTAACCATCCTAGGTCAACCTACCAAAACTCGATTATTCGAAAAGTCAACTTTTTCCCCCTATTTTACCAAAATTACACTAATACCCTCGACCTTCCGAACATCACAACTTAGTCACTCTACTAATTCCAATTCTCGGGATGGGTTGTTACACTACTCCAAACACCTCGACACCGTCCCTAACCCGTCGACTTGAGCTCGAAACCAAAACCCAAACTGTCCCCTGTTTAGCAATCCGGCCAACCAGGTAACCCCCCGTCACAACAACCGCCTTAGACGACTCCTAGGACCTCCCTGAGTCTCACCTAACTCACCAAAAGCCTCGACTCACACTCAAAACCCACGACTTTGAGTTTAAAATTTGACTGCAAAACAAGGAAATTGAAAGAGGATGAGGAATTACCTGTACACCGACCACCGCCGTGAGCTCAATCGTGAGAACACGACTCCTCTAGTCCACCTCCGTCCTCTGGACACCTCCACCAGCCTCAATTGGTCCCTCACACGGCAGCACCACCGCTCGAACTCCTCTCTATTTTTCTGGTTTCCCCGTGAGCTCACACCTCGCACACACACTTACACCTCACATCCCAACCTTCTCATTGTCTCCATCTCAATCTATGATCACTCTTCACTCACCAAACACACCAACACTCACGATCAACGTCCAACTCCCCTCAATTTTCTCTCAATCTCTCAGTCTCTGTTCTCTCTTCTTCGAACACACACACACGGCACACACGAACACTCAGCCTAAAATAATTGGACCGTGCACCCTAGAAGCCTCTAGCCAAGCCCCACGTGTCACAATCCTCCCCATTCTCTCACAAATGTCCCAATCTCAACCGTCCACTTGTCCCAATCTGTTGCACAATCCCCAATGTGCAGAAGACAAAAATGCCCTTCATTGAACCCAAAATTACAATAATGCCACTACCTTCCTGGACTCGTAACTCACACATCCTAACTCCGATGAATACATACCGCCTGTCATCGAACTCAGGACGACAAGATCTACCTAACGGTCCTAGGTCAACGTGTAAAAACCCAGTCGTACGAAAATTCAACTTTTCCCCCATATTTTAGCCAAATTACAAAAGTGCCCTCAACCTTCCGAACATCATATCTTCCTCATCGGATGTCGGAATCGGGCGTGCCACCTGACTACGGATTTGTGACGTCCCGAACTACGTCACAGTCATCGGTCAATACCCAATTGATCGCTCGAACTAAAAGTCAACTATTGACCTAGACTAGGGGCAAAATCGTCATTCTACACCAACGGACCTATCGGAACCAACTAACCACCGATTGAGCTCACTAACCCCATATTAATCACAGTCTTAACCCTAATTTTCGGGACGGGTCGTTACACAATGGTCATACTAAACCCCCATAATTTTCCCGAATTTTTAACTATTCTTAACCGAGCCCTAAACCTTCGGACATCCCGAAACATATCGAGATAATGTCCGATCGACTCGAAACCAATGCCAAAATGTTTGTTACATCGATTACATCATTTCACATGTTGACAAATTCCCCAGACTACGCTCCGCGTGCCCTCACGCGCCTCCCAAAGGGGCTGCGCGTGGGAGCCACGCGCCTGCACCCAGTCATCATCTTCCTCGGGTAAACCCGGTCCGACCGATTCACGGTTCAGCTCGAACTGGCATGGCCGATTTAATGTCTAATTCCAGTTCAATTTCATTCATTTTTCTTCTATTAGGTTCATCCAAACATATATGATCGATCTAGTTCATTAAAACGTGAAGGTAAAGCCAGTTTGTTACCTTTCAAATTTGCATACAATCGAACACGGTTCCATTTTCCAGTTTCCATATTCCTGGCGGCCACAAGTCTGGGTCTCAACCTTAAACAGTTTCTGGGACATCAAGCAACAAGTTTCAATCATCACAATCGATTAGCAAGCAGCAAATCACGATGTGCCATGTTTATGTTCAATCTTGTCACTTCTCAGGTTACACGGCCACCGTCCACGACGGGCCTCCAAGCCAAGCTCAATGGCTTCTAACATCCTTAGAAACATTGCCCAATTAATCAATTCAATCCTCAACCCCTAAATCAAACTTCATTATTAAAGCATTCAAACAGGGGACTCACGGTTTTTACAAGTGTCTTACCTCCTTCCACCGCCGTGGGCGCCGCCGTGGCCTCCCTTATCATCAGTTCAACTCCTTCTCTACCTTTCCTTCACCAGCCAAAAGCAATTTTTGAGAATCAAAGGAAACGGTAGGGTGGGTTTCTCACGACTCATTTTCTGTACTCTGTTTTTTTCTCAAGAACGTGCAACCATGCACTTAAATTTGTTTAAGGCGGCTGAGGAAAGGTTCCACTGCCTTCCAGAGAGGGACAAATGTCCAGTTCTCTGTGGGAAAAACTTCCAAGATCAGCCATGTGTCCAAATTCAACTGGGCACTGATCCCAATGCCTCAAAAAGACAAAAATGCCTCTGCCTTCTCAAATGACCATTTTGCCCCTCATATTCCTAGACCCGTAAATCCGTCGTCCGAACTCCAATTGTCTCATGCCGCCTGTCGTTGTATTTAGGAGATCGAGATCTACCTAACGGTCCTCGAAATGCGTGACAATTCCATGCCGTATGAAAAGTCAACAATTTGCCCCTTTTTGCCCAAATTACCAAAATACCCACAAACTTCCGAACATCATAACTTTTTCCCCGAATGTCAGAATCGGACGTGCCACCTGTCTATGAACTCGTGACATCCCGAACTACGTCACAGTCATCGGTCAAAGTCTAATTGACAGCCCGAAATAAAATTCAACCTTTTGCCCATTCTAGGGGTAAGATCGTCATTTCGCACCATCCGTCCGAAATCGCCCAACTAATCACCGATTAACTCACTAATCTGTCATTAATCACTAATCTAATCCCGATTTCCGGGACGGGTCGTTACACCATAAACTCGAATATATAAAATAATTATTAATTAGGAATAATATTTCAACTCGACCCAAACCTAAATGAGTATATGGTGGAAAGAAAAGTGTTCCAGACCTGAATGACTATTTAGGCTCATAATATGCAGGTTGGTTGATGTGTGGTGTGAACTATGGATGGTAGAAAAATACTAAGATAATGTCTAAAGCATCCATAGTTAGTTAAGCACTCCACTTTGGTTGGCTTTTTGGGTTTTATTCTAAGTCATTGCTGCGTCCACTATTACTACTTAAGAGCTTTAGAAGAAGATGAAATATGATTTGTGTTATAAAGTCTTCCTATTTTTTTTTTGTATGGTCTTTTTTTATGGATACAATTTGGTTGGGTACCAATTGGTGGTCTTAGTCTCATATTTAAATTTGTTAACACTCCTCATAGACCCATTATTTTCTCCAATAGAGAGCTATTAGGTTAGACAAGTGATGCAGTTTTTGTTCATTGTTTATCATTAGCACTCCCTCCCTATCATCAGCTTTTGTTCAATCTCCTTGAGACGTCAGCAATAGTGATATCATGCAACTATAACTTGGATAAGTATATTATCATTGGGCTATATTATCATTGGATTGTTTCCTCTTTCTGATAATATCATTGGATTATATTAATAAAAATAATTCAGCAAATTGTAAAATCCCTCTTTCGTGATGGGTTGTGAGGAATGATCACCTCCAACCTTCATGTCAGTCGTGAGATGACAAATTTGACCATCGCCCATCCTATTCGTCTCATCTGTATGAAGTTGCTGGCCTATGCAGTGAACTTTGAAGACCACCATGGCTCGGACTGAGTGTGAGCCCCGGCCCGAAAATCCTAACCAACTCGATGGGTGGAAACCCAACTAGGTAAGCTCGTTTTTATGAGAAGGTAATCTCGATTCTTTGGACGTTTAGGGCTTCAATCTAGACTAATTACTCACCTTCTTGGGTGAGAGGCTCGATCATAGGCGACATTGTTGGAGTTGCAGGACTATGGTGGCTGCGACCACATGTGACCTTCTAAGCAGGGAGCCCAACCGCACTTATCTTCATGGCGTCGACGTTGTGAATCCACTAGAATCATCTATGAGCCACGAGGGCTAATCTTCCACGATAGCGATGATCGACCCGCTTAGGACCCGATGCTGACTTGAGTGGATTGATGGCACCAGCGAGGTATTATCGAACCCACTAAACCTCTAAATATGTGTTCCTAGGTCGTGCTGGTATTAACCCATCAATCTCTTGTTGCATTTGTGTGAGGAACGAAAAATGTGGACGTCGTCAAAGTTGTTAAATATAGACTTTTCCGACCATTTAATGACCAAGACAGGTAGCTTTTGAGCCTCAAACTTCGATTTTCGTAATCCTCGCGAAAAGTAGATGATGATAGACTATTTACATGTCAAATTTGGACTATATTTGAGGGAGATAAGCCTCTCTGGAAAATCAAATTTTCCGGCGAGTTTTCCATTTCCCTACTGCCAAGGACGGCGGCGCTGGCAGTGGTCCGGCCGCCTTCTCCAGCGATGCTTTGGCGACGACTAGTAAACGGTCAACGCCGTTAAGTCAACTATTAGTTTTAACAGTTAACTAACAGAATAGTATTCTAAGGAATTTCCAGAATGCGGGTGTGCTTATTTTGGGACGTTTTCGAGCCGTTCGAGCACGTTCTAAGCCCATTTTAACATCTTTTAATCCAATCTAAGTGAGATTTCTTATTCTTTTACTTGGAATTCAAATAGTAATCTGATGATTCGAATTATTTAGGATTTGGGACGAGTTTGAGCATACACAATTTGACACGTCGAGTGATTTCGACTCCCCAACTAGTTAGTGAGCGGACCCCCTTCCCTAAAGTGGTTTTATATTATTTACTACTCGCACATTTTACGATGTTTGCACAGTTGATAATTGTTGAGCATGCATGACTTATTATGTGATGATTATGGCATATGATTGGGGTGTATATTTTACTATGCGTATCTGGTTATGTTGGCATGCTATGATATATATATATATATATAGATCGTTGAACATGCATAATGTATGTATCGTGTCACATGTTACATTGCATATGAATCCCCGGGGCATTGATGAGATTGTGGTGTTTTGAACCCACTTAGGAGTCGCTAGTATCTAGTACCCGTGTGTAAGGCCACAGACTAGCCTCCACGTGACTGTTCTCCAGTGCCGCTTATAATGTAACGATCCGAACCGAGAATAATAATATTTTAATGTAAAAAGACTATTTTGCCCTTGAAGGGGGGAAACTTTGACTTTTGACCCGGGAAACAATTTGGACTTTGACCCATGACTATGACGTAGGTCGGGATGTCACGAATCCGTAGACAGGCGGCACGCCGAAATCGGAGTTCGTATGAAGAAGTTATGGTCAAGGAAGCGTTTTAGCGGAATTTACGAACCGAGAACAACGGAATAAAATATTAATTTATTACGAGAATCCGTGTCAACCTAATATTTAAATCAAACTAGTGGATTGGTGACAAGTGTCACCCATCCAAGCCTACACTATTCCCATAAAGCAACTTACACTATTTAATCCATTTTATATTATTTATTTTTCCCTCCAATTGTTTCCAGCCATTGGATTTCTGACCAAAATGCATCCTAGCCCTTCCTTTCTTTTGATTTTTCCTTGTTCATGCACGATCTCTGTCTTTCTCCCAAACACACACAAACACACATACAGCCCCCCCACAACCCGTGCTTCTTCTTCCATTTTCTCTCGACCAAGGCGATCAAACCAGCCATCCTCATCCCACCAGACGACCACCCACAGCACCACCATCATCTGCTCACCATCACCGTGCAACACCGGCAACCACCAGCCCATTTCCCTGCCCCGAACGGCCGTCCAAAAACATGACCCGAAACACCAAGGAAACGGGTCCAAGAAGCAAACCGTGACAACCACACCACCTCGACGCGGGGGAAGCTCCAGTCTGCACCGTGAGGACCCCAAGAGCTTAACTAGACGACGGCGCGGCCTGCGGCGGCGACACGGCGCCGGTAAGGTCGAAAACCCGAGAACCCGTTTTGATCCTCTGTTTCGAACCAACGTGTTTTAGTGCTAGGAAATTGATTGTGTGATGTTAGAAATGTCCTAGGGTGAGAGACGAGTTGATCAGGACCGGTTTGGACGACGGACACGGCGTGGATCACCGGAGAAGACGATCGGACGTTGGCCGTGAGTTTCAGTGACGAACTGGTGAGTTTTCTCCCGTTTTCTTTCTAGTTTGAGGTTGTAGAACCATAGAACAGACCTAGACGACCCTATAGGGATGAACCCCGTCGAAAATGGTGGCCGGAATTGTACGGTGGAATCGGGTTAAGTCGTGGGTCGACGGCGACCCGGTTCCAGTCAAACGGGTCTGACCCGGTACTGTAGCATGATGACGTCATCATGCTGACGTCACTTCTGACGTCATGATGACGTCATCCTGTCAGATATTGTCAGACCAGGGACCAATCAGAACATGCCACGTGTCACCTGACAAGTGTCAGTGATGACGTCATGCTGACGTCAGCATGACGTCACTGCTGACGTCAGCAGTACTGTAGCAGCGTTGACCCACGCGTTGACCAGGCGCGTGGGGGCGCGTGTGAACAGTGATTTTGGTGGGGCCGGTACCATTTTCAAGGTTTTGACGATACGGATCCAATGGAGGTGGTTTCGTGTCGATCGAAGATCGTTATGTTAATCAAAATGGGGTTTGAAGCACCGGGAATAGTGCCCGGGATGCGATTTTGAGGCGGATCTGTTCTAGGGTCTTGATATTGATATTATAGGGTCCTTAAGTAACCCTCAGGAATAATAATACAGGTTTATAGAGATCGTTGAGCAGCAAGGACCGAGTGTGAGTGGGCTGTTTGATTTATAAAAGGCTTGCATGCATAAACTGTTTTACTATTTCCACTGATGAGTCTTATGAACTGTTTATATATGGTATGTTTTGGGCATGAGACCCGTCTGGATTATATGTGGATTTTGTTTGGGATGTCCGGGGGACATAGGGTAAACTATAATGTTATTGTACTGTACTTTCCTACCTGTGTATATTGTCTCCTCCAGGGAGGGTCGTTGGCCTGGGTGGACCCTGGAGTAGTCACGGGGCTCTGACAGAGTGGAGTTGACCCCCGTTGGGCTGCTTACTCTCAGGAAAGCATGTTTATATACCTCGGGCAGTGACCGGGATACCGGGAGCTGATGTACCTAGAGAGTCTCGGGTGTGAGACCCTGAGTGGCAACGCGTAGCCTTAGAACCGTGACATCATTTGGGTTGGGTTTTACAGTGCACTGATATGTTAGTTTCACCTTACGATTATTATTGTGGTTCATTTGTTATGATTTCATTATAATATTATGTTTTCACTGCATGCAAGATTTGGAAAATGGATGGGTAAAACCTTATGATTATTTTATTATTAAATTGATTTCTAAACTGTTATTTTTGGCCCACTCACCCTTGTTTTACTGACCCCTCCAGACCCTGACACGGAAATAGAGGAGGAGGACCCGGAGGAGGAGGCAGAGGTTTAGTTTTCCTAGCTGTACACCTGTACACCCACTTGTGGGTAGGTTGAGCACCGAATAAATGTACTTTGACTAGTGTGCTCACATGTTGTATTTTACTTTCCCTTGTCTGACAGTATCACTTTAAACACTGTGATTGTACGTTATCTATCTATTTAAGTCTTCGGTTTTTATTTAAGGGTAATTTTGGTATGTTTAGAGTCATTGTCAGACGGGAGCGGGGCACGTCCCCGGGTGGTCCCAGTGGGATTGGGACGGGTCCTGTCATATAATATTAGTTAAAGTGCATCAGCTTGTTCCCTGAGCTCTAGGGGACATGATGGTGCAAGGCACCCAGCTTTCACGTGGTCGTGGTACCGAGTAAGGATACTTAGTGTATGTTACGAGTGTGAGACTTGAGGTGACTCATGAGCTATTATGACGTTGGTTGATATTGAGACATATTTATGGTTTCGACATGTCTCATCTGATTGCATCGTTTAAAAATTATTATCAAATGATTGATATAATATTCCTCATATTACGTGCAAGTATGTTATAAATTTTTTGGGGTTTCTACTAAAACGAGGGGTTAATTGTTGTTTATTGAAAATGGTTTTACACTGGAATAACAACTAAGTCCACTCACCTTTGTATTTTAAGCCCATCAGGTATCTATGGCGCGTACGTACTTTAAGAAGTTCGGATCCTGCTCTGACACTCACTCCTAGGCGTGGGGTGAAGCTTGTAACGACCTGTCCCGAAATCCAGGATTAGATTAGAAATTAATCATGATTAGTTGGGGTTAATCGGTCATTAGCTGGGCGAGTTCGGACGAACGATGCAAAATGACCGTTTTACCCCTAGTCGTGGGTAAAACGTTGACTTTTAATTCGGGCGGTCAAATGGACTTTGACCGATGACCGTGACGTAGTTTTGTACGTCACGAGTTCATTGACAGCTGGCACGATCGATTCCGACGTTCGAGGTGGAAGTTATGACGTTCGGAAGTCCAAGGGCATTTTCGTAATTTGGTCAAAAAGGGGAAAATGTCGACTTTTTGACTGGGACGCCCGATGGCCGAGGACCATTAGGAAGGTCTCGATGCCCTGAGTTCGTAGACAGCCGGCACGCGTCAATCGGAGTTCGGATGACCAAGTTACGGGTCTAGATGCGTGAGGGGCATTTTGGTAATTTATCAAATGAGGGTAAAATGGTAATTTTGGCTGCAGATTGTGAGACAGCCGTGTATGGTGCTGGGCTCTTCTCAGAAAACAGAGCATGGGTGGATTTGTTTATGAAACAAAATGCTTGGGCTTAGTGTTAGCAATTGTTTATGCATAATGAGGTGTTTTGGGCAGAAAACGGGTACACATTACTGGGTAGGTATTTGGAGACAGTGTGGGTGTTGTCTAGAGGACAGAGCACCATTTGTTTGTTCTGATTTGTTTAACTGGGTGAGAGATCAGAATTGGAGGTGGCAGGGCACAGGTATGGTTTGTTTATGCAGCAGATTGGTTGGGCTGTGTGTATTGGATTGTTTATACGACTGAGTGGATTGATCAGAGCATGGGGGGGCTGGTTTTTGCCCTGAGTGGGAGGCAGCCGTGCTCTGTGAATGCGTTGAGCAGGGACAGAGAGGGAGAGCCGAC
Organism: Prinsepia uniflora; assembly: GCA_032719365.1. Lineage (NCBI taxonomy): Eukaryota > Viridiplantae > Streptophyta > Magnoliopsida > Rosales > Rosaceae > Prinsepia > Prinsepia uniflora. The sequence continues at coordinate 39,145,003 of CM064873.1, forward strand.
TTTGTTCAGTGTGTGATCGAGTGGTACTTGTGCCTGTACTCAGAGAAGGTAGAGGTGCTGGTATTTAGGTATGAGGGTGCACAATTGCGGGCTGGTGACTTCAAAACATTGTGGGTGTCTCTGAGGGAAAAACAGAGTGTGAGAACAGGTTAGTCATTCTTCCATTAGAACAAGTCAGGTGTGAGTTAGAAGCAGGGTGAGTGAGTGATCAGAGTCGAGTTGTGTGGTGTAGTGGAATGACTGAGTGAAAATACACCCAGAAACCCGAAAACCGTCCCTGGGAAATTTCAAATTCAAAAACCCAATTTAGGCCAGCCCAAGTCCAATTAAGGTTCGAATGAGCTTTCTGGGACCTTCCTTAGTCGATCGAAGTCAAGAAAGTTGAAATTCGAAGCTCGCGGAGCCATGATCAGACTTGACAATATTTCAGAAATCACAAGCTTGTGTTCGTGCAATTGGAGGTAAGCTCTTGCAAAATTGATTTATCATCTTCTAAGTAAGTCTACGGTGCTTCCCAACTAATCAATTAAGGAAATGGGTAACTTTGTGGTGAACGGGGACGATGAACCTTGATTAGAACTTGGGATCGATTGATTTAGTTTTAGGCCGTGACAACTGAAATGGATGTCACAGACCTTTAATTAAGTTCATTGTGATGTTATTTGAGGGTTCAATTGAAGGAATTGGATGTTGTATCGCAGGGATTGAACCGGGTCGAACACACGGTCGCAAACCCATTACAGTGGGATCGGGTGAGGAATGTGAACAGTGTCCGCACTGTAGCAGGCGCGTGAGTCTCACGCGCACCCACTCACGGCGGAGCGTGAGGGCGCGTGGACCCGATTTTCGAGGTAAGTCCAACACGACTTTTATCATACAATGTAACGAACATTTTAACATTGGTTTCGAATTTATCGGACACCGTTTCGATGTTGTTTCGAGGGTCCGAAGGTTTATGTTACGTTTTTAATTAACGTTTAATTTCTGGAAAATTATGGAAAATTAGTATGATGTTATTCGGGTCCTTAGTAACACTAAACAATGTTTTCAGATAGGATTTGAGACTTCTGGAAAATTATCGAGAATTACGGAAATACGTGCAGCGCAAAATCGAGCATTATGAACGGTGTGTGAGTGGACGTTGCTTTCAAAATTTAATGCATGCATAAATATTTCTATGATTTCTATGGTTATGATTATGACTTGAGATGATTTCGATTTCCGTATTTATACGTATTTTTTATATGCATACGAAATTGCACGTATTTCAAGACTATGGTCCCCCTTATGTTTTGATGATGGTTTCATGAATGATTTTATGTGATTTGTGCGTATTATGTTTTTAAGTTGTTTGATTGCGATTGTGAGTATGGTTTATGGTGTTGACACAGATTTCGAGGTTTTTCACGGATTTGCACGTTCTACGAGATTTCGAGTATGTTGTGGTTTGATCGTGATTTTGGTGATTTGATTATGGTTTTGATGTCTTGACCTTGAGATTTGAAATATGAGGTGTTTTCAAGGATTTAAAACGGATTTTGAAAAAGGAGATTTCGGGCTTGATGCTCGGGGCATAAAAGTAATTTTGATGAACGAGATTTCGGTTTTCGGAAGTTTGAAAATGGATTCTTGGTTTGGGTTCGGGATGATGTGTCCGGATGCCGGCTTACGGAATCATTATTGCGAATTCGAATTCGAGAATGGGTAATGGTTCATAAAAGTAATTTGATATGATTATGTACGCCCCGTTTTAATGATGATTTGATTATGTTTTGTGAAGTAAGATTTGGGGATTTGAATGTGGAAATTCGGACATGAGTCCTATTATGACAAAATGTGATTTCGGGATGGATCCCGAGTTGTTGTGATTGAAAACTGTTTTGGGTTTAAAGACCCGTTGAAAACTGTTTTGGGTTTAAAGACCCGGTGCTGTTGCTGGAGCACGTTTTGAGTTTAAAGACTCGGTTAATTGATGACGGGGGCGGGCCCGAAATTGGATTTAAAGACCCGAATTGAGATTAAAGACTCGTGAGTTTAAAGACTCGGTTATTATGATACCCCCGAGGCCTATTGATTATGTTTTGAGTTTAAAGACTCGTTGATATCCGGGGAAGGCCTGATTATGCGCATGGTTTTGAGTTTAAAGATTCAGGCACAATTGATATCCAGGAAAATGTGTGACTTGTGATTTATTGTTAGTTTCTGATGTTTCGGATGTGTGGGGCAGTGGCCCGGTTTTAGGTTGATGGATTTGGATTATGTTGTATGCTCGGATTTGATTCATGGTTTTGGGCTGAGGCCCGGTGTTCATGATTGCGGGCTAAGACCCGATGGTTGAGAAAGTAAAAATGATTTTGAAATTTCATACACGGTTTTTCTTATGTTGAAAATGTAACAGATTGCGAAATGATTTTCGAAAGCATGCATTGGTTTTACGTGGAGGGTAGAAATGTATTTCCGTAACTGTTTTATAAACTGATTTATTTTTGTCGACTCACACCTTTTGGTTTTTATTGACCCTCCAGGTCGTGGCGCGTTGATCGAGGCTGACCGTGAGGCGGAGGCATAAGTAAGTACGCGTGTGGCTATCCCTGGTTCGGCAAGCACTGAGGGTAAGTGGGGATTTTCAGTCGACTTGCCAGACGGGAGCAGGACCGGGCACGGTCATTATTGTCCCTCCGGGGGCGTTCCTGTCAAGGCTGATAGAATCATCGGGGTATTAAAAGGTAAAGTTGTTGTGTATGATCATCGATTAATTACGTCGATACTGTAATGTAAGGACCCGTCCCTGAAATTAGGGTTAAGATAGTGATTAAGGTGGGATTAGTGAGCTTAATCGATGGTTAGTTGGTTACGATAGGTCCGTTAGCGTAGAATGACGATTTTGCCCCTAGTTCGGGAAAATTGTTGACTTTTAGTTCAGGAGGTCAAGTGGGTATTGACCGGTGTCCGTGATGTAGTTCGGGACGTCACGAATCCGTAGACAGGTGGCACGCCCGATTCCGACATCTGAGGAGGAAGTTATGATGTTAGCAAGGTTGAGGGCATAACCATAATTTGGTTAAAATAGGGGGAGAGTTGACTTTTCGTACGATCGGGTTTTGACACGTTGACCTAGGACCGTTAGGTAGATCTCGTCGTCCTGAATTCAACGACAGGTGGCACGTTTCATCGGACGTCGGACGAATTAGTTACGGGTCTAAAACGGTAAGGGTATTATCATAATTTTGAGTCAAAGGAGGGGCATTTTAGTCTTTTGCACATTGGGAGTTGTGCAACAGGATAAGGCCAGGTGTACAGTGGAGATTGGGATATTTGTGAGAGGGCTGAGGGGATGGTGACACGTGCAAGGTGTCTAGTGGGTTCTAGGATTTTTCACGGTTCAAATTAAACGGGTGAGTGTTTGTGGTCGTGTTCGAGAGAAAACAGAGAGTGAGGCTGAGGGAGAAATCGACCAAAGCACGGTGAGTGTGTGGATTCTTGGGTGTGAGAGTGTGTTTAGAGGAAGGTTGAGAGTGTACGGGGGTGTTGAGAAGACGGGAAGGTGTAGTGTTGGTGTGTGAAGAGGGTGAGGTTACGGGAAAAACAGAGAGATGCTGAGGAAAATTGGTGGTGGTGTGGCCGTGTGCTGATCGATTGGACTCGAAGGGAAGCTGGAACGGCCCTGTTGACTTCATGGAACACGGCGGCGAGCACGGTGGTGGACGGCTGCAGGTAATCTCTTTTCCCTGTGAATATGCTCTGTTTTTTCGTGAATTTCAAACCAATAGTAGTGGACTTAGGGGCTGAGTCGAGGTTTTTGGCGAGTGGTGTGAACTCAGGAGGTTCCTAGGAGTCGTCTAAGGTGGTTGCCGTGACGGGGGAGTAGCTGGTTGGCCGGATTGTAAAACAGGGGAGTTCGGGCAGTTTGGGTTCGAGCTTGAGACGACGGGTAGGAGGCTGTGTCAAAGTGTTAGAATAAGGGGAATAGGTTGTTTAGGACTGGACGGTGAGGATGGTGAAGAAAGGGAGGAAACGATGAAGGATTGGCAAAGAACCGGGTACGGCGGTTCAGACCGGTTCACCCGTTGAAGACGATGATGAACAGTGACTGTGTGCAGGCGTGTGAGGCCCACGCGCAGCCACTTTGGGCCGCGCGTGGAGGCGCGTGCGGTGGTTTTTGGGGAAAGTGTCGACTAGGTTTTTGGTCTAGAGGTTGTAACGTGTCTAGTGGATTAAGTTTCGGGTTATTCGGACGTCGTTTGAGGTTAGTTCCACGAGGTTGAAAGTTTAGGGTTCCAGTTCGTTACGTTTAGGATCCGGGGATTTTTGGGGAAAATTAGGAGAGTCTTTTTAGACGTGTTAGTGACGTACTTTGGTGACTTGTGACAGGATCGGGACTTCCCGAGGAAGCTGAGGAATGTATGGGACGTACGGGGCGCGAGTGACGTGCCGGTGACTGTGAGTGGACCCCTTCTCTAAACTCGAGCATGCATAACTGTTTTTCTATAATTGTTTTATGATTTTAGATGTGATGTCATGATTGATGAATATGCTATGTTGGTTTTACTTAATTGCACGTTTTTCGATAAAGTACGATTTTCAGCACGTTTTACGAGAAAAGTTTGGATTCTGATTTTGATGCCATGAATTGGGGTTTTCAAACGATGAGTGGTTTTCAATGATATTAAATGGATTTTGAGACGTGATTTGATAATCGAGGTTTTCGGTTTTGAAATCGGATTTCGGAAAGCGGAATTTGGTTTTAAAGTTGAAACGTGGGATTTCCGGATTTGGGTTCGGAATGACGGTTCTGGACGCCGGAAGGGCTTCAGACCGGTGATTTCGGATTCGGGTTTGGATGTGGATTTAGAAATGGTTTTCAAATGGTTTTGATTGGATTTTCTGGATCTGGTTATTGGGTTTAAAGACCCGGATATTATGATTGACGGGGGACGGGCCCGGATTGGGTTTAAAGACCCAGATTGAGTTTAAAGACTCGGGATTTTAAAGACTCGAATATATTGATATTTCCCCCGTAGGCCTGTTGAGTTTAAAGACTTGGGAGTTTAAAGACTCGGGAGTTTAAAAACTCGGATATTATTGAGGCCTGGATTGAGTTTAAAGACTCGCATAGGTCCAGCAGGTTTAATCGGATAATGATTGTTTGAAACTTATGTTTTATGATATGGTTTTATGATGTTTATGACGTGATTTCTGTAACTGCTTTCAATTCTGTTTTTATGACGATCTTTATGTGATTTATAATTGTTTTCAGCAAATGGGTTATGCATGTGTGATTTCAAAACGGAGGGCTAAAACCCTGGTTTTCTTATGAAATGGCTTTGGAAACTCTTCTTTTATTTATGGTTCACTCACACGTTTTGTTTTTAAATTGCCCTCCAGGTCGTGGAGCTAGCGCGGGGGTTGACGTTGAGGTAGTGTCTGAGGCATAGAATACTCGAGAGTGACTTCGGAGTGCTTTAGATTTTCCGTTGTGCGTGTACCTTGTTTATCAGTTTTCTTTCCTTGTATTTTTGTACTATACTGTGTAAAACTTTGACTACGGGATGTTTAAATTTTTCTCCTGCGTCTGGCATGTAATCTGGTGGTTTTTGTGAGTTTACTTTGGTTTTGCGTGTTGGGGTGTCAGACGGGAGCAGGATTTACCTCGGTTTTCGGGGTGGAACTGAGGTGGGTCCTGACAATTGGTATCAGAGCATAAGTTTGTCGGGTTTGTCGATTAGTGAGGTTGTGTTTAGGTTGTTTGACTGTTTCTATGCCTCTTTCAGCGTGCGGTTGACTATGCCTCCGAGACGTGAACCCCATCCACGACCTGAAGACAACGCAGCGAGAGGGACAGAGAGTTTTACGATCGAGCGAGCCCAGCGGCTCGGGGCTACGACTTTCAGTGGTGGGACAGATCCTGAGGAAGCCCAGAGGTGGATTACAAGACTTGAGCGGATCTTTGCAGTAATGCATTGCCCACCGGAGGATCGAGTGTTATTAGCTACATTCTTACTGGACGGTGCGACGTACGAGTGGTGGTATACCCTCGAGTTGTCTGGCTGGGATGCCCACACTGTGACTTGGGAGACGTTACGGGAGAGGTTCTTAGATCAATATTACCCTCGTTCTTTCCGAGATGCCAAGGAGGCTGAGTTTCTGCAGCTTCAACAGGGGAATCTGAGTGTGGCTGAGTACGAACAGAAGTTTCAGATGTTGTCTCGTTTTGCTCCTGCGTTTGTGGCCACTGAGGCCGAGAAGTGCCGTAGGTTTGAGTTAGGCCTGCGAGGTGAGATTCGAGCCATAGTGACGGCTGGATCGTTTACTACCCTCCGAGAGTTGTCAGATGTTGCGGTGAGAGTTGAGGCTAGCTTGCCGGTACGACGCCGGGAGCCACCTTTTTCTGAAGCTTTGAGTCAGAGAGTACCGAAGAGAGGTAACTACAGTGGAGCATCGTCGTCGGGCGATGATCGTTTTGGTAGACCTGGTAGTTTCCAGAGTTCGGGATTCCGTGGTTACCAAGCCCAGCCGACTCCGCAAACTAGTGCGACGTCTGTTGCGTCTACAGGGAGATCGAGTGGTGAACCAGATCTGGATGTTTGTTTCTACTGTGGGGAGCGAGGTCACTTCCGACGTGAGTGTCCATTGTTGCCACAGGAAGGTGGTGTAGGTCGAGGAGCGGCGGAGCCTGGACGGAGCATGGCGTCAGCGTCAGGGACAGCTGGCACCAGAGGAGGTGGTAGTGCCACCAGTGGTGTGGGAGGACGTGGTAGATCTTCAGGACCCCAGGCCCGAGTGTTTGCGATGACTCAGCAGGAGGTTCAATCGGCACCAGGTGCGGGGACAGGTATTTTTACTATCCTTGGTTGTGTTGCACCTACTTTGTTGTTGGATCTTGGGGTGTAGTTAGGCCTTATCCTAGGTGACCTGGAGTGACGAGGTTATAGCTTATGGTGAGTTCCGTTGAAGGATGACGGAAGAGACAAGAAATGAGTGACTATAACTGATCGATATGAGGTTATTGAAGGAAGAGAACCCACAATCTAGGATTTTCCTTTAGGACTTTGTAAATTTATTCCGACAAGTGGTCGAAGTAGCAGCCGAATGAGTGAGCCAGTAGGTAGGATTTCCTGTTTGGCCTAGATTGTTCTGGGTTAGGTTTTGAGTTGGGTTCTGGAAGGTGAGGTGGTAGTACGTGAGGATGTACTCTATGAATTCTCTTGGGTACTCTATATGAGGTATTTTAAAATACCTTTGTTTTCTGTTCATAGAGTTTCCCTTGCGTACACTATAAAGTTCTAGTGGTACTACGTGAGGGTCAAGAGTGGTGAACTGGTAGTTGGGGATGGTGTGAAATACCCAAGGTGGAGAGGATAGATCGGAAACCCAGGAGTAGTTGTTGTTGCACCAGTGTTGATCCCCGGGTAGGAGACCCAGGTGTTAGGAACGAGTTGTTGAATTTCGGGGACGAAATTCTTTTAAGGAGGGTAGGTTGTAAGGACCCGTTTCGGAAATTAGGGTTAAGATAGTGATTAAGGTGGGATTAGTGAGCTTAATCAGTGGTTAGTTGGTTACGATAGGTCTGTTAGCGTAGAATGACGATTTTGCCCCTAGTTTGGGCAAATTGTTGACTTTATTTCAGGCGGTCAAGTGGGTATTCACCGGTGACCGTGACGTAGTTCGGGACGTCACGAATCCGTAGACAGGTGGCACGCCCGATTCCGACATCCAAGGAGGAAGTTATGATGTTTGGAAGGTTGATGGCATAACCGTAATTTAGTTAAAATAGGGGGGAGAGTTGACTTTTCGTACGACCGGGTTTTGACACGTTGACCTAGGACCGTTAGGTAGATCTCGTCGTCCTGAATTCAACGACAGGTGGCACGTGTTCATCGGACGTCGGATGAATTAGTTACAGGTCTAAAACGGTAAGGGTATTATCGTAATTTTGAGTCAAAGGAGGGGCATTTTAGTCTTTTGCACATTGGGAGTTGTGCAACAGGATAAGGCCAGGTGTACAGTAGAGATTGGGATATTTGTGAGAGGGCTGAGGGGATGGTGACACGTGCAAGGTGTCTAGTGGGTTCTAGGATTTTTCACGGTTCAAATTAAACGGGTGAGTGTTTGTGGTCGTGTTCGAGAGAAAACAGAGAGTGAGGCTGAGGGAGAAATCAATCAAAGCATGGTGAGTGTATGGATCCTTGGGTGTGATAGTGTGTTTAGAGGAAGGTTGAGAGTGTAGGGGGGGTGTTGAGAAGACGGGAAGGTGCAGTGTTGGTGTGTGAAGAGGGTGAGGTTACGGGAAAAACAGAGAGATACTGAGGGAAATTGGGGGTGGTGTGGCCGTGTGCTTATCGATTGGACTCGAAGGGAAGCTGGAACGGCCCTGTGGACTTCAGGGAACGCGGCGGCGAGCACGGTGGTGGACGGCTGCAGGTAATCCCTTTTCCCCGTGAATATGCCCTGTTTTTTCGTGAATTTCAAACCAATAGTCGTGGACTTAGGGGCTGAGTCGAGGTTTTTGGAGAGTGGTGTGAGACTCAGGAGGTTCCTAGGAGTCGTCTAAGGTGGTTGCCGTGACGGGGGAGTAGCTGGTTGGCCAGATTGTAAAACAGGGGAGTTTGGGCAGTTTGGGTTCGAGCTTGAGACGACGGGTAGGAGACCGTGTCGAAGTGTTATAATAAGGGGAATAGGTTGTTTAGGACTGGACGGTGAGGATGGTGAAGAAAGGGAGGAAAACAGTGAAGGATTGGCAGAGAACCGGGTACTCCGGTTCAGACCGGTTCACCCGTTGAAGACGATGATGAACAGTGACTGTGTGCAGGCGCGTGAGGCCCACACGCAGCCACTTTGGGCGGCGCGTGCAGTGGTTTTTTGGGAAAGTTTCAACTAGGTTTTTGTTCTAGAGGTTGTAACGAGTCTAGTGGATTAAGTTTCGGGTTATTCAGACGTCGTTTGAGGTTAGTTCCGCAAGTTTGAAGGTTTAGGGCTCCGGTTCGTTACGTTTAGGATCCGGGGATTTTTGGGGAAAATTAAGAGAGTCTTGGTAGACGTGTTAGTGACGTACTTTGGTAACTTGTGACAGGATCGGGACTTCCCGAGGAAGCTGAGGAACGTACGGGACGTACGGGGAGTACGGGGCACGAGTGACGTGCCGGTGACTGTGAGTGGACCCCTTCTCTAAACTCGAGCATGCATAACTGTTTTTCTATAATTGTTTTATGGTTTTACATGTGATTTCATGATTGATGAATATGCTATGTTGGTTTTACTTAATTGCACGTTTTTTGAGAAAGTACGGTTTTCAGCACGTTTTACGAGAAACGTTTGGATTCTGATTTTGATTCCATGAATTGGGGTCTTCAGTGCGCACCTACTGAACGTCAATTCTCTCCTTCGAAGCGCGTGTGCCGAAGTACATTTGCACGGCCCAGCGCGAATCCGTCTGCCCCGCATCAGAGAGCCCACGTCGAAACATGCTTCACTTGCTCTGCAGCCCCTGCCGACTTCACCTGCCCCTATCAGCAGCCCTTCACTGAAACTCATACCCTGCAGGCTACATGGCCCTGCCAAGTCCATCACCTGCCCTTTTTTGCAAATTTTCCAGCTCCAATCAACCCTAAAATCAGCCAAAGTCATCATTTCACTATTTTTTTTAATTGTAATTTTCGATTCATTTGCATTTTATTTTTTATATTTTTAGTGGCACTCCCTCTATAAATAGAGAGGTCATTTCATTGTAAAACTCTCTCTCCTTCTCCATTTTTTAGAGCTCTTTTTATATCTTTCTACATATTTTTGTTCTCTTAGATTTCTTTTAGCTTCATTCTTAGTTTTTTTTAATACTTTGTTCTTAAATTTTCTTTGACTTCTCTTTGTACACTTTTTTATGCTTTCCTTAAGAAAATCATAAGCCGAGTATTTCCGAGGCAATTCTAGATTTGAAGTCCGTAATTACTCATGTTTCTTCTTCTATCTTCACAAAGTTCCTTCTGGTGTCAGAGAATTTTGTGAATAACATTTCATTGTTTCTATCCACCTTGGAATCACAAGCTGTTATTGGATTTCGAAAGTGTAACTTTATTCCATCTACTTAAAACTCTTGTTATTGTTTCCGTTTACTTATAATTCAATACATGTGTCGGTATTTTCTTTCTAAACATTTGTAAATGTGAATACAATCTCCATGTCTTTTACTTTTTGAATTTCATTTATTTCATACGTTTTGACGTTAACCTTCAATTTAACGTTAAGTGTTTATGACCGTTGTTCGGTGCATTTAGATTAGGATTGAAGAGATTTAAATGTTTGACGCGCATTCAAATAAAAAACATAAGGAGAGTCGTATTATAAGTGTTTATGATCAATGTTCGGTGCATTTATAGTATTGAAAAATGTATGCATGTAATTGAGATGATAAATATAGGATTTCGTGATTGGTCAATATGAGCAAAATGTTTGAATGTTGTTAAATTTTTTGTTTGAAGAAAGTCCTTAGTAGGAGTAGTTTAAATAATATGATTGTTAATTTTAATTTACTTACGTAAAAGTGTTGATTTTGTCTATAAAACTAATATATGGTTTGTAAATTCTAATTAGTATGAGTATTCACATTTTAATTTTTAGTTTATTTAAAAATGTAGTTTCGGCTACAAATCTTTCCAAAACCCCCCAAAATCATGTTATTCTTTAATTTTTTAATTCATTTATTATTTATTATTTGATTATTTATTATTCTTTTTTACTAACCATTATTTAATGTTCTCTAATTTTCCCGGTTAAAAACAGTCTCTATTTTACAATACTATATCTACACAAAAAGGGTTTAAATTTGATATACTTGAATTACGTGTTTATTTAAATGTGTAGTCCAAGCGTTATCAATTTTTGGCGCCGTTGCCGGGGAAATTGAAAATCATTTTTAATGTGTTAGTATGTATAAAATGTTCATATTATACTTGTATACTATTTTTATTTTTGTTCATATTATATTTGTTTATTTTTATTCTTATACATGCATATTATACTTGTTCACATGGATTGAAATATCGGCAATTTCACCGATATTTCGGTCGATATATCGGAAAATTAGAGGTACGGCATCTAAACGGGGGGAGAAGAAATTTCTTCCCCCAATTTCCACAATATCGGAAGATATCGGTAAATTTCGACGAATTTTATCGAAATTCATTGATAACCATGTCCCTGAAAACCTAGCTCTGTACAAACTTCACCGAAAATCTCGATTCAACTGTCTAATCTCATCTACGAAACCATAGGAATCCGAATATGAACTTGGATTCCTGAAATTTTACTTGAATCGGAGAAGAGACAACCGGAAATCTTCACACATCATCGAGCATGGGCTTTTAATTCAAGCGCATCGAGCCCTGGCGACCCCGAGAGAGAGAGAGAGAGAGAGAGAGAGAGAGAGAGAGAGAGAGAGAGAGAGAGAGAGAGAGCATAAACGACTTTATCTCGGCTAGAGGAATTGATTGAACTTGAAGGTGAGGCTGCAGGTGACATGTGTTGATTATCATGGAGGTTGGGTTTGGATGGCTGTGGTCGTTCCCGCTAGGGTGAAGAACATAGGGGAGCTGGAGAAGGAGAGAATGATAATAGAGATGAGTTTGAAAATATTAATGTAGACGGGAGAGAGAATGATAATGCAGGAAAAAAAAAAAATTGGGTGGAGGTAGATATTTTATAATAATTTATTATAAAATATAATTAATAATTTAAAATACATGATGTTTATCAATGACTATTTACTGTTGGGAAAATTTTATTGACATTGATGAACGGTATGAAGATTTTGTTTTCTCGAATACGTTATTGGTAATTTATATTAGATACAATTCTCTCTTAAAATTTATAGATAAAAGTGGATAAATCAAGGAGACCCATTTGAGGTCCGTTCGCCGTCCGTTCAACATGAAATATTTTTTATTTTTTATTTTAAATTTAATGGTACAACTTTTAAATTAATTAGATACCGTATGTGAAAGGACCCGTCCCAACTGGACTTTGATAACCGCGCCCGATCCTGCTCCCGTCTAACAAGTCAACTGAAGTCCCGAAACTACCCCTCAGCACCTATCAGACCAGGGATGACTGTATTGATTTTTGTTCATGCCTTCACCTCTCGATCAGCCTCGATTCTCATGCCACGACCTGAGGGTCATCAAAAACATAAAAGGTGTGAGTGGACAAACATAATATCGTTTAAAAAAACATTTCAAAAACGAATCACTTTCCCCTCCAGTTATAAAACCATGCATGCATAGAGTAAAACATATGAATCGCCGACTTTCCAGCCAAATCACATGAATATCATCAAATCCCGGCTCTCAAGCCAAACACGTGTGTAAAGCACCAAAACCAGTCATCAAGACCAAAACCCGTACTCATTACAAGTACGCAAAGAAATCCAATCAACATCAAACCGCACTACTCAAGTGCACAATCAATCACACAATCACATCTGTACTACGCGTAGGCCACAATCAATATCCCTGAGCATCAGCCGTCTTGGAAACACCCCGAGCTTCGGCTGCTTGAGAACATAAACATACCCCCGAGAATCAGTCGTCTAGGAACCACCTCGAGCTCCGACTGCCTGGGCCCCGAGCTCCAGCCGTCTGGGAACACCCCCTAGCTTCGGCTATCTGGGAAGCAATCACAATCATATCCCCCAAGCTCCGATCATCTGAGACAAACCCCTAGCTTTGACTGTCTGGGAACTCACAATCACAATGAAAACCATCTTGGGATTACATCCCAAAACATCAATCAAATCCAAGTCAAAATGTCCTTTTGAACACTTTTTGACTCCGGGCCTAGCTCAAAACCATCATTGCACTTTTCTTGTAAAAACGTGCCCAAAGATTGATTAAAATAATCATTAAATCCATAAATAGTCATATTAAATCATCATGCAATCATTGCATCTCAAATCATGTAATCAATCATGTAAAACATTTAACTATGCATGCATCATAATTTAGAAAACAAATGTCCACTCACACACCGTCCATATCGGTCGCTTTCCGCGCTGCACGTCTTTCTGTAATTTCTAGCATTTTCCAGGAATCCCAAGTCCTGTCCAAAATCATCATTAAGGGTCACTAATGACTCATCCATAATTTTTCGGGAATTAAATATGAATTTAAAATGGAACATAATCCTTCGGACCCTCGAAACAGTATCGAAACGGTGTCTGATTGACTCGAAACCAACGCCAAAATGTTCGTTACATTAAATGGAGTAAAAGTCGTGTTGACCTCACCTGAAGATGAAGCTCCACGCGCCCTTACCTGCCAGCTACAGTGAACACTACAGTGTCACCTTCCTCGCCCGAATACCTGCAAACAGATCTCTGCAACCCACAACATGACCTGTTCATATCTCAGTCAATTCGTCATCAATTTCTTCAATCGATTCATTCAATCGCATCGTTATCTGTCTAACACTGTTCCTCAATCAAATTTCCTCAATTACATCTGTTTTCTTTCAATTAATTCATCAAAGAGCTTCGTGGGATTCTTCCAAACGTAACTCCAACGTCAATTTCATCGTTCAATCCCTTCAATTACTCGACTCAAACCCGAAAATTTGAGAAGCTTGAGGGTTCTATTCTTGGCCAATCCTTCGTCAATTTCCTTCGTTCTTAAGGTGATCCTGATCGAATTAGTCCAAGAAGACTTAATTAAACCTCAATTTTAATCATCACGGCATATAACTTCAATTTCGAATTTGGAAGATTTGAATTTCTACAGGTTTGGGTTTTCGGGTTTCCTTCCATGGTTCCAGGTTCTCATCTTCTCTCCTTGACACGAACCACCCCCAATCCTCCGGGATTAAGGGCTAAGTCATGCTCCCGCCTAACTTACGCATGACACGAAGGCTAAACCGTCATCCAACATCTATGTAACACGTAAGCCGGACAAGGGATTCCCAAACGAACCGTCCAAAACATCCGGACTTCCTAGAGTGTGCAGAAACTACTGTGGATTGCTTGTGTGATATCTTTGTCTCTCTAACAACATCCCGCACCGCAACAATCTGGAGAGTATCGAAAAACATAAAAGACTGTGAGTGGACAAAAATAAATAGTAAATTCAGAAAATAGTTTATAAGAAAATACATTTATACCCTCCACGAAAAACCAATGCATGCATATGAAAACTATTCCATAAAACCATTTCATATTCAAGATAAGAAAACCATCAATGAAAACTGGAATCATTTTTTTTTTCTCAAATCCGTAACTCAAATCCAGGGCCTCAGCCCAAAATCCACAAAAATCCACAAAATCCAAATCATCTGGGCCACAACCCAAAACATCTGAAAACCATTATTATTGAAAACTATCATGATATCATTGAAATCCAAAACACAATTGAAAACCTCTTTGAAAATCATTGCAATCAATCGAACCTGTTGGATCTATCCGAGTCTTTAAACTCAATATCAATCCGAGTCTTTAAACTCAATCCAAGCCTCAATGTAATCCAAGTCTTTAAACTTCGAGTCTTTAAACTCAATAAGCCTACGGGGGAAATCACAATATCCGAGTCTTTAAACTCAATCCGGATATTTAAATCCAATCCAGGTCTTTAAACCCAATAACCAGATCCAGCAAATCCAATCCAAAACCATTTTAAAACCATTTCCAAATCCATGTCCAAATCCGAATTCGAAATCAACATTTTGAATCCCAAGCCGAATCCAAAATCATCATTCCAAATCCAAATCCAAAATCTGGAAATCATATCCATAATCCATTTCCAAATCCGAATCCGAAATCATCATTCCATAAGCCGGCATCCGGGATCATCATTTCAAACCCAAATCCAGAAATCCACTTTCAAGCTCCAAAACCGAATCTGAATCGTATTTCCGAAATCCGATTCCAAAACCCGAAATCTCGTTTATCGAAATCACTTTTCCAAAATCCATTTATAAATCCTTGAAATCAAATCATAATTCAAATCCCAAAATCATAGTATCAAAATCATTATGAAATCACAGCACAAATTCATATCTCGTAAAACGTGCGATTACGTAAATATCTTGAAATACGTGCAAAATCGTAAATCATCAATATCATATCATAAATAACGTATAGAAAACATATAAAAACATTTATGCATGCATCATAAGTTAGAAAGCAAAATCCACTCACAAACCATTAGCGTCGCCGCCTCGATACGCGTGTAATTACGCTTTCCAAGCTAATCCACTATCACCGGCTTTTCCGAACCTGTCCAAATCCCATAATAAGGTCACTATCACCAATTAATGTCACTAATCCGTCATTAACCACTAATCTAATCCTAATTTCCGAGACGGGTCATTTCAACCTTCCCCCCTTAAAGAATTTCGTACCCGAAATTCTGAACAACGTACGTCCGTAACGAACTGGGGGAAATTCAACTGAGCTCACACCTGGGTTTCCTACCTGGTGTCCATCACCTGCCAATCCAGCCGTATCTTGACGTTTCCAAATCGTTACCAACAGTATTACCCAGACCAACTCAACCATCTTTCAATTCATCTGACAATCATCCCATTCTCACCGAGGTCCATACATTTCCAACTCATACCCAAGGTACCTCTAATGTCGCACCAGCACGCTCAACTACTACTAGGCACATCAGAATACCACTGCTACCAGTTACAAAATTCTCGACTCCTTCTCGAATCAAGTGTACCTCGTACCAACGCCTCAGTACGTCGTGCGAGTCTGCCGTATACACAAATCTCACATCGCAAACCAATTCTCAAAATGGCCTCTACTGGCAACTGGCGGGGATCACTATCGACGTCCCACACTACCTGTTTGCAACTAGACCCTACCGCATACCTGTCAACCGTAAACACACATCAGTATCAGGGTCCCACCAGCCACTCATGGCTCTGAGCATCCAGCTCACATCAATACTGAATCCTGCCAACCAGTCAGATCACTCAAGATCACCCTGATCTGATCCATCACAGCTACTCCGATCATCGATACGGCCAACAGCATACCTCGACACTTAGTCGATCACCATATTCCTACCTAAATCTCACGATACTCGTCCAATCGCATCAGAATGGTCCTAATTACCAATACAACCAACACGCACACATCTCAAGTACATGCACCAATCACAACCAACAAGAATCACGGTGCATACCACCAAAACGTCATAATATGCCTTAATTTCTTCTAACGACATACCACGGTATGTCTACCAATCACATTGGTCTTAGCTAATCACTTATACACCCATAACTCCATCCAATAATACCATAGTGTACCTGTCACCCTCACAGTGTATCTCCAGGGCACACAAAACATCCTCGTAACCACATTGATTACCACCTGACTATAAGCTAAACACGTTTCACTTTTAACGTCTAGCGGTCCAATCCTACCAACTCAAGTCCATTTCGAGTCTGCTGGTCTCTTGGGTCTCCCGACCAATAACAAATCCAATCACATAACACAGGGTAAACCCAGCACCAAATCCAAGTCTAATACCCATACGTATGCAAAAACAGACCACACTACTCCTACACCACTCCAAGATGGTCATGATAACCAGCCACCTTCATTCCTACAAGACAGAGCAATTTCCTCATCTGCATGTCCAACATATCCAACCTCTGTCTCGTCATCGCCTACCATGTCCAAAACTTTGTCTCGTCTTCGCCTAAGTGGATCCCACTTACTGTGCCACTACTTCGTCTGCAATTCCCACAAATGATCAGACTACCACATCGAATCAAATCGATCAAGGATACCCGATGTCTATAGGCACGTCTAGATTGTGGGTTCCCTTTAATAACCTCATATCGATTAGTTATAGTCACTCCTGCTCAACTTCCTACCATCACCCTACAACAGAATGCACAACGGTCCTAACCATATCGTCACAAGTCACCTTACCTTAATCCAACTTAATCCAATCCCATGACACTCGCTACACATGCCAACGTGGCGTCACCAAGTACTTTCTCGTTACTCCTGAACACAACCACATGTGTCCACAATTAAAGGGGGGGTCACAACTCCTGATGTTCCTTCAACAAGTCTCCAAAATCTTCTCCAGAGTATCCATCACTCAACATGTAACTCCAACTCGGAATCAACACATCAGCTCAACGTCTAAACCACCACATCTCCTGATTCTGAGATTCCAACCACGGGACTTCATCCCCAGCAAGTACACCACCACCGGCCTAACCGTCCAACGTCAACTCCTCTACTAAATGTAGGAAATCCACAATTCCTACAGATCACAACCACGTGTCAGTAACCATACCAACTCACCGACCAACTCGCCTGTCGGTTAACACCGTTTATGCACATCCAAAAGGATGTCAGTCATCACGTATCTTGATTCTCGCGTATCAACCTTTTCGAGCTTTAACTCCGAGCATTACTAAAGGACGAGTCACCAACTCTCGGGTTCGTCAACTGTCAACCACTAACCTCAGACTCCACCATTACTACCCTTGGAGCAGTCAAGCAAGTACCAGCCTCAGCATCACCAAATGCCTACACACTCCGAAATAGCCAACATCTGTTGACTTAATCGTCGCATCCTGCGGTATCCACGAAAACCAAACTCACTCACAGTCAACCCGACCATACCACTTAGCCTGATCCAACACGAACCATAGGTCCAGTGCGCTTCCGCTGCGCTAATATGACCCACCTAATAGAATCCTGACCATTCATCCCGAAACATGACCTACCAATGGTCATCACATATTCCAACTCGGTTAGTGGTTCCTAACAGACACCAGCACCTCACGACTGGCCACAACCTCAACTCACGATATGCCTATCCTACCATTCACAAGCATCCCAGCTCGTGGCACATCATCCCTTATCTCGTGCTCACAGCACACCCGTCCCAAACCTCCGCTCATACCGAGCCAAAACCCTCAATCTACACTCGAGTCGGGGAAATTGACCTCTGAGTAACTCAATGCTCAACCAACACTGTAATCTCACTGGATGTAATCTCAACCAACACTCGTCCAGAGTCATCCACCAAGCCATCCAATACCTTGGCTGCGCCCAGCAGCACCATCTCCAATCCGGCCGTAAGTCGGCCCAAGCCACCACAACGAACTAACGACAACCCCAACTCACATTGTCCAAACCAGCCATCCCACGGGGTTCCTCAAATCCTCCATCACCTACTCGTGTTAGCAAAACCCATGGCCTCCACTAGTGCACAATAACCTCACCACTCGGGTCGCCACAAACGTCAACCAGTAGCCATCGCTTAAGGGGGAATCTCTCAATCCCCACAACTCGAGGCATCCGGCTACTCGTAGCCGCACAAGTCTAAGCTCAAAAAATCTGACCAAGTGGTCACCAATCCATACTATCGTCATCCAAGCTATCCGGCTCAACATGCCACTGTCAACCGGCCTTAACTGGCCCATGAGTACCATCTGGATCAACAGGCTACTACCGGGCTCCATAGGCCAACCAGCCTACCAGTAACCGTATCTCACCATCCTGGTGAACCACCCTAGCACACAGTCGACCATCTATCAGAGCTACTTCATCTGACCCTAAAGGCCAACCGATTATCACTCCAGCCTTAAGCTGGCATACATCTCACCATCCACCGCCTATCAGGCAACGCATCCCCCAGTCGCTCGTGCTCTCGTCACTAACGAAGCCACTAACTAACATACTATCTCTCGCGTGTCCAGGTTGATGACGGGTTGTTCCGCGTTGAGACATCACATCCACAGTATCATCATAACACCCAAGTCGACGAACCAACTACTCTGGGAGCTAAAACCTGGCACAGAACGCACAAATCCAGCTCTGATACCAATTTTACACGACCCACCCCCAATCCCCAGGGATTAAGGGCTAAGTCATGCTCCCGTCTAACTTACGCGTGACACGAAGGCTAAACCGTCGTCCAACCTCCATGTAACACGTAAGCATGACAAAGGATTCCCAAACGAACCGTCCAAAACTTTCGGACTTCCCAGAGTGTGCAGAAACTACTGTGGATTGCGTGTGTGATGTCTCCGTCACTCTAACAACAGCCCGTACCGCAAAAACCTGGAGGATATCGAAAAACATAAAAGATTGTGAGTGGACAAAAATAAAAAGTAAGTTAAAAAAACAGTTTATAAGAAAGTACATTTATACCCTCCACGAAAAACCAATGCATGCATATGAAAACTATTCCATAAAACCATTTCATATCCAAGATAAGAAAACCATCAATGAAAACCAGAATCATTTCTTTTCCTCAAATCCATAACTCAAATCCAAGGCCTCAGCCCAAAATCCACAGAACTCCACAAAATCCAAATCATCTGGGCCACATCACAAAACATCTGAAAACCATTTGAAAACCTTTATTATTGAAAACCATCATGATATCATCGAAATCCAAAACACACTTGAAAACCTCTTTGAAAATCATTGCAATCAATCGAACCTGCTAGATCTATCCGAGTCTATAAACTCAGTATCAATCCGAGTCTTTAAACTCAATCCAAGCCTCAATGTAATTCAAGTCTTTAAACTCCCGAATCTTTAAACTCAATAGGCCTACGGGGGAAATCACAATATCCGAGTCTTTAAACTCTCGAGTCTTTAAACTCAATCCGGGTCTTTAAACCGAATTCAGGCCCACCCCCGTCACATATCATATCCGGGTCTTTAAACCCAATAACTAGATCCCACAAATCCAATCCAAAACCATTTTAAAACCATTTCCAAATCCAAGTCCAAATCCGAATTCGAAATCACCATTTTGTATTCCAAGCCGAATCCGAAATCATCATTCCGAATCCAAATCCAAAATCTGGAAATCATATCCATAATCCATTTCCAAATCTGAATCTGAAATCATTATTCCGTAAGCCGGCATCCGGAATCATCATTTCAAACCCAAATCCAGAAATCCACTTTCAAGCTCCAAAACCGAATCCGAATCGTATTTCCGAAATCCGATTCCAAAATTCGAAATCTCGTTTATCGAAATCACTTTTCCAAAATCCATTTATAAATCCTTGAAATCAAATCATAATTCAAATTCCAAAATCATAGTATCAAAATCATTATGAAATCACAGCACAAATCCATATCTCGTAAAACGTGCGATTACGTAAATATCTCAAAATATGTGCAAAATCGTAAATCATCAATATCATATCATAAATCACGTATAGAAAACATATAAAAACATTTATTCATGCATCATAAGTTAGAAAGCAAAGTCCAGTCACAGACCATTAGCGTCGCGGCCTCGATAAGCGTGCAATTGCGCTTTTCGGGCTAATCCACTATCACCGGCTTTCTCGAACTTGTCCAAATCCCATAATAAGGTCACTAACTACTTCATAATGCTTCTAGTAAAGCCTCGTAATTTTTTCAAATTTGTAACTATTTTTAACCGAGTCCTAAAATCTACGGACATCCCGAAACATATTGAGCAGATGTCCGGTCTACTCAAAACCAGTCCCAAAATGTTCGTTACATCGAATACTTTAAAAGTCATGTTGGAACCTTCCTCAAAATGTGTGCCACACACCCCCACGAGCCTCCCAAAGGGGCTGCGCGTGGGCCTCACTCGTTGGCACCCAGTCATCTTCTTCCTCGGGTAAACCCGGTCCAGACCGACCTGATCCAGCCTGAACCAGCGTGGCTAGTTTTCGTCCATTTTTCAAACATTCTTCCTCCTTTTTAATCCTATCACTTCGTCCCTTGATTTCTAATTGTTTCAACACATGAAAACATGGATTGGACGTCGGATTCTTACCTCCTGATTCGAAAAAGAAAATGCAGAAATTTCATCTCTCTGTTCCCGACCACTGCGAGCTATTCGGCCACAGGTTCATGCCTCTAGGATCAGTAGCACCCTTCAGAAGCTAGAAGGAGCATCACAAGCGTTCATTAACTCACTAGAACGTACATGTTCGATTTTGTACAAAACCAGTAAATAGGGCCGTGTACGTCTTACTTGTCCTCTGTCCTCCCCCGTGGCCTCTGCCATCAGCAGCTCAACACTCTCCCTTTCTCTTCTCTTCACGCTTAACCCCCTTCAGGTGTAGTTTATGGTGTTGTATATGGGTTGGGTTCACGGTTTCACTCCCACACATACACTACTCTGTTTTCTCCATTTTCCCACACTCTACCTTCTCTCTGTTTCCTTCACTCTCACACTTCCACGACTCACTCTTCTTTTCACTCAGTTACACACCCAACACGAGCACTGATCACACACCATGCTCACTCACTCTCTCAATTTAAACCAAAGCACGACTACTGCCATGTTTTAACCGTTCAAATGTGGGAAGAGGCTGGAAGCCATTAGAGAATGGACAGATGTCCATCTTCTACTGATCCAGGTGAAAAAATATCCCACCAGGGATAGATGTCCACCTCCCATTGATCAGGATTTAAACAAAGGCAGACAAAAGACCGTTTTACCCAGGCGGCTACACAATTTACCATTTTGCCCCTAAGGCATTTAGACCAAAATTCGAACCGTCCGAAGTCTGATGACAGCGTGCCGCATGTCGTTGTACTTAGGGAATCGAGACCTACCTAATGGTCCTCGAAATGCGTGATAAGTCCATGTCGTATGAAAAGTTAACAGTTTATCCCTTTTTAACTAATTACCAAAATACCCCTCGACTTTCGAACGTCATAACTTCTTCCTCGAATGTCAAAATCGGACGTGTCACCTGTTTATAAACTCGTGACGTCCTGAACTACGTCACAGTCATCGGTCAAAGTCCATTTGACCGCACGAACTCATAGTCAACCTTTTTACCCATTCTAGGGGCAAAATCGTCATTTCGTACTGTCCGTCTGAAATCACCCAACAATTCATTGATTAACATCACTAATTCGTCATTAACCACTAATCTAATCTCGATTTCCGGGATGGGTCGTTACACTCCTTCTCTGTTCTTCCTGTCTAATTCCTTTCATTGAATCGACTAACTGGTAGTGATTGTAGGAATATGGTTTTTTGATTCATCAGACTCTGTTTTTCCCCATTTAGAACACCATACACACACGGGGTTAGAAACCCATTTCAATTCATTCCACCGCCTAACAATTGACACTCCTCAACATTACAAAGTGACAGATGTCACTCGCTAATCCAAGTGAGTCACAATTATACTGACTCAGCAAAAGCTTGTCCCAAATTACCATTTGTCCCCTGCAACGCATAATTACCACAATACCCATCATAGTTCTAGACCCATAACTTCCACGTCCGAACTCCGATTGACGCATGCCGCCTGTCTACGGACTCAACGTCTCAAGACCTACACAACGGTCCTTACGGAAAGTCAAACAAGGTCCCCGTCAAAAAGTCAACTTTTGTCCCCATAACTAAGGGCAAAATTATCCTTTCCTTCCAAATTTTGTCTAATTTTTCCTTTTTCGAATTTTCGGGTCGTCACAGTATGAGTATATTTATGAATATCCAATATAATATGTTTTATATTTAAATTAGTATTTGATAAAAAAAAATTGGGAATATAAATATAAGGTTAATTTGAATATTAATAAATTTTAGGAAAAAATTATGTTGAATGGAAGAATTCGTAAAGTAGAGATGGTTAATTTGAAGCATATTATGTTGAATTGAAAAAAATTATGTTGAATTGAAGTAAAATAGCAAATTATGTTGAAATGAATTAAATTATGTTGAATTGAAGCAAATTATGTTGAATGGTTAACTTGAATATTAATGGATTTTAGAAAAATATGAGATGCGCATACGATTAATAAGAATTTGTTTTACATCCAATTTTCACTAATTAATGTCTAATTTTCTAAATTATTATGTAAATGCAAACTCCCCAATTTTCTAAATTATTATGTAAATGTAAACTCTATTATTATGCTTATTTTTATGTTTTTAACTATATTAATATTCAATTATAGTAATTCACTTTAATTTATGTTTATATTTAAAATTTTATACTATTAATAATCGGTAGAACCCTATTGTATCATATTATTCATCTTATATTTATTATATCAAAATCATTTTGTAATTTTTATTAGTCCTATATAACCATTATTGGGTACTTAAGTTTTTCCCAAAGTTTTATTCCAAATTTCCAACTTTCAGACCAAATTTTCATCATTTTGTTGACCGTAAACGATATCAATATCGATATTTAGAACGAGATATCCGTAAATTTGACTAGGGATATATCCATCGATATCGATATTTCAATCTTTGCTTGTTCATAATTTTTTTACATACTTGTTTATAGTATATTTGTTCATATATACTTGTTTATAGTATCTTTGTTCATACTTGGTTCATAATTATACTTGTTCATATTATACTTGTACTTACTTGTTTTTAATATTCATTTTATACTTGCTCATAACTTTTATTTTTATGCTTGTTCATAATTTTTATGTTTATACTTGTCATATTATAATTGTTCACACTTGTTCATAATTGTTCATAATTTTTATGTTTCATAGTTTTCGTTTATACTTGTCCATACATACTTGTTCATAATGTTACTTATTTATGATTGTACATACTTTGTTCATTTTATACTTGTTCATATTTCACTTGTTTAGGATTGTACATATTTATTTGTTCATAATGTTCATATCATATTTGTTCATAATGTTCTTATTATACTTGTTCATATTATATTTGTTTATATTTGTTCATAATGTTCTTATTATACTTGTTAATTAATTGTATATTATACTTGCTCACTTTTTCTTTTTCTTATTTTTATTTTTATTTTTTTTATCTATTTCCATTTGTTTTTGGAAATAAAAAAATTCAAAAATTCGTAAAAAAAAAGTAAATTTTTTTTAATAAGTTTTTTAAATAGAAAAATTTTGTTTTAAATTAAAGAAAACATTTTCATGACTTTATTTACAAAAAAAAAAATTAATTTCAATTTTATTTAGTCTTAGCATTGTGTTAGTGTTAATATATACTTGTGAATAAATCTTGTGCATATATTAATATGTTAGTGTAAATATATTTTGTGAATATCATTACTTGTGCATAAAACCATACTTGTGAATAAATTGTTCATATGTAAAGTATCTTATTATACTTGTTTATATTTGTTCATAAGTTTTTGTTTTTCTTTGTTCATAAGTTTTTTTTTTCATAAAACTAGTCTCGGTTATATGTGGATCATTTTTGTTTCAGAGTTTATATTTTGATCTTTAATGAAATAGGTGAAGTCTTGTTTGTTAACTCTCACCTAAACCATTCATGGACCTAAGAAGCTATGAGGTTGAGGGCGATGATTGTTAACACTTGAGTTATCTTAGTTCATCTGGAGTAAGAAATTTTCAAGATGATGTCTAGGACATGAGACGATACTCATAATGGGTTTTAAGTCTAAGAAAGGGACATCAATGGAGTTTAAGCTTCGAGATGTCTTGAAATTAGTCATACCTCTTATGTTTATTCTTTCTAACCTGGTCACCTTTGAACTTGCCCAAACAGTTGACTAAATCTAAGATATTTACTTGGGTCGCACAGACGTAGAAGTCTTCATCTAAACTTTGAAGTCATGTGAACCATATATATCTTTGACTTCCCCCAACGTGTAAATATTGTTTATTACAATTTTAAATTGTATAACCTCCCTAAGGTTTCATGATGCTCAGATTTCATCACCGGCCCCCTAGACTAAGTGAATCTAGGGAAGTGAGATCGAATGTGCATGTCATTTTTTCATGCCTTGTCACGTAACTGTTATGTCTTGTGTAGGTTCTAACGGTTTATCTCTTATGCATTCACACCATTTTTCATATAGATACTCATGTGTTGCATTAATTTAGACATTTTTGTAACTTGTGCATTGGCTTGATTTTACCGTGACTTTACTTGTGCAGTCTAAATTTGTTTATACTTTGTTATTTCTTACTTGTATATATGTTATTTCATACTTGTATATATCATAATTATATTTGTTTATACCTTCTCTTACATTACTTGTCATGCATCTTTAACTTACATTTTAACTAAACTTGCATCTTCATCTTTAACTTGCATCTTTAGCTTTAAGTTGCATCTCTAACTTACATCCTTAACTACACTTGCATCTTTAAATAAACTTGCATCTTCATCTTTAACTTGCATCTTTAACTTTAACTTGCATCCTTAACAAACGTGTATCTCTGACTAACTAACTTGCATCTTGGTCTAGGCTGGATGAACGTTAAACTTTAAGCGCTTGTTGGGAGGCAACCCAATGTGTTCCCAAGATGTGAATGAGTCATCAACACAGATTAGCTTCTTTCAACCCTTCACTCTCTTTTACTTTGGTTATTTAATGTTTTTTTTTTTGTAAATCTTCTTCCTTACTTTGATTCTATGTTCGATTACTTTCTACTTACTTACATTGAGGACAATGTATAATTTAAGCGTGGGGGAATGGTTTACAATTTTAATTATGCAATAAAATTTTGTGTTTAAAAAAAATTAAAATAAAATTATTCTTTGAGTCTTTGCGTTTTAACTTAGTGTTTTTATGAGTTTTAGGATTTACTTTAACCTATCGATGATTTAAATGATGGGAAATGAATACAATATGGCTAAAAGATGATCAATACAACTTGAATTCGTTTGTTAATACTTTGTGATTAAGTGTTTATGACTTGTAGATGATGCATGTTAAACTTGTACATAAACGAGCATGTTAAGATAAGTATGAATCATATGAACCTCATGTGAGCTTTAGAACATTATATACACATTTGATGAGTGATTCATAAGTTCTTTGTTTAAATTGATATACATATGCCTCATAACTGCTTGCCATAGTTTTTGATGAACGCTAGAGTACTAGAACTTATTCTATGTGATTTTCAAAGCTTTTAAGTCAATAAGCTCTCTGATTTTGGACATGATTAAGGCATTAGGGTTATTATCAAGACCCACCCCGGTTTCACCCCGAAAATCGAGGTAAACCCTGCTCCCGTCTGACAACCCGATACGCACAAAAGTAAACTCACTCTAAACCACCAAAGTACACAGTCAGACGCAGGAGAAACTATACAACACACTCTGAAGTTAAAGTTTACAAAGCATAGTACTAAGTACAAAAGAAAGAAAACCGATAACTCAATACACGCACACGAAAAATCTAAAGTACTCCGGGGTCGCTCTCGTAACTTCTATGCCTCCGACGCTGCCTCGACGTCAAAACCCCGCGCTAACTCCACGACCTAGAGGGCAGTTTTAAAAACAGAAGGTGTGAGTGGATCATAAATAAGAAAAGAATTTCCGGAAACG
The DNA here is from genome assembly GCA_032719365.1 of Prinsepia uniflora. Lineage (NCBI taxonomy): Eukaryota > Viridiplantae > Streptophyta > Magnoliopsida > Rosales > Rosaceae > Prinsepia > Prinsepia uniflora. Next base: position 39,171,291 of record CM064873.1, read on the forward strand.
ATTTCAAAATAAAACCAGGGTTTTAGCCCTCCCTTATTTTCTTATTTATGGTCCACTCACAGTACTGAGCCCTCAATCACTTCCCGAACGTCCCGTACGTTCCTCAGCTTCCTCGGGAAATCCCGATCCTGCCAACTATCACCGAAGTACGTTACTAACACATCTACGAAGATCCACCTACTTTTCCTAAAAAATCTCCGGGTCCCAAACGTAACAAACCTAAACCCTAAACCTTCACCCTCGTTGAACTAACTTCAAACGACATCCAAACAACCCGAAACCAGTTCCAATAGACTCGTCACAACACCTAGACCAAAAACCATGTTGACCATTTTCCCAACCGTCGCCGCACGCGCCCCCACGTGCCGCCCAAAGTGGCTGCACGTGGGCCTCACGTGCCTGTACAGTGTCACCAGCAACCTCTGGTCGACCCGGTTCGACTGTACTGAACCGGCGTTCCCGATTCTCCGCCGTCCGTCCACCAAATCAACTCCTTTCTTCACCATCTACTTCGTCTCGTCCTAAGGAACTCATCCCCCTCACTCTAACACCTCGACTCAACCTATAACTCGTCGACTCAAGCTCGAACCAAATCCGAACCAATCCCATGTTTCACGATCCAGACAACCCAGTCACCCCCCGTCACGGTGGCTACCTTAAACCCTTCCTAGAACCTCACTGAAGCTCACCTAACTCACCAAAACCGTCGACTCAACCCCAGACTTCACGACTTTCTATTTGAAAATCGACAGCAAAATAGAGCATCGAAAGAAAAACCAGAAATTACCTGGGCTCCGGTCACCGTCGTGAGCTCAGCCGTGAGGACGCGACTCCTCCAGCCCACTTCCAGCCTCTAGACACCTCCACCGGCCTCGATTGATCGAACACGGCAGCACCACCACCCAAAACTCCTCTCTGTTCTCTGTTTTCCCCCTGTTTTCCCGTGGCTCACAACCACACACACACACACGACCACTGCACCTCCAAGCCTCCTCAACTCACTCACTAACTCTCATTCAATCTCTGATCACTCTCACACACTCACAAAACTCACACCCTCACCGTGCTTGATCGATTTCTCCCCAACTTCCAGTCTCTGTTTCCTCTCTGAGTCGAAAAACACACACACACACGGGCACAACCAAAATAATTGGACCGTGCACCCTAGAAACCTCTAGCCTTCCAACACGTGTCATGTAACGACCCGTCCCTAATATCGAGATTTAATAATATTTAATTGTGATTTACTAATCTGGAATTAGTTGGGCGATTTCGGATGAATTGTGCAAAATGACCGTTTTGCCCCTGGGCGTGGGTAAAACGTTGACTTTTAATTCGGATGGTCAAACGGACTTTGACCGATGACCGTGACGTAGTTCGGGACGTCACGAATTCATAGACAGGTGGCACGTTCGATTCCGACGTTCGTGGTGAAAGTTATGATGTACGGAAGTGTAAGGGCATTTTCGTAATTTGGATGAAAGAAGGGGGAATGTTGACTTTTTGATCGGGAGGTCCGATGGCCGAGGACCGAGGACCGTTAGGAAGGTCTCGATGCCCTGAGTTCGTAGACAGGCGGCACGCATCAATCGGTGTCCGTATGACCGAGTTACGGGTCAGGACGCGTGAGGGGCATTTTGGTAATTTTCTGCACAAGGGCAGAATTGTAATTTCGCACGGGGTACTGTTTCATTGAACAGCCGTGAAGGTGGATGCTTTGTGCGATCGATCTCACGATTTGTTTATCAATTAATTGAGTTAATTGGGCCAGTTTGAGGTGGAATTGCACATGTGATGGTACTGGCAATCAATCAAATGAACATGGGCACTGTTTTATCATGTTTTTGGGTCAGTGCAGGGAATTTACACAGTGGACTGAGGGGCACTTTAGGATGCTTTTAATGGTTGATTTAGATCGATAGAATGGAGAGTGAGTCGAGAGGATGACTCTGAGATTGAGAATGAAAGGAATGGAGTGAGAATGGTGGAGGAATGCTCAAAAACCCGAAACTGGTTTCTGGGAAAATCAAATTCGAACTTCCAGTTTTAGGCCAGCCCAAGCCTAATTGATGATGGATTGAGCTTCCTGGAACTTCAACGAGTCGAACCAGATCAAATGGGGCAAGCTTTGGGGCTCCTAGGGCCGTGAACGGACGAGGTGGACGGCTGGAAAGCTCAAGCTTGAGTTGTGGTGATTGAGGTAACGTTGTGTTCAATTAATCATGCTAATTGGTTCGTGCTAATCCTTATATGCTTCATATGAAGTTAATTTGACAATGGTTGAGGATTGATGGAGTTTTGGTGATTGACCCGTTTTGGGTGATCACGGGTTGATGGCTTAATTAAGGAATGGTTGATGTTGATCGATGTCACAGACCTGAAATTCATTGGTTAATGATTGTTGTAGGATCAAGAACGGATTGATTTGATGTCGAATTGGGTGTGATTGAACCGGATCCTATCGCGGGTAATCAGACCCGTTTACCGGACAAACGGGTGAGGATGGTGACTGTAGCAGTCACTGTAGCAGGCGCGTGGCTTTCACGCGCAGCCACTCACGGCGGCGCGTGACGGCGCGTGGGCACGAATTTCGAGGTGAGGTCAACATGACTTTTGTCCTATACAATGTAACGAACATTTTAGCGTTGGTTTCGTGTCGATCGGATCCCGTTTCAATATTGTTCGGGATGTTCGAAGGTTTTAAACCCAGTTTAAAAATACTTAAAAATTCGGGAAAATTACGGGACTTGAATAGGATGTTAATGATGAGGTTAGTGATCCTCTAATGTGATTTGAACAGGATTGGGAGTCCCGGTGATAGTGGTGTGGCCCGGGAAGGCCTATGGCACACGTATCGAGGCGCTCGGTTAAACGGTCTTTGAGTGGACATTGGTTTTATAAATTCGATGCATGCATAACTGTTTCATGATTGTTATAATTGGGATTTTATGATTTATTTTGGATATCAGTGAATTTATATGTTTTCACGCATTTCGAGGCGATTTACGTGTTTGCACGTGAATCGAGGCTCTCTGGATTTGCACTGATTTCCATAAATATGGATGGATATGATTTCATGAAACGATTACGGATTTGATAAAGTGAAATCAGGCCAGGGGCCCAGTTAATTTGTTAATCGGGCCAGGGGGCCCAATTGAATTATGAAATCGGGCCAGGGGCCCAGTTAACTTATGAATCGGGCCAGGGGCCCAGTTGACTTATGAAATCGGGCCAGGGGCCCAGTTGACTTATGAAATCGGGCCAGGGGCCCAGTTGACTTATGAAATCGGGCCAGGGGCCCAGTTGACTTATATATATTTGGACTTATGACGGTTTTATGGAAATTCGGGGCAGGGCCCTTGTGATATTTTGGAAATGAATAATAAAATGTGTTCCATAAAACCATCTCGATATGAGGATATTTATATCCTGGTCTCCTCCAAGTGTCGGGGACACTGGAGAAGTCACGGTGCATTGCCTGCGAGGGCTCATTGTACGGAGCTATCGGACCGTATAGTGATCCAGGAGCAGGATTGCTAGACGTCATGGACGTCAGACATCGGAGATGTCAGAGATATGGACCCGGTGAGACCCCGGGCAGCACGCGTTGCTTAATACCGTGAGATATGACATCTGGAACGTCAAGCGTCTAGGACGCTAGGCATCGGGGATGCCGGAGATGGAAAAATAATAAATGAATATTACTGGATTGATGAAATAACTCTTGGATTGACTTTTGGAATTTGAAACTATGCTTTGGTTTCCGGGCTAAGGCCCTAATGGTTATTTCTAAATAAATATGGGATTATTGGTTTTTGGTGCATGCATATGATTTTACTGAGGGGCATAAATGTCTTATAAATGTTTTTAACAGACTTGTTTATTTTCGTCCACTCACAGCTTTTGTTTTTAATGCCCTTCAGGTTGATTCCGGATACGACTGCAGCAGAGACTTGAGCATCGCACACCTCCTTCATCGATCCTTACGCACTCTGGAAGCCCGTTTGGGCAATGGCAATCGGTTATCCCTTGTTTGACGCCTCTTGTCAGACGGGAGCACGTCACATTCCATGGTAATCCCGGGGGGATTGGGATGGGTCGTGTCAAGTGGTATCAGAGCAGGTTTTGCTCTTTTGTTCGCGAAGGACGAGGGTGTGATGTCTCTTTGGGCTGCTGTTCCGTTGTCAACCTGATAGATAGTTTTGGGTTTGTATGGTGGATTGGGTGTGTTTGTCCCGATACGCCGTGCATTGATGCGATTCAACCCAAGTGGGGTTGTATACGATTAACTGGTAATGTGGGACCGTCGGTTCGGTCATGTGATGATGGATTGTTGTGCCACTGGGCACAGCTAGGTTCAGGGAACCCCATTGGAATAATGTTATGGAAGTACGAAACTCAGTTGAGTATTGGTCTAAGTTTTGGACCCTAGTAGTGTCGGCTAGTATACGGGGTGTTGGTGCATCGGAGTTAGCCGGTGACCTTCGTGGTGGAATCCACGATGGAACCCACGTTGAGTTGATGATTGGATTGGATTGGACGTCTATATGATGTCAGGACCGCGGAGTCGGTCAGGTTGTGGGTTTTACTGCAGAAGGCAGTTGGGTTCGGTGGAACCCTAGGGTATGATTTTGGAACCCTAATTTATAATTGATGGACTGGAAGGTGAACTCTAAATGAAAACTTATGCTGCGGCGAGCGGCTGAGGTCGTGGATGACCATGTGGATGACTCTAGTGAGTCATATGGGTTTCGATCCACGGATGCGGTTATGAGGAAATATGGAATTCCGTGTTGGATCGAATAGTAGTGTGATGTGTGGATACGGATCTTGACAAGCGATGACTGTTGGTCGACAGTTGTGTCGAGATGACTGGCTATCAAGGGTATTTAGTGCAGTTGTAATACTTGGGGATCAGGGGATGTTCAGGGAACGTTCATTTTCCTGATGTGCTGATGGCAAAAATTGGAGGTACCCATAGTCGTGGGGTACGAGTGGTGTTACGGGATCGTCGTTCGGTATGAACGGAGATCCAGGGTAACAACTTTGCACACAGTGTGCTGGCATGGATGTCGTGTGCTAGCATGGATGTTCGTGTGCTACGTATGGGTGTTGGTATGTTGGTACTTTTATGCCAATGCTAGTATGGATGCATGTGTGCTGATACTAGTGTTGATGATGGTGCGTTGGTGCTGGTACTAGCGCAGGTACCGGTGTCGGTGATTGTGATGACGATGAGCCACCAGTTGGGGTGTGACTCTGTCCTGATGAACAGATGATTGGTATCTGCGACTCAGTGGTGGTTGAGTCTTGGACTGGATGGGATCCAGTGGAGGTTGTGTCGTGTTGGGATGAGTCCTAACATATATATGATGACAAGTGATGAATGGATCAAAAGGTATGATTGAAAATTTGGGGAATCTTGGGATGCTGTTCCCTATGTCATGTGTATTGGTGGATTTGGGGAGTTGTTGTCAACTCCGAGATTGGTATGATGGTATACTTCTTATATCCCCAGGAAGTACAAGGAAATTATTGAAATTGGAAAAGTCGGGGAAACCATTCGTGGTATTGATGTGGGATTTTGTGATTGTGAATCACTTGGAACCTGAGGATTGAACCTGTTAAGGTTGAGATGTGAGACGAAGGCAGTATGGTATGCACATCCAGGCAGAGTTGAGGAAATTTCCGTTCGGAATCGGGGTGTGTGCATACATGATTATTGACGGACGTGAGGTCCGAGTAATGAATTGATTTTGGACACGTGGTGGTCCAAGTGAGGTATGGACGTGGGCAGTCCAGTGGTTGGACTTGACATCTCATTGGGAGCATGTCTGTTTCCAACATGGTTGGAACTCCCGATTCGGGGAGAGTTGTGATTGGGAGACGAGAGGAGTGCTCGTTTCCGCATCGGTGATTGGTATTCCGAAGTCATTGGGGTTGACTTCATATTTTCCTGCCGTGGCAGATGATGATTGTTGCTACCAGTACGTTGAGCGTGCATTGGTGGGTGGACCCATGTTTGGCTTGGGTTCATTGGACACAAGAAGTTTTGTATGATTTTGGATTTGGTGGTGATATGCGTGGTCATCTTTCCACCAAGGGAAATTTGGCGAAGGATTCAATTGAGGGTGTAAGACCCTACGATCAGCTTCCAGATGGACTGCTTGCTATATGAGCATGTGTGGATCCTAGGTGGATCTGATTTGTGATGTTGTCGACTTTGGACTATGTGACGATCTAGGATCGTGATGTTACTTGTCGGATGACGTAGTGTTGGATCTAGGTCGTGATCGTGATGATCCAAATTGGGTGGAGAGTTTATCACTCTTACCTTGATATGTGAGTCGTAAATGACGGGACAGAACTTCTTTTCGGAGTGAAGTCCATATGGTTGTTACTCGGTTGAGTAGGTTTCCGAAGTGGTCGGATTTTGTCAACCTTTGACGTGTGAATATTGGGATTGGCTTCCCTATGAAGTCAATCGAGTGTTTTGGACAGGCAACCGATAGATTCGGTTATGTTACGTCTTGATGGACGTAAACGAGATTTTGGGTTTTGGAATCGAATTTCTGGGTGACGATTCAGGATTCGATTGCGAAGCTCGAAAATGGATTACCGGATTTGGGTGCGGAATGATTGTTCCAATGCTAGCTTACGGAATAATGATTTCGGATTCGGATTTGGAAATGGAATAAAATATGATGTTTGGGTTCGGATTCGGAATTTCTTACGAAATTGCGGATTCGGATTCGGAATTGGAACTAGATGAGGGTGGAGTTCGTTTTGTCTCATGATGGTTTGGGCAAATGTACTCCATTATTGGAACGTGTTTGGCTATGACCTAGGTGGTTGTAGGCAGATTGATGGATTGATGTACGTACAGGGTACGTTGTACGAGGATTGAGACTGGTTAGGCTGAGTAGATGCCTAATGGCGGTACATGGGATGTACCAGTGGTGTGTAACTAAACGTGTTGGTGATCGGCTTGGTTCCAATATCATTTGTTTGGTTGTGATTGTGGACTGGACATTGGATACTGTGCGCTGTGCAGATTGATCTTGTCGGGTTCAGTGGTTGTATGAGCAGGTGCTCTTAGCCATGGTTGGCCAGTGGAACCCTAGTATTGGGATGTGTGATCACTGCTGGGCTGGTATTCAATGTGTTCTAGTTACACCACTAGATTGTGTAAATTGATGGTATACGTACACTCAGGATGAGTGAATTGGTGGTCTGAGTAACCACGAGAAGCCTTGTGTGATTTTATCACACCGTGATTTTCCAGCGTCTTGGTTCGCTGAGGGAGTCGGCGGTTATGGACATTGAGATTATGTTGTGTCACAGGATTGGGCTTGCCCTGCGAATTGAGATCATGTGGTTGATCTTACGCTACATCGAGAGTGATGTAGTACGTGGTGTTGTCACTGACTGGCTGATGGTTGGAGCTTTACGAGGGTGGTAAAACTTGGTGGTGACAGTTTGAACTGGTGGTGTCAGCGTGGACTGACAAATGAGATTTGGCAACTCCCAATGGGAGCAAAGGTAAGGATATATTGGTAATGGAAGGGAACCATATAGCTGAAGGAGTCAGCTAAATGGTTAGGCGATTTTATCGCGGATCAGGTGATCATTTCCACTCGAGGTGGTCGAGTGTTGTTGCTATTGTGACATATGACTGTGTTGGGATGTCTGGGTACAGACGAGGCTGGTGTTGTCCCAGTCTGTGGGTGTACAAGTGTACACATGGTTTGAGGTCGAAATGTTTTCCACGAGGTGGTTGTGGAATAAGGAGATTGGTAATTTCGAGGACGAAATTCTTTAAGGAGGGAAGGTTGTAACGACCCGTCCCGAATATCGGGATTTAATAATATTTAATTGTGATTTACTAATCTGGGATTAGTTGGGCGATTTCGGATGAATTGTGCAAAATGACCGTTTTGCCCCTGGGCGTGGGTAAAACGTTGACTTTTAATTCGGATGGTCAAACGGACTTTGACCGATGACCGTGACGTAGTTCGGGACGTCACGAATTCATAGACAGGTGGCACGTTCGATTCCGACGTTCATGGTGAAAGTTATGATGTACGGAAGTGTAAGGGTATTTTCGTAATTTGGACGAAAGAAGGGGGAATGTTGACTTTTTGATCGGGAGGTCCGATGGCCGAGGACCGAGGACCGTTAGGAAGGTCTCGATGCCCTGAGTTCGTAGACAGGCGGCACGCATCAATCGGGGTCCGTATGACCGAGTTACGGGTCAGGACGCGTGAGGGGCATTTTGGTAATTTTCTGCACAAGGGCAGAATTGTAATTTTGCATGGGGTACTATTTCATTGAACAGCCGTGAAGGTGGATGCTTTGTGCGATCGATCCCACGATTTGTTGATCAATTAATTGAGTTAATTGGGCCAGTTTGAGGTGGAATTGCACATGTGATGGTGCTGACAATCAATCAAATGAACATGGGCACTGTTTTATCATGTTTTCGGGTCAGTGCAGGGAATTTACACAGTGGACTGAGGGGCACTTTAGGATGCTTTTAATGGTTGATTTAGATCGATAGAATGGAGAGTGAGTCGAGAGGATGACTCTGAGATTGAGAATGAAAGGAATGGAGTGAGAATGGTGGAGGAATGCTCAAAAACCCGAAACTAGTTTCTGGGAAAATCAAATTCGAACTTCCAGTTTTAGGCTAGCCCAAGTCTAATTGATGATGGATTGAGCTTCCTGGAACTTCAACGAGTCGAACCAGATCAAATAGGGCAAGCTTTGGGGCTCCTAGGGCCGTGAACGGACGAGGTGGACGGCCGGAAAACTCAAGCTTGAGTTGTGGTGATTGAGGTAACGTTGTGTTCAATTAATCATGCTAATTGGTTCGTGTTAATCCTTATATGCTACATATGAAGTTAATTTGACAATGGTTGAGGATTGATGGAGTTTTGGTGATTGACCTGTTTTGCGAGATCACAGGTTGATGGCTTAATTAAGGAATGGTTGATGTTGATCGATGTCACAGACCTGAAATTCATTGGTTAATGATTGTTGTAGGATCAAGAACGGATTGATTTGATGTCGAACTGGGTGTGATTGAACCGGATCCTATCGCGGGTAATCAGACCCGTTTACCAGACAAACGGGTGAGGATGGTGACTGTAGCAGTCACTGTAGCAGGCGCGTGGCTTTCACGCACAGCCACTCACGGCGGCGCGTGACGGCGCGTGGGCACGAATTTCGAGGTGAGGTCAACATGACTTTTGTCCTATACAATGTAACGAACATTTTAGCGTTGGTTTCGTGTCGATCGGATCCCGTTTCAATATTGTTCGGGATGTTCGAAGGTTTTAAACCCAGTTTAAAAATACTTAAAAATTCGGGAAAATTACGGGACTTGAATAGGATGTTAATGATGAGGTTAGTGATCCTCTAATGTGATTTGAACAGGATTGGGAGTCTCGGTGATAGTGGTGTGGCCCGGGAAGGCCTATGGCACACGTATCGAGGCGCTCGGTTAAACGGTCTGTGAGTGGACATTGGTTTTATAAATTCGATGCATGCATAACTGTTTCATGATTGTTATAATTGGGATTTTATGATTTATTTTGGATATCAGTGAATTTATATGTTTTCACGCATTTCGAGGCGATTTACGTGTTTGCACGTGAATCGAGGCTCTCTGGATTTGCACTGATTTCCATAAATATGGATGGATATGATTTCATGAAACGGTTACGGATTTCATAAAGTGAAATCGGGCCAGGGGCCCAGTTAATTTGTTAATCGGGCCAGGGGCCCAATTGAATTATGAAATCGGGCCAGGGGCCCAGTTAACTTATGAATCGGGCCAGCGGCCCAGTTGACTTATGAAATCAGGCCAGGGGCCCAGTTGACTTATGAAATCGGGCCAGGGGCCCAGTTGACTTATATATGTGATTTCGGGTCGGGGACCCTAAAATGGAATTGAATAAGCTATTTCGGATTTGATTCAACTATTTGGACTTATGACGGTTTTATGGAAATTCGGGGCAGGGCCCTTGTGATATTTTGGAAATGAATAATAAAATGTGTTCCATAAAACCATCTCGATATGAGGATATTTATGTCCTGGTCTCCTCCAAGTTTCGGGGACATTGGAGAAGTCACGGTGCATTGCCTGCGAGGGCTCATTGTACGGAGCTACCGGACCTTATAGTGATCCAGGAGCAGGATTGCTAGACGTCAGACATCGGGGATGTCAGAGATATGGACCCGGTGAGACCCCGGGCAGCACGCGTTGCTTAATACCGTGAGATATGACGTCTGGAACGTCAAGCGTCTAGGACGCTAGGCATCGGGGATGCCGGAGATGGAAAAATAATAAATGAATATTACTGGATTGATGAAATAACTCTTGGATTGACTTTTGGAATTTGAAACTATGCTTTGGTTTCCGGGCTAAGGCCCTAATGGTTATTTCTAAATAAATATGGGATTATTGGTTTTTGGTGCATGCATATGATTTTACTGAGGGGCATAAATGTCTTATAAATGTTTTTAACAGACTTGTTTATTTTCGTCCACTCACAGCTTTTGTTTTTAATGCCTTTCAGGTTGATTCCGGATACGACTGCAGCAGAGACTTGAGCATCGCACACCTCCTTCATCGATCCTTACGCACTCTGGAAGCCCGTTTGGGCAATGGCAATCGGTTATCCCTTGTCTGACGCCTCTTGTCAGACGGGAGCACGTCACATTCCATGGTAATCCCGGGGGGATTGGGATGGGTCGTGTCATGTCACCATCCTACAACTCCTCTCCCAAATGGCTCAATCTCAGCCCTCCATTTGTCCCTCTCTGTTGCACAAATCCCAATGTGCAAAAGACCAAAATACCCTTCCTTTTAAACCAAAATTACGATTTTACCCTTACCGTTTTAGACCCGTAACTCACACATCCTAACTCCGATGAATACGTGCTGCATGTCGTTAAACTCAGGACGACAAGATCTACCTAACGGTCCTAGGTCAAAGTGTCAAAACCCGATCGTACGAAAAGTCAACTTTTCCCCCTATTTTACCCAAATTACGGAAATGCCCCCAACCTTCTGAACATCATAACTTCCTCCTCGGATGTCGGAATCGGGCGTGCCACCTGTCTATGGATTCGTGACGTCTTAAACTACGTCCTGGTCATCGGTCAAAGTCCATTTGACCCGAACTAAAAGTCAACTATTTGCCCAAACTATGGGCAAAATCGTCATTCTACCCTAACGAACTTATTGTCACCAACTAACCACCGATGAAGCTCACTAATCTCGTCTTAAACACGGTCTTACCCTTATTTCTGGGACGGGTCGTTACAGTTAACACCACAAACTCAACATCCATTTACCCTATTTGTGCGCACAAGTTGTGACCCCCTTATTTTTAACCCATTTGAGCCCACATTAAGCCTTTATTTCATCACCATAATTATCTAAACACTTGAGCCTAATATAGACATCTTTTACCCTTGTTCTAAAGACTCGGTTGAAGACCTAAAGATGGTGTGAAGAGAAATTGATGATGTTTTGAAGACTTGTATGTGTATTCTATGGATTTAACTTATGTATTATTGGCACATGTTATTACCTTGATTTTAAAAAAACAACAACAACAACAACAAAAAGAAGATAAAAAACAACGTTTTTGAATCTCTCTCAAGGTAATGAGATTTGAAAATGTAAATTTGAGTTAAATCCCTTACATTTGCAAATCCGACACAAAGAATGAGTATGAAGCCCAATATGATGAAATTTGTCATATGTTCGAATGGATGGATTCTTGGCGTCATTGCACTAAGGATCAGAAGCTATGATACATTTTGGGAGTCTATTGAGTCTTGGAATAAATTTGAGTACCACGTATCCTATATATTCCTTACCTCTAAACTTAGCTCCATTACAACCTTCATAAAGACCTTATGATCCTTAAGATGGTAAATTTTAATTAGTTGACTTTATCACTAGAGTAAGCTTATTATAATTTTGGTTCATTTGTGCAAGTATGTTTTATTTTTATCTTGAGGTGTTTGTTTGAGATTTTTCAAAGAGTATTCTATTTCTATATGTGAGCATTTTTCTCACATACTTTGAGTGAAAACACAAACTCTTACAAATTGAGTGAATTTATGAGTACATACCCTTATGAGTCTTATGAGTTGATTCATACTTGTTTTATTCATGTTGAAATCCATTTCACCAAAGTTTACTCATTGACCTACTTGTTAAAATATTTTGTTACCATTTATTAACTCTTGAATTCCATATGCTTAAATGCCTTCTAGTATAAATCTTTGATGTCATGATAATAATGAATTTTTGAGCCCAATGGTTAAGGGCTTAGTTGTTTTAAATTCTTAGTTTAATTTTAGTATTTGCTAGGTACTAGCAAAGTCTTAAGTGTGGGGGAATTTAATAAGAGTATAATTGATAATTTTTTATATCAATTTCCTTTATATTTTAGTTTGTTAAAAACTTAATTATATCATTTTATGCATTACATTTACTAAGTACAACATTTGATAATTTATTAGCTAATTACACGCATTAATAATTAAATTAAGAATTAATAAATAAAGGTTAAATTGCAAGTCCACTAAGTAATTTAGTAGTTGCAGTCCAAGAAAAATAAACTCAGCCCAATTCATTTCTGTGTAGCCCACAACCCACGAACCTAGCCCAAATCCAATCCAAGCCAGTGATAAGCACTTAATTGATCATTTATATGAATTTCATTTATGTTTTACTTTGTTAGACCCTTAATTCTATTCATTCTATCTCATTTTATTCTTTTCATATATTAATTACTAGAATTAATTAATTAATAACTAATTACAAGATTTAATAATTAAATTAACAATTACTGATTAATTGTTCAAATGCATAGAATTGTTTGAGCCCAAATTAAATCCTTGTTGGCCCATATTTTCAGCCCAGCTGCTGCCCATCAAAATCCCAGCAGCGTGAGCCCATTTTGTGCAGCCCATCTAAGCAAACACCATCTCATTCCTATCTCACTTCGTGGCCCAAGAACAAGCGGCCCGCGCAAAGCTTACTTCCATGCGTCTCGCCAACATGCATGCGTCACCAGCCCACATGTCCCAGCACTTCGCCAAGCCCAGCCGCTCACCAGTTGGCCCAAGTTGTCAGTGCGTTGCATAGGTCCACCGACCAAGATTTCAGCGCATGCCCACTTTGTCAAGCAGCCCATCTATCTCGCGCGCCCAAATCCAGCCGAAATCCGCTTCATCAATTCATGCATGTGCCCAGTGGCTCCAAGTTTCCTTTTGTAAAATTTCCAGTAAGCAACCCAATTTCCAAACAATACAAGGAGAAGAATTTTCCCTTTTTAAATTAGGTTTTTTATTTCCTTTTTAATTATGATTTGTTCTACCTTTTTAATTAGGATTTAGATTACCTTTTTCATTAGGAATTGTATTACTTATTTTATTAGGAATTGAGTTAGGGACTTATCATATGCCTATAAATAGTTAGCTTTGGTCATTATTCAAGAGTCGTTCATTCTTGTATTATTAATCTTATTGTGGTTTTATGCTTTATATGATTTCGCATAAATCTTCCATGTATTCTAGTATTTTAGTTTTTGTTATGTTTGTATATTGGTGCTTATTGCTTCATAGATGAGTTGGCGTTCCCTAGTCTATTATTGAAAGTGCAGCATGAGTGTCTCCCCGCACGTACTTACGAATATGCAATCATCTCGTAGAACTAAGGTTATAGAATTTTGTAGGTTTGAAGTCGATATAATTCATGAATAGTAAGGCATAAAGAAGAATAAGTTGATCACGTGTAAATAATAGATTAGGTTAGTTTATGTTTAGTTTAATTACTTAGAAATTTAAAATCAAACTTTACCCCCAATTAACCAATCAAACGACAATCATGCTTAGGTACCCTCAATCCCCTGTCCGGAACGATCCCTATTTACTAATGCTACAATCTACAAAAAAGGGTTTTTAATTGCACATGTTTCCTTAAGTGTTGAGTGTGACTTTATATTTACTTTAATGTTTAGTTTTTGTATATCAATTTATTGGCGCCGTTGCCGGGGATTGAAAAATGTTTTGTGTGATTTCGTTTGTGTAAATATGTGTATAATGTAAATATCATACTTGTGCATAACTTTCATCCTTGTACATTAGCTGTAATTGTAAATTGTAACGACCCGTCCCGAATTCCGGGATTAGTTTAGTGACTAATCTCGATTAGTGAGGTTGAACGGTGCTTAGTAGGGCGGAATCAGACAAATTGTGCAAAATGACCGTTTTGCCCCTGGTCGTGGGCAAAATGTTGACTTTTTAATCGGGCGGTCAAACGGACTTTGACCGATGACCGTGACGTAGTTCGGGACGTCACGAGTTAATAGACAGGTGGCACGTTCGATTCCAACATTCGTAGAGAAAGTTGTGAGGTTCGGAAGTTGAGGGGTAATTTGGTAATTTGGCTTTTTAGGGGTCAAATGTTGACTTTTTGACCAGGAGGTCCGATGGACGAGGGCCAAGGACCGTTACGTAGGTATCGTCGATATGAATCCAACGACAGGCGGCATGCCGAAATCGGAGATGCGACGAAAAAGTTATGGTCACGGAAGTAAACTCGATTAACCGAGACTCAGAATAAAATAATAATATAATGATAAAATCTGATTATCCTAATCCCAAACCAATCTGGACCCTTGATGTATGACACATGTCATCATCCCCTTCATTCCCTAAATCAGGGATCTTTGCTGGCCATTTGGGTTAATTAATTATTTCCTCTCCTTAAATCCTCACCATCCATCTCTAACCACAGAATGAATCTGGGCCGTTGATTCATTTTCCTTCTCTTTATCTGAGCAGACTACACATTCCTCTCATTTTCATTCTCCCTCAAAACCGTGAGCACGGTTTCCTTCCAAGAACAAACACTCTACCACCTCACAGCCCAGCCTCACACACCAGACACCTCCAGACAGACCCCAGCCACCTCCAGACGACGGCCACCACCTCACGGCCACCCTGCACGGCCGGAAAACCCACAGACCCGAGAGGAACCCGAACAGCCCAAATCGATCCAACCATCCAAACCTTCATACCTGGACTCGAACCAACGTAGGGTTAGGATCAGTGTGACCTTAGGACGACTCAGACCACGACTGGGCAGCCCACGGCGGCGACACGGCGGCGGTAAGTCCAGAAACCCGTGAAGACCTGATTTACTTCCCTGCTTTGAAACGTCCGTTTTTGACGTTATGAATGTTTGGTTGTTTTTGAGACATGTCCTAGGAACCTAGACGACCATTTTGGACCATGAACCACGGCCGGAATCTCGACGAGTCGCCGGAGATGATGACCTGAGTTCTCAGCCGATTTTCCTGTCAGATTTCAGGTAGTTTAATCAACCTAAAATGAGTTTGGATGTCACAGAACCGTAGAAGAGGTTATGACGAGTCCATAGGATCAAACCGTATCAAAAATGGTAGTCTGAAACTCGATCTGTGATCGGGTCAAGCCGTGGGTCGACGGCGACCCGGTTATAGACCCGGTTTCAGAACCCGGTTACTGTAGCATGACGTCATCAGGGTTGACCTGAGTGTTGACCTGGCGCGTGGGGGCGCGTGAAGGGTATTTTGGGGAAACTTCCAACATGACTTTTAATCTATTCGATGTGACGGACATTTTGGAATTGGTTTCGGGTCGATCGGACACCGTCTCGATATTGTTCGGGATGTCCGAAGGTTTTAAATCAAGTTTAAAAATAAGTAAAAATTCGGGAAAATTACGGGACTTTGATAGGATGTTAATGATGAGGTTAGTGACCCTCTAATGTGATTTGGACAGGATTGGGTGTCCCGGTGATAGTGGTGAGGCCCGGGAGGGCCGGTGGCACGCGTATCGAGGCATACCGTTAAAACGGTCTGTGAGTGGACTTTGGTTCTATAAATTCTATGCATGCTTAAATGTTTTATATGGATTATGGTTGTGATTGTATGATGTTGATTTGGTTGTTGGTAAATTGTACAGTTTCACGTATTTCGAGGCGATTTACGTGCTTGCACGTAAATCGAGGTTTTTCGGTTTTACATGAATTTTTCATACTTATAACTTGGATATAATGTGATGAAATGGTTTTGAAATTGGAAATATGAACTCGGGCTTGAGGCCCAATTATGTTGGAAATTTCGGACTTGGAGTCCATTTGAGAATCGGGCTGGGGGCCCAGTTGGTTAATGAAATCGGGCCAGGGGCCCAGTTGATATGAAATCGGGCTGAGACCCATTTGAGTTATGTTATCGGGCCAAGGGCCCTGTTGATTTCCGAATTCGGGCCGTGGGCCCAGTGGGTTTATAAGTCGGGCTGCGGGCCCAATTGGTTTACAAATCGGGCCGTGGGCCCAGTGGTTCATAAAATCGGGCATGAGGCCCAGTTGGATTATAAATGTGATTTCGGGTCAGGGACCCTATGTTTAATAATTGTGATTTTGGGTCAGGGACCCTAAATGGAATTACATGGTTTTATGGAAATTTCGGGCAGGGCCCATTGTAATGATGTGATAAAAGGATTTAATAAAACTGTTTTCCATATACCATCTGGATACAAGGATATATGATGGTCTCCTCCAGATGTCTGGGACACTGGGGAAGTCACGGTGCATTGCCTGCGAGGGGTCATTATACGGAGCAGCCGGACCGTATGATGACTCAGGAGCAGGATTGCTATGATTGACGTCAGGGACGTCAGACATCAGGGATGTCAGATATATGGACCCGGAGAGACCCCGGGCAGCACGCGTAGCTTATGAAACCATGAGATGTGACGTCAGGGACGTCAAGCGTCTGGGACGCTAAGCATCTGGGATGCTGGTGATGGTAATGGTAAAAGATGGATTAATGGATCTATGAAATGGCTTTTCGGTTGGATATGTGTTATGTGGTAAAAATGGATTATTGGTTATGAAATGGTATGTTGGGTCAGGGACCCTAAATGGTTTTGGATTTATGGATTTATATTTATGGCTTTGGGCGGTGGCCCACATGGTTTTAATATGTATGGTTGTGGTATTCCACTGTTTTGGGCTGAGTTCCCACACTTGGTTTTTGGTTAACGGTTTTTGGGCTAAGGCCCTAATGGCTCGGTTGAGCAAACGTTTTGGTTACTGGTTTTCGTGGCATGCATACGTTTTTATTGGAGGGCATAAATGTCTTATAAATGTATTTGGTAAACTTATTGGTTTTTGTCCACTCACAGCTTTTGGTTTTAATGCCCTTCAGGTTGATTACGGATGCGATTGCAGCAGAGACTGGGACATTGCACACCTCCTCCATCGGTCCTTGCGCACTCTGGATGCCCCGTTGGGCAGTGGCTCTTGGTTATCCCTTGTCTGACACCTCTGGTTGGACGGGAGCAGGGCACATTCCACGGTAATCCCGGGGGGTTTGGGATGGGTCCTGTCAACTTGGTATCAGAGCACGGTTGCTCTTGTGTGCGCGCAGGTCGAGGGTGTGATGTCTCTTTGGGCTGCAATTCGTTATCAACCTGATAGATAGTTTTTGGGTTTGGATAGTGGATAGAATATGATTGGCCCGATACGCCGTACGTTAATGTGATTCGACCCAGGTGGGGTTGATTGTGATGAACTGGTATTGTGGGACCGTCGGTTCGATCATGTAATATTAAATTTTTGTGCTGCTAGGTGCAGCTAGGTTCGGGGAACCTCATGCGAGTAATGGTTTAAAAATGTGAACCCTTGTGGTGGTTTCTAGTGTGAGGGCTGTTGATTCATCGGAGTTGGCTGATGACCTTACTGGTGGAACCCACGTTGATGGGATGGTAGGATTGAATTTGACGTCTATACGATGTCTAGACCGCGGGGTCGGTCCGGTTGTGGATTTTATATTAC
The DNA here is from genome assembly GCA_032719365.1 of Prinsepia uniflora. Taxonomy (NCBI): domain Eukaryota; kingdom Viridiplantae; phylum Streptophyta; class Magnoliopsida; order Rosales; family Rosaceae; genus Prinsepia; species Prinsepia uniflora. The sequence continues at coordinate 39,189,205 of CM064873.1, forward strand.
GGAGAGCTGTTTGGTTCGGTTGAACCATAGGGTGTGATTGTGGAACCCTAGTATTAAAAAGGTAAACCTTAATAATGATTAGCGGGTGAGAACTTGTGCTGCGACGAGCGGCTGAGGTCATGGATGACCATGTGGATGGCTCTGGTGAGTCTAGTCAGAACTATGGGATTCGATTTACGGATACGGTTCTGAGATAAATTATGGAATCCCGTGTTGGATCGGGTATTGGTGTGATGTGTGGATGCGGATCTCGATAGCAATGACAGTTAGTCGGAAGTCATATGGAGATGACTGGCTATCGAGGGTAATTAGTGTGGTTATAATACTTGGGGATCAGGGGACGTTCAGGGAACGTTCATTTTCCTGATGTGGATTGTCAGAATAGTGGTACCCATAGTCGTGAGGTACGGGATCGTCGTTCGGTATGAACGGAGATCCAGGGTTGTCGTATTTGCACACGGTGTGCAAGTATGAATGTTTGTGGGTTGGTACTTTTGTGCCGATGCTAGTATGGATGCATGGGTGCTGATACTAGTGTTGTTGATAATGTGTTGGTACTGGTACTAGCGCTGGTGCTAGTGTCGGTGATGGTATTGACGATGAGCCACAAGTTGAGGGGTGACTCCGTCATGATGAACATATGTTCGGTCTTTGAGATTTGGTAGTGGTTGAGTGATGGACTGGATGGGATCCAGTTGAGATTGTGATGTGTTGAGATTAGTCCCGACAGGGGTAAAATGACAAGTGATGAGTGGATTAAAAGGGTATAATTGAGACTTGAGTAATCTTGGGATGACGTCCCCTACGTCATGATAATTGGTGGATTTGGGGGAGTTGTTGGCAACTCCAAAATTTGTGTGATTTTATGTTTTTAAATATCCCTAAAATGTACATGGAAATGAATAAAACTGGAAAAGACAAGGAAAACCATTAGTGGTATAGATGTGGAAATTTGTAATTGAGAACCTAGAAAATTGAGTGTTGAACCTGTAAAGGTGGGGATGTGCGAACGGAACAATAATGGATTGATTGTGGACACGTGGTTGTCCAAGTGAGTTGGGGATGTAGGGAGTCCAGTGATTGGACTTGACGTCTCGTTGGGAGTAGGTCTGCTTCCAACATGGTTGGAACCTTAGATTCGAGGAGCGTTATGTTTGGGGAACGAGAGTGGTGTTCGTTTTTTTTTGGTGATTGGTATTCCGAAGTCATTGGGGTTGACTTCTTGCTTTCTGCCCTGGCAGACATTGACTGTAGTTACCAGTACGTTGAGCGTGTATTGGTTGGTGAGCCTATGTGTTTTTTTAGGTCATTAGGAGGAGCTACGTATTCGAAATTAGGTAAACGAGATTTCTCATTTTCTGCTTGGTGGCAGACGACGTTGTGTCACATGGCGTGGTGAGTGCAGCGAGTTTTGTTTGCATCCACGTAGGATGAGTTTTGACGTCATCATTTTGGATCATCCTTGGTTTTTCCTAGATGGAATGACAAGGATCGATACGAACTTGGGTGTGTGAGTCGTAAACGGCGGGGTTGAACTTCTTTTCGAAGTGGAGCCCGTATGGTATCTTACTCGAGTGAGTAGGTTTCCGACTGGTCGGACTTTGTCAACCTTAGACGTGTGGAGGTTGGATTGGCTTCCCTATGAAGTCAATCAAGTGTATTGAGCAGGTAACCGGTAGGTTCGGTTTTGGTGTGTCTTGGTAAATGTGAACGAGATTTCGGGATTTGGAATCGAAATTCTGGATGGCGATTCAGGATTCGATTTTGGAACTTGAAAGTATATTTCCGGATTTGGGTACGGAATGATTATTCCAAATGCTAGCTTACGGAATAATGATTTCGGATTCGGATTTGGAAATGAATTAAAAATTTGATGTCTGGGCTTGGATCCGGGATTTCTTACGAAATTGCGAATTCGGATTTGGAATTAGAACTAGATGATGGGTGGAGTTTCGATTTGTCTCATGCTGGATTGGGCAAATGGTACTCCATCATTGGAACGTGTGTGGCTACGACCTAGGTGGTTGTAGTCTGGTCGACGGGATATACCCGAGGTGTGTCGGTGAACGTGTTGGTGGTCGGATTGGTTCCGATACCATGGGATTGGTTGTGGACCGGACATTACTATGCAATGGGTCATGGTAATTCCGATGTGTTTAATTACACACAGGTCGTGTGAAAATGTCGGTAAGGATATATTTAAGTCAAGTAAGTTGGTGGCTTGTGTGGCCACGAGTGAGTCTAGTGTCAGTTTTCGACTGACAACAACTGTGTGGTGACAGATTGTCAGGATGTGTCAACATAGATTGTTGAGTGGGGTCAGCTGACTCCTAGTGGGAGTGGGAAAGGAACCTGTTGATGTTTCCTAGCTTATACACTACTATTGTAGTAATGGTAATGCACAAGTAAGGGTGTCGAACCACAGAGACTGATTAGGCTTCACAATTACCTCTAAATAACCGTATAATGACTCAATTAACTAGTGGAATTAAAAGAACTGAAAATAAAACAGAATTGAGTTTTGATTTGTGATATGTAAGGACGTTAAACTGAAATTAAAACTTTAAGTAAATGAAGATAGATAGAAAAGATTGAGAAAAGTATGGAGATGGAAGCTAGGGTCTTGACTTCACCTATGTAACCTTGATTCTATGAATACAGTGACTAAAGTACCTGATCTTCCAAACCTGCTCTAAGGATCGTTTTCACTTAAGTAAGATAGGCCATGGAATGTGGAACACTATCTAGTCCTTCTAATTGCAACCTAAGTATGGCATGTACTTTAGATTACTCCTAGAAAGCCTTTAAGAATGAGAAAAGAAATAAATATGACCAAACAGATTCAGTGGCATGACATGTACTCACTAACCCTATTCTTTCATTCATAAATCAATTAAACTTAGGCATGGCATGTGCTCTAAATCTAACTAGGCATATGGAACCCTAATGGTGATCAAACACTAGAATCACATATGAATCAATAATTAAAATGAATGAAACAAAGAAGAGTTTGCAGAAATCAGAATACTTCAATCATAACATAGACTGAGTTTACATGGTTACATCAAGAACCCTAGATGAGAAATTAGCTACACATGTATCTAATCAACATAAAAGCATTAATTAAAGACATGGATGCAGCAAACTCTAAGTAGAAGACAGTCTTCTTCTCCAGAACTGAAAAGGGCTTCTTCTTCACACACAAAGATGATGGATGACGAATTTGATGAAGAAATTTTGGAGCTTTTATGATGAGAGATTGAGGTACATGGGAAAGAGATGCAAAAGGATGGAAGAGGGGAAATGGTTGTGGAATTCTTGAGGTTTTCTCACTGGAAGAGAAGGGGAATGAAAAAGAAGAGCAGATCTGATTTCTTTGTTGTGTGTAGAGGCTCCCCTATTTTGAGAGTGAAGAGGGCTTAAATAGGCAAGAAAGCATGAGGGCAAATAAGGAAAGACATGTAATCTGCTACTATTCACGTGAATAGTGTCAGGTGTGCATAGTGATTCCTGAATAGTGTCTGGCCTGCATTGTGATTCCTGAATAGTGTCTGGCCTGCATAGTGATTCCTGAATAGTGACAGCTTTTTGTTTTCCACATTATTTTTCCTTGCTCCATAAGTAAGCTCTTTCAACTCCGAATTTCCTCCTTTTACACCGAAAACATTCTAATTCGACATAATGTCCAATCCTGCACAACTCTCACAAAAATTATCATTTTCTCCTATGTGATGAAAGATATTAGTAGTACATCAAAGATAATAATGCATGGAAAAATGCATAAAATATGACCTAACAAAGACCCCCAAACCTATCATTTGCTAGTCCTCAAGCAAAACAAATTACATAAGCACAATTAAATTAATGACTCGATCCTCCTATGATAGACCATTTAAACCCCTAGGTGTGCCTAGTAGGAGGAGTTTTGTCTCCTGAGGGTTTAACAGATGTGACACCCACAAACACCATCAAGACTATTGAAAAAAAAGGGTTAAAACATTATGGAAACAAAGTAAGGTGAACCAATGAAACCTTAGTCATACCTTCACCTTCTTGAATTCACCATGCCAGCAACTAATTAGTGTGCAAGTGAACACTTTTACTCTAAGTTTCAAGGCTTCATAGGTATCATTTTCAAACCTGAAGATAGAATTCGTCTCAACTCTAAGTCTCACAGATTCACTCAATCACTCGAACCTAAGGTTTAATCTCTCCATCAAACATATGTGAGTGAAGTTATGTAATATGAAAGCAAGTATTCTCACATATGAAGTATAAGAAAAAATGGCACAATTTCAGGATAGATCTCATGAGAGAATCGAAAACTAAGAATTAGATAGAGCACATACCTCCCAGCATTCATGTCATTGCCCAAGTGATCAACATAGGTCTTAATCTAAATAGGTTGTAATGACGCTTGGTTGAGGGAAAAATGAAAAAAGGATAGGAACAACAAGTAACTTAGAATCATACCACGGGCTCTTGAAAAATTCCTTTGCACAGCTTGATGTTATTCCCAGCATCTGCTCACTTTAAGTTGAATGGAAAGAACTTTTCTCAGATCATACTTGAACTTTTTCTTTTGCTTTTTTTTTTCTCATCTTTTTTTTTCCTTGAAGTTTTAATTCATTTAAGTTCTCTTTTCTTTTGATATGAACTTCTTTTGATCTGAGCTACTTTTGATTTTTCATAAACTTTTGATTTAACAGTGGCCATACTTTTCCTTGCATCGAATTTCCACTTTCAGCAACCTTGGCAGATTCCAAGCTATAGGGTATGGTCACAATTAAGCTAGGTACCTCAAAGAGAGATACAAAAGGGAAGGAGTGATGTAGGTTATGAAAGAAATGGCTACATGTGTTTGGCTACAAAATGGCTAATGGAGCTCACAAAGGTCAGGTTTAGAGAAGGCTTTTAGAAGGTTATGCACACAAAGCCTAGCATCACTTCAAAAGGGCTACTCCACAAATGAAGGGCATGTGATATCTGAAATTATGATAAATTCTTAGTAATCAACCAAAAATGATAATGAGATCAGATTAGAGTGAATTAGAAAGAAAGAATTGGAGCAGAAACAAATTAAACCCTCTCAAGAAAGCAAGTAGGCTCAAAACATCACAAGGGTAGTCTCCACTATTCTTCTTCATTTGTTTGATCAGGTACCTTATTCACCATGATTCTAAGAGCAAAAGAGGTCAGAAAGAACACCTAATCAGAAGACTAATCAAGGATTCCTTCTAACTGACGATTGTATGCCTTAGTTTGCATAAAGATTCCATTACAATGTTTCAACAATGCTCTAACAGACTGACTCTTTAGCACCCAAAAATTTGCAATTCCTTACCCCCAAACCTAAACTAAACATTGTCCTCAATGTATAAAATAGAAAAAATGCATGCAATGCAAAGGGAGTATCAAAGCAGAGAAAGAAAAGAAGTAATTAAGTTAAAAGGCTTAAAAGATAGAACCTGGTTGGGTTGCCTCCCAACAAGCGCTGTATTTAATGTCTAGGCAAGACGTGGTTGCAAATGGGCTTAATGGAATGGAAGAGTATCCACCATATGTGCAATGGGAACACCCATATCAGACATCAAGTACGGCTTTAATCTGTGGCCATTAACTTTGAAACTGTTACCATTGCTGAGATTCTTTATTTCAACTGCTCCATGAGGATACACTTTGATCACTTTGAAAGGTCCAACCCATCTAGACTTAAGTTTACCTGGAAAGAGACGTAAACGAGAGTCATATAATAAAACATTTTGATCAGGGAAGAATACCTTTCTCGTAAGAGCTTTATCATGGTAAAGCTTGGTCCTTTCTTTGTAAATCTTTGCACTTTCATAAGCCTCATTCCTTAGCTCCTCAAGCTCATTGAGTTGCAGCTTTCTTGACATTCCAGCTTTTGTAAAGTCCATGTTAAGCTTCTTGATTGCCCACAAAGCATGGTGCTCCAACTCCATTGGCAAATGGCAAGCTTTCCCAAAAACAATTCTGTAAGGGCTCATCCCAATAGGAGTCTTATAAGCTGTTCTATAGGCCCAAAGTGCATCATGTAACTTTGTGGACCAGTCTTTCCTTGTCGAATTCACAGTCTTCATTAGAATATTCTTGATCTCCCTATTGCTTATCTCCACTTGGCCAGAAGTTTGGGGATGATATGGTGTGCTCACTCTATGTGTGATTCCATACTTCTTCATCAAGGCTTCAAATGGCTTGTTGCAGAAGTGAGTTCCACCATCACTGATGATAGCTCTTGGCATTCCGAACCTTGAAAAAATGATGTCCTTGAGGAAGTTAATCACCACTCTATGATCATTGGTCTTTGAAGCAATTGCTTCCACCCATTTAGACACGTAGTCTACTGCCACCAAGATGTAATTGTAGCCAAAAGAGGGTGGGAATGGTCCCATGAAATCGATGCCCCAAACGTCAAAGATCTCCACAACCAAAATGTTATGCAAAGGCATCTGATTTCTGCTGCTGATGTTGCCCATTCTTTGGCACCTATCACACTTAGCACAAAATTTAAAAGCATCTTTAAACAAAGTAGGCCAAAAGAAACCAGATTGAAGAACCTTGGCTGCTGTCTTCTTGGCACCAAAATGACCCCCACATGCGAACTGATGACTGAAATTGAGTATGCTTTCTTGCTCAACCTCAGGAACACATCTTCTAATAATCTGATCTGGTCCATATTTGAAAAGGTAGGGCTCATCCCACATGTAGTGCTTCACTTGCGAAAAGAACCTTTTCTTCTCCTGAAAGGTTAGATCATCTCTAATAATACCACAAGCAAGAAAATTAACAAAATCAGCATACCATGGTTCATCATCTTGGATGGCAAGAAGTTGTTCATCGGGGAATGATTCATTCAAGGGCAACTGTGCATTTCTGTCAATTGCTTCACTTTTCAAATGTGATAAGTGGTCAGCAACTACATTCTCTTTGCGGCTCTTGTCTCTTATTTCCAAATCAAACTCTTGTAATAAGAGGATCCATCTAATGAGTCTTGGCTTGGCATCCTTTTTGGTCATTAGGTATCGTAGAGCTGAATGGTCTGAGTAGACAATGACTTTTGATCCTACAAGATAAGATCTGAACTTCTCCAGAGCAAAGACAACAGCAAGTAACTCTTTTTCTGTTGTGGAATAGTTTAGCTGAGCATCATTCAATGTCCTGCTTGCATAATAAATAACTTGAGAGAGTTTTCCAATTCTTTGGCCTAGTACTGCACCAATAGCAAAATCAGATGCATCACACATCAATTCAAAGGGTAAAGACCAATCTGGAGCCATGATAATTGGAGCAGAAGTTATTTTCTTCTTAAGCATTTCAAAGGCCTGCAAACATTCGTCATTAAAGTCAAAAGAAGTGTCCTTAGCTAACAAGTTACATAACGGACGAGTTATTTTTGAAAAATCCTTAATAAAACGTCTATAAAAACCTGCATGACCTAGGAAGCTTTGAATTCCCTTAACAGATGTTGGGGGAGGTAGTTTAGAGATCAAGTCAATTTTTGCTTTATCTACCTCTATTCCCTTGCTTGAAATTACATGACCTAGCACTATACCCTTCTTAACCATAAAATGGCATTTCTCCCAATTTAAAATCAGATTGGTGTCTTGGCAACGTTTTAGAACTAATGCAAGATGATCAAGACATATATCAAATGAGGAACCAAACACAGAAAAATCATCCATAAAAACCTCGATGAACCTCTCAACCATGTCAGAGAAAATGGCCATCATGCATCTTTGAAATGTAGCTGGTGCGTTACACAAACCGAATGGCATTCTCCGATAAGCAAACGTGCCAAATGGGCAGGTAAAGGTCGTCTTCGCTTGGTCCTCAGGTGCAATTGGGATTTGGTTATAACCTGAATAACCATCAAGAAAACAGTAGTGTGAGTAACCAGCTAATCTTTCAAGCATTTGATCAATAAAAGGAAGGGGAAAATGATCTTTTCTAGTCATAGCATTTAACTTCCTGTAATCAATGAACACCCTCCATCCAGTCATGACTCTTGTTGGGAAAAGTTCATCCTGATCATTTTTTACGACAGTCATGCCACTCTTCTTTGGTACAACTTGAGTAGGACTAACCCACTTGCTGTCAGAAATAGGATAGATGATCCCAGTGTCAAGTAGCTTAAGTACTTCAGCTCTAACCACTTCTTTCATGTTGGGATTGAGCTTCGTTGAGGTTCACAGCTGGGTTGGCTATCCTCCTCCAAAAGTATCCTATGCATGCACATAGAGGGACTGATTCCTTTGATATCTGCTATAGACCATCCAATGGTGGATTTGAACTCTCTCAAAACTCTTACTAGCTTTTCTTCCTGCAAAGAGGTCAGATCAGAAGCTATGATAACTGGAAGTGAATTTTGGTCACCCAGAAAGATATACTTAAGATGAGAGGGAAGTAATTTAAGCTCAAGCTTTGGTGGTTTGATGATTGAGGGTATGAGATGATCAATGGATGGCTCGAGTGGCTCAAGGGGGACTAAATAGTTGTGAGGATATGACTTCAAAGCCTCCAAAGCAGAAACTTCCTCTTCCAACTCCCATTCATCTTCGAAGTCATCCAGAAAATTGGTCAAGACAATCTCTAGTGGGTCTTTAGGGGGGCCTTGAGAAAATTTGGTGAACACAAAAGAATCCAATATATCAACAGAGAAACAATCTAAAGAAGAATACGGATGAGTTAAAGATTCAAACACTCTAAATTGGACAGTTTCTCCAAGAACTGTCATTGTGAGCACTCCATCATGCACATTTATGATTGTCCTTGCTGTGGCCATGAATGGCCTCCCAAGAAGAATAGGTAACTCATGATCTTTGATTGGTGATTCTTCCATGTCAAGCACTACAAAATCAGCAGGTATGATCAATTTATCAACTTGAACTAGAATGTCTTCAACTATACCTCTTGGATACTTTACTGAACGATCAGCAAGTTGTAAAGAAACTGTGGTCGGTTTCAACTCTCCCAAACCTAGATGCAAGTAAACCGTGTATGGCATAAGATTGATACTTGCACCCAAGTCTAGCATACCCTTCTCAATCTTCTTGTCCCCAATGGTAATAGGTATGGAGAAGCTGCCAGGATCTTTAAGTTTGGGTGGAAGCTTTCTTTGAAGCACGGCAGAGACATTCTCGGAGACTAAAACCTTCTCATGTGGTTCATATTTCCTCTTGTACTTGTTCAATTCTTTAAAGAACTTGCCATAGGCTGGAACATCATCAATTAAATCAAGTAAAGGCAGATTAACATTAACTTTACTGAGAATGTCATAAAGTTCCTTGAAGGCCTTATCCTTGTTGCATTGAGCAAGTCTTCTTGGAAAAGGAATGGGTGGCACGTAGGGCTCGGGAGCCTTGTGTAAAACAGGTTTATCTTTGTTAGTCCCAAGAGGTACATCAGTAGCTTTCTTGGGTGCTTGTTCCGCCTCTCCTTCCTCCCCACCTGCATTCACAATTTCAGAAGTATTAGGAAGATCGTAGTTAATACCATTATCAATAACCTTACCACTTCTAAGTGTTGTTATGGCTTTTGCTTGCTCCTGATTCTTTTGAAGCAACTGAGTTTGACTTGGAAGCTTCCCAAGTTCTCTCTGGTTAAGAGCAGTAGCAAGTTGTCCAACTTGGGTCTCAAGCTTTTGAATGGTGGCAGCTTGGTTTTGGAACAAAGTGGAAGTGGTTTGCATGAACTTCTGTAATGTCTCCTCCACAGGATTGCTTGGGAGAACTTGGTAGTTGTTAGGCTGCTTCTGAGCATGGCTTTGATTCTGATTTCCACCCCAAGAAAAGTTAGGGTGGTTCCTCCATCTGGGGTTGTAAGTGTTTGAGTATGGATCATTCCTTTGCCTTGAATTATAGCAATTCATCATATTGGCTTGCTCTTGATCGTAATCAGCATATGTAGCACTTTGAGAGGCATGAGATGAGCCTAACTTTGAAAGCACAGCGTCAAGTTTCCTTTCCAAGTTGTCAACCTTGAAAGAAACGTCATTAGTTGAATGAACTTCATATGCACCACTTCTCTTCCCTCTTGATTGATGCATATTAGAACCCAGCATCTCGAAGAGTTCTTGAGACTCCTCTGGACTCTTTTTCTTTAGAGCACCACCAGCTGCATTATCACACATTGATTGACATGTAGGGGTTAATCCGTCAAAGAAAATTTGCATTTGAAGGTAAAGAGGTAACCCATGGTGTGGACACTGCAGCAATAGTCCTCTAAATCTTTCCCAGCATTCACTAAATGTTTCAGTATCATCTTGTCTGAAATTGAAAATTTGAGCTCTTAAGGTTGCTGTCTTTTGGGGGGAAAAGAACTTGTCCATAAACTTCTTTACAACCTCATCCCATGTCTCCAAGGACTTAGGCTTCAAAGTCATGAGCCAAGCCTTGGCCCGTTCCTTCAATGTGTAGGGAAAAATCCTACACCTCAAATCGTTCTCCGAAAGTCCCTGCAAGGGCAATGAATTAACAACTATGTAAAACTCTTTAATATGAGCCAATGGATCTTCATTAGGCAAACCAAAGAATGAAGGAAACATAGAAAAATATGAAGATTTAAGTTCATAGTTCCTTGCTGCCTGTGACAGTACTACGCATGAAGGCGAATCAGGGATTATTGGTTGAGCATAGAACTCCAAAGCATGGGTTGCAGCCTCAGCCATCTTTTCTTCAATTTCTTCTTCAAACTCTTCTGACTCTCCTGAAAGAATTGAGACAGAAGACTTATCCTTGATGATTTCTTGAAATGCTCTTTTAGCTACAATTTTTGTAGTAAGATTTCCTCTTGTTTCCCTGGATTTCCTTATCGCTGTTGCAACGGAGTCTAGCAAAGGCGTACTGGACATTCAAAACCTGACACACAAAGATTTGAATAACTCAAGCTATAAACAAACTAAAACAGAAAACAGATTATAGGGCTAAGTTGGTAACCAATTGCAAAGGACTTAAATCAGTCCCCGGCAACGGCGCCAAAATTGTTGATGTTTCCTAGCTTATACACTACTATTGTAGTAATGGTAATGCACAAGTAAGGGTGTCGAACCACAGAGACAGATTAGGCTTCACAATTACCTCTAAATAACCCTATAATGACTCAATTAACTAGTGGAATTAAAAGAACTGAAAATAAAACAGAATTGAGTTTTGATTTGTGATATGTAAGGACGTTAAACTGAAATTAAAACTTTAAGTAAATGAAGATAGATAGAAAAGATTGAGAAAAGTATGGAGATGGAAGCTAGGGTCTTGACTTCACCTATGTAACCTTGATTCTATGAATACAGTGACTAAAGTACCTGATCTTCCAAACCTGCTCTAAGGATCGTTTTCACTTAAGTAAGATAGGCCATGGCATGTGGAACACTATCTAGTCCTTCTAATTGCAACCTAAGTATGGCATGTACTTTAGATTACTCCTAGAAAGCCTTTAAGAATGAGAAAAGAAATAAATATGACCAAACAGATTCAGTGGCATGGCATGTACTCACTAACCCTATTCTTTCATTCATAAATCAATTAAACTTAGGCATGGCATGTGCTCTAAATCTAACTAGGCATATGGAACCCTAATGGTGATCAAGCACTAGAATCACATATGAATCAATAATTAAAATGAATGAAACAAAGAAGAGTTTGCAGAAATCAGAATACTTCAATCATAACATAGACTGAGTTTACATGGTTACATCAAGAACCCTAGATGAGAAATTAGCTACACATGTATCTAATCAACATAAAAGCATTAATTAAAGACATGGATGCAGCAAACTCTAAGTAGAAGGCAGTCTTCTTCTCCAGAACTGAAAAGGGCTTCTTCTTCACACACAAAGATGATGGATGACGAATTTGATGAAGAAATTTTGGAGCTTTTATGATGAGAGATTGAGGTACATGGGAAAGAGATGCAAAAGGATGGAAGAGGGGAAATGGTTGTGGAATTCTTGAGGTTTTCTCACTGGAAGAGAAGGGGAATGAAAAAGAAGAGCAGATCTGATTTCTTTGTTGTGTGTAGAGGCTCCCCTATTTTGAGAGTGAAGAGGGCTTAAATAGGCAAGAAAGCATGAGGGCAAATAAGGAAAGACATGTAATCTGCTACTATTCACGTGAATAGTGTCAGGTGTGCATAGTGATTCCTGAATAGTGTCTGGCCTGCATTGTGATTCCTGAATAGTGTCTGGCATGCATTGTGATTCCTGAATAGTGTCTGGCCTGCATAGTGATTCCTGAATAGTGACAGCTTTTTGTTTTCCACATTATTTTTCCTTGCTCCATAAGTAAGCTCTTTCAACTCCGAATTTCCTCCTTTTACACCGAAAACATTCTAATTCGACATAATGTCCAATCATGCACAACTCTCACAAAAATTATCATTTTCTCCTATGTGATGAAAGATATTAGTAGTACATCAAAGATAATAATGCATGGAAAAATGCATAAAATATGACCTAACAGAACCGTCGAGTTGTGCGTCAACGAAAGCGGTAGATTGAACAAGTTGTGTCAAATTCGAAACAAGTAGTTTCAGTCATTCGACGGGGTCGAATGTAGTCGTTGCTTTATGAGTACTAGTGGTACATTTGGGTGCAGGCAAGTTTTGTCTAAGTAGTTGGTGTACGGGTGTACACGTGTTACGTGGTCGATTCCACTTTCCACGGGGTGTTTGTGGAATCAGGATAGTGGAGTTTCGAGAGCGAAACTTATTAAGGAGGGAAGAACGTTTGAGTTTAGAGCGGTTGGAATTTCGAGGACGAAATTTATTAAGGAGGGAAGATTGTAACGACCCGTCCCGAATTTCGGGATTAGTTTAGTGACTAATCTCGATTAGTGAGGTTGAACGGTGCTTAGTAGGGCGGAATCAGACAAATTGTGCAAAATGACCGTTTTACCCCTGGTCGTGGGCAAAATGTTGACTTTTTGGTCGGGCGGTCAAACGGACTTTGACCGATGACCGTGACGTAGTTCGGGACGTCACGAGTTCATAGACAGGTGGCACGTTCGATTCCGACATTCGTAGAGAAAGTTGTGAGGTTCGGAAGTTGAGGGGTATTTTGGTAATTTGGCTTTTTAGGGGTCAAATGTTGACTTTTTGACCGGGAGGTCCGATGGACGAGGGCCAAGGACCGTTACGTAGGTATCGTCGATACGAATCCAACGACAGGCGGCATGCCGAAATCGGAGATGCGACGAAAAAGTTATGGTCACGGAAGTAAACTCGATTAACCGAGACTCAGAATAAAATAATAATATAATGATAAAATCTGATTATCCTAATCCCAAACCAATCTGGACCCTTGATGTATGACACATGTCATCATCCCCTTCATTCCCTAAATCAGGGATCTTTGCTGGCCATTTGGGTTAATTAATTATTTCCTCTCCTTAAATCCTCACCATCCATCTCTAACCACAGAATGAATCTGGGCCGTTGATTCATTTTCCTTCTCTTTATCTGAGCAGACTACACATTCCTCTCATTTTCATTCTCCCTCAAAACCTTGAGCACGGTTTCCTTCCAAGAACAAACACTCTACCACCTCACAGCCCAGCCTCACACACCAGACACCTCCAGACAGACCCCAGCCACCTCCAGACGACGGCCACCACCTCACGGCCACCCTGCACGGCCGGAAAACCCACAGACCCGAGAGGAACCCGAACAGCCCAAATCGATCCAACCATCCAAACCTTCATACTTGGACTCGAACCAACGTAGGGTTAGGATCAGTGTGACCTTAGGACGACTCAGACCACGACTGGGCAGCCCACGGCGGCGACACGGCGGCGGTAAGTCCAGAAACCCGTGAAGACCTGATTTACTTCCCTGCTTTGAAACGTCCGTTTTTGACGTTATGAATGTTTGGTTGTTTTTGAGACATGTCCTAGGAACCTAGACGACCATTTTGGACCATGAACCACGGCCGGAATCTCGACAAGTCGCCGGAGATGATGACCTGAGTTCTCAGTCGATTTTCCTGTCAGATTTCAGGTAGTTTAATCAACCTAAAAATGAGTTTGGATGTCACAGAACCGTAGAAGAGGTTATGACGAGTCCATAGGATCAAACCGTATAAAAAATGGTGGTCTGAAACTCGATCTGTGATCGGGTCAAGCCGTGGGTCGACGGCGACCCGATTACAGACCCGGTTTCAGAACTCGGTTACCGTAGCATGACGTCATCAAGGTTGACCTGAGTGTTGACCTGGCGCGTGGGGGCGCGTGAAGGGTATTTTGGGGAAACTTCCAACATGACTTTTAATATATTCGATGTGACGGACATTTTGGAATTGGTTTCGTGTCGATCGGACACCGTCTCGATATTGTTCGGGATGTCCGAAGGTTTTAAATCAAGTTTAAAAATAAGTAAAAATTCGGGAAAATTACGGGACTTTGATAGGATGTTAATGATGAGGTTAGTGACCCTCTAATGTGATTTGGACAGGATTGGGTGTCCCGGTGATAGTGGTGAGGCCCGGGAGGGCTAGTGGCACGCGTATCGAGGCATACCGTTAAAACGGTCTGTGAGTGGACTTTGGTTCTATAAATTCTATGCATGCTTAAATGTTTTATATGGATTATGGTTGTGATTGTATGATGTTGATTTGGTTGTTGGTAAATTGTACAGTTTCACGTATTTCGAGGCGATTTACGTGCTTGCACGTAAATCGAGGTTTTTCGGTTTTACATGAATTTTTCATACTTATAACTTGGATATAATGTGATGAAATGGTTTTGAAATTGGAAATATGAACTCGGGCTTGAGGCCCAATTATGTTGGAAATTTCGGACTTGGAGTCCATTTGAGAATCGGGCCGGGGGCCCAGTTTGTTAATGAAATCGGGCCAGGGGCCCAGTTGATATGAAATCGGGCTGAGACCCATTTGAGTTATGTTATCGGGCCAGGGGCCCTGTTGATTTACGAATTCGGGCCGTGGGCCCAGTGGGTTTATAAGTCGGGCTGCGGGCCCAATTGGTTTACAAATCGGGCCGTGGGCCCAGTGGTTCATAAAATCGGGCATGAGGCCCAGTTGGATTATAAATGTGATTTCGGGTCAGGGACCCTATGTTTAATAATTGTGATTTTGGGTCAGGGACCCTAAATGGAATTACATGGTTTTATGGAAATTTCGGGCAGGGCCCATTGTAATGATGTGATAAAAGGATTTAATAAAACTGTTTTCCATATACCATCTGGATACAAGGATATATGATGGTCTCCTCCAGATGTCTGGGACACTGGGGAAGTCACGGTGCATTGCCTGCGAGGGTTCATTATACGGAGTAGCCGGACCGTATGATGACTCAGGAGCAGGATTGCTATGATTGATGTCAGGGACGTCAGACATCAGGGATGTCAGATATATGGACCCGGAGAGACCCAGGGCAGCACGCGTAGCTTATGAAACCGTGAGATGTGACGTCAGGGACGTCAAGCGTCTGGGACGCTAAGCATCTGGGATGCTGGTGATGGTAATGGTAAAATATGGATTAATGGATCTATGAAATGGCTTTTCGGTTGGATATGTGTTATGTGGTAAAAATGGATTATTGGTTATGAAATGGTATGTCGGGTCAGGGACCCTAAATGGTTTTGGATTTATGGATTTATATTTATGGCTTTGGGCGGTGGCCCACATGGTTTTAATATGTATGGTTGTGGTATTCCACTGTTTTGGGCTGAGTTCCCACACTTGGTTTTTGGTTAACGGTTTTTGGGCTAAGGCTCTAATGGCTCGGTTGAGCAAGCGTTTTGGTTACTGGTTTTCGTGGCATGCATACGTTTTTATTGGAGGGCATAAATGTCTTATAAATGTATTTGGTAAACTTATTGGTTTTTGTCCACTCACAGCTTTTGGTTTTAATGCTCTTCAGGTTGATTACGGATGCGATTGCAGCAGAGACTGGGACATTGCACACCTCCTCCATCGGTCCTTGCGCACTCTGGATGCCCCGTTGGGCAGTGGCTCTTGGTTATCCCTTGTCTGACACCTCTGGTTGGACGGGAGCTGGGCACATTCCACGGTAATCCCGGGGGGTTTGGGATGGGTCCTGTCATAAATATTCTTAGTTTCTTAAATATATTCTTTTCTATTTCTCGTCTTCTTTCCATGTACATATTCTCACCTACCTCTCTTGAAGGAACCCTCTATATGGAATTCACTTAATCTAAGGTCCATGAACTAGACTTAGGGGACGCCTTTGTCAAGGAGATAGCTCATGAACTTGACCATTGGATTCAAGATGGATTGACGCCTTACCTAGAGGCAATTGGTGAGCACGATGTGGAGTTCGAAAGAGTGCATAGGCCTCGCATCGAATGAGTTGATTGAAGCACTTCGTTTAGGCTAAAGACCTTAAATTCAAGCGTTTGTTATGAGGCAAGTCAATGGAGGAGTCTACACCAGATTTGCATTCTCTTCCCTTATCTTTTAATTTTGTTTGCTTTTATTTTCTCAGTTATTTTCGTTAAACTCTATCTCATACTTGATTCTATGTCTTTACTTTGATGCAATGAGGATAATGTCAGATTTAAATGTGGGGGAGAGGTTTACAATTTTGTGGTGTTATATAAAAAAAATCATTTAAAATTGTTTTAAAAAAAATTTGCTTTAAAAAAATGTTTTCCAATTTTTTCTTCTCTTTTCCAAATTCATTTTCAAACAACAAAAGAAAAAAGAAAAAACAACAATTATTTTCGTTGTTTTCAAAAACTGTTTTTCAAATGTCTTTCAAAACTTTTGTTTTAAAAATTTGTTTACAAAACTTGCTTTTACGTTTTTTTTAAAATTGTTTTCCCAAAAAAAATTCATTTTAAAAAAAGAATTGTTTTTTAATTACTTCCGTGCAAAAATAAATTACCAAAAAAATTTGAAAAAAAAAATATTCATGTGTTTTAAATTTTTGGTTTGAAGAGTCTTAAAATGCCCTTAACTAGTCAATGATGAATTGGAATAAAACAAGAATATTATGGCATTTGCATATCATTTTGTTGGAATTCTTGTGCTAATTGAGATATTTTGAATGTTATGACTTGTAGTAGATATGGTTTATAAAGCTTGGTACATAATTCGCATGTTAGAATTATGTTTTGAATCACATAAAGCCTTATGAGCTTTTGAGCTATATGTTCTTTCTTTCTTGAGTGTACATCGTTTATAGTTTATACATGCCTCATATGATTACTTGCAATAGCTTTAATGAACTAGAGATTGCTAGAACTTATTCATGTTAATTTGCAAAGTTTATAGTCAATACATACTTTGATTGTGGATATGATTGAAGGTATCTAGGTTTTCCACCACTTTGCCAAATAGCCATGTGTCCTTTTTGTATGCACGAGTTGCGACACCCTCAGTTAGCCATTTTGAGCCAACATTTAGTCTTTTCTTTCTTTACCATGCATATCTAAACTCTTAGCCTAGTATAGGTATCTCTACCCTTATTCTAAAGACTTGGTTGAAGATTTCAAAGCTTGCATCCTTGAGGATGACATGAAGATATTCTATTCAAGGCGATGACGTGTGTATGGGAACGACTTGTCCAACTTACTTGATGTATTGTGTGATTGCCGAAATGAAGAAAAAAACATTAAAAAAAAGATTGAAGGAAAAAAGAAAAAAAAAAGAAAAAAAATGAATATGAGTACAAAAAAAAATTTATTGAAAAATAAAAGAAAAAATATTTAGCTCTCCGGCAATGTGTTTTGAATGTAAGTATTTGGATTGATTACAAAATGATATTTGGCTCCCACATGATCTTGGTGACGTTTTGGAAGAAGATGTCTCGTAATTGATCAAGTTTTGGTGCAATGACTAAGTCTTTGGAACGTTATTTACCACCACATATCCAAAAATTCGAATGCCTTAGCCTTAGCCCCATTACAACCCATGATTAAAAACCTTTATGATCCATGAGATAAGTAGCCTTTGATCTGTTGAGTAAGTTGTGTGAATAAGCATATGGTTTGGGTTCATTTATGCAAGTAATTCATTATATTCATGAGGTATTGTTTCCGTGCTTTTATTGTTGATATATGTGACTTACTCTCTCACATATCTCTGAGTAAACCCTATTTCATGAGTGAAACAGATTATGAGTGCATCTATTGTGAAGTGATCTTAATTTGTTCGAAGCATGCACAAAGTTAATTTCCCCATTATTTTCTCCAAGTCTTACTTGTTCATAGCATGATTATATACTATTATCTCTTGAATTCCCTATGCATATTTGTTGAATATCATAATGGCATGTACTTATAAAGAGTTCTGAGACATATGGTTAAGGGCTTTGACAAGGTTTAAAAAGGCGCTAGGCGCTCCTAGGGCGGTCGATAGGGGCCTAGCGCCTAGGCAGTTTTTTTTAAAGACAAAATTTAACAAATTAATAATATAATGAATACTATCAAAACAAAAATTAATTATCTAGATAAATAAATTGAGTTGGGAATTATAAATGTTGAAAATATAAGCTTTTTATTAATTTCATTATACAACATTCTATATTTGTTAATTTATTATCTTTGTTTTACTTAATACTTATATTATTAACTGAATATTTAATAAATAAAATAACTTATAACTAAATATATATATAAGAACATATATAACTAAATATACATAAGAACTTATATAACTATATATATATATATATATAAAGATGTACACGCAAATCCATCTAGGCGCTTAGCCATTATGCGGGGCGGTTTATCACCTTTGAGTGCCTAGGCGCCGCCTAGGCGGATTAGGCAGCCGCTGTTTTGAACAGTGAGCTTTAGAGTTGTTTTACTAAATAAAAAAAGTGTTTTGAGTTTTTGTTTTTTACTTTTGTTTTGTTTTGCTAAGGGCCTAGCAATGTTTAAGTGTGGGGGAATCAATCCGGGTTTCGTTGTCCTAAAAAAAAAAATAGGGTTTAATTGTTTTAAATTTAGTGGTTAAAAAAAACTAATTTTGTTGTCATTTATTAGTATGTTTTAGTTTTGCTAAGGACTCAATTCGAGTTTCGTTGTTCTAAAAAGAAAATAGGGCTTAATTGTTTTAAATTTAATGATTTAAAAAAAAACTAATTTTGTTGTCATTTCTTATTTGTTTTAGTTTTGCTAGCAACTAGCAAAGTCTAAGTGTGTGGGAATTAATCAATCCGGGTTTCGTTGTTCTAAAAAGAAAATAGGGTTTAATTGTTTTAAATTTAGTGGTTTAAAAAAAAACTAATTTTGTTGTCATTTCTTAGTTTGTTTTAGTTTTTCTAGCAACTAGCAAAGTCTAAGTGTGTGAGAATTAATCAATCCGGGTTTTGTTGTTCTAAAAAGAAAATAGGGCTTAATTCTTTTAAATTTAGTGGTTTAAAAAAAAACTAATTTTGTTGTCATTTCTTAGTTAGTTTTAGTTTTGCTAGCAACTAGCAAAGTCTAAGTGTGTGGGAATTAATCAATCCGGGTTTCGTTGTTCTAAAAAGAAAATAGGGCTTAATTGTTTTAAATTTAGTGGTTGAAAAAAAAAACTAATTTTGTTGTCATTTCTTAGTTTGTTTTAGTTTTGCTAGCAACTAGCAAAGTCTAAGTGTGTGGGAATTAATCAATCCGGGTTTCGTTGTTCTAAAAAGAAAATAGGGCTTAATTGTTTTAAATTTAGTGGTTTAAATAAAAATTAATTTTGTTGTCATTTTTAAGTTTGTTTTCGACAGGACCCATCCCAATCCCCCCCGGGATTAACACGGGATGACCCTGCTCTCGTCTGACACGAAGTGTCAAACAAGGGATATTTCCGACCTTTGCCCTCCCGGACTATCAGAGTACGCCAGGATCCGGAGGAGGCATGTGATATCTCGGTCTCTGTTACAGTCCACATCCGAATATCAACCTGAAGGGCAGTAAAAACATTAAAAGCTGTGAGTGGACAAAACAAGAGTTTATCAAAACATTTCCATAAAGACATTTGTACCCTTGACTAAAAAGCATGCATGCATTCGAAAACCATTTAACCAAATGGAACCATCTGTGGGAACTAAGCCCAAAACCATAATCAAATCAAATATACGGGCCACTGCCCAAATCTATAACCATACTAACACCAAATACACGAGCCACCGCTCAAATCTTGTGTAACCACACATCACATATCATAATCCGTATATCATATATACATATAAGTCACACAACCAATCCTGTCACGGTATCCAAAGCTACGCGCGTGCTACCCGGGTCTCAATCCGAGTCTTCTCAAAGTCAAGGTCAATGTCCGCAGACCACTGATCCTACTCGAGGTTATAGTAACCATAGCCTTCCTAAGAGTAAGGAACCCAACTGGGGAGTGACTCCACTCAGTCGGTGCTCCGTGACTACTCCGGGGTCCACCCAGGACAACGACCCTCACCGGAGGAGATAATAGAAGTAAAGGAAGGTATATGCACATATATATACATAATACAAATATCCATGCCCGGTTCCCCTGAACCGTCATGATCCATAATATCCAGTTCATATACATATAGACCATATCCTCCATGTCCGGTTCCCATAAACCGTCATGTACCATAGTAACATAACCAGGGTTCATGCCGGTCCCTATAACCCGTCATGAACCACGATACCACAACAAGGGTTCATGCCGGTTCCCATAAACCATCATGAACCGGGAAATCCATTTAAGGTTCCCTGACTTGAAATCCAAACCATAAAGTAACCTGGGTCTCGTGCCCGAACATAGGATATCAGCTGGGCATCGTGCCCGATATCTGAGGTCATATGCCCGAGACAAAACCAAATGGGTCTCATATGTAAGACCCGTGTCCTGGAGGGAACGGTGAACAATCCCACATTCCTGCGAGGGGGGAATGGTCTGGGAAGGGAATGGTGGTGTTTCTTAAAGGTGTAGGCACACACCTATCTAGCATGAGGCCTTTTGGGAGCTCAGTGCCTTTGGGGGGGATTGGAACCCCAAATTTAAGCGAGTTGAGGCTGGTGCAATTCCAGATGGGTGACCCCTTGGGAAGTTTCACCGTGAGCTCCCGAAAACAAAACCGTGAGGGCAAGGGCAAGGAGGCCCAAAGCGGACAATATCGTGCTAGATGAATCGGGACCTGACAGAAGAGGATCGAGTCCTGACAATTTTGTATCAGAGCCAGACCCCAACCGGGAAGTGTGCCAGCGAGGACGTTGGGCCCTAAGGGGGGTGGCTTGTAAGACCCGTGTCCTGGAGGGAACAGTGAACAATCCCACATTCCTGCGAGGGGGGAATGGTCTGGGAAGGGAATGGTGGTGTGCCTTAAAGGTGTAGGCACACACCTATCTAGCATGAGGCCTTTTGGGAGCTCAGTGGCTTTGGGGGGGATTGGAACCCCAAAGTTAAGCGAGTTGAGGCTGGTGCAATTCCAGATGGGTGACCCCCTGGGAAGTTGCACCGTGAGCTCCCGAAAACAAAACCGTGAGGGCAAGGGAAAGGAGGCCCAAAGCGGACAATATCGTGCTAGATGAATCGGGACCTGACAGAGGAGGGTCGGGTCCTGACATCATACCCAAGTTTATCCTTTTGGAAATCCAAAACCATTTCATTAAAACCAATAAAGAAATACCGACCCGTATAGGCACCGTATAGGGCCGAAACCTCGAAATACGTGCCTATACGTAACCACATACAAATACATCCATGACATCATCAAACATGTAATAAAACATATAATAAATATTTATGCATGCACCAATTTAGAAAACCAAGGTCCACTCATAGACCGTCCGAGCTGCCGCCTCGATTTGCGTGCTATACGGCTCTCCCGAGCCAATCACCATCACCGGGACTCCCGAACCTGTCCAAATCGTAATAGAAGGTTACTAACTACTTAATTAACCTCCTACCAAAGCCCCGTAATTTTTCGATTTTTAACTATTTTTAATCCATACCCGAAACCTTCGGACATCCCGAAACCTATCGAAATGATGTTCGATTGACACGAGACTAGTCCCAAAATGTTCGTTACATCGAATAGAATATTTCTCGTGTTGAATACTTCCCCAAATTACTGTTCACGCGCCCTCACACGCCCCTAGAAGGGACAGTGCACTGTTCATCTTCTCCAGGAGTCGAACCGACCGGTTCACTGGTTGGCTGGTCCAGTTGGACCGGTGTGACCGGTTCACAGCTCCTCCCTTCTCATTTTGGTCCGATTCCCTTCCTAATAAATCCCTAAATTCCTATTTCTTTATTCCCTATCATTTCTACTCATTAAAACAATCTAAAAACACCTAAATTCCATGGTTTAATTTTGAACCAAACGGTTCAAAGTTTCCAAAACTCCCCCATGGCTTCACAGCCATCCAAAACCTACCAAAACCATCACTATACACCCTAAGCAACCTATTTAGTTCAACCCAATCATCCAAATCGACCCATAACATCAAAAACATAATTTTGGATCCAAAAATCAAAACCGAGCCATACCCCGGGTTAAGGTCTCCACCGTGCACGGTGGCTCCCTCCTGGCCGGCCACCATCATCCTCAGTCCCTCCCTCACTTCCCTGGTTCCTCAGATGGTCATGGGTGAAGGTTTGGATTGCATGGGTTAGGGTTGCACATAGGATGAGATCGGGTAATGGTTTGTGTGTTTTGAAATGAAGAAATGGAATGGTCGATGCATGTATGTGAAGGAATGTCCAGTGGATGGGTGACACTTGTCACTCATCCATTGGGCCTCCATAAAATATCTGGGCCCACTAGAGTCCAAAAGTTAGGTCATTTCGTAATTCGTGCAATAGTACTACGAAACTTCCTTGAACCGTAACTTCGTCGTCGAACGTCCGAATTCGACGTGCCGCCTGCCTATGGATTCGTATCATCCTGATCTACATAACGGTCCTCGGCTCTCGGCCATCGGACATCCCGGTCAAAAAGTCAACATTTGACCCTTTTTAACTAAAATTACCAAAATACCCCAAAACTTCCGAACGTCATAACTTCCTCCTCGAACGTCGGAATTGAACGTACCACCTGTCTATGAACTCGTGACGTCCTAAACTACGTCACGGTCATCGGTCAAAGTCCATTTGACCCCCAAATGAAAAGTCAACGTTTTTCCAACGCTTAGGGGCAAAACGGTCATTTCGCATCGTTCGTCCGATTTCGCCTAACTAATCACCGATTAACCTCAATAATTTTGATTGGTCACTAATATAATCCTGGAATTTGGGACAGGTCGTTACAATTTTAGTTTTGCTAGGGACTAACAAAGTTTAAGTGTGGGGGAATTTGATAAGCACTTAATTGATCATCTTTTTATATCCATTTCCTTTATATTTTACTTTGTTCTAACCTTAATTATATTCATTATATCTCATTTTATTCTTTTCATATATTAATTACTAAAATTAATTAATTAATAACTAATTACAAGATTGAATAATTAAATTAAAAATTACTAATTAATTGTTCAAATGCCTAGGATTGTTTAAGCCCGAATTAAATCCTTGCTAGCCCATATTTTCAGCCCAGTTGCTGCCCATCAAAATCCCAGCAGTGTGAGCCCATTTTGTGCAGCCATCTGAGCAAACACACTCTCATTCCTATCTCACTTCATGGCCCAAGAACAAACGGCCCGCTCGGAGCCCACTTCCACGCGTCTCGCCAGCATGCATGTGTCACCAGCCCACGCATGCCAGCATTTCGCCAAGCCCAGCCGCTCACCAGTTGGACCAAGTCGTCAGCGCGTTGCATAGGTCCACCGACTAAGATTTCAGCGCAAGCTCACTTTGTCAAGCAGCCCATCTATCTTGCACGCCCAAATCTAGCAGCAGTCCACTTCATCAATTCCTGCACGTGGCCCAGCGGCTCCTGGTTTCCTTTTCTGAAATTTCCAACAAGCAACCCAATTTCCAAATAATACAAGGAGAAGAATTTTCCCTTTTTAAATTAGGTTTTCTATTTCCTTTTTAATTATGATTTGTTCTACCTTTTTAATTAGGATTTAGATTACCTTTTTCATTAGGAATTGTAATACTTGTTTTATTAGGAATTGAGTTAGGGACTTGTCCTATGCCCATAAATAGTTAGCTTTGGACATTATTCAAGAATCGCTTATTCTTGTACCAAAATTCTACTTGACAAAACTTTCCAATTTATATAATCGATATTACTTTGCAAGATTAATTATATCATACTCCCTCTTTTACTCTTCATCCATGACATAGTTAGGCGTTCCCTATTATCTCACCAAAGAGAGTTCATTCACTTAGCATCCTTTGGGCGTTCCCTATTATCTCACCAAAGAGAGTTCATTCACTTAGCATCCTTTGGGCTTCCTGGGAGAAAATGTGTAACACGACATCTTACTTCGTAGTTATCTTTTAAGATGAATATCGCTTCTATGATTTGATTATTAATCTTATTGCGGTTTTCTGCTTTATATTGATTTCGTATAAATCTTCCATGTGTTCTAGTATTTTAGTTTTTGTTATGTGTTTATATTGGTGCTTAATGCTTAATCGATGAGTTGGGTGTTCCCTAGTTTATTATTGAAAGCGCGACATGAGTGTTGTAACACCCCGGAAATTCGAGGATCCCAATATTGTAATTTAATGTGTGATTTGACGCTTTTACCCTTGTTATGGGTATGGCCAATTGTTGACTTTTTGATTGATGAATTAAACGGACTTTGACATATGACCGTGACGTAGTTCGGGACGTCACGAGTTCATAGGCAGGTGGCACGTCTAATTCGGACGATTTGGGAAAAAGTTATGACTATCGGAAGTTCAGGGGTATTACCGTAATTTGGACTTTTGGGGGGGGGGGTGAAAATGTTGACTTTTCTCTTGGCAGCCAATTTTCAGTTGACTCAAGGACCGTTGGGTAGGCCTCGACGTCCTGAGTCCGTAGACAGGCGGCACGCCGAAATCGGACTTCGTACGAGGAAGTTATGGTCAGAAACGTGAATTCGGGAGGTTCGTGTCTCGGTTTTCGTGTCGATTATTATATTCAGGAAATCTGATTGGAGGACACCTGGTGAGTGACAAGTTGTCACTCACCCATTGGCCAGATTGGATCAGATCCACTATTGGATTAAATAGCAATTAAATCAGCTTTAAATTCCAGCCCTTGGATTGAAAACCCCTGATCTAATCTGAGCCATTGATCTAATCATGGAGATCAAATCTGGACCGTCCGTTTCCTTCCCTCCATTTCTTTATATTTCATACCCGCAGAGCACATTCTGCCCATTTCGATCAAACATCCCAGCAAATCATCCACTCTCTGTGTCTGCGTATTGGGGACTCACTGGCGAGGCTGAGGGGCGGCAGTGACCACGGCGGAGGACGGCGGCGAGGAAGGAATCGGGGAAACCCGTGGCGGTTTCAAACCCAGATTTTGGTAAAACCATTTCCCACGTTTAGTTTTGTTTCTGATGGATCCTAATCGACTCTAAGGACTGCCAGGAACCTACTGAGATTGAACTCGTGGCCGGAGGTGCTCAGGACGGTGACACAACTGCGACAGGAGGCCGGTTCTGTTCTTCGAGGTAGGCCCTCGATCCTATCTGTTTTTCTCAATTCTAATTCGATAGAACCCTTCCTAGGACCCAGACGAGTAGCTAGGAATCAAAAGGAATGAAAATGATTGAGAAATGAAGAAATGGTGACCGGGTCTTGATCGCGGGTCTGATCGACCCGAGTTGCAGGGATACGGGTCAACCCGTCTGAGGACAGAGGTGATGACGTGGCACATGTCAGATCTGACACGTGGCCTGACAGATCAGCGAGGTGGACCAA
This sequence comes from Prinsepia uniflora, assembly GCA_032719365.1. Lineage (NCBI taxonomy): Eukaryota > Viridiplantae > Streptophyta > Magnoliopsida > Rosales > Rosaceae > Prinsepia > Prinsepia uniflora. The sequence goes on from CM064873.1 coordinate 39,214,976, forward strand.
TCGGATGTTGACACGTGGCACCTGTCAGAGTCTGACACGTCAGACCTGACAGCTGTCAGATGACGTCAGCATGACGTCATGCTGACGTCAGTAGTGACGTCAGCGATGACGTCAGCATGACTGTTCCAGCGTTGACCGCCGCGTTGACCAGCGCGTGGGGGCACGTGTGAACAGTGTTTCTGGTGGGACCACCACCATTCTTTAGGTTTCGACGATCCGGATCCAACGACGGTGGTTTCGGGTCGATCGGAGATCATTAAGTTGGTCAAATTAAGGTTTATTGCCTTGGGAAGCGCGTTCGGGCGGCTTTCCCGGGCCGGTTTCGGCCTAGGCTTTCATGGTTGAATGTTAGGGGTTTGTATTGACCTTTACGAATACTTTGGACTTGACAGGGATTGTACATTTGTACCAGGACGAGGGTATACGTTCGGTTTCTAGCAGGATTGTACTGTGAGTGGGCCATTTTCTTAAACCCTTGCGTGCATAAATGTTTTCTGGTTTATTATACTTATTCACATGCTAAAAACAATAATGGTTTTGATAGTATGGAAAATATGGCTATGGCACGTTTCACGGTATTTGGGCTTGAGACCCGTCTGATGAAACTTAATGATTGGTTCGGATGTTAACTATGTATATATATATGCCTTGCATGTGGATATCAATAAAATGCATTTGTTACTGCACTGTATAGATCCTTCCATATTATACTGTCTCCTCCGGATGAGGTACCCCGGAGAGGTCACGGACGTCTAGAACGTCCAGCGTCTATGACGTTAAGCATCAGGGATGCTGTACCCGAACGGGGTTCGGGGATTGAACTCGGAATTGAGACCCGAGTGGCACGCGTAGCCTTGTGATTGTGACCTTATTGACGTCAGGGACGTCAGACATCAGGGATGTCGGGATTGGAGTGTATAGTGCAGCAACTAAAATTATACTTATGGTTTTATTATATGCCTTATGGTTCGTATTATATGGTTTATGATTTTGAATTATGATGCACGCATGTTTGAAAAACGGAGGGGTAAATTATATGTTTTAATTATCAAACGATTTCATAAACTTGTGTTTCGGTCCACTCACCCTTAATGTTTTGATAACCCCTCCAGGTCGGGAAACTGAGGTAGAGGAGGAACCTGAGGCTGAGGCGTAGATCTACATTCTGCGTACCTGATCCCCTGTTGGGCGGTGTACCCGCAGGTTTACTTTAGAGTCGTGCTCGCATCTTGTAATTTTGGTTTTCATCCCTTGTCTGACATTCGTTTAATTCGGATTTAATGTATGACTTTAATTTGGTTATTTATGCATTTGATGTTTTGAGGTTAAAATTGGTATGAATTATTGGGTGTCAGACGGGAGCAGGGCACGTCCCCCTGTGGTCCCTGTGGGATCGGGGCGGGTCCTGTCAGCTTGGTATCAGAGCACTAGGTTGTGGTCAGTACTAGGGTATTGGTCAGCATGCTAGACTAGCGATTAGTACTAGTTACTTTTCGACTTTTAAGAATATTGTTTTCTGATCTATGCCTCTTAACAGTTGGTTATGCCTCCTAGGAGAATTCCTCATACTCGAATTGACGAGGATCTAGAAAGAGAGATGGAATGCGCGAGCATTGAAAGGGCTCAACGTTTGGGAGCCACTCCTTTCTGCGGGGGATCAAACCCCGAGGATGCTCACGACTGGATCACCAAGTGGGAGAGGATCTTCTCGGTGATGCACTGCCCTCCTGGCGAACGAGTGACTCTGGCGGCCTTCTTGCTGGAAGGAGGAGCCTACCAGTGGTGGCACGGACTCGAAATGTTTGGGTGGTCTGTCCATACCACTACTTGGGATGCTTTCCGTTCCAGGTTTCTAGACCAGTACTACCCGCGATCCTTTCGCGCGGCGCGGGAGGCGGAATTCCTGCGGCTGGAGCAGGGTGACATGTCTGTTGCAGACTACGAGCAAACTTTCGGGAAACTTTCCCGGTTCACTGCTTCATTCGTAAGCACGGAGGAGGACAAATGCCAGCGGTTTGAGCTTGGACTCCGAGGGGAGATCCGGGCCAGTGTGACTGCTACCACTCATGCTTCTCTGAGAGATATGGTCGACGCAGCGGTGCGTGTCGAGGCCAGTCTGGCGGCACACCAATCGCGACAACCTTCGGGGGAGGGGCGACGTTAGGATCGCCCACATCATGGGTCATCGGGCCGTAAGAACAACAAGGGAGGGAGCTACAGGGGAGCACCCTCATCCTTCAAGGGTCGTGGCTGGTCGGGTCGACGTGGAGGCTCTCAGGGCAGAGGATCTGGATACAACTCTGGGCAACGCTCATCTTGGAGCGGTGCTTCTGGCGGGCATTCGGACAGGCCAAGGCCAGTAACTTGTTTCGCTTGCGGAGAGGAGGGCCACTATGCCTGTGATTGCCCGCAGTTGTCCAAGAACAACGACGCTGGGGGCTCGAGTGTGGTGCAGAGCACGGCTTCCCACACTAATGGAGGTCGCGGTCAGGGAGGTGACCGTGGTGCTGGGCGTGGCGCGCGTGGGCGCGGACGGAACGGAGGGCCGAGGGCCCAAGTGTTTGCAATGACCCAGCAGCAGGCGAGGACTGCTCCAGGCGTGGTCACAGGTACACTACATATCTTTAACCTTCTTGTACGTGTATTGATGGATGCGGGGGCTACACATTCTTTTATTTCGAAAAGTTGTGCTGGTATGCTTGATTGTGTGGTATCAGCCTTAGATTGCGAAATGGGTGTTGGCACCCCGATGGGTATCGTGTACCTTGTGAATCAAGTGATTCGAAGGTGCCCGGTAAGAATTGAGGATGTGGATTTACCAGCAGACTTAATTATTCTGGATATCCACGACTTTGATATAATCCTAGGGATGGATTGGCTGTCGGAGCACGGATCGCTCATCGACTGCTGTAGCAAGCAAGTGATTTTGCGGAGCCCGGGTTTGCCGGAAGTTATCTTTCAGGGGGAACGTGATGGTTCGCCTCCTGAAGTGATTTCGTCACTTACTGCTACCAAACTTCTACGGAAGGGATGCCAGGGTTACCTGGCGCATGTCGTGTCGGAACAGGTTGATACTCCGGGTATCGACGAGATACCGGTGGTGCGGGAGTTTCCGGACGTGTTCCCGGAAGACTTACCTGGATTGCCACCATCGCGGGAGATCGAGTTTACAATTGAACTACTCCCGGGTACCCGACCTATATCCCAGGCACCATACCGGATGACGCCGGCCGAGTTACGAGAACTCAAGACTCAATTGCAGGAGTTGGTGGATTTGGGATATGTCCGACCGAGTACTTCACCGTGGGGAGCACCGGTGTTGTTCATGAAGAAGAAGGAAGGAAGTCTCCGTTTATGTATTGACTATCGATAACTCAACAGGGTGACGCTGAGGAACCAGTATCCTCTACCCAGGATCGATGACCTTTTTGACCAGTTGCGGGGAGCTCAGTGCTTCTCGAAAATTGATTTGCGGTCTGGGTATCACCAACTGAGGATTTCGGAGGAGGATATTCCGAAAACTGCCTTTCGAACCCGTTACGGGCACTACGAGTTCCTTGTTATGCCATTTGGTTTGACGAATGCTCCAGCAGCATTCATGGATCTGATGAACCGGGTCTTCCGACCCTACCTGGATAAGTTCGTGATTGTGTTCATCGATGATATTTTGGTATACTCGAGGAGTGCCCGTGCACATGAAGAACATCTACGGTTGGTCTTGGAGAGGCTGAGACAAGAACAATTGTACGCCAAGCTGAGCAAGTGTCAGTTTTGGCTGAGCAGTATTGGTTTTCTGGGACACGTGATATCGACGGATGGGATTTGCGTGGATCCCCAGAAAACAGAGGCGGTGACCAACTGGGCTAAACCGACAACAGTGACCGAGGTGCGGAGTTTCGTCGGGTTAGCAGGTTACTACCGGAGATTCGTGGAAGGCTTCTCCAAAATTGCTGCACCATTGACTCGTTTGACTCGGAAGGGAGTAAAGTTTATCTGGGACGAGCAGTGTGATCGGAGCTTTCAAGAGTTGAAAGATCGATTGACCACTGCACCTGTCCTTGCATTGCCGGATGACAGTGGAGAGTTTGTGGTCTTCAGTGATGCATCGCTGCAAGGTCTGGGCTGCGTGTTGATGCAAACTGGCAAGGTTATCGCCTATGCATCCCGGCAGCTGAAGACTCATGAGTTGAACTACCCTACCCATGATTTGGAGTTGGCGGCGGTGGTTCATGCTCTCAAGATCTGGAGACATTATCTGTTCGGCGCAACGTGTCGGATATACACCGACCACCAGAGTCTTAAATTTTTTTTCACTCAGAAGGAGCTTAACATGAGACAATGGAGATGGTTGGAGCTGCTGAAGGACTATGACTGTACGATCGAGTACCATCCGGGTAAGGCCAATGTGGTGGCGGATGCACTCAGCAGGAAATCAGCGGGAACTGTTGCACACCTGGGGATGGTGTATCTTTCCTTACTGGTGGAACTCCGGAAGGCGGGAGTTATCTTGGGTATGGATAAGCATGGAGCTTTGTTAGCCAGCTTCCATGTACGACCAGTACTGATTGATCGGATCATCGAGGCACAACTTCATGATCCGATACTCTGTATTTACAGAATTGAGGTCGATGCGGAGGGGAGACAGGATTTTACCATCCGGGACGATGGAGCACTTGTGAAATTGGGCCGTTTGTGAGTACCTGCAGTGGCAGAGTTACGGGCCGAGATTCTTGAGGAGGCCCATAGTTCGGCCTATGCTATGCATCCGGGAGGTACAAAGATGTACCGTACCCTCCGGAACCATTATTGGTGGCCAGGAATGAAGAAGGATATTGCTGAGTTCGTGAGCAAATGCTTAACCTGTCAGCAGGTTAAGGCGGAACGGCAGAGACCGTATGGGGCTATGCAGCCACTTCCGATTCCTGAGTGGAAGTGGGATCACAACACCATGGACTTCGTCTTTAAGTTACCGAGGACTCAGAGTGGAGTGGACGGAGTATGGGTGATCGTGGATCGGTTAACCAAATCAGCCCATTTTCTGCCAGTTCAGGAAACCTATAAACCTAACCGACTGGCTCAGTTGTTTGTGAAGGAAATCATACGACTTCATGGTACGCCGGAATCGATCGTGTCCGATCGTGATCCGCGTTTCACTTCCAGGTTCTGGCGAAGTTTGCAAGCTACTTTGGGAACAACCTTACGTTTCAGTACTGCTTTCCATCCACAGACCGATGGACAGTCTGAGAGAACCATTCAAACCCTGGAGGACATGATGAGGTCATGTGTACTGCAGTTTCAAGACTCTTGGGATACTCATTTGCCTTTGATGGAATTCGCTTACAACAACAGCTATCAGGCAAGCATCGGGATGGCACCTTATGAGACACTGTATGGCCGACAGTGCAGGACACCTATCTGCTGGACGGAGATAGGAGAGCGAGCGGCTTTAGGGCCGGAGATGATGGACTTAACCATGGAAACTGTTCGCGTGATCAAGGAGAGATTGAAGGTGGCACAGGATCGCCAGAAAAGTTATGCCGATCGACGGATTCGAGACTTGGAGTTTGAAGTGGGAGATTTTGTCTTCCTGAAGTTGTCTCCGTGGAAAGGGATTATCCGTTTTGGCCGACGGGGAAAACTGAGTTCGCGTTTTATCGGACCATATGAGATCGTGGAGAGAATTGGCAGAGTTGCATACAGATTGGCGCTACCTCCAGAACTATCTAGAGTTCACGATGTTTTCCACGTATCGATGTTACGGATGTACGTACGTGATGCTTCTCATGTACTTAGGGAACAACCTGTCGAACTGCGGGAGGATTTGAGCTTTGAAGAACAACCAGTACAGATCTTGGATCGGAAGGACAAGGTACTACGTCGGAAGACGATCCCTCAAGTGAAGATTCTCTGGAGAAACCAGAATGTGGAAGAAGCCACATGGGAGCCCGAGGCTCAGATGCGAGAACAATTTCCTCATTTGTTTCTTTGAAATTTCGGGACGAAATTTCTTAAGGGGGGAAGGTTGTAACACCCCGGAAATTCGAGGATCCCAATATTGTAATTTAATGTGTGATTTGACGCTTTTACCCTTGTTATGGGTATGGCCAATTGTTGACTTTTTGATTGATGAATTAAACGGACTTTGACATATGACCGTGACGTAGTTCGAGACGTCATGAGTTCATAGGCAGGTGGCACGTCCAATTCGGACGATCTGGGAAAAAGTTATGACTATCGGAAGTTCAGGGGTATTACCGTAATTTGGACTTTTGGGGGTGAAAATGTTGACTTTTCTCTTGGCAGCCAATTTTCAGTTGACTCAAGGACCGTTGGGTAGGCCTCGACGTCCTGAGTCCGTAGACAGGCGGCACGCCGAAATCGGACTTCGTACGAGGAAGTTATGGTCAGAAACGTGAATTCGGGAGGTTCGTGTCTCGGTTTTCGTGTCGATTATTATATTCAGGAAATCTGATTGGAGGACACCTGGTGAGTGACAAGTGTCACTCACCCATTGGCCAGATTGGATCAGATCCACTATTGGATTAAATAGCAATTAAATCAGCTTTAAATTCCAGCCCTTGGATTGAAAACCCCTGATCTAATCTGAGCCATTGATCTAATCATGGAGATCAAATCTGGACCGTCCGTTTCCTTCCCTCCATTTCTTTATATTTCATACCCGCAGAGCACATTCTGCCCATTTCGATCAAACATCCCAGCAAATCATCCACTCTCTGTGTCTGCGTATTGGGGACTCACTGGCGAGGATGAGCGGCGGCAGTGACCACGGCGGAGGACGGCGGCGAGGAAGGAATCGAGGAAACCCGTGGCGGTTTCAAACCCAGATTTTGGTAAAACCATTTCCAACGTTTAGCTTTGTTTCTGATGGATCCTAATCGACTCTAGGGACTGCCAGGAACCTACTGAGATTGAACTCGTGGCCGGAGGTGCTCAGGACGGTGACACAACTACGACGGGAGGCCGGTTCTGTTCTTCGAGGTAGGCCCTCGATCCTATCTGTTTTTCTCAATTCTAATTCCATAGAACCCTTCCTAGGACCCAGACGAGTAGCTAGGAATCAAAAGGAATGAAAATGATTGAGAAATGAAGAAATGGTGACCGGGTCTTGATCGCGGGTCTGATCGACCCGAGTTGCAGGGATACGGGTCAACCCGTCTGAGGACAGAGGTGATGACGTGGCACATGTCAGATCTGACACGTGGCCTGACAGATCAGTGAGGTGGACCAATCGGATGTTGACACGTGGCACCTGTCAGAGTCTGACACGTCAGATCTGACAGCTGTCAGATGACGTCAGCATGACGTCATGCTGACGTCAGCGATGACGTCAGCATGACTGTTCCAGCGTTGACCGGCGCGTGGGGGCGCGTGTGAACAGTGTTTCTGGTGGGACCACCACCATTCTTTAGGTTTCGACGATCCGGATCCAACGGCGGTGGTTTCGGGTCGATCGGAGATCATTAAGTTGGTCAAATTAAGGTTTATTGCCTTGGGAAGCGCATTCGGGCGGCTTTCCCGGGCCGGTTTCGGCCTAGGCTTTCATGGTTGAATGTTAGGGGTTTGTATTGACCTTTACGAATACTTTGGACTTGACAGGGATTGTACATTTGTACCAGGACGAGGGTATACGTTCGGTTTCTAGCAGGATTGTACTGTGAGTGGGCCATTTTCTTAAACCCTTGCGTGCATAAATGTTTTCTGGTTTATTATACTTATTCACATGCTAAAAACAATAATGGTTTTGATAGTATGGAAAATATGGCTATGGCACGTTTCACGGTATTTGGGCTTGAGACTCGTCTGATGAAACTTAATGATTGGTTCGGATGTTAACTATGTATATATATATGCCTTGCATGTGGATATCAATAAAATGCATTTGTTACTGCACTGTATAGATCCTTCCATATTATACTGTCTCCTCCGGATGAGGTACCCCGGAGAGGTCACGGACGTCTAGAACGTCCAGCGTCTATGACGCTAAGCATCGGGGATCCTGTACCCGAACGGGGTTCGGGGATTAAACTCGGAATTGAGACCCGAGTGGCACGCGTAGCCTTGTGATTGTGACCTTATTGACGTCAGGGACGTCAGACATCAGGGATGTCGGGATTGGAGTGTATAGTGCAGCAACTAAAATTATACTTATGGTTTTATTATATGCCTTATGGTTCGTATTATATGGTTTATGATTTTGAATTATGATGCACGCATGTTTGGAAAACGGAGGGGTAAATTATATGTTTTAATTATCAAACGATTTCATAAACTTGAGTTTCGGTCCACTCACCCTTAATGTTTTGATAACCCCTCCAGGTCGGGAAACTGAGGTAGAGGAGGAACCTGAGGCTGAGGCGTAGATCTACATTCTGCGTACCTGATCCCCTGTTGGGCGGTGTACCCGCAGGTTTACTTTAGAGTCGTCCTCGCATCTTGTAATTTTGGTTTTCATCCCTTGTCTGACATTCGTTTAATTCGGATTTAATGTATGACTTTAATTTGGTTATTTATGCATTTGATATTTTGAGGTTAAAATTGGTATGAATTATTGGGTGTCAGACGGGAGCAGGGCACGTCCCCCTGTGGTCCCTGTGGGATCGGGGCGGGTCCTGTCAAGTGTCTCCCTACACATACTTACGAATATGCAATTATGACACGACCCATCCCAATTGTAACACCCCGAAAATTCGAGGATTTTAATATTGTAATTTAATGTATGAATTGACGTTTTTACCCTTGTGAATGGTATGACCAAATTGTTGACTTTTTGATTAGTGGGTCAAATGGACTTTGACCAGTGACCGTGACGTAGTTCGGGACGTCACGAGTTCATAGACAGGTGGCACGTCCAATTCGGACGATCGGGGAAAAAGTTATGACTATCGGAAGTTCAGGGGCATTACCGTAATTTGGACTTCAGGTGCGAAAATATTGACTTTTCGTTTGACAACTAGTTTTCACGCGACTCAAGGACCGTTAGGTAGGTCTCGACGTCCTGAGTCCGTAGACAGGCGGCACGCCGAAATCGGACTTCGTACGAGGAAGTTATGGTCAGAAACGTGAAATCGGGAGGTTCGTGTCTCGGTTTTCGTGTCGAATATTTTATTCTGAAATTCTGATTGGAGGACACCTGGTGAGTGACAAGTGTCACTCACCCATTGGGTAGATTGGATCAGATCCACTATGAGATTAAATACCATTTAAACCAACTTTTAATTCCAGCCATTGATCTGAAACCCCCAGATTTCATCCCAGCCATTGATCTCATCCTTGAGATCAAATCTGGACCATCCGTTCCATTTGATCAGATTCCCTCCATTTCTATATATTTCCTACCCGACACCACATTCTGCCCATTTCCAACCATCACACCTGCATTAGCACCTGGTTCCTGCGTTGTGAGTGGCTGGACTCACTGGTGAGGCGGCAGACGGCAGTGATCACGGCGGTGGATGGCGGTGAGGGAGAAAAACCCAAACCCGAAACGGTTTGGAAAACTCAGATTTTGAAATTTAAATTCCAACGCGTATTTTTGTTTTCAATTGATCCTAATCAGTTCTATGGACTGTTAGGAACCTAGAGGGCTTGTTTTCGTGGTCTGAGGTGGCCTGAACGGAGGATAAACGGCGACGGGAAGAACCGGGTCTGTTCATCGAGGTAAGCCTTCAATCCTGTCTGTGTTTGTTGATTTTAATTAGCTAGAACTGTTTCTGGGATTGAGGCGAGTATGTAGGAACAAACCAGAATGAAAATGGTTGAGAAATGATGAAATGGTGACTGGGTCATGATCGCGGGTCTGATCGACCCGAGTTGCAGAGATACGGGTCAACCGTCTGAGGACAGAGGTGATGACGTGGCACCCTGTCAGACCTGTCAGGTGACGTGGACCACTCGTGAGCTGACACGTGTCATGTTAGTGACGTGGCCTAATCAGGGACTGCCACGTGTCATTAACATGTCAGTGACGTGGACCAGTGCCGTGCTGACACGTGGCACATGTCAGATCTGACACGTGGCCTGACAGATCAGTGAGGTGGACCAATCGGGTGTTGACACGTGGCACCTGTCAAAGTCTGACATGTCAGACCTGACAGCTGTCAGATGACGTCAGCAAGGACTGTTCCTGCGTTGACCGACGCGTTGATCGGCGCGTGGGGGCATGTGTGAACAGTGTTTTTGGTGGGACCACCACCATTCTTTAGGTTTCGACGATCCGGATCCAATGGCGGTGGTTTCGGGTCGATCGGAGATTATTAAGTTGGTCAAAATGAGGTTTATTGCCTTGGGAAGCGCGTTCGGGCGGCTTTTCCCGGCCGGTTTCAGCCTAGGATTTCATGGTTGAATGTTAGGGGTTTAAATTGACCTTTACGAATACTTTGGACTTGACAGGGATTGTACATTTGTACCAGGACGAGGGTATACGTTCAGTTCCTAGCAGGATTGTACTGTGAGTGGGCCCGATTTCATTAAACCCTTGCATGCTTAAATGTTTTCTGATTTACTTATATGTTCACATGCTGGAATCAATAAATGGTTTTGATGATATTGAAATTTCGGTTATGGCACGGTTCACGGTATTTGGGCATGAGACCCGTTTGATGAAACGTAACGATCGGTTCGGATTTTACCTATGTATACATATATGTTTTGCATGTGGATATCAATAAAATGTATTTGGTACTGCACTGTATAGATCCTTCCATATGATACTGTCTCCTCCGGATGAGGTACCCTGGAGTGGTCACGGACGTCTAGAACGTCCAGCGTCTATGACGCTAAGCATTGGGGATGCTGTAACCGAACAGGGTTCGGGGATTGAACTCGGAAATTGAGACCCGAGTGGCACGCGTAGCCTTGTGATTGTGACCTTATTGGACGTCAGGGACGTCAGACATCGGGGATGTCGGGATTGGAGTGTATAGTGCATTGGCTAAAATTATGTTTATGGTTTTATTATATGCCTTATGGTTTATATTATATGATTGATGGTTTTAAATTCGGTTGCATGCATGTTTGGAAAACGGAGGGGTAAATTATATGTTTTACTTATCAAATGATTTTATAAACTTGAGTTTCGGTCCACTCACCCTTAATGTTTTGGTAACCCCTCCAGGTCGTGCTAACGAGGTAGAGGAGGAACCTGAGGCTGAGGCATAGATCCACTTCTGCGTACCTGAACCCCTGTTGGGCGGTGTACCCGCAGGTTTATGTTAGAGTCGTGCTCGCAACTTGTAGTTTGGATTGCATCCCTTGTCTGACATCTGTTTATTTCGGATTTGATGTAAAACTTTAATTTGGTTTTTATGCATTTGAACGTTTAAGGTTAAAACTGGAACATTATTTTGGGTGTCAGACGGGAGCAGGGCACGTCCCCATGTGGTCCCAGAAAGGATCGGGGCCGGTCCTGTCACCAATCCCCCCGGGATTAACGCAGGATGTGCTATGCTCCCGTATGACACCCCGTGCTAGACTAGGGATACACCCAAACCCTTTCGGGGCAACTAGAGTGTGTTAGGATCTGTGACAGCATGTGATGTCTCCGTCTCTGCTACCTCCCGTATCTGTGATCAACCTAAAGGGTATTAAAAACAAGAAAAGTTGCGAGTGGACAAAAATAAATAATTTGTAAAACCATTACCGAAAAGACATTTATACCCTTCACTAAAAAGCATGCATGCATAGAAAACCAGTTAGAACAACCATTTTGTTTAAATTCAATCATAAGGCTTCCAAAGCCGTAATCTGTGAAAAATGTTTCTCAAATCAAACTGCAAGGAAAACATTTCTCAATCATTTCCATTTCCACAGTAGGGTCTCAGCCCGAAACTAAACCACGTGGGTCTCTGCCCAAAACCAAGAAAATACAATAAACCAATCCTTAGCATCCCAGATGTCTAACATCCCAGATGTCTAATCAATATTGTCTTAGTTTAAAAGCTACGCGTGCTACTCGAGGTCTCAAGTCCGAGGGTCCCCCTGGGTCCACCAGTGTCTGGGACGGTATCATAATGGTATGCCTCCCCCGGATCACTGCCCTGCGTATATCGATCCATAAAAATCCTGATCCTGAGCCTCTCCGTAGAGTGGCCCCTCTTAGGCAATGCTCCGTGACTACTCTAGCATACTATGGGATTTCTGGAGGAGATAACCACTTGTAAGGATGGTATAATGAAAAATCGAAATCAAACCAGTGGAAAACCATCGTAAAATTGTTTATAAATAGTTCAACAGGGTCTCAGCCCAAGATATAATTTCCATATCCATATCCAAATCCGAAAACCAATCTCATAAGGTCTCAGCCCAATTCATTGCGGACTCGGATCTGGAAAGGAGATGGATATGAGTTGTGGGTTTGGATTCGGGATCCTGATGAGATTGCGGATTCGGATTCGGAATGGCGATGGATATGAGTTGTGGGTTTGTCCACTCACATACCGTCCTTGCTGCGCCGTAAGCTACTCGGGGCTATACTGAACTCTCCATGTCGTCCGGACCTGTCCAAAACATACTTAAAGGTCACTACCAGCCTAGACAAGTGCTAATAAAATTGGGGTTTGGTGTAACGACCCGAACCGTGATTATTAATATTTTAATGTGAAATGACTATTTGCCCTTGAAGGGGGGAAACTTTGACTTTTGACCCGGGAAGTAATTTGGACTTTGACCCATGACTATGACGTAGATCGAGACGTCACGAATTCGTAGACAGGTGGCACGCTGAAATCAGAGTTCGTATGAAAAAGTTATGGTCACGGAAGCGTTTTAGCGGAATTTACGAAACGAGAACAAAACGATTAAATATTAATTTATTATTGGAATCTGTGCAAACCCTAATTTTAAATTGAGCCATCGGATGAGTGACAAGTGTCATTCATCCAAGCAATCACTATTCCAATAAAGTAGACCTATAAGTCTATTGGTCCATTTTTAATATTAAATTTGCTTTCATTTAATCCCAGCCATTGATCTCTCTGCCCAAACACATCCAGGCCATCCATTTCATCTGCTTTTCTCCTTCTCATGCACGATCTCATCTCTCTCATAAACACACACATACACATTTTCCCTTCACCGTGAATAAACCCCTTCGATTCTCTCTTCCCAAACAACCAGACCGACCACGTCCTCACCACCAGACGACCTTCACACGCACCACCATCATCCTCTCCTGCTCTACCGTGCACCACCCGCCTCCATCTTCCTTCCTCCCTGCCTGAAAACCCAGAGAACACCCAGACACGAAACAGAGGAAACCGGATCTAGGAAGCCCACACCACCTCCCATCATCCTCTCGACTTGAACTGAGCTCCAGATAGGACCGTGAGGAACCCAGGAAGACGACGAGATGGTCGACGGAGGCTACGACGGCGACACGTGTAACGACCTGTCCCGAAAGCTAGGATTAAGGAAGTGATTAGTGACGAATTAGTGAGGCTAATCAGTGGTTAGTTGGTTACTGTGGGACTTTGGGCGTAAAATGACGATTTTGCCCCTGGTTGGTCAAAATGTTGACTCTGAGTTCGGGCGGTCAATTGGACATTGACCGATGACCGTGACGTAGTTCAGGACGTCACGAGTCCGTAGACAGGTGGCACGCCCGATTCTGACATCCGAGGAGGAAGTTATGATGTTCGGAAGGTTGGGGGCATTATCGTAATTGGGTAAACAAAGGGGGAAAGTTGACTTTTCGTACGATAGGGTTTTTACATGTAGATCGAGGACCGTTAGGTAGGTCTCGATGTCCTGAGTACAACGACAGGCGACACGCTGTCATCGGACGTCGGACGGTAAAGTTATGGGTCTCGGAAGTTGAAGGGCAAAATGGTAATTTTAATTCACATGGGCATTTTGGTCTTTTTGGTGCATTGGGATTTGTGCAAATAAGATGAGGACAAGTGTACAGGTGCAATTGGATATTTTTGAGAGGGACCATGGGATTGTGGACACGTGGTGGTGGTCTAGTGGCTTCTACACAATTGCACGGTGTGTTTTAATTTGGCCGTGTGTGATTGTGTAGTCGTGCACGAGGGAGAAAAACAGAGACTCAGTGTTGGGAGGAAATCGATCGAAGGCTGGGTGTGTGATGCTTTGCGAACTGGGGAGTGTGATTAGAGGGAGGCTGAGAGTGCAGGGACTGGGTTGAGAGGATTGAGAATTGAGTGGTTGTTTGTGAGGAGGGTGTGAGTTCTCACGGGAAAACAGAGAGGGAGTTTGGTGGTGGTGCTGCCGTGCTTGAGAAATTGTGGTGGCTGGTGGTGTTCAAAGGACGGAGGAGGACTTGGGGAATCGAGTAGGCACGGTGGAGCTCACGGTGGCTGCCTGAGCACATGTAATTTCTAGATTTCCTTTGATTGCTCTGTTTTTCCAGTTTGATTCAAACGGTAAGTCGTGGAGTTTGAGTACGAGTCGAGGTTTTTGGTGAGTCCTAGTGAGTTCAGTAGGTTCCTAGGGAGCTGTATAGGTCGACACCGTGACAGGGGATTGCACGGTGGGCCGGGAGCAAGAACAGGGGATTTCGACGGTTGCTGTGTCGAGCTTGGGAGGTGAGGTTTGGGTGATTTTCGAGGTGTCCTAAGGTTTCTAATAGTTCTAGGAAGGTTAGAAGGACCTTAGGGTGTAACCTGGAGCTTCGTGGTGGTCGTGGGTGGCCGGAGACAGAAACTCAGATTTTCTGAGTTTTCTTCGAAGCTTGGACGAGGAGATTGAGGCTGTGTTTTCACGAATTGATTTGTGTAATAAATTAAATAGGCTAGGATGAAACTAACAGAATGAAAAGGGATGAAATTGGTGGAGGAATGGGGAAGAACCGCCCTCGCCGGTTCAGACCGGTCGAACAGCTGAGGAAGACGATGGACAGTGGTTAATGTGCAGGCGCGTGAGGCCCACGCGCAGCCACTTTGGGCGGCGCGTGCGGGCGTGTGCGGTGGTTTCCGGGGAAGTGGTCAACTAGGTTTTTGGTCTAATCGTTGTAATGAATCTATTGGGATAGGTTTCGGGACTATCAGACGTTGTTTCGGGTTAGTTCTGCGGGATCGAAGGTCTAGGGTCCCGATTAAAGTATGCTTAGAAGTTTGGGAAAGTTATGGGATTTGAGTAGGACTTTTGTGAAGTAGTTAGTAACCTCGTTATGGGCTTTGGACAGGTTCGGGAAAGCCATGGACAGCTGAATGGCCGGGGACGGCGTAAGTGCGCGCGTATCGAGACGACGTCGGAATGGTCTGTGAGTGGACTTTGTTTTATAACTCTTGATGCATGCATATATGTTTTTATATGTTCTCAATACTTGATTCTATGATTTGATTTATGATTGTGATGGTTTACGGTTTGTGCACGCTTTTCGAGGAAATTACGGTATTTCACGTTTTACGAGATTTGACGGATATTGTGATTTGAACCTGGTTTTAATGGTTTGATTTCGGGATTTGAAATACGATTTGATTTCAAAGAAAGTAAAAGGATTTTGGAAAATGTTTTTGCGCTTGAAGCCCAGTTCAGAAAAGTGATTTTAAGAAACGTGATTTCGGGTTTTGGAATTGGAATTCGGGATTACGATTCGGAATTCGATTCGGGACTTGAAAGTGGATTCCAAGTTTGGGTTCAGAATGGTTATTCCGGATGCCGGCTTACGGAATGATGGTTGCGGACTCGGATCTGGAAAGGAGATGGATATGAGTTGTGGGTTTGGATTCGGGATCCTGATGAGATTGCGGATTCGGATTCGGAATGGCGATGGATATGAGTTGTGGGTTTGTCCACTCACATACCGTCCTTGCTGCGCCGTAAGCTACTCGGGGCTATACTGAACTCTCCATGTCGTCCGGACCTGTCCAAAACATACTTAAAGGTCACTACCAGCCTAGACAAGTGCTAATAAAATTGGGGTTTGGTGTAACGACCCGAACCGTGATTATTAATATTTTAATGTGAAATGACTATTTTGCCCTTGAAGGGGGGAAACTTTGACTTTTGACCCAGGAAGTAATTTGGACTTTGACCCATGACTATGACGTAGATCGAGACGTCACGAATTCGTAGACAGGTGGCACGCTGAAATCAGAGTTCGTATGAAAAAGTTATGGTCACGGAAGCGTTTTAGCGGAATTTACGAAACGAGAACAAAACGATTAAATATTAATTTATTATTGGAATCTGTGCAAACCCTAATTTTAAATTGAGCCATCGGATGAGTGACAAGTGTCATTCATCCAAGCAATCACTATTCCAATAAAGTAGACCTATAAGTCTATTGGTCCATTTTTAATATTAAATTTGCTTTCATTTAATCCCAGCCATTGATCTCTCTGCCCAAACACATCCAGGCCATCCATTTCATCTGCTTTTCTCCTTCTCATGCACGATCTGATCTCTCTCATAAACACACACATACACATTTTCCCTTCACCATGAACAAACCCCTTCGATTCTCTCTTCCCAAACAACCAGACCGACCACGTCCTCACCACCAGACGACCTTCACATGCACCACCATCATCCTCTCCTGCTCCACCGTGCACCACCAGCCTCCATCTTCCTTCCTCCCTGCCTGAAAACCCAGAGAACACCCAGACACGAAACAGAGGAAACCGGATCTAGGAAGCCCACACCACCTCCCATCATCCTCTCGACTTGAACCGAGCTCCAGATAGGACCGTGAGGAACCCAGGAAGACGACGAGACGGTCGACGGAGGCTACGACGGCGACACGTGTAACGACCTGTCCCGAAAGCTAGGATTAAGGAAGTGATTAGTGACGAATTAGTGAGGCTAATCAGTGGTTAGTTGGTTACTGTGGGACTTTGGGCGTAAAATGACGATTTTGCCCCTGGTTGGTCAAAATGTTGACTCTGAGTTCGGGCGGTCAATTGGACATTGACCGATGACCGTGACGTAGTTCAGGACGTCACGAGTCCGTAGACAGGTGGCACGCCCGAATCTGACATCCGAGGAGGAAGTTATGATGTTCGGAAGGTTGGGGGCATTATCGTAATTGGGTAAACAAAGGGGGAAAGTTGACTTTTCGTACGATAGGGTTTTTACATGTAGATCGAGGACCGTTAGGTAGGTCTCGATGTCCTGAGTACAACGACAGGCGACAAGCTGTCATCGGACGTCGGACGGTTAAGTTATGGGTCTCGAAAGTTGAAGGGCAAAATGGTAATTTTAATTCACATGGGCATTTTGGTCTTTTTGGTGCATTGGGATTTGTGCAAATAAGATGATGACAAGTGTACAGGTGCAATTGGATATTTTTGAGAGGGACCATGGGATTGTGGACACGTGGTGGTGGTCTAGTGGCTTCTACACAATTGCACGGTGTGTTTTAATTTGGCCGTGTGTGATTGTGTAGTCGTGCACGAGGGAGAAAAACAGAGACTCAGTGTTGGGAGGAAATCGATCGAAGGCTGGGTGTGTGATGCTTTGCGAACTGGGGAGTGTGATTAGAGGGAGGCTGAGAGTGCAGGGACTGGGTTGAGAGGATTGAGAATTGAGTGGTTGTTTGTGAGGAGGGTGTGAGTTCTCACGGGAAAACAGAGAGGGAGTTTGGTGGTGGTGCTGCCGTGCTTGAGAAATTGTGGTGGCTGGTGGTGTTCAAAGGACGGAGGAGGACTTGGGGAATCGAGTAGGCACGGTGGAGCTCACGGTGGCTGCCTGAGCACATGTAATTTCTAGATTTCCTTTGATTGCTCTGTTTTTCCAGTTTGATTCAAACGGTAAGTCGTGGAGTTTGAGTACGAGTCGAGGTTTTTGGTGAGTCCTAGTGAGTTCAGTAGGTTCCTAGGGAGCTGTATAGGTCGACACCGTGACAGGGGATTGCACGGTGGGCCGGGAGCAAGAACAGGGGATTTCGACGGTTGCTGTGTCGAGCTTGGGAGGTGAGGTTTGGGTGATTTTCGAGGTGTCCTAAGGTTTCTAATAGTTCTAGGAAGGTTAGAAGGACCTTAGGGTGTAACCTGGAGCTTCGTGGTGGTCGTGGGTGACCGGAGACAGAAACTCAGATTTTTTGAGTTTTCTTCGAAGCTTGGACGAGGAGATTGAGGCTGTGTTTTCACGAATTGATTTGTGTAATAAATTAAATAGGCTAGGATGAAACTAACAGAATGAAAAGGGATGAAATTGGTGGAGGAATGGCGAAGAACCGTCCTCGCCGGTTCAGACCGGTCGAACAGCTGAGGAAGACGATGGACAGTGGTTAATGTGCAGGCGCGTGAGGCCCACGCGCAGCCACTTTGGGCGGCGCGTGCGGGCGTGTGCGGTGGTTTCCGGGGAAGTGGTCAACTAGTTTTTTGGTCTAATCGTTGTAATGAATCTATTGGGTTAGGTTTCGGGACTATCAGACGTTGTTTCGGGTTAGTTCTGCGGGATCGAAGGTCTAGGGTCCCGATTAAAGTATGCTTAGAAGTTTGGGAAAGTTATGGGATTTGAGTAGGACTTTTGTGAAGTAGTTAGTAACCTCGTTATGGGCTTTGGACAGGTTCGGGAAAGCCATGGACAGCTGAATGGCCAGGGACGGCGTAAGTGCGCGCGTATCGAGACGACGTCGGAATGGTCTGTGAGTGGACTTTGCTTTATAACTCTTGATGCATGCATATATGTTTTTATATGTTCTCAATACTTGATTCTATGATTTGATTTATGATTGTGATGGTTTACGGTTTGTGCACGCTTTTCGAGGAAATTACGGTATTTCACGTTTTACGTGATTTGACGGATATTGTGATTTGAACCTGGTTTTAATGGTTTGATTTCGGGATTTGAAATACGATTTGATTTCAAAGAAAGTAAAAGGATTTTGGAAAATGTTTTTGCCCTTGAAGCCCAGTTCAGAAAAGTGATTTTAAGAAACGTGATTTCGGGTTTTGGAATCGGAATTCCGGATTACGATTCGGAATTCGATTCGGGACTTGAAAGTGGATTCCGAGTTTGGGTTCAGAATGGTTATTCCGGATGCCGGCTTACGGAATGATGGTTGCGGACTCGGATCTGGAAAGGAGATGGATATGAGTTGTGGGTTTGGATTCGGGATCCTGATGAGACTGCGGATTCGGATTCGGAAATGGAAAAAGGTTTTTCAAACGGTTTTGGATTGGATTTGCTGGATCTGGTTATTGGGTTTAAAGACCCGGATTATGATTGACGGGGGACGGGCCCGGATTGGGTTTAAAGACCCGGAATGAGTTTAAAGACTCGGGAGTTTAAAGACTCGGATAGATCCAGCAGGTTCGATGGTTGGAAATGTGGTTCAATATGTTTTGGTTTTCTCTGTGATGAATGATGACGGTTTTCAAGGATGGTTTTCATTGGTTATAATGGTTTTCGATGGTTTTCGACTGAGGCCCGGGATTTGAGAAAAAAGGAAAATGTGTTTGTTTTTCGTACATGGTTTTATGACATGAAATTAATATGCATGCATTGGTTTTGAAACGGAGGGTATAAATGTCATTGTTTTATTAAATGTTTTTAAACTTAAACTTTATTTTTGTCCACTCACAGTTTTTTCGTGTTTTCGATACCCTCCAGGTTGTTGCGGTGCGGGTTGTTAGTCGAGAGAGACGGAGACATCACACGTACGATCCACAGTAGACGTTGAGCACTCTAGGAAGTTCTAAAGTTTTTGGACGGTCGGATCGAGAATCCCTTGTCCGACTTACGTGTCACATGAAGGTTGGACGTCAGTTTAGCTTTCGTGTCATGCGTAAGTTAGACGGGATCAGGATTTAGCCCTTAATCCCGGGGGATTAGGGGTGGGTCCTGACAACACGAGGTAACTCCCAAAACCCGAGAGAACCGCTTTCCTTCCCAGTTTTGAGTATATCCATTTTAATGTCTAGGGATCGACTCTTTGGTTTGGGACATACTCTAGGGACATTGACGAGCTCAGAGAAGCTGGTTTGGACAACTGAGAAGGAGGAGACAGCTGGAGAAGACGACCGGAGTTGGGCCGTGAACTTCTTCGAAGCCCAGGTATGATTTCACCGTCGTTTTTCCAGTTTTGAGGATCTAGATCCATATAACAGACCTAGACGACCCTTTAGGATCAAACCCTATCGAAAATGGTGGCCAAAAATGGACTGTGGAAACGGGTCAAGCCGCAGGTCAAAAGGCGACCCGGTTTCAGGAAATGGGTTGACCCGACACTGTAGCACTGGTGACGTCATCATGCTGACGTCAGCAATGATGTCATCATGCTGACGTCAGCAATAACGTCATGATGACATCATCATGTCAGAGATTGTCAGATCAGGGGCCAACCAGAGCATGCCATGTGTCATCTGACATGTGTCAGAGATGACGTCATGCTGACATCAGCAGTGATGTCAGCGGCACTGTAGCAGAGTTGACCAATGCATTGACCAGGCACGTGGGGGTACGTGTGAACAGTATTTTTGGTGGGACCGGTACCATTTTCAAGGTTTCGACGATACAGATCCAATGGCGGTGGTTTCGTGTCGATCAGAGATCATTAGGATGGTCAAAATGGGGTTTGAAGCCTAGGGAATAAAACTCGGGCTATGTTTATGGGACGGATCTGTTCTAAGGTTTTAGTATTGAAGTAGTAGGGTCCTTTAGTGACTCTCGGATATGTTAATACAGGTTTTAGCGGTCGCTGAGTAGCGAGGACCGAGTGTGAGTGGATTGTTTGATTTATAAAAGGCTTGTATGTATAAACTGTTTTACTATTTCCACTTATGATTTAGATGAGTACTATACGAACTGTTTATATTTCTTATTATGATGTTTTGGGCATGAGACCTGTCTGGATTATATGTGGAATGTGTTCAGGGATGTCTGAGGGACATAGGGTAAACTATACTGTTATTGTACTGTACTTTCCTACCTTTCTATCTTGTCTCCTCCAGGGAGGGTCGTTGGCCCGGGTGGACCCTGGAGTAATCACGGGGCACTGACTGAGTGGAGTTAACCCCTGTTCGGTTGCTTACTCTCAGGAAGGCATGTTCATATACCTCGGGCAGTGACCGGGATACCGGGCACTGATGTACCTAGGGGAGTCTTGGGTGTGAGACCCTGAGTGGCAACGTGTAGCCTTAGAACCGTGACATCATTTGGGTTGGGTTTTACAGTGCACTAATATGTTGGTTTTTCCTTTCGATATGATTCTGTGGTTGTGATTTCATTATGATACTATGTTTTCAATGCATGCAAGATTTGGAAAACGGAAGGGTAAAACCTTATGATTTACTTTATTATGAAATTGATTTATAAACTGTTCATTTTTGGCCCACTCACTCTTTAAATGTTTTACTGACCCCTGCAGGCCGTGACACGAAATTAGAGTAGGATCCGGAGGAGGAGGAAGAGGGTTAGTTTATTCGTTGTGCACCTGTACACCCCCAGTGGGTAGGTTAAGCACCAAATAATGTACTCTGACTATTGTGCTCACATTTTGTTATTGTACTATCCCTTGTCTGACAGCTATCACTCTGAACAATGTTGTTGCACGTTATTTATTTAATTAGAGTATTTAGTTTTCGTTTAAGGGTAATTTTGGTATGTTTGGAGTCGTCAGACGGGAGCGGGGCACGTCCCCGGGTGGTCCTAGTGGGATTGGGACGAGTCCTGTCATTTGGGCCAACCAGATGGGTGGCACTTGTCACTCATCAAGTGGTCCCCCTAGATTTCAGCCCAATCCAAAACTTCCATTTGTCCAATTTTCTCATAAAATATGAATAGTATCGATTTTCTTCCGTGAACAGTAACTTTCTCGTACAAAGTTCAATTTCGACGTGCCGCATGTCTACGGACTCATAACATCCCGATCTATGTAACAGTCCTCGGTCCATGTGCATTTGACCACCCGAGGTTAAAAGTCAACATTTTTCCGATGCTACAATCTACAAAAAAAGCTTTTTAAATGCATGTGTTTTCTTAAGTGTTGAGTTTGACTTTGTGTTTACTTTAATGTTTAGTTTTTGCGTATTAGCGAGCCCAGCCCAATCGGTACGACTAACCTTTGAGTCTTCAGCGCGCGCATACTGAACGTCAATTCCCTCCATCGGAGCGCGAGTGTTGAAGTACATTTGCACTGCCCATCGCATTCCGCACGAATCCTCCTGCCTTGCGACAGAGAGCCCACGCTGAAACATGCTCAACCTGCTCTACAGTGCCTGCCGACTTCACATGGCCCTTTTTAGTAGCCCCTTACCGAAACCCATACCCTCTAGTATGTAGGGCCCTGCCGAGTCCATCATCTGCCCCTTTTTGTAGATTTTCCAGCTCCAATCAACCTTAAAACTAGCCAAAGTCATCATTTCACTATTTTTTTTCTTGTAATTTCAATTAATTTGCATTTTATTTTTTTACATTTTTAGTGGCACTCCCTCTATAAATAGGGAGGCCATTTCATTTTAAAACTCTCTCTACTTCTTCTTTCTTTTTAGAGCTCTTTTTACATCTTTCTACATATTTTTTTCTCTTAGATTTCTTTTAGCTTCTTTCTTAGTTGTTCTTATACTTTGTTTTTTTAATTTTCTTTGACTTCTCTTTATACACTCTTTTATGCTTTCCTTAAAAAAATCCTAGGCCGAGTATTTCCGAGGTAATTCTAGATTTTAAGTCCGTAATTCCTCATGTTCTTCTTCCATCTATACAAGGTTCCGTTTGCTGTCAGAGGATTTTGTGAATAACATTCCATTGTTTCCATCTACCTAAGAATCACAAACCGTTCTTAGATTCTGAAAGTGTAACTTTGTTCCATCTACTTAAAACTCTTTTTATTGTTTCGGTTTACTTGTAATTCAATACATGTGTTGGTATTTACTTTCTAAACATTTGTAAATGTGAATACAATCTCCATGTGTTTTACTTTCTGAATTTCATTTACTTCATATGGGTTGATGCTTAATCTTATATTTAACACTAAGTGTTTATAGCCACTGTTTGGTGCGCTTAGAATTGGATTGAAGAGATTTAAATGTTTGACGCATATTCAAATAAAAAATGTAAGATGAATAGTATTATAAGTGTTTATGATCGATGTTCGGTGCATTTATTGTATTGAAAAATGTTTGCATGTAATTGAGATGATGAAGGTAGGATTTCGTGATTAGTTCAATATGAACAAAATGTTAGTGTTAGTAAAATTTGTGTTTGAAGAAAGTCCTTAGTAGGAGTAGTTTAAATAATGTGATTGTTAATTTGAATTTATTTACATAAAAGTGTCGGTTTTGTCTATGAAACTAATCTATGGTTTGCAAATTCTAATTAGCATCAACATTTGCATTTTAATTTTTAGTTTATTTAAAAACGTAGTTTTGGCTACAAATATTTCCTAAACCCCACAATGGGTCACCCATCTTGGGATTGCTCTAGCCCAATCTCACTTAACTTTGGAGTTCCAACCAAACCCAAAGCCAATGACCTCTCAAAAGGCCTCGTTGTTAGGAAGATACGTTCCCACACAAATAAGACACTTCATCCTTCCCTCCCCAAGCGATGTGGGATTATTCACCGTTCTTCCCAAGACATAGGTCTTATAATCCACCCCCTTGCGGCCCAACGACCTCGCTGCACACTTTCGATCGAGGTCCAACTCTGATACCATTTTGTCACGACCCGACTTCCCAACACGATATTGTCTGCTTTAGGTCATGCCCTTACGTAT
Source organism: Prinsepia uniflora (assembly GCA_032719365.1). Classification (NCBI taxonomy): domain Eukaryota; kingdom Viridiplantae; phylum Streptophyta; class Magnoliopsida; order Rosales; family Rosaceae; genus Prinsepia; species Prinsepia uniflora. The sequence continues at coordinate 39,238,617 of CM064873.1, forward strand.
TTTTTTTTCTAGGAACTCACACGCAACTTCCCAGTGGGTCACCCATCTTGAGATTGCTCTAGCGTAATCTCGCTTAACTTTGAATTTCCAACTAAACCCAAAGCTAGTGAGCACTCAAAAGGCCTCGCTGTTAGGAAGATATGTTCCCACACATATAAGGCATTTTATGTAACGACCCGTCTCAGAAATTGGGATTAGTTTAGTGGATAATGACGGATTAGTGTCATTAATCGGTGATTAGATGGGTGATTTCGGACGGACGGTGCGAAATGACAGTTTTACCCCTAGAATGGGTAAAAGGGTTGAATTTTATTTCAGGTGGTCAAATGGACTTTGATCGACGACTGTGGCGTAGTTTGGGACGTCACGAGTTCATAGACAGGTGGCACGTTCGATTCCGACATTCTAGGACGAAGTTATGATGTTAGGAAGATCGAGGGTATTTTGGTAATTTAGTAGAAAATGGGCAAATGGTTGACTTTTTATACAATAAGTTATTTTCACGTATTTCGAGGACCGTTAGGTTGGTCTCAATCCACTGAGTACAACGACAGGCGGCACGTTGTCATTGGACTTTGGACGGTTCAATTACGAGGCTAAGTACGTGAGGGGCACAATGGTCATTTGTGTGGCAAGGGGCATTTTGGTCCTTTGGGCCTTGGGATCTGTGCCCAGTGATAAGTGGACACTTGGCTGCCTTGGAATGGTGGTTTAATGAGATTGGGACACTTGTCCCATCTCTAGAGGTCTGTGGAAGCCTCTTCTCTGTTTTTCATCAGTTTTTAAAACTGGGCTACACGATTGTGGGAGAAAAACAGAGAGAACAAAGGACTGTGAATCCCATCCCCTTCAACTATCTCTAAACCCCTTCCTTTGCCTCTGATGTGTGAATAAAAAAAAAGAGAAGAGATGATGGAAAGGGAGGTGGTGCCACCGTGGAGGGCCGTCCACGTCGGTGGCCGTGGCTTTGTGAAAAACAGAGGAGTGACCGTGTGTGAGAGTGAAACCTAACCCCCTTAAAAGAAACCTTTTCTACCCGTGGGGTGCGTTGGAAAAGAAAGAAGATGGTGAGGTGAGCTGCTGATGAGGGAGCCCACGGCGGCGCTCACGGCAGCGGGATAAGATAAGCTTTTCCCGCGAGTGTCCTGTTTTGAAATCGAATATGGGATTTCAGTTTAAGCTCTTATTAACCTTTCTGCTCAAATGGATAATGATCTAGAGGGTTAGACAAGCTTATTGGGACCAAACGCGAGGCCCACCGTGGACGATGGCCGAGGAACCCGAGAACGGGTAAGTTTGAATTCAACAATGGTGACTCTTGATGTAGGGCTTGATGACTGGTCTAATTAATTGGTTAAGCTTCTGAAGGTGTCAAGAAGGTAAATGGGACAAGAACCAGGGCTTGTGGCGGCCGGGATCGCCAGAAAACAGCGGTGGAAGGTTATTCGATCGAATTTAGTCGTGGAAGGTAAGTTATAGTGCTTAAGTTTGTGTTTTAATCACATAGAGTCATAGGAGAGAATTGGACGCACCTAAGGGTGGAAAAAGAAATAAAAATGGACTGAAATTGGAAAGAAAACCACCAACGTCGGTTCGGGTCTGGACCGGGTTGGCCTGGACCGGTTCGAACCCGGTTTGGCCAAGGTTGAAGCCAACCACTGCTAGCGCGTGAGGCCCACGCGTAGCCTCTTTGGGTGGCGCGTGAGGGCGCGTGGTGCCCCTTTTGGGGAAGTTTTCAACACGACTTTGAAAGTATTCAATGTAACGAACATTTTGAGATTGGTTTTGAGTCGATCAGACATCGTCTCGATATGTTTCGGGATGTCCGAAGGTTTTAGGGCTCGGTTAAAAATTTGGGAAAAATACCCGACTTTAGTATAAACATTTTGAAGTAGTTAGTGACCTTCTTATGAGTTTTGGACAGGTTCGGGAAAACCGGTGATTGTGGATTAGCCGGGAAAGCATAAGTGCGCGCGTATCGAGGTAGTGGCATAAACGGTCTGTGAGTGGACTTTGCTTTCTAACTCTTGATGCATGCATAAATATTTTTATATGTTTTCTATACTTGATTTTTATGTTTATGATATGACCTTGATGATTTACGATTTTGCACGTATTTCGAGATAATTACGTATTTACACGTTTTACGAGCTTACGATTTATGCTGTGATTTGATCATGGTTTTGGTGAGTTGATTTTGGGATTTGAATTATGATTTGATTTCAATGATTCCTAATGGATTTTGGAAAATTGATTTCGATAAATATGATTTCGGGTTTTGGAATCGAATTTCGGAAAAATGATTTGGTTTTGGAACTTGAAAAGTGGATTTCTGGATTTGGGTTCGAAATGATGATTCCGGATGCTAGCTTATGGAATGAAGATTTTGGATTCGGATTTGGAAATGGATTATGGATGTGATTTTCAGATTAGAATTCTGGATTTGGATTCGAAATAATGATTTCGGATTCGACTTGGGATTCGAAATGGTGATTTCGGATTCGGATTTGGACATGGAATTGGAAATGGTTTTAAAATGGTTTTTGGATTGGATTTGCTGGATCTGGTTATTGGGTTTAAAGACACGAATATGATATGTGACGGGGGTGGGCCCAAATTGGGTTTAAAGACCCAGATTGAGTTTAAAGACTCAGGAGTTTAAAGACTCGGATATTATGATTTTCCCCCGTAGCCCTATCGAGTTTAAAGACTCGGATTATATTAAGGTCTGGATTGAGTTTAAAGACTCGGATAGATCCAGCAGGTTCGATTGATTGAAATAGGTTTCAAAAGTGGTTTCAAATGTGTTTTGAATTTCGATGATAACTTGATGGTTTTCGATGATGATGGTTTTTAATAATGGTTTTCAGATGTTTTGGGCTATGCCCTGGATGATATGGATTTTGATGGTTTTGGGTTGAGGCCCAGGATTTGACAAAATGAAAGGATTTCTAGCTTTTGGTTTCATAAAGGGTTATATTAGCTTGAATATGAAATGGTTTTATGAAACAGCTTTTATATGCATGCATTGGTTTTTAAATGGAGGGTATACATGTCTTTTAATAAATTGTTTTCTATACTTATCCTTTATTTTTGTCCACACACAGTCTTTTTTGTTTTCGATACCTTCCAAGCGGTGCAGGCTGTTATTAGAGAGATGGATACATCATACACGCGATCCACAGTAGAATCTGCGCGCTCTGGGAAGTCCGGAAATTTTTGGACGGTTCACTTGGGAATCCCTTGTCTGGCTTACGTGTTACTTGGAGGTTGGAAGTCGGCTTAGCCTTCATGTAGCACGAAAGTTAGACGGGAGCATGGCTTATCCCTTAATCCCAGGGGATTGGGGGTAGGTCGTGTCATTTTATGACAGGACCTTCCCTGTAATCCCCCTCAATTAGTGTGGGAGAATCTGCTCCCGTTTGACACTTTCATTAGAAAATGACAAAATTACCCTTGGGAACCAAATAAACATGCTAACCACGTGTCAGACATGGGATAAAGTTACTTCACCTTGGATACTCAGAGTACATAACTCCACGTGATGCCTCAGCCTATATACAGCCCGCGTCCACGATCAACCTAGAGGGTGCCAAAACTAGTAAAAAGTATGAGTGGATAAAAACAAAGGTTTGGAATTTTTTTTTCCTGAAGTCAAGTATTAAACCCTCAGTTTAATAAAGCTATCCATGCATCGAGTTTATGAATAAAATATCAATCTTAAAATACGTGTAGTAACTAGAAAACCAGTATTGTCATAAACCTTACCAACATGAAACCATATCAAACATCACTGCATATACGACTAGACCCAAGCACTTAATCAACAAAATAGAAAGCTAGCCTTGTCAATATCTCAACAAAGACATAACCACATCAGTGCAGAAGCATACCAACCACACAACACCAACCATACCGAAATATCCAACATACCGAACTAATTGCTGACTCGTCATATCAAGGTGCACTACTGGTAGGCTGATATCACTCGGGAAAGACAGAGTTCCTAACTCGACGTCCGAGTGTGGACCAGCTCAGGAATGACGGAGTCCCGGACATGACATCTAGGTCACGGTCCTAGTCTCATGAATGACGGAGCCTGAGGCTCGACGTCTGAGATGAATCTCTAGAATGACGGAGCCAAACTCGACGTCCGAGACGATCTATCACGATCGACATCTCGAGTAGGTCACCAATCACATCTCACATCATCACAATCACTACCATTATCATAACACAGTCACATCAAACCCCGTAAGATGAGCCATTAAAATAGTCATAAAATCATGTCAAATCCCATTTTAGCAAATACTGTCAAAATCATATAAACATGACCTCACAAGTATAAAACCATACCCCTTAACTCATTCAGGATCCAGGGTTTGATAAACCCAATTTCCTCGCAAAACTTTTTAATATCATTTTTCTTAAATATTCATAAAAGTCCCAAGAAATCTTCATGAACCATACGTAACCAATCATCAAGCAATTCTTATTATAAATTAATAAAACCATATAAAAATGCATGGATAGAGTTAAGGAAGCAAAAGTCCACTCACACGTACCACCACTCGCTCAAAACATGAGCCGTAAGCTAATTCGAAGCTTCTGAGACATCCGGGCCTGCCCAAATCACACATAAGGGTCACTATCAATCTATAAAAGTCTAAATAATAAATCCTCACAAACCCTGAAACTGAAAATGCGTCCCCGAACAAGCTTCTCGAGGAGTAAAACCTCCAAAACACCAACCAGATGATCTCAGATCGACTTGAAACCACCACCACTGGATTCAGGATGTCAAAACTTTTTGAACAAGACCGTGTTAACTTCGAAATTTGTTCCCACGCGCCCACACGAGCTAGTCAAAGTTGGGTCAATGCTGATCATTACCGGTCAACACTGACGTCACTACTGACGTCAGCCTAACAACCTGACATCTAATAACCTGCCATGTGGCACCAGCCGACAGGTGCCACGTGTCACCATCTAACATGTGCCACGTGTCACTGGTGAAGTCATGATGCCACGTAGGCTCTGAGAATCCCTTACAGGTCACCATGTGGCACCACCTAATTTGCCATAAGACCTGACAACAATGACGTGGACTGCTGGGTTGACCTCGTTTACTATAACAAGTCTTTCGACTTGAATCGTGACCCAATCCAAACTCTTTCGTTTCTCGACCGTTTTCTAACATTTTTCCACCATAAGACTAGTAATCCAACCAATAATTGATCTATGGCCTTAAAATTAAAAGAGAGTACTTGAAGTTTACCTGCCACGCTTAATCCTTCACTGATCCTTTCGAACTCGTCCCCAAGAAGATTCCAGCACCCAACCTTCCTGTTTCTTGGCTCTACACACTCACAAGGGCTCACAGAATACAACCAAGACCTCAATTACCATCCAAAGCATCCAAAAAGTCAAAACACAAAACTCTCACACACGAGCTCACGTGTTACTTGGGTTTCTCTGATTTTCCGGTAGCCTTCACGGCAGTCCCTGCTTCCACCTCTTCCCCTCACCCTCAGCCACTTTCTGGGTTCCCCAAACCAGCACCAGTTGGTGAAAACATGAAGAAAAATGGGGATGGATGGCCCGATGTGTGTGGAAAATGAAAGAGTGAGGGAGGGATAAGGATCAAATGTGAGGGTCATAGGATGAGTGACACTTGTCACTCATTCTGTGGTCCCCACCGGATATTTTTGGTCCCCACAATCGACAAACACAATTCAATTTTTCTTGTAATGTGTGCACTATAAAAATCTCCCAAAACCTTTTATGACCCATAAAATCATCGTTCGACGTGCCACCTATCTACATTCTCGTAATCCCTCGATCTACGCAACGGACCTCTGTCAACGTGCAATTAACCTCCTCGGTCAAAAGTTAACATTTTCCCCTCTCCTCTCCAATGGAAAAATTGTCATTTTACATCGACTAATTTTGATTATTGGTGCTAATCTTCTAGTAATCCCGTAATTACGGGTTGGGTCGTTACACTTCACATTGCCCTCCCCGATCGATGTGGAATTGTACACCGTTCTTTCCAAGACACGGATATTACAATACCTTCATGCGACCCTTTGGGTCATGACTACCTCTTTTGCTTGCGGGCCCCAAGTGTGTTGTGGTTACTGAGCCCAAATCTTAGTGTTAGCTCATTTATTTGTTGGCCCAACCCTTTCCTTGCCTTCCCAAGGACAAGTAAATCAAAAATGCGAAATTTTCCCAAATTTTCCCTACAAGTTTTGGTTGGGTCTCGAAAATATTTATCGCATTCCTAAACCTAGTGTGATTGGGGGATTAGTGGTTGTGCCTTGGCCCATGGTACATTAAATTCACAAAGTTTACTTGAGCCCGTTTGAGGAAAAGCCCAAAACTAAGTCTCCATTATAGCTTAAACCCTACACTGCTTTGATCCACGCCCGTTGGGGAAGCCCAACCCAGTCCACCGATCTTTTGCACACTATTAGCCCAGTGACAACTTTGATTAATTAGGTCGTAGGACATTAACCCCAACGAGACTCACCTCTTCGTCCTCCTTCACTCGTTTGCACCCCCAAGTTCGAATTCGTGATGGGTTGTGAGGAATCATCACTTCCTACCTTCCTACTAGTCGTGAAATGACAAATTCGACCATCACCCATCCTATTTGCCTCCTCTATATGAAGTCGATGGCATGTACATTGAACTTTGAATACTACTATGGCTCATATTGAGTGTGAGGCCCGACTTAAAACCGGTACCAACTCAACGAGTGGAAGCCCAGCCAGGTAAGCTCGTTTCTCTGAGAAGGTAATTTTGCTTCTTTGGACGTTTGGGGCTTCAGTCTAGACTAATTACTTACCTTCTTGAGTGAGACTCTCGACGATAGGCGACATCGTTGGAGTTACAAGACTGCGATGGTTGCCGTAATGACCACATGTGAGCTTCTAAGCAGGGTGCCCAACTACACCTATCTTCATCGCGTCGAGATTATGAATCCACTGGAAGTACCTATGAGCCACGAGGGCCAATCTGCCATAACAGGTGACATCGTTGGAGTTGTAGGACTACGATGGTCGCCGCAATGACCACATGTGACCTTCTAAGAAGGGCATCCAACTGCACCTATCTTCATCACGTTGACATTATGAATCCACTAGAAGCGTCTTTGAGCCACGAGGGCCAATCTGCCACGATGAGGATGATCGATCCGCTTAGGACTCGATGCTAACCGGAGTGGACTGATGGCACCAACGAGGTATTATCGAACCCACTAAACCTCTAAATATGTGTTTATAGGCTGTGCTGGTATCAACCCATCGATCTTTTGTTGCATTTATGTGAGGAACAAAAAAAGAGGACGTCACTGGAGTTGTTGAACAGAGACTTTACCGACAATTTAATGACCAAGACAGGTAGCTTTTGAGCTTCAAATTTGAATTTTCATAATCCTCGTGAAGAGCAGACAATGATAGACAATTTGCATGTCAATTTTGGACTAGATTTAAGGAAGATAAATCTCGCTAGAAAACTGAATTTTCCGGCGAGTTTTCCAATTCGCGGCCACCGTGGACGTCAGTGCAAGTGGTGGTCCGATCGTCGCCTCCGCCGACGCCATTCAACAGCTAACGCCCTTAAGTCAATGTTAGTCAACCGTTAGTTCTAACAGAATATTCCAAGGAATATTCCAGGGGTGTATTCCAAGGAATATTCCAGAATGCGTCTGTGCTTATTTTGGGATGTTTTCGAGCCGTTCGAGTACGTTCTAAGCCCAATTTAAGCCTTTTCAAAATCATTCAACTCGATTTAAGTGAGATTTCTTATCCTTTTACTTGGAATTCAAATAGTAATCTCATGATCCAAATTATTTAGGATTTGGGACGAGTTTGAGCATACGCAGTTTGGCAAGTTGAGTGATTTCTACTCCCCAGCCAGTTAGTGAGTAGACCCCCTTCCCTAAACTAGTTTTATATGATTTACTACTCGTACATTTTACAATGTTCGTACATTTGATAATTGTTGAGCAAGCATGACTTATCATGTGATGATTGTGGCATATGATTGGGGTCTATATTTTACTATGCTTATCTGGTTATGTTGGCATGTTATGATATATATATTGGTGAGTATGCATAGTGTATGTATCGTGTCACATGTTACAATGAATATGAGTCCCTGGGGCATTGATGAGATTAAGATGCTTAGAACCTATATAGAAGTCGCTAGTATCCTGTATCCGTCTGTATGGCCAAAGACCAGCCTCCACATGACTGTTCACCCTTGCCGCTCGTAATACTAGTTAAAGTGCGCAAGCTTGTTACCTGAACTCTAGGGGACATGTGGTAACGGTGTAAGGTACCCAACTTTCATGTGGTCATGGTACCGAGCAAGGATAGTCAATTTATGTTCCGAGTGACAGGACCCATCCCAATCCCCCCCGGGATTACCATGGAATGTGCCCTGCTCCCGTCCAACAAGGGGTGTCAGACAAGGGATAACCAAGAGCTACTGCCCAAACGGGCCATCCAGAGTGCGCAAGGACCGATGGAGGAGGTGTGCAATGTCCCAGTCTCTGCTGCAATCACATCCGTAATCAACCTGAAGGGCATTAAAACCAAAAGCTGTGAGTGGACAAAAACCGGCAAGTTCATCAAATACATTTATAAGACATTTATGCCCTCCAATAAAAACGTATGCATGCCACCAAAACCAGTAACCAAAACGTTTGCTCAACCGAGCCATTAGGGCCTTAGCCCAAAAACCGTTAACCAAAAACCAAGTGTGGGAACTCAGCCCAAAACAGTGGAATACCACCACCATACATATACGACCATGTGGGTCATCACCCACGACCATAAATGAACATCAATTCATTAAAATCACACAATCATAAATCCACCCGGAAATCCATTTCATTAATTCGTATTTTACCATTACCATCACCAGCATCCCTGATGCTAGACGTCCCTGACGTCATATCTCACGGTTTCACAAGCTACGCGTGCTGCCCGGGGTCTCTCCGGGTCCATATATCTGACATCCCTGATGTCTGACGTCCCTGACGTCAATCATAGCAATCCTGCTCCTGAGTCATCATACGGTCCGGCTGCTCCGTATGGTGACCCTTCACAGGCAATGCACCGTGACTTCCCCAGTGTCCCAGACATCTGGAGGAGACCATCATATATCCATGTGTACAGATGGTATATGGAAAAACAGTTTTATTAACTCATTTCACAACATCACAATGGGCCCTGCCCGAATTTTCCATAAAACAACACATTTCCATTTAGGGTCCCTGACCCGAAACCACATTTATTAAATATAGGGCCCCTGACCCGAAATCATCATTTTAATCCAACTGGGCCCCATGCCCGATAACATTACTCAAATGGGTCTCAGCCCGATTTCATACCAACTGGGCCCCTGGCCCGATTTCATTAACCAACTGGGCCCCCGGCCCGATTCTCAAATGGACTCCAAGTCCGAAATTTTCAAAACAAGTGGGCCTCAAGCCCGAGTTCATCTTTCCAATATAAAAACCATTTTATCATAATATTTATTTAACCACAAGCATGCAAAACCACAAATAAACCGTTAATCCCGATACACGTGAAATACGGAAAACACCTCGAAATACGTACAACATACCCAAAATCAATGCTCACAAATACCATCATAGAAATCATGTATATAAACCATATAACACATTTAAGCATGCATAGGATTTATAAAACCAAAGTCCACTCACAGACCGTTTTAACCGTGTGCCTCGATACGCGTGCCACCGGCCCTCCCGGGCCACACCACTATCACCGGGACTCCCAATCCTGTCCAAGTCACATTAGAGGGTCACTAACCTCATCATTAACATCCTATCAAAGTCCCGTAATTTTCCCGAATTTTTACTTATTTTTAAACTTAATTTAAAACCTTCGGACATCCCGAACAATATCGAGACGGTGTCCGATCGACACGAAACCAATTCCAAAATGTCCGTTACATCGAATAGATTAAAAGTCATGTTGGAAGTTTCCCCAAAATACCATTCACGCGCCCCCACGCGCCAGGTCAACATTCAGGTCAACAATGATGACGTCATGCTACAGTAACCGGGTTCTGAAACCGGGTCTGTAACCGGGTCGCCGTCGACCCGCGGCTTGACCCGATCACAGATCGAGTTCCAGACCACCATTTTTGATGCGGTTTGATCCTATGGACTCGTCATAACCTCCTCTACGGTTCTGTGACATCCAAACTCATTTTTAGGTTGATTAAACTACCTGAAATCTGACAGGAAAATCGGCTGAGAACTCAGGTCATCCTCCCCGGCGACTCGTCGAGATTCCGGCCGCGGTTCATGGTCCAAAATGGTCATCTAGGTTCCTAGGACATGTTTCAGAAGTAAGCAAACAATCCTAACGTCAAAAACCAGTGTTTCGAAACAGGGAAGAAAATCAAACCTTCTCGGGTTTCTGGGCATATCGCCGCCGTGGCGCCGCCGTGGCTCGTCCAGTCGTGGTTTGAGTCGTCCTAAGGTTCCAGTGGTCCTATCCCTACGTTGGTTCGAGTCCAGGTATGAAGGTTTGCATGCTTGGATCGATTTGGGCTGTTCGGGTTCCTCTCGGGTCTGGGAGGTTTCCGGCCGTGCAGGGCGGCCGTGAGGCGGTGGCCGTCATCTGAAGGTGGCTGGGGTTCGTCTGGACGTGTCTGGTGCATGGGTTGAGGCTGAGATATGGTGATGTGTTTGTTCTTGGAAGGAAACCGTGCTCACGGTTTTGAGGGAGAATGAAAATGAGAGGATGTGTGGTCTGATCAAATAAAGAGAGAAGGAATGAGATCTAACGGCCCAGATTCAATCTCCATATAAAATGAAGGGTGAGGATTTGAGGAGAGGGAATAATTAATTAACCCAAATGGCCAGCAAAGATCCCTGAATTAGGGAATGAAGGGGATGATGACATGTGTCACTCATCAAGGGTCCAGATTGGTTTGGATTAAAGTAGTTAGATTTTATTATTATATTATTATTTTATTCCGAGTCTCGGTTCGTTAGTTCGTTTCCTTGACCATAACGTTGTCGTCGGATCTCCGATTTCGGCATGCCGCCTGTCGTTGGATTCGTATCGACGATACCTACGTAACGGTCCTTGGCCCTCGCCCATCGGACCTCCCGATCAAAAAGTCAACATTTGGCCCCTAGTATGCCAAATTACCAAAATGCCCCTCAACTTCTGAACACCATAACTTTCTCTACGAATGTCGGAATCGAACGTGCCACCTGTCTATGAACTCGTGACATCCCGAACTACGTCACGGTCATTGGTCAAAGTCCGTTTGACCGCCCGATCAAAAAGTCAACATTTTGCCCACGACCAGGGGCAAAATGGTCATTTTGCACAATTTGTCCGTTTCCGCCCTACTAACCACCGTTCAACCTCACTAATCAAGATTAGTGACTAATCTAATCCCGGAATTCGGGACGGGTCGTTACAATCTTCCCTCAATAAATTTCGTCCTCGAAATTCCAACCGCTCTAATCTCAACGTACTTCCCTCCTTAATAAGTTTCGCTCTCGAAACTCGACTATCCTGATTCCACAAACACCCCGTGGAAAGTGGAATCGACCACGCAACACGTGTACACCCGTACACCAACTACTTAGACAAAACTTGTCTACACCCAACCGTACCACTAGTACTCAAAACGCAACGACTACATTCGACCCCGTCGAATGACTGAAACTACTTGTTTCGAATTTGACACCACTTGTCAAATCAACCCTCTCGTTACGCAACAACTCGACGATTCCTTTCCCACTCCCACTAGGAGTCAGCTGACCCCACTCAACAATTTATGTTGACACATCCTGACAAGCTCACCACACAGTTGTTGTCAGTCGAAAACTGACACTAGACTCACTTGTGGCTACACATGCCACCAACGTATTTGACTTAGTAAACATTTACCGATCTTTCACACGACCTGTGTGTAATTAAACACATCGGAATTACCATGACCCATTGCATAGTAATGTTCGGTCCACAACCAATCCCATGGTATCGGAACCAATCCGACTACCAACACGTTCACCGACACACCTCGGGTATATCCCGTATACCGTAACTAGACATCACAAGTCTACAAGGTATTGTACCTCGAACCATGTACGAAGTACACACATCTATCTAATAACCAGACTACAACCACCTAGGTCATAGCCAAACACGTTCCAATAATGGAGTACGTTTGCCCAATCCAGCATCAGACAAATCGAAACTCCACCCAACATCTAGTTCCAATTCCGAATCTGAATCCGCAATTTCGTAAGAAATCCCGGATCCAAGCCCAGACATCAAATTTTAATTCTTATCCAAATCCGAATCCGAAATAATTATTCCGTAAGCTAGCATTTGGAATAATCATTCCGTACCCAAATCCGGAAATATACTTTCAAGTTTCAAAATCGAATCCTGAATCGTCACCCAGAAATTCGATTCCAAATCCCGAAATCTCGTTCACATTTACCAAGACACACCAAAACCGAACCTATCGGTTACCCGCTCAAAACACTTGATTGACTTCATAGGGAAGCCAATCCATCCTCCACACGTCTAAGGTTGACAAAATTCAACTACCTTGAAAACCTACTCACCCGAGTAGAATACCATACGGGCCCCACTTCGAAAAGAAGTTCAACCCCGTCATTTACGACTCACGTACCAAGGTAAGAGTGATATACTCTCCCCCTATCTGAATCATCAAGATCACGACCCAGATAGACACTGTGTCCCTGACAACAATAACGTCAAAATCCTAGATCGCCACAACGATCGACAACCGACTCCCACAACTAGACAGATCAGTCAACGACGAGACACGTCGAGACTGCGGATTCTCACGGATTACCTTGTATCAGTCCTTGTCATTCCACCTAGGAAAAACCAAGGATGATCCAAAATGATGACGTCAAAACTCATCCTACGTGGATGCAACAAAACTCACTGCACTCACCACGCCATGTACCCCAACATCGTCTGCCACCAAGCAGAAAATGAGAAATCTTGTTTACCTAATTTCGAACACGTAGCTCCTCCTAATGACCTCACAACACACATGGGCTCACCACCCAATACACGCTCAACGTACTGGTAACTACAGTCAATGTCTGCCAGGGCAGAAAGCAAGAAGTCAACCCCAATGACTTCGGAATACCAATCACCACGAACGAACACCACTCTCGTTCCCCAATCACAACTCTCCTCGACACTAAGGTTCCAACCATGTTGGAAACAGACATGCTCCCAACAAGACGTCAAGTCTAACCACTAGACTTCCTACCTCCTCAACTCACTTGGACGACGTGTCCACAATCGATCCGTTATTGTCCCGTTCGCACATCCCGACCTTTACAGGTTCAACACTCGGTTTCCCAAGTTCTCAATTACAAATTCCTACCTTTATACCACTAATGGTTTTCCTCGTCTTTTCCAGTTTTAATCATTTCCATGTACTTTTTAGGGATATTAAAACATAAAATCGCACAAATTTTGGAGTTGCCAACAACTCCCCCAAATCCACCAATTATCATGACGTAGGGGTCGTCATCCCAAGATTACTCAAGTCTCAATTATACCCTTTTTAATCCACTCCTTACTGGTTATCTCACCACTATTGGAACTTATCCCAACACATTACGATCTTAACTGGATCCCATCCAGTCCATCACTCAACCACTACCGAATCTCAAAGACCGAACATATGTTCATTATGACGGAGTCACACCCCAACTTGTGGCTCATCGTCAACACCATTACCGACACTAGCACCAGCACTAGTACCGGCACCAACACACTAGCAACAACACTAGTATCAGCACACAGGCATCCATACTAGCATCAGCACAAAAGGACCAACCCATAAACATCCATACTTGCACACCGTGTGCAAATACGACAACCCTGGATCTCCGTTCATACCGAACGACGATCCCGTACCTCACGACTGTGGGTACCACTATTCTGACAATCCACATCAGGAAAATGAACGTTCCCTGAACGTCCCCTGATCCCCAAGTATTATAACCACACCAATTACCCTCGATAGCCAGTCATCTCCATATGACTTCCAACTAACTGTCATTGCTATCGAGATCCGCATCCATACCTCACACTAATACCCGATCCAACACGGGATTCCACAATTTATCTCATAACCGTATCCGTAAATCGGATCCCATAGTTCTGCCTAGACTCACCAGAGCCATCCACATGGTCATCCATGACCTCAACCGCTCGTCGCAGCACAAGTTCTCATCCACTAGCCACAATTAAGGTTTACCTTTTTAATACTAGGGTTCCACAATCACACCCTATGGTTCACCCTAACCCAACCTCTTTCCGTAATATAAAATCCACAACCTGACCGACCCCGCGGTCCTGACATCGAATAGACGTCAAATCCAATCCTACCATCAACTCAATGTGGGTTCCACCACTAAGGTCACCGGCCAACTCCGATGAACCAACATCTCTCACACCAACAACCACCACAAGGGTTCACATTTTAAACCATTACTCACATGAGGTTCCCCGAACCTGGCTGCACCTAGCAGCACAACAATCCAATATCACATGACCGAACCAACGGTCCCACAATACCAGTTCACCACCATCAACCCCACTTGGGTCGAATCACATTAATGCACGGCGTATCGGGCCAATCACACTCCATCCACTATCCAAACCCAAAAACTATCTATCAGGTTGATAACGAATTGCAGCCCAATGAGACATCACACCCTCGACCTGCGCGCACAAATAGAGCAACCGTGCTCTGATACCAAGTTGACAGGACCCATCCCAATCCCCCCCGGGATTACCATGGAATGTGCCCTGCTCCCGTCCAACAAGGGGTGTCAGACAAGGGATAACCAAGAGCTACTGCCCAAACGGGCCATCCAGAGTGCGCAAGGACCGATGGAGGAGGTGTGCAATGTCCTAGTCTCTGCTGCAATCGCATCCGTAATCAACCTGAAGGGCATTAAAACCAAAAGCTGTGAGTGGACAAAAACCGGCAAGTTCATCAAATACATTTATAAGACATTTATGCCCTCCAATAAAAACGTATGCATGCCACCAAAACCAGTAACCAAAACGTTTGCTCAACCGAGCCATTAGGGCCTTAGCCCAAAAACCGTTAACCAAAAACCAAGTGTGGGAACTCAGCCCAAAACAGTGGAATACCACCACCATACATATACGACCATGTGGGTCATCACCCACGACCATAAATGAACATCAATTCATTAAAATCACACAATCATAAATCCACCCGGAAATCCATTTCATTAATTCGTATTTTACCATTACCATCACCAGCATCCCTGATGCTAGACGTCCCTGACGTCATATCTCACGGTTTCACAAGCTACGCGTGCTGCCCGGGGTCTCTCCGGGTCCATATATCTGACATCCCTGATGTCTGACGTCCCTGACGTCAATCATAGCAATCCTGCTCCTGAGTCATCATACGGTCCGGCTGCTCCGTATGGTGACCCTTCACAGGCAATGCACCGTGACTTCCCCAGTGTCCCAGACATCTGGAGGAGACCATCATATATCCATGTGTACAGATGGTATATGGAAAAACAGTTTTATTAACTCATTTCACAACATCACAATGGGCCCTGCCCGAATTTTCCATAAAACAACACATTTCCATTTAGGGTCCCTGACCCGAAACCACATTTATTAAATATAGGGCCCCTGACCCGAAATCATCATTTTAATCCAACTGGGCCCCATGCCCGATAACATTACTCAAATGGGTCTCAGCCCGATTTCATACCAACTGGGCCCCTGGCCCGATTTCATTAACCAACTGGGCCCCCGGCCCGATTCTCAAATGGACTCCAAGTCCGAAATTTTCAAAACAAGTGGGCCTCAAGCCCGAGTTCATCTTTCCAATATAAAAACCATTTTATCATAATATTTATTTAACCACAAGCATGCAAAACCACAAATAAACCGTTAATCCCGATACACGTGAAATACGGAAAACACCTCGAAATACGTACAACATACCCAAAATCAATGCTCACAAATACCATCATAGAAATCATGTATATAAACCATATAACACATTTAAGCATGCATAGGATTTATAAAACCAAAGTCCACTCACAGACCGTTTTAACCGTGTGCCTCGATACGCGTGCCACCGGCCCTCCCGGGCCACACCACTATCACCGGGACTCCCAATCCTGTCCAAGTCACATTAGAGGGTCACTAACCTCATCATTAACATCCTATCAAAGTCTCGTAATTTTCCCAAATTTTTACTTATTTTTAAACTTAATTTAAAACCTTCGGACATCCTGAACAATATCGAGACGGTGTCCGATCGACACGAAACCAATTCCAAAATGTCCGTTACATCGAATAGATTAAAAGTCATGTTGGAAGTTTCCCCAAAATACCCTTCACGCGCCCCCACGCGCCAGGTCAGCATTCAGGTCAACAATGATGATGTCATGCTACAGTAACCGGGTTCTGAAACCGGGTCTGTAACCGGGTCGCCGTCGACCCGCGGCTTGACCCGATCACAGATCGAGTTCCAGACCACCATTTTTGATGCGGTTTGATCCTATGGACTCGTCATAACCTCCTCTACGGTTCTGTGACATCCAAACTCATTTTTAGGTTGATTAAACTACCTGAAATCTGACAGGAAAATCGGCTGAGAACTCAGGTCATCCTCTCCGGCGACTCGTCGAGATTCCGGCCGCGGTTCATGGTCCAAAATGGTCGTCTAGGTTCCTAGGACATGTTTCAGAAGTAAGCAAACAATCCTAACGTCAAAAACTAGTGTTTCGAAACAGGGAAGAAAATCAAACCTTCTCGGGTTTCTGGGCATATCGCCGCCGTGGCTCGTCCAGTCGTGGTTTGAGTCGTCCTAAGGTTCCAGTGGTCCTATCCCTACGTTGGTTCGAGTCCAGGTATGAAGGTTTGCATGCTTGGATCGATTTGGGCTGTTCGGGTTCCTCTCGGGTCTGGGAGGTTTCCGGCCGTGCAGGGCGGCCGTGAGGCGGTGGCCGTCGTCTGAAGGTGGCTGGGGTTCGTCTGGACGTGTCTGGTGCATGGGTTGAGGCTGAGATATGGTGATGTGTTTGTTCTTGGAAGGAAACCGTGCTCACGGTTTTGAGGGAGAATGAAAATGAGAGGATGTGTGGTCTGATCAAATAAAGAGAGAAGGAATGAGATCTAACGGCCCAGATTCAATCTCCATATAAAATGAAGGGTGAGGATTTGAGGAGAGGGAATAATTAATTAACCCAAATGGCCAGCAAAGATCCCTGAATTAGGGAATGAAGGGGATGATGACATGTGTCACTCATCAAGGGTCCAGATTGGTTTGGATTAAAGTAGTCAGATTTTATTATTATATTATTATTTTATTCCGAGTCTCGGTTCGTTAGTTCGTTTCCTTGACCATAACATTGTCGTCGGATCTCCGATTTCGGCATGCCGCCTGTCGTTGGATTCGTATCGACGATACCTACGTAACGGTCCTTGGCCCTCGCCCATCGGACCTCCCGATCAAAAAGTCAACATTTGGCCCCTAGTATGCCAAATTACCAAAATGCCCCTCAACTTCTGAACACCATAACTTTCTCTACGAATGTCGGAATCAACGTGCCACCTGTCTATGAACTCGTGACATCCCGAACTACGTCACGGTCATCGGTCAAAGTCCGTTTGACCGCCCGATCAAAAAGTCAACATTTTGCCCACGACTAGGGGCAAAATGGTCATTTTGCACAATTTGTCCGTTTTCGCCCTACTAACCACCGTTCAACCTCACTAATCAAGATTAGTGACTAATCTAATCCCGGAATTCGGGACGGGTCGTTACACCGAGTATGAGCCTCGAGGCGACTCATGAGCTATTATGACGTGGGTTGATATTGAGACATATTTATGGTTTCTATATGGCTCATCTGATTGCGTTGTTTAAAAATTATTATTAAATGATTGATATTATATTCCTCGTATTACGTGCAAGTATGTTATAACTGTTTGAGTTTTATACTAAAATGAGGGGTTAATTGTTGTTTATTGAAAATAGTTTTACACTGAAATAACAACTGGACCCACTCACCTTTATGTTTTAGACCCTTCTGGTATTTGTGGTGTGTACGTACTTCGAGGAGTTCGCATGCTGCTCTGACACTCACTTTCAAGCATGGGGTGAAGCTGATGGAACAATCGGGTATTAGTAGGTAAGGTTGTTGTGTATGATCATCCGTTAATTATGTCCATTCTCTAAACTTCCGATGTTGGGTGAAATGTACTCGGTTTTCACCAGGTAGGTTCCACCCGACTCTCTAAAATGCATCATTTTAACTTAAATGGCTTCGTCATCTGAACGTCATCGTCCAGATGTCGGTTAGCACGCCTCGACCTTCGTACCATAGATGGACTTTCCGGGGCAAGGTGTGTCAGTTCAACTCAAGATTATTTACATAGAAATTTAACCAAATTATAAATTATTTAGTTGTTCATATATATATATATATATATATATATCAAATAAAGGTTCACCTTAAGGATCTTAATGATTTTCAAACCCATTGCTTTATTTGAACATCAGAATGGTCAAATTTTGTAGATTTTTTATGAAGATAATCTCAAAATAATGATTTAGAAAAGGAACGATTCCGATTATAATATAGATGTAATGACAATTAAACAAAGCGAAAGGGTGATATGAAAATATACCACTCGGATAGAATCCAAATATTGTTCTTTATTTTTTAGGCCAAAACTTATTCATCTTCATCATCATGATCTTTGCAAATCAACATCATCTTCTCTTTTAAGTCAATGAACTCTTGAATCCAAAACCAAAAGTTTCATCCCCATAAAAATTGTCTCCATCTCCCCATATTTTTCCTTTCTGTAACCTAAATTCAATTTTTTTAAAACCCAAAAAAATCCAGAAATTGCTTCACAAAACAAACGACAAGAACATCTCTAACTCTCACGCATTCAGTCTCTCTGAGTTCTGACAATGGCGATGCTCGTAATGATTACACTAGGAGACAAAAAGCTCGTCTCTTTGGTTCTCCTCTATATGCCCAATAGCCAATGGCCTTGCTCAACTACGCCTCCACTAATCGACGCTCAGTAGGCTCGCCTCCTCCTCCTCATCAACTCGCAATACCCACAACCTCGTATCTCTCCTACCTTCTCTCCTAACCCCTGAAGTGTCCAAAGTTTCCTTAAGCGTCCTCGTCAACAATCTCATCTCGTTCATCGGCTCCCCAAATATCCATATGGTTCTTCCAGTTCGAATCGCGGAAGCCCTAACTTCCCGAGCATTAGAGCTCGAGTCCGTCGATTTTGACTAAAGATGAAGCTCTTGCATTGGAGACACTTAAGTTATCATCTGCTCTGTATGAAATATGTCTATTCTAGATCACCAATCCTTGGTTTTGTTTGAGGTTACCGACACAGTGTGTAATGACCCATCTCGAATATCGGGATTTAATAATATTTAATTATGATTTACTAATCTGGGATTAGTTGAGTGATTTCGGACGAATTGTGCAAAATGACTGTTTTGCCCCTGGGCGTGGGCAAAACGTTGACTTTTAATTCGGATGGTCAAACGGACTTTGACCGATGACCGTGACGTAGTTCGGGACGTCACGAGTTCATAGACAGGTGGCACGTTCGATTCCGATGTTCGTGGTGAAAGTTATGACGTACGGAAGTTCAAGGGCATTTTCGTAATTTGGACGAAAAGGGGAAAATGTTGACTTTTGACCCGGGAGGTCTAATGGACGAGGGCCAAGGACCGTTACGTAGAGCTAGTCGGTACGAATTCATAGACAGGCGGCACGCCGAAATCGGACTTCGTACGAGGAAGTTATGGTCAGAAACGTGGAATCGGGGAAATATACGTCTCGGTAACGGTGTCGATTATTTTATTCTGAATTGGTGGTTGGAGGACACTTGGATGAGTGACAAGTGTCACTCATCCATTGGCTAGATTGGATCATGTTCCACTAAATAATTAATTATGATTTTATTCCAACTTTAAATCCTAGCCATCCATTCCATTTAATCTTTAAATCCTCACCACTCATTTCATCTAATCTATCTCCCTTCTCTCATCAGATAACATTCATCAAACTACATTCATCTTTGTTTTTCTACAACCCGAAACCACCCATGCACCATTTTCTTCATTTCTCCATCTTTTCTCCATAACCCAAACTCACATATCACCACCATAATCATCAATGAGTGTGAGCGGGGTGTAACCGTGTATGATGATGAGAGCGGGACGGTTACGGGAGGACGACGGCGTGATGGTGGTTGACGACGGGGGAGTCGACCCGTGAGGTAAGAAAATATCCAAAAAATCCAAGTTTCGGTTTTGTAGGTTTTTAGCTAATTCTATGAATTGGGAAATATTTCTGGGCACTCTAGGAGCCTGATAGGATTGTTTTTGAAAGTTGGAATGGCCGGAAATGGCGGTGAACGGCGACGGAAACTCCGACCGCCATTGATGACGGATGAAGGTATGGTTTTGGACATTTTGTTCCGTTTTAATTAACTAGAAAGATTATAAATGAGATTAGGAACATATTGGGATTAAAATGGGATGAAATGGACCTAAAATGGACCTTGAACCAGTCCAAAAACGGAGAAAACCCGACGGTGAACAGTAACTGTGAATAGTAACTAGTTCAGCAGGAATTGGTGACGATGAACAGTAATCTGAGCCTTCTTGGGGCGCGTGAGGGCGCGTGAACGGTAATTTGAGAAAGTGTTCAACATATGAAATCTTCTATTCGATGTAACGAAGATTTTGGGACTGGTCTCGTGTCAATCGGACATGGTTTCGATAGTTTTCGGGGTGTTGGAAGGTTTAGGGTCGGTTTAAAAATAGTTAAAAGTTCGGGAAAATTACGGGGCTTTGGTAGGAGGTTAATTAAGTAGTTAGTAACCTTCTATTAAATGGAATTGAATAAATGTTTTCTGGTTTACATTTTATATATGTTCACATGTTGGAATCTGACTACGCCCAAACTACGCATTAAATTAAACATGTAATCTGAGTGTTATGCAATTTAAACCCTTTTTTGTGTAGATGTAGTATTGGTAAATAGGGATCGTTCTTAACCGGGGAAATTAGGGAACATTAATAATGTGTTAGTGGGAAATGAATAAAAGAATAATGAATAAAAGAATTAAATAATAAAAGAATTAAATCATCAAAGAACTAATAAATTAAAGAATAGATGAATAAGAGAATAAAGAAATAAAAGAATAAAGAATTAAAAGAATAAAAGAATAAAAGAATAAAGAATAAAAAGAATCAAAGAATAAAAAAGGATCAAAGAATAAAAGAATAAAATAATAAAAGAATAAAGAATTAAAAGAATACAAGAATAAAAGAATAAAGAATAAAGAATTGAAAAGGGGGGTTTTGAAAAAGAGTTGTAAATATAAAATAAAGAAAACAAGTAAAAATAATTAAATACTTAATTTTACTTCTACCTTAACCTTTGTACTAGTGAATTTGCTTCAAACACATATTTTTACCAACACTCTAACATCATGCTCATATTGAACCAATCACGAAATCATACCTTAATCATCTCAAATACATGCATACATTTTTCATATTATAAATGCACCGAACAGCGGATTATTACTTACAATATGATTCACCTTAAGTAAGTGATTTAATGCGCCGAACAGCGATCAAACATTAAATCTCTTCAACTCTATCCTAAATGCCCCGAACAGCGGATCAACATTTAGTTTCGAATTGAAGTTTAAGTACTAAAACATATGAAGTAAAAGAAACTCAAAAAGTAAAACACATGGAGATTGCATTCTTACTTACAAATGTTAGAAAGAAAATACCAACACATATATTGAATTATAAGTAAAACCAATAACAATAACAAGAATTTAAGTAGAGAAGTATGGATTTTCACAAGAATCACCGAACAGCGGCAGGAAACTTGTGAAGATGGAAGAAGAAATACGAGGAATTCGGTCTTAAAACTCTTGAATTGCCTTAGAATTACTTGGCCTAGGTATTTCTTAAGGAAAGCATAAAAATGTGTTTAAGAGATCTCAAAGAAATATCACAAGAACAAAGTAAAGAAGAAATGAAATTAAGAAAAATAAAAATAACATAAATTAAGAACAAGAATTAAAAGAAAGCTAATTAATAAGAAAATCTACAAGAAGTTAAAATGGTCCCCAAAAATGTCTCTCAAAAGAGAGAAACAAAAGAACTAACTAAGAACTAGAACTAAGAAAAATGAAAAAAATGGAAGAATGAAACTAATTGGGGGACTCCCCAAATACATGAAATGACCTCCCTATTTATAGAGGGAGTGCCACAATTGTTTAATTAAAAGTACAAAATTAAAATATAAAAATAGCAATAAAATAGTACATGAAGAAGTGATGGAAATGATGAGATTGGGTGGGAAAAGATGCTGATTTTGGGGCAAATATGCTGATTTTGGGGAAAAGTGGCTGATTTTGGGGAAAAGTTGCTGATTTTGGGGCAAATATGCTGATTTTGGAAACTATTGGGGGGCTGCTGGATTTTTGGCTTGGGCTGCTGGATTTCAGCAGCTTCCCACCGAATTTTCTTGCGATTTTCGGTTGTTTCTTATATTTCGTCCATAATTTCTTCGTTATAATTCCGATCGGGACGATTCTTTCACCAAAATGCTCCAAATTCCAAGCTTTATTTATTTCTACAAAAATATCACAAAATAAATTAATTTGTCTAATTATTTATTATTTTAATATTAAAAGTCAAGTATAAAGGGTATAAAATAATATAAAATAACGCTTATTTGAGGACCTATCAAATACCCCCACACTTAAACTTTGCTAGTCCCTAGCAAATACTAAAATTAAACTACGAATTCAAAACAAGTAACCCTTAACCATTTGTCTCAATATTTCATAATTATAATCATGGCATAAAAGATTTTCACTTAAAGCATTTAAGCATATGGAATTCAAGAGTTAATATATGGTAACAAAATGTTTTAACAAATAAGATAATGAGTAAATATGGTGAAATGGATCTCAACATGAATAAAACAAGTATGAATCAACTCACAAGGATATGCACTCATAAATTCACTCAATTTTGTAAGGGTTTGTGTTTGCACTCAAAGTATGTGAGAAATACTCACATAATCGAAATGAAGTACTTTTGCAAAAATATCAAACAAACACCTCAAGATAAAAACAACATATACTTACACAAATGAACCAAAACCATAAGCTTACTCAAGTGATTGACTCCACTAATCAAAATTTACCATCTTAAGGATCATAAGGTCTTTACGAAGGTTGTAATGGGGCTAAGTTTAGAGGCAAGGAAAATATAGGACAAGTGGTGCTCAATTCGTTCCAAGACTCAATAGACTCCCAAAACGTATCATAGCTTCCCAACCCTAGTGCAATGATGTTGGTAATCCATCCCTTCGAACATAGGCCTAATTCCATCATGTTGGGCCTCACAATCATTCTTCGTGTCGGATTTACAAATGTAAGGGACTTAACTCAAACATTACATAACCAAACCTTATTACCTTGATCGAGACTCAACTTTTTTTTTTCTTTTTTTTTCTTTTTTTTTTTGATTTTTTTGATTTTTTTTTTTTGAATTTTTTTTTTATATCAAGGTAATAACATGTGTCAACGATACAACAAAGCATGAGTCGGTAAATCCAAATAATTCACATAAAAGTCCTTCCAACATCATTATTTTCTCTTTACACAATCATTATGTCTTTAACCGAGTTCTTGGAACAAGGGTAAAGGATGTCTATACTAAGCTCAAGTGTTTAGATAATCATGGTGATGAAAGAAAGGCTTAATGTGGGCTCAAAAGGGTTAAAACTAAGGGGGTCGCAACTTGTGCGCACAAAATAGGGAACATGGATGTTTGAATTTGTGGTGTTAACCCTAATGCCTTAATCATTTCCGAAATCAGAGAGTTTATTGACTCAAAAGCTTTGAAAATCACATAAAATAAGTTCTAGTACTCTATAGTTCATTAAAAGCTATGGCAAGCAGTTATGAGGCATATGTATATCAATTTAAACAAAAAACTTATGAATCACTCATCAAAGATGTATATAAAGTTCTAAAGCTCACATAAGGTTCATATGATTCATACTTATCTTATCATGCTCGTTTATGTGCCAATTTACATGCATTATCTTCAAGTTATAACACTTAATCACAAAATATTAACAAACAAATTCAAGTTGTAGTGATTATCTTTATGGCCATAACATATTCCTTTCTGTTCATTTATGTCATTGACAAGTTAAATGGCAACTTAAGACTCATAAAAACACTAAGTTAAAACAAAAAGATTCAAAAAAAACAATAATATTTTTTTTTCATTTTTTTTTTCACCCTTTTTTTTTCAATTTTTTTTGTTTTTTTTTTGAACAATTAAAATTGTAAACCATTCGCCCACACTTAAATTCTACATTGTCCTCAATGTAGGAAAATACGAAGTAATTAAACATAGAATCAAAGTAAGGAAGATGATTTACGAAAATAATAGGAAAACATTAAATAAACAAAATAAAAGAGAGTGAAGGGTAGAGGATAGCAAATCTGTATTGATGACTCCTTCACATCCCGGGAACACATTGGGTTGCCTCCCAACAAGCGCTTAAAGTTTAACGTCCATCCAGCCTAGACAGAGATGCAAGTTAGTTAGTCAGAGATGTACGTTAATTAAGAATGCAAGTTAGATATGCAAATTAAAGTTAATGATGCAATGTGAGTTAAAGATGTAAGTTAGAGGAAGAGTGCAATGCAAGTTAAACTAAATATGCAAGTGAAGTTAAAAATGCAAGTTAAATGAAAGATGAAATGCAAGTTAGAATGAAAGATGCAAGTTAGTTAAACGAAAGATGCAAGTTAACTTTGTCATGACAAATAATGTAAATTAAGATATAAACAATATTTACATGTCGGGGGAAGTCAAAGATATATATGGTTCACATAGCCTCAAAGTTTAAATGGAGACTTATACGTCCGTGCGGCCCAAGTAAATATCTTGGATTAATTCAACTGTTTGGGCAACTTCAAAAGTGACCAGGTTAGAAAGAATACACATAAGAGGCAGGGCTATTTTCTTAGACCCAAAACCCGTTATGAGTACCGTCTCTTGTCCTAGACATCACCCTCGAAAATTTCTTACTCCAGAGGAATTAAGATGACTCAAGTGTTAACAATTACCGTGGGTGAGAGTTAACAAAAGAGTCATCGCCGATAAAGATCAAAATCTAAACTTCGAAGCACAAGTGATCTACATATAGCTGAGATTAATGCATGAATGCAATAACTATTTACAAGTATGTTTTTTATGCACAATTTACAAATATAACACGACAATTTACGTATGAACAATTTATACAAGTATGAACAATTTATTTACAAGTATGGTTTTATTCACAAGTAATGATATTTACAAAACAATTTCTCATTAACAAACTAACATAAGTATAAGATTTATTTAACAATTTAGATTTATACTAACACAAAGTGAAGATAAATGAATATTTTTACGAATAAATGAAGAAAAAGAAATTTTTTATTTTTTATTAATTAATTTTTTTTCTGAATTTAAAAATTAAATAAATGAAGAAAAAGAAATTTTTTTAATTTTTAATTTTTTTTTTACGAATTTTATGTTTTTTTTAATTACAAATAAAAATAAAAATAAGGAAAAGTGAATATTTACCATAAGCATTTATGAACAATTAAAAAGAATGAACATTATGTACAAGTATGAACAAGAATAATATAACAAGTAAGAAAATTATAAACAAATATAAATGAAAATCTATTATGAACAAGTATGCATGTATACTATGAAATATAAAAGTTATGAACAAGTATAAAAGGTAACAAGTAACATATATACAACATTTATTTACAAGTATGAATTAACACTAACATAAAGCTAAGATAAGATTTTTTTTTATTATTTTCAAATTTTTTATTTATTTCGAATTTTTTTTTAAATTTAAATTTAAATTTTATCAAGACATAACCAAATAAATAATTACATAAGAATAAAATAAGTGTAATAAAAAAGTTAATGGAATAAAAAGTTAGTGGAATAAAAAGTTAGTGGAATAAAAAGTTAATGGAATAAAATTAATGGAATAAAAGTTAATGGAATAAAAAGTTAGTGGAATAAAAAGTTAGTGGAATAAAAAGTTAATGAATAAAATTAATGGAATAAAAGTTAATGGAATAAAAAGTTAGTGGAATAAAAAGTTAGTGGAATAAAAAGTTAATGAAATAAATTAATGGAATAAAAGTTAATGGAATAAAAAGTTAGTGGAATAAAAAGTTAATGAATAAAATTAATGGAATAAAAGTTAATGGAATAAAAAGTTAGTGGAATAAAAAGTTAGTGGAATAAAAAGTTAATGAATAAAATTAATGGAATAAAAGTTAATGGAATAAAAAGTTAGTGGAATAAAAAGTTAATGAATAAAATTAATCGAATAAAAGTTAATGGAATATAAAGTTAGTGGAATAAAAAGTTAGTGGAATAAAAAGTTAATGAAATAAATTTAAAGTTAAAGGAATAAAGAAAAAGTTTATGGAATAAAATTAAAGTTAATGGATTAAAGAAAAAGTTAGAAAGTGTAAAGAAAAAAAAAATAAATTAAAAGTAAGGAAAAATGAATATGTACAATATGCATTTATAACAAGTACAAATTAAATTAAATTATGAACAAGTATGATAGAATTTTAAATTTACATAAACAATTTGAATATGAACAAATATATAAAAAAAAAAATTATGAACATTTATGAACAAGTATAAATTAGAAACTATGAATAAGTAAAGTATGAACATTATAAACAAAAATAATAAGAACAAAAATAAGATGGATAAATAAAATATAAACAAGTAAGTAAGGTTATAAACAAATATAATATTAACGGGTTATAAACAAATATAATATTAACAAAAGTAAAATTTATAAACAAGTATAATATGCACAATTTATATACATGCACTAACAAATTAAAAATGATTTTCAATTTCCCCGGCAACGGCGCCAAAAATTGACTACGCCCAAACTACGCATTAAATTAAACATGTAATCTGAGTGTTATGCAATTTAAACCCTTTTTGTGTAGATGTAGTATTGGTAAATAGGGATCGTTCTTAACCGGGGAAATTAGGGAACATTAATAATGTGTTAGTGGGAAATGAATAAAAGAATTAAATAATAAAAGAATTAAATCATCAAAGAACTAATAAATTAAAGAATAGATGAATAAGAGAATAAAGAAATAAAAGAATAAAGAATTAAAAGAATAAAAGAATAAAAGAATAAAGAATAAAAAGAATCAAAGAATAAAAAAGGATCAAAGAATAAAAGAATAAAATAATAAAAGAATAAAGAATTAAAAGAATACAAGAATAAAAGAATAAAGAATAAAGAATTGAAAAGGGGGGTTTTGAAAAAGAGTTGTAAATATAAAATAAAGAAAACAAGTAAAAATAATTAAATACTTAATTTTACTTCTACCTTAACCTTTGTACTAGTGAATTTTCTTCAAACACATATTTTTACCAACACTCTAACATCATGCTCATATTGAACCAATCACGAAATCATACCTTAATCATCTCAAATACATGCATACATTTTTCATATTATAAATGCACCGAACAGCGGATTATTACTTACAATATGATTCACCTTAAGTAAGTGATTTAATGCGCCGAACAGCGATCAAACATTAAATCTCTTCAACTCTATCCTAAATGCCCCGAACAGCGGATCAACATTTAGTTTCGAATTGAAGTTTAAGTACTAAAACATATGAAGTAAAAGAAACTCAAAAAGTAAAACACATGGAGATTGCATTCTTACTTACAAATGTTAGAAAGAAAATACCAACACATATATTGAATTATAAGTAAAACCAATAACAATAACAAGAATTTAAGTAGAGAAGTATGGATTTTCACAAGAATCACCGAACAGCGGCAGGAAACTTGTGAAGATGGAAGAAGAAATACGAGGAATTCGGTCTTAAAACTCTTGAATTGCCTTAGAATTACTTGGCCTAGGTATTTCTTAAGGAAAGCATAAAAATGTGTTTAAGAGATCTCAAAGAAATATCACAAGAACAAAGTAAAGAAGAAATGAAATTAAGAAAAATAAAAATAACATAAATTAAGAACAAGAATTAAAAGAAAGCTAATTAATAAGAAAATCTACAAGAAGTTAAAATGGTCCCCAAAAATGTCTCTCAAAAGAGAGAAACAAAAGAACTAACTAAGAACTAGAACTAAGAAAAATGAAAAAAATGGAAGAATGAAACTAATTGGGGACTCCCCAAATACATGAAATGACCTCCCTATTTATAGAGGGAGTGCCACAATTGTTTAATTAAAAGTACAAAATTAAAATATAAAAATAGCAATAAAATAGTACATGAAGAAGTGATGGAAATGATGAGATTGGGTGGGAAAAGATGCTGATTTTGGGGCAAATATGCTGATTTTGGGGAAAAGTGGCTGATTTTGGGGAAAAGTTGCTGATTTTGGGGCAAATATGCTGATTTTGGAAACTATTGGGGGGCTGCTGGATTTTTGGCTTGGGCTGCTGGATTTCAGCAGCTTCCCACCGAATTTTCTTGCGATTTTCGGTTGTTTCTTATATTTCGTCCATAATTTCTTCGTTATAATTCCGATCGGGACGATTCTTTCACCAAAATGCTCCAAATTCCAAGCTTTATTTATTTCTACAAAAATATCACAAAATAAATTAATTTGTCTAATTATTTATTATTTTAATATTAAAAGTCAAGTATAAAGGGTATAAAATAATATAAAATAACGCTTATTTGAGGACCTATCAGAATCAATAAATGGTTTTGATGATATTTCGGTTATGGCACGTTTCACGGTATTTGGGCATGAGACCCGTTTGATGAAACGTAACGATCGGTTCGGATTTTATCTATGTATACCTATATGTTTTGCATGTGGATATCAATAAAATGTATTTAGTACTGCACTGTATAAATCCTTCCATATTATATTGTCTCCTCCGGATGAGGTACCCCGGAGAGGTCACGGACGTCTAGTACGTCCAGCGTCTATGACGCTAAGCATCGGGGATGCTGTACCCGAACGGGGTTCGGGGATTGAACTCGGAAATTGAGACCCGAGTGACACGCGTAGCCTTGTGATTGTGACCTTATTGACGTCAGGGACGTCAGACATCAGGGATGTCGGATTGGAGTGTATAGTGCAGTGGCTAAAATTATGGTTATGGTTTATATTATATGCCTTATGGTTCATATTACTGGATTTATGAAATAACTCTTGGATTGACTTTTGGGAAGTTGAAACTATGCTTTGGTTTCCGGGCTAAGGCCCTAAAGGTTATTTCTAAATAAATGTGTGATCATTGGTTTTTGGCGCATGCATATGTTTTTACTGAGGGGCATAAATGTCTTACAAATGTTTTAAACAGACTTGTTTATTTTCTTCCACTCACAGCTTTTGTTTTTAATGCCCTTCAGGTTGATTCCGGATACGACTGCAGCAGAGACTTGAGCATCATACACCTCCTCCATCGATCCTTACGCACTCTGGAAGCCCGGTTGGGCAGTGGCAACAGGTTATCCCTTGTCTGACACCTCTTGTCAGACGGGAGCATGACACATTCCATGGTAATCCCGGGGGGATTGGGATGGGTCGTGTCAAGTGGTATCAGAGCAGGTTTTGCTCTTTTGTGCGCAAAGGACGAGGGTGTGATGTCTCTTTGGGCTGCAGTTCCGTTGTCAACCTGATAGATAGTTTTGGGTTTGAATGGTGGATTGAGTGTGTTTGGCCCGATACGCCGTGCATTGATGTGATTCAACCCAAGTGGGGTTGTATACGATTAACTGGTAATGTGGGACCGTCGGTTCGGTCATGTGATGATGGATTGTTGTGCTGCTGAGCACAGCCGGGTTTAGGGAACCCCATTTGAATAACGTATTGGAAATACGAGACTCAGTTGAGTAATGGTCTAAATTATGGACCCTGGTAGTGTTGGCTAGTGTACGGGGTGTTGGTACATCGGAGTTAGCCGATGACCTTCGTGGTGGAACCCACGATGGAACCCACGTTGAGTTGACGATGGGATTGGATTTGACGTCTATGCGATGTCAAGACCGCGGGGTCGGTCAGGTTGTGGATTTTACTGCAGAAGGCAGTTGGGTTCGGTGGAACCCTAGGGTGTGAATTTGGAACCCTAATCGATGGACCGGAAAAGTGAACCTTAATTAAGAACTTGTGCTGCGACGTGCGGCTAAGGTCGTGGATGACTCTATTGAGTCTAGTCAGGATTATGGGTTTCGATCCACGGATGCGGTTATGAGGAAATATGGAATCCCGTGTTGGATCGAATATTAGTGTGATGTGTGGATACGGATCTTGACAACGATGACTGTTGGTCGACAGTTGTGTCGAGATGACTGGCTATCGAGGGTATTTAGTGTGGCTTTCAAACTTGGGGATCAGGGGATGTTCAGGGAACGTCCATTATCCTGATGTGCCAGTGGACAAGTTGGAGGTACCCATAGTCGTGGGGTACGAGTGGTGTTACGGGATCGTCGTTCGGAATGAACGGAGATCCAGGGTAACAACTTTGCACACAGTGTGCTAGCATGGATGTTAGGGTGCTATGTATGGATGTTGGTATGTTGGTGCCTTGATGCCAATACTAGTATGGATGCCTGTGTGCGGATACTAGTGTTGATGATAGTGCGTGGTACTGGTACTAGCACTGGTGCTGGTACCGGTGTCGGTGATTGTGATGACGTGGAGCCACCAGTTGGGGTGTGACTCTGTCATGATGGACATGTGATTGGTATCTGCGACTCAGAGGTGGTTGAGTCTTGGACTGGATGGGTTCCAGTGGAGGTTGTGGTGTGTTGGGGATAAGTCCCAATAGATTTATGATGATAAGTGATGAACGGATAAAATGGTATGATTGGAAATTTGGGGAATCTTGGGATGATGTTCCCTATGACATGTGTATTGGTGGATTTGGGGAGTTGTTGTCAACTCCGAGATTGGTATGATGGTATACTTCTTATCTCCCCAGGAAGTACAAGGAAATTATAAAAAATAAAAAAAAAAATTGGAAAAGTCGGGAAACCATTTGTGGTATTGACGTGTGATTTTGTGATTGCGAATCACTTGGAACCTGAGGATTGAACCTGTTAAGGTTGAGATGTGAGACGAAGGAAGTATGGTATGCACATCCAGGCAGAGTTGAGGAAATTTCCGTTCGGAATCGGGGTGTGTGCATACATGATTATTGGCGGACGTGAGGCCCGAGTAATGAATTGATTCTGGACACGTGGTGGTTCAAGTGAGGTATGGACGTGGGCAGTCCAGTGGTTGGACTTGACATCTCATTGGGAGCATGTCTGTTTCCAACATGGTTGGAACTCCCGATCCGGGGAGAATTAGAAAACATCTACTCATCATCGTCTTCCTCCTATATAATAAACCAATTCATTGATCGAAATTAAAAACAGAGAAAACTTAATTTGCTACAATTGAAAAGAGCAAACACTCGAATATCAGAATTACAACTAACCTCGCCACTCTCATCCTCGTCTTCATCATCATCTCTCACCTTAGGCTTGGATTTGTCGTCCTCATCAACATTGATTCTATTAGCCTATTAAAAAGAATACTCGAGTTCTCACAAACAAATTCACAATAAACAATCAACTGTAACAAAATAAAAAAACCTAATTATAAGGCACAAAATAGTATCACCTTCCAACATGACACTTAACTTGCCTAAGCTCCTTGGGTGTTATCATCAATCAACTGTACATCAAAGCACAAAAAAATTCAAGAACACTAACCTGCCACTCATGTGTTTAAAATCTTTTATCTTTCTGAATCACTATCCAATTAACTCTCAAAAGCAACGAGGAACCCAAATTCAATCGACTAAATTAGATTAATTAGTATGAAAGTTAGATGTAGATATTTTGATTCTTATTTTATTATTAATTAGTATAATAATTAAATTTAGAACAACAATGAAAGCACACAATACAAATAGCACAATCAAGTCAATTAGTATGCGAGTTGGATGAATTAATATGGAAAAAATGTTCCAAAACCAACATCGTAAGGAAAATAAAAATTGAACAATCATGAAGCAAAGTGACCAAATTAAATCCTCATATAGGCTTAATAAGTAGCTAAACAAACATGAAACAACTATGTATGCTTTAAATTAAGCTTCCCAATAACCAAATGAATCTCTTCTAACAAATGCAAATACAAAATTCATTTTTCATGCAACGACAAAAAAAATTGTGTAACTCAGTAGTTTAAAAACCAACAAAAACATTCACAATAGAAATGTCATGTTTTGCACTTTGTTAATTGAATAGTGGTCTCTACATTTGAAAACTAAACTCAGAATTTGAACAAAAAAAGAATCATGAATCCAACACTAAACTCATAAACTGAACAATAAACTCACAAATTTAATAGCAAAAATCACCAATCCACTACTTATAAATATGAAATTTGATAATTTATATGTTGATGAGTGGCGATGTAGTCATGGTTGAGCGATGAGTGTTGGATGAGCGGAGATGAATTAGGATGGGCTGGTGCGATGAGTGCTGGATGAGTGGAGATGAATTAGATGCAACATGTCCAAATAGGACTGAAATAAAAAGGAAGTTGTCAACATAATGAGAAAACAGGCGTCCAATAAGGGCTAAAAAGTAATTTTACTATTCAGAACAAAGAGGAAAAAAAATTAAGAGAAAAACAGCCAGTGCACTATAGGTGAACAATGATTTATCACAATTCACTAGACTGAAATAAGAAGGAAGTTGTCAACATAATGAGAAAACATGTGTCTAATAAGGGCTAAAAAGTAATTTTACTATTCATAACAAAGAGGAAGAAAAAAAAATTAAGGGCAAAACCACCAGTGCACTATAGGTGAACAGTGATTTATGACAATTCACTTTTAGTATAGTTATAATGATGTTGATTTCCACATATTACCTTGTTGAAGATGAAAAGGGTTTGGCAAAAAAAATGAAGATGAATAGGATTGGGGTGATGTTTTGACAGAATTGCTTTTCTAGTAAATAAAGTTAGTAAGGCTATAGAATATAAAATTAATATTTAGTATTACTTGTATTAATTAGTTATCAAATAAATTTATATAATTAAGCATTTTTATAGGGTCTATATTATACATATTTAATACTCAAATGACTATGAACTTTGAAAACTAGTAATGAGTTAATAATTGACAGAACACATCCAAATCCCCCTGGATTATCGTGGGATGTGTATGCTCCTATCTAACACTATGTGTCAGACAAGGGATAAAACCGTAACCCGCACGGGGTTATCTAGAGTATGCAAGGATCTGTGGGGTTACGCATTGGCATGTGATGTCTTGTTCTCTGTTACAGCCTCCATCCGCAATCAACCTGAAGGGTATCAAAAACATAAAAGCTGTGAGTAGACAAAAACAATCAGTTGGAATTTTTTTTTAATAAAAATGACATTTATACCCTTCACGTAAAAGCATGCATGTATCAAAAAACAAGTATTCAAATACTTTTCTCAAAAGCAAATCATATTGCTTTTCAAAACGAAACACAATGAAAAATGCTTCCCAATCAAAGCCAATTCCTCAGTAGGGTCTCAGCCCAAAACCAAATCACACAGGGTCTCAGCCCAAATCAAATCCATGTGGGACCTCAGCCCAAATATAATACCATGTGGGATCTCAGCCCATCATCATCAGTCATGATTCCAATCCTAGCAATGTGTGTCCATAAGCTGAAGGACTGCTCTGATCCTGAGCATGTCGTTGTGAACACATCACCGGCCGACAATCTCCAGATCGTCGTGAACATATTATCGATCGATCTCATATACCGTACTCCTGAGTCAAGCCTCCCTCGACTGCTCGATAGTAGGCGCATCGTGATCTCTCCACACTTCGGAGGCGAGCATTATCTCCAGGGTGTTTTCCAGGGAAACATATTCACAACCGGACCCTCTCATAATCTAAGTCTTTAAACTCCCGAGTCTTTGAACTCAAAATCATAATCACCATTTTGAAAACAGTGGAAACATTTTCATAACTGTTGTAACTCAAATCAAAACGGTTATTTCTCAATAATCATCTCAACAGGGTCCACACTCGGAATATAGTTTCAAAAAATCCGTTTCCACAAAACCATCATTGAAAATAGTGTCTATCAATACTTCATAAACCCAAGATTCCTCGAATCCTATCAAATCTACAACTAGGTCTCATGCCCTTAATATCTTTCAAAAATCTCATAACTGTGTCACAGCCTGATATATCTTACGTTTGACTATACTCTATGTCAACCATAAATCAACTGGGTCATACGCTTGAAAGATATTTCTAAATTTGAAAACCATTTCATTGTTCAAATCATTTTCCAAATTCCAAAGAACCAAAAGGGATTTTCAACTCGGACTCATGCCCGAATCTCGATTTCACACATATCCTTGAAATCCTTCAAAACCGTAAATCAAATCCCACACCTCTCCTTGAAACCGTCAAATCATATAAACACATGCACTTAGTATACTTGGCATAAGCCCAAATATCATATAAAACGTAAATTTTGAACTACATGCAATATCGTAGAAAATGCGCTATAAAACATATTTAAATCATATGCACTCAAGGTATCTCAAATCATGTTCATAAGACATATAAAACAGTTATGCATGCATTATATTTCAAAAAACAAAGTCCACTCACAGACAGTCCAAGCTATGCGCTCCGAAATCCGCGCCGTAAGCCACTTCGGGGCTAATCCATATTTTCCAGAATGACCAGACCTCTCCAAATCATATTCAAAGGTACTACCAACCTATACAAGTCCTAATCATAAACCCTCAAAACTCCTGGAATAGTAAATGTGTCCCGAACACGCTTTCCGATGCTAAAAACCTCACAATGACCTATCAAACAATCTCCGATGGACTTGAAACCACCACCATTGAATTCAGATCATCCAAACTTTTCGAATAAGATCAGTTTTGCCTTGAAATTCATGCCCACGCGCCCTCACGCGCTAGTCAAAGTCCGCACGCTAGTCAACGCTGACGTCATCTACTACGTCATGCTAACGTCATCTGCTGACATCATACTGACGTCATCTTCTACGTCAAGCTGACATCATCCTTATGTCATCCTAACAAGTTTAACACCTGTCAGGTCCAACAACCTGCCACGTGGCACACCTTGATTAGTGTCTCATGTCACCCTTTGACACAGCCACGTCACATAATGATGTCATCTACTGACGTCATCACTAACACGTCAGCTCTGACAACCTGACACCCTGCCACGTGGCACCACCTCGTTGGTCCACGTTGTCTGAAAATGCTGACGTGGACCTAACATGTCAGCTGCCATGTCATCTAACACCCTTTGACATGTTGCCACGTAGCACCACCCCACTAGTCCACGTGGTCTGACATGGCTAACATGGACCTGCCACGTCAGCTGCTAACTCGACCTGACAGCTTCTAACTTGCTACATGGCACCACCTGATTGGCCACATGATGACATGGCTTGCCATGTCATTGTCGTTAACCTCTCACGGGTCGACCCATTTTCCTGCAATCGGGTCACTCAATCCGTGACCCTGACCTGATCCTTTCTTTTTCATTTCTTAACCATTTTCCACCATTCTTTCACCAATCTCTTCGTCCCTCACCCAGAAACTTCCCTATGCCCTCAAAATTAAGAGAACAGGTCTAGAAATTACATGTCACCAACGAACATTCTCGACCAATCTTTGAACCACCATCCAGGGTTACTCAGTCGTCCATTCCCGTCCATTTTTGATCCTACGAACTCGTCCAAAGTCATAAAACACAACCTAATCATCAGAACCGTTCCCAAACGTCTTAAAACCCAAATTCCAAATTTCAAACCAAATGGGTTTCAGGTTTGTACCTAGGTCTTGGGTTTCCAGCCACCTCAGGATGGCTCTGCCGTCCTGTTACTATCCATGGCCGCCTCTCAATCTCACCCTCTCGCTCTGCCTCCCTATGGCCTCAAGCAAGGGATGAGGATATGGTTTTGGGTGGGTACAGGTAGGAGGAAATGAAGGAGAAGAAATATGAAAAAGGAAAATGATGAATGTATGTATGTAATATGTGGATCAATTAATGAGTGACACTTGTCACTCATCTATTGGTCCATATGCGATATTTTGGGTCCCACTAAAGACAAACCAATTCGAAAATCGTACAATCGTGTATAGTTTTCAAAATCGTCCTTCACTAGTAACTTTCCCATACGATGTCCGATTTCGACGTGCCACCTATCTGCGGACTCGTATCATCTCGATCTTCATAACGGTCCTCGTGCATTGGACCTCCAAGTCAAAAGTTAACTTTTTTCCCTTTCCAAGGTGTTGATACCATATCGACCGACCACCTAAGCACAGGGCCCGCCAAGGACAGGAAGGACACCCACCGATTCTCCGATCGGCACCCCACCGTGGCCCGCCGATCGGCACGGACCTGTAGGCCTGTCATTCGGCACCTGACATGGTACAGATGCCAGCTGGCCGCGACAGTCACCTAACCAACCCTGCCATACCAACTCCCTGACGGAGGCAGGTTGGGACTCCAGCTGGCGCCTCCTCCGGATGTCCAGGGCTTGTCAGGCAACTCTCAGCCACAAAGCACCACTTGCTCCCGTAACAGTAGCCCACCTACCGCAATTATGGCTACTATAAATACCAGGAAACCCTTCACAAAGGTAAGACACCCAGAACTGATCTAGAGCACCGTATTTACTTGCCTCTCGGCACTCAGATACTAACTTAGGCATCAGAGCCCCTTTTGGCCGGCACCACACCGGTGTCTAGTCTTTGCAGGATCCCTGCCGAATAGCAACGCCCCCGGCGGGCCCAAGACACCACACGGCTGGTCCTAGCACCCCCAGCGGGTCTCATCGAGCTGGTCATTTCAGGATCAAACACAAGGGTAAAATTGTCATTTTTTTAAATCGTCCAATAATCCTCTATTAATCATGATTAATCCGTAATTAATCCCGTAGATTCGGGACGGGTCGTTACAATCTTCCTCACTTAAAGAATTTCATCCCCGAAATTCACACTAACCCAATCCACTGTGGAAATCCAATCTTGTCTCCATCCCGAGGTACGCATCCAACATCCATCCAGTACTCAACCATAACCAACGTCACTCGATGTCAACCACAATCCAATGGTCAATGTTGAAACGCAGCTCGTCCTCTGGGACAGGACCATATCCGAGAGTGACCAACTGCCACTGGAACCTCCAATGCTCAATCTCAAGTCTCAACGAGACATCATCACTCATCGATCTCACCTGTCACCTACACAGGTGTGCTCAAGATCCAAACTGGCAAGTTAATAATACTCTCCTGCTCGGTCGACAATCCAGGCTGACAATCCTACTATACCAAGCTGACATCCTGTTTAGCATTCAGCCTGACGATCCTTCTCAACACTCGATCCCTGATACTAAACTGATAATCCCGCTCAGTAGGAATGATGTCAAATTCTCTTTCTCACTCGACATTTCTCAATGTCTAACGCACTCACCATGTGCAATACATTCACAACGTCTAACACATTCACGATACTCAATACATCGACGACAGACCGTCGTGCCCAATCCGTAACTCACGGCTCCACTACGCTCCCGTTGCGCAACTCTGACCTTGATTCTCTCTAGAGTCTTAACATCGTATCTCGTGTCACTCTACAACCAGCGCGGTGATCCTGACTCGTCACGAGCCTCAACTATCATCTCACTCATCCTCTCGGTACACAAACCACCATCTCACTCATCCCGAGTATATTTGGATCCTATCGAATACTTTCTCTAGTAGAGATAATCACACACATAATCGCTAGGGTTCCTCTAGCCCACATGGCCCTAAGCTTCATGCTCACACAATCACTGAACACTCTCAAGCCACTCTTCACTAGCGCACAATATTTGATGTCTGGTCCTCGTACTCAACGTACAATCAACATCGGAACCCGTCCGATTACTACATCATGTCCATCTCAGACTCTATTTGATCATCATACCCTATCGATCAGATTGCTCGATCCTTAACAATCATGCTATCCAACTTGCACTACTCACATCTGTATCCATATCACAGCAATCACATAGGCACTCTCAGGCCTACTCAAAAACTACACTCTCACAACGTCCTACCACATACCCATGTCCATACATCCCATCTCTGACTATTATATGGTTGGCATGCCAATCATGATACAACACGAAGCCTGTATGTTTGATCTCAGACCTAGACAAGTCACATACTATCTCAAATCTTCTCGGAGTTCTCCC
This sequence comes from Prinsepia uniflora, assembly GCA_032719365.1. NCBI lineage: Eukaryota > Viridiplantae > Streptophyta > Magnoliopsida > Rosales > Rosaceae > Prinsepia > Prinsepia uniflora. The sequence continues at coordinate 39,277,159 of CM064873.1, forward strand.
AGTCACTCGACGAACTCCATAGATAGCTAATCAGTTTGCTAACCAATTTCATTCCCTAGTTTCTCCAAAGGTCAACCGTCTCACGCTACCAAGACGTACCAATCCTGAACTTGTTAGTGGCCCACCTCGACCACTATCCTGATGATGCGAAGGGTCGGATCCTAAAACTGTGTTGTAACTTGCTAATCCAGCCTATGTGTCTCATTGGAACTGTGACAACCTGTCTCGAATATCAGAATTAAATATTAATTCATTATGGGTTTAGTATGATTAATCGGGGATTAATCGAGAGAAATCAGAGACAGTGTAAAATGACCTTTTTTCCCCTAGAATTGGGCAAAATGTTGACTTTTGACTTGGGAGTCAAACATATGAGGACTGATGACCATTACGTAGATCGAGATGTCACGAGTTTGTAGACAGGTGGCACGTTGAAATCGGACATCGAACGAAGAAGTTATGGTCACAGGATCGAAATCGGGAGTTTAGCGTCTCGGGATTTGAATTAATTAATCCTAAAATCTGATTGGGTAATTAACTAATGTGGGGCCCTTGAATGAGTGACAAGTGTCACTTATCCCATTGGTGGGTGTCCCTAAAATTATGGATCTATGTCCATTGGCCATTTAATTAATTAATTAATTGAACTCACACATCACTCACAACCCTTCCCCAGCTATTCAGATCTCACTCAGCCCTCTCATCCTCACCCTTCATCCCCATTATCAGATCACCTTCATCCTCATTAAACTTCATCTTCATTCTCCACACTCCCAAAACCTGTGAAAGATAAACCATAACCAAAACCCAAAATCATCCAACCAACACAACTGACCCCAACCATTGCTAAAGTAGGTGTATGAGGAGACTAGGAGGCCAGGGAAGCCATCAGGGAGGAACCATGATGGTGACGCGACGACGGTAAGCTAGAAACCCAAAACCCCCCATATTTGTCGAGTTTTGAAACTAGCGTTCTTAACGTGTAAGGGCTAGTTTGTTGGTTTAAGTGTGATTCTAGGGGCAGAGATGGGCACAATGTGCCTGGTTTCGTGGTTGTGGATGGTTGGAAATAGAAGAACACGGGGAGGAAGAAATGAGCTTCGGGTTTGGGTTTAAGATAACTAATCTTGGCCATTTTTCTTGTTTTTGAATCAATGGATCCCTTAGTTAGGATTAGACGAACAAGCAGGAGAAACCGTGTCGAAAATGGACTCGAAACAAGGGAGAACAAGTCGGGTTGGTTCTGTCAAACCGAAAAAGAAGACGGACCGGGTTCCCAGGTTCGATGTAAGGTTGAAGATGCAATGTTCTCGGCGCGTGGGCTCCACGCGCAGCGCCTGGGGCCACGTGGGGGCGTTTTTGGGGAAGTGTTCAACATGTGTTTTCATCTATTCGATGTAACGAACATTTTGGGACTGGTTTTGAGTCGATCGGATATCGTTTCGATATAGTTCGGGATGCCGAAGGTTTAAGATCGAGTTTAAATACGTTTAAAATTCCAGAAAAATTACGGGGATTTAATGGAAGGTTAATAGGAGTGTTAATGACCTTAGAATGTGTTTTGGACATGTTCAGATATTCCGAGGATGGTGATTTACTCCGGGGAGGCTTATGGCACGCATATCGAGACGGCAGCGTAGGACGGTCAGTGAGTGGACTTTGTTTTCTAAACTGTGATGCATGCATAACTAGTTTATATGTTTTATATACTTGATTTCTATGATGATGATTCTGGTATTGGTGCTTTACATATTTGCACGTATTTCGAGGAGTATTCACGGTGCATTGCCTGCGAGGGGTCACTGCACGGAGCGACCGCACAATATAGTGACTCCGGAGTAGGATTGTTAGACGTCTGAGACGTCGAACATCTGGGTCGTCGGACATCTGGGATGTCAGAGATTGACTCGAGTTGAGACCCCGGGTAGCACGCGTAGCTTGGATCGTGACATGACGTTTGGCACGTCAGGCGTTTGGGACGCCAGGCATCTGGGATGCCAATGATTGGTATATAATTGTATTGGATTGAATTGTGATTCATGGCTTTACTAGATTATGTATGTGGATTTCAGATTTATTGGATTTATGAAATGGTATTTGAGTGTTGGTGGTTTTGGGAAGTTGCCCACATGATTGGATTTACGGTTTTGGGCTGAGTTCCCACATACTTGGATTTATGGTTTTGGGCTAAGGCCCTAACGATTTAATTAAATCAAATGGTTTTTTTATTGGTTTTTGAATGCATGCATACTTTTTAGTGAAGGACATAAATGTATTCTTATGAAATGTGTTTTTATTAAACTATTGATTTTTGTCCACTCACATCTTTTAATAGTTTTAATGCCCTTCAGGTTGATCACGGATGTAGGTTGTAGCAGAGACCAAGATATCGCACTCCTCCACCGATCCTAGCGCGCTGTGGAAGCCCCAAATGGGCTTAGGTTTTGAGTTATCCCTTGTCTGACACCTCATGTCAGATGGGAGCATGGAACATCCCGCGATAATCCCGGGAGGATTGGGATGGGTCATGTCAAGTGGTATCAGAGCACGGCTTGCTCTCATGGTACGCGCAGGCTGAGGATGTGATGTCTTTATGGGCTGGTGTTTGTTATCAGCCTGATGGTTAGGATGCTGGTATTATAGTTGGTGGGAATGAATCATGGATAGTTTTGGTTCAACATTTAATGTCTGAGTATACCATAGTTCTGTCGTGGTTTAGCAGTGTGTGACCATACTGAGGGATGAACGTGGCAATACTTTAGAGTTTTAACCATGAGACAGTTATGTCGGGATTGTCTATCATGATATTGCAGGATTGGATATAAAGATAGTGTGAAGTTGTGACCATTAGATGGTCAGGTTGTGTTGAGTTGGGATTTGTGTTACCAAGGGCAATCGGGTTCGGGGAACCCTAGTGTGTGGTGTATGGTTCAGAAATGCGAGTCGACGAGTGGTTTGACTTTGGCGACCATTGGTCGGGCATGTTATGTCAGCTTTGGTGATTGTGCTGCAGAGTGCAGTTGAGGTCGGGGATGACCTGATGAATGACACTGGTTAAGTCGAGTTGAGACTAGCTAAAGATTGGTTAGAGATTGGTTGGACAGATTACCAGGGTGTGATACTTGTCGATGAAATCCCGGAGTGGGGATGCAGAGTAGTGAGTACTAGTGGTTGATTCCGATTGGATGCTGAGTCTTGATAGTGATGTCTGGTGGTTGGGTATGTACGAGTCTGTGGTAGGCACTACTATCGAGGATGGATACAGTTGTGGTTGTTGAGAATCGGGGGACGTTCAAGGAACGTTCATTTTCTTGTATGGGTTGTCAAGATGATTGTACCCAGAGTTGTTGGGTACGAGGGAGGCAGAGTTTTTCCAACTTGAGCAGAGGTACGGGGTCGTTGATCGGTATGAGCAAAGATTCAGGGTTGTCTGATTCGTACACTGTGTGCGGTGATTGTGATGACGATGAGCCATGAGTTGGGATGTGACTCTGTCGTGATGAGCATACGTTCGGTATCTGAGATTCGGTAGTGGATGAGTTGGACTGGACGGGATCCATAAGTGGATGAGATGTGTTGGGACTCTAACCCAACTGTGTGTGTGATAACTGATGTGATTGGAATGATTAAGTGGTAAATGAATGAAACGGTATGAACGAATAGGCGAGTTGGGGTACCAAGTTAGCTTAGTATAGACAAGTGGTTGATGCACGAGTGAGTTGGTTTCAACATGATTGGAACTTTAGAATCGAGAGAGGTTGTGATTGAGGTGACGAGAGGAGTGCTTGATTCAGCATTAGTGATGGATATTCCGAAGTCATTGAGGGTGACTTCTCATGTTCCGCCCATGGAAGATGAGCGTTGTTGTCACCAGTACGTTGATTGTGTATTGGTTGGTGGACCCATGATTTGTTTTGGGTTATCAGGAGGAGTTGGGTATTTTGAAATTAGGTGAATGAGATTTCTCATTTTCTGCTGGGTGGCAGACGATGTTGGTATTACATGGTGTGGTGGGTACAGTGAGTTTGGGCTTGCACTCACGAGGGATGAACTTTGATGTCATGTTCTTGGATCATCCTTGATTTTTCCTAGGTGGAATGACAAGGATCGATATGAGGTAATTGGATAGAACCCACAGTCTCGACGTGTCTCGTCATTGACTGATTTTTTTAGATGTGAAAATGGTTGAGAAGCGATTCGGTAGTATGTGGATTCAAAGGGGGTGTAAGACCCTATGACTTGAAATCTGGTAGTTAGCTGAGTGAGCATGTGTGGATCCTAGGTGGATCTGGATCACGATATGGATGATCAGATTATGTGGTGGATCAGGATGGCGTGGATCGTGATGTCGTGTCGTGCTGGTAGACTTCGTCTTGTTGTATATGCTAAGCTAGGAGCTGAGGAGAATCGTATTGTGGGATAGTTGAAAAATCTTTTGGAATAAAAAGAAATGATTAGCCAACCTCTGTCTCGGATATTTGGATATTTGGATATGGGAATGTTGGTCGACTTCTTTTTGAAGTTAATCCGGTATGAGACGGTAGTTGAGTGAATTGAGGTGAATACAAATTGTCTTGGATATTTGGAAATGGGGATGATGGGACTGACTTCCTTTCGAGGTTAATCCCGTGTGATATATTAATAGAACGAGTGGGTATCCGACGAGGTCAGATTGGTCAGTCTTGGATAGGTGAATGATGGGATTGGCTTCCTTTTGAAGTCAATCGAATACGATATGGTAATCGAATGAGAAGGTAACCGATAGGTTCGAAGTTAGTGCGTGACAGGACCCGTCCCAACTGGACCTCGAAAACCGTACCCGGTCCTGCTCCCGTCTGACAAGTCAACTGAAATCCCGAAACTATCCTTCAGCACCTATCAGACAAGGGATAACTGTCGCTCATGCCTCCGCCTCGAGATCAACCCCGAACGTTGTGCCACGGCCTGGAGGGTCATCAAAACAGAAAAGGTATGAGTGGACAAAAATAATATCATTTGAAACACGTTTGAACACACATCAGTTACCCTCCAGTTTATCAAACCATGCATGCATAGGGAAAACATATGAATGACAATCACCGGCTTTCCAGCCAAACCATATAACAAGTCAAATCCCGGCTCTCAGGACAAACACATGAAAACATAGTCACCTGGCCACACAGACCAAAACTCGTACTCAATACCAGTACATAACCACAATCAACATCAAATAGTACCATGCACAAAGTCCACAATCAATTACTCAATCAATCAACCAATCTGCACTATTCACAAGTGCACAAACCATCACATTGTCACACCGGCACTACGCGTAGGCCAACCTCGGGAACTGCACTCTCGCAACATCCGAGTCCCTCGGGAACTGCACTCTCGCAACATCCGAGTCATATCCATCATGTCTGGGGACTGCACACGCATCCTCTAGACGTACCATACCCGGGAACTGCACGCTCGCATCATCCGAGTCACGTCTAGGCACTGCACTCGCATCATCCAGAATGATCCAGTATCCACTATCCACAATCACAATCACAATCCATATCATAACATATATCAATCATATCCATGACCTCAAATCAAGTCAAAAACACTATCCAGTTAGGCCTCAAGCCCAAAACATCAATATCACGCAAATCCGTGAAATTGCATTGAACATAGTAAAATAATCCAGAAATCATCATTGATTCACCCAATACGTCAAAACATCCTTTTAAAATCTTTTTGACTCTGGGCCTAGCCCAAAATACCATTTGCACAATTCCTCGAAAAACGTGCCCGAAAGACCGATTAAAATATTCATTAAATCACATATAATCATGCCACATCATCAGGACATCATTGCAAGTCAATTTATGCAATCAATCATGGAAAACATTTAACTATGCATGCATCATAGTTTATAAAACAAACGTCCACTCACACACCGTCCAACCCGCTCGCTTTCCGAGCTGCACGCGTTTCCGTAATTTCTGATACGTGCCAGGAATCTCGAATCCTGTTCAAATCAGTATACAGGGTTACTAACAAGTTAATTTACATCATATAATTTTTCCATAATTTTCCGGGAATTTAATATTAATTAAATACGTAACTTAAACCTTCGGACCCTCGAAACATTATCGAGCCGGTGTCCAATTGACTCGAAACCAATTTTAAAACGTCCGTTACATTATAGGGAGTAAAACACCTGTTAAAACTTTCCTCAGAAAACCTACCACGCGCCCTCACGCGCCGTGCTACAGTAACCGTGAACAGTTCCCTTCCTTACCCGTTTCTCTGATAAACGGATCCTACGACCCGCGATCAGACCCGATTAGTTCTTCATCAATTCGAACTCAATTTTATCGTTTCTTTCACTCATTAGCATCAAGTCAATATGGATTAAGGGTCTGTAACTTAAATTTAAGAAATCAAAGCCCCAAAGCCCTCGACTCAATAAGAACACCCGACGGGTCCCTAATCGGGTTCTGTCCAATTTCACAAACAGTTATTTCTCAATAATCATCTCAACAGGGTCCACGCCCGGAATATAGTTTCAAAAAATCCGTTTCCACAAAACCATCATTGAAAATAGTGTCTATCAACACTTCATAAACCCAGGATTCCTCGAATCCTATCAAATCCACAACCGGGTCTCACGCCCGAAATATCTTTCATAAATCTCGTAACTAGGTCACCACCTGATATATCTCACGTTTAACTATACTCTAAGTCAAACCATAAATCAACTAGGTCATTCGCTTGAAAGATATTTCTAAATTCAAAAACCATTTCATTGTTCAAATCATTTTCCAAATCTCAATAACTAAAGGGGATTTCCAACTGGGACTCTTGCCCGAATCTCGATTTTACCCATCTCCGTGAAATCCTTCAAAATCGTAAATAAAATCCTCGGTTTCACGCCTCTCCGTGAAACAGTCAAAGCATATAATCACATGAACATAGTATACTTGGCCTAAGCCCAAATATCATATAAAACATAAATATCAAACTATGTGTAATATCGTAGAAAATGCGATATAAAACATATTTAAATTATATGCACTCAAGGCATCTCAAATCATGTTCATAAGACATATATAACAGTTATGCATGGATCATATTTCATAAAACAAAGTCCACTCATAGACCTTCCAAGCTACGCGCTCCGAAATCTGCGTCGTAAGCCACTCCGGGGCTAATCCATACTTTCCGGGACGTCCGGACGGGTCCAAATCATACTCAAAGGTCACTACCAACCTATACAAGTCCTAATCATAAACCCACAAAACTCCCGGAACAGTAAACTATCTCAAACATGCTTCTTTAGGATAAAAACCTTTAAATGACCTATCAAACAATCTCTGATAGACCTGAAACCACCACCATTGAATTCAGATCGTCGAAACCTTTCAAACAAGATCGATTTCAGCTCAAAATTCATGCCCACACGCCCTAACATGCTGGTCAGCGCTGACGTCATGCTGATGTCATCCGCTGACGTCATCTTGACAGGTCTAACACCTGCCAGGTTTAACAACCTGCCACGTGGCACACCTTGATTGGTACCACGTGTCACCTTATGACATTACCACATCACGTGATGATGTCATCTGCTGTCGTCATCACTAACACGTGTCACTAACACGTCAACTTTGAAAACCTGACACCTTGCCACGTGGCACCACCTCATTGGTCCACATGGTCTAATAATGCTGACGTGGACCTGGCACTTTAGCTGCCACATCATCTAACACCCTCTGACATGTTGCCATGTGGCACCACCCCACTGGTCCACGTGGTCTGACATGGTTGTCGGTAAGGAAGATCGTGAACTTCCTACGACAACCTGACACTTCAGCTGCCACATCATCTGACACCCTCTACTGAACTTAGGAAGATCGTGGACTTCCTACGACTCCTACAGACCACAGTCACGTGTCCGTACACAAGCCAACTCACCGACCAACTCGCCTGTCGGTTATTACCGTTTATACACATCCAAAAGAATGTCAATCCTTCATATCGTAATTCTCACGTCAACCTTTCCGAGGTTCAACTCCCAAGTACCACTAAGATATCAGTCACTGACTTTCGGGATCCTCAATCAACACTCACTAACCTTGGACTCCGCAGTCACTATCCTCGGAGGTGTCAATCACTAGTCTCGGAATCACCAATTACTATCCTCGGCATATGCCGACACATTCTAGCATACTCCGACACATCCGACACATACGGACACATTCCTTCGGTGTCCATGAAAACCAACCTCACTGATGGTCAAACCTAACCATACCAAACTATCTCGATCCAAAACTAAGCATAAGTCTACCACGCTTCTGCTGCGCTACTTTGCTCAAACCAATACCATCCTGACCATTCATACCGAGACATAACATGCTACTGTTCATCGGATATTTCCGTTCGGTAGTGGTCAACACCACGCACTAGCACCTCACGACTAAGCGTATCACAGTCGTCTCCTGTCTCGTGCTCACAGCACACTAACCCCGAATCTTTGCTCACACCGAGCCAAAACCTTACATCCACACTTGGGTCGGGGGAATGTTACATTCCTCATATTCTACAACTCTAGGCAATTCAATACTTAACGGTCTCATCTAGAGAAACCTAGGGTCAAAAGACCTCAACCCGATCCACTGCAAAACAATCTCAACGACCCTACTGATCGATCCTCTACTAGTGGATCCCATCATCACATAGCGTCAAGCCAAAAAATCTCCAAAATCTCACTAGACTCGAATAGAGTCATCCACCAGGCCATACATTACCTCAGCTGTACCAAACAGCATAATTTCCAATCTAGCCCGATAGTCAGTCCAGAACAACATCTAGTTAACTCACTTTTCTAGACTAACCATCAACTACAGTTCCTTACTAAAGGCATTTACTAAGTCACTGATACTCACAGTCACCGAACCAGCCAGTGATCATAACTGAGATTCCTCAACTTAACATCATCACTCGGGTCATCAAGCACCCAACCTCTAGGGCGTCAAACTAGGCTAAAAACATCCACTAACCAGCCACATAAGTCCGATCAACGTGATCTGACCAATCACTGGTCACAAGTCCACATTATCTCATCCGGCCCCGTAGGCCAACTAACCAACCATCGATCAAATATAACTCAACTGGTTACCATTCGGGTTAACCACTCTGACACACAACTAGCCCTATGGTCACACCAACTCTCAACCATGTCCAACTCCAAACACGCTATCCTCTTTGGCCCTAAGCTGGAATGCACCACACCACACACCGTGTATCGGGCAACTATCACCCAGTCGCTAGCTTTCTCCACCAACTAACGTACTATCACCCTAGTGTTCAGGTTGATGACGGGCTGCTCCTCGTAGAGACATCAGATCCACAATGACACTATTCGACTAACCAACTGCTCTGGAAGCCATAACCTCACTCGCTCACAAGTTAACCTCGCACAGAGCGCACAAACCTGGCTCTGATACCAATTTGACACGACCCACCGCAAATCCCCCCTGGATTAAGGGATGTGCCATGCTCCCGCCTAACCCACGTACGACACGAAGGCCAAACACCCGTCCAACCGGCATGTGACATGCAGACCAGACAAGGGATCCCAAGTCAACGATCCAAAAACAACTTCCAGTTTCCCAGAGTGCGCAGAAACCACCGTGGATCGTGTGTGATGTCTCAGCCTCACCAACAGCCCGCATCTGCATCAACCTGAAGGGCATCGAAAAAACCAGAAAAGACTGTGAGTGAACAAAAATAAATAAGTTTATAAAACATTTTATAGAAAAAGACATTTTTGCCTTTCACATAAAAACCAATGCATGCATTCGAAAACCATTTTGTTTTCAACATAAAAAAACCGTTTATAAAACCCAAATTATTTTCCTTCCTCAAACCACTGGGCCTTGGCCTAAAACCATAAATCAAAACCAATTCTGGGAACTCAGACCAAAATCCAAGATCCAAATCACGTGTAAAACCGTAAATCCAATCATCTGGGCTATCGCCCAAAACATCTGAAAACCATATGGAAACCATCATGATATCACATAAATCCGAAACACATTTCCATTAATCAATCGAACCTACTGGATCCCATATCAATGAGTCTTTAAACTCAATATCAATCCGAGTCTTTAAACTCAATCAGGCCTTCCCAGGTAATCAATGAGTCTTCAAACTCAATAACAGGCCTCGGGGGAAATCAATAACCGAGTTTTTAAACTCACGAGTCTTTAAACTCAAATCACATATAAGGCCCTCCCTCATCACAATCAATCACCGGGTCTTTAAACCCAAAACCAGATCCAGCAAATCCAATTCAAAACCATTTTATCAAATCCAAATCCATAAATCCATTTCCAAATCCATATCTAACATCATCATTTTGAAACCAGAATCCAAATCCAGAAATCATATTAAAACTGAAATTCGAAATCATATGTTATCGAAACGGGTCTCATGCATTCAAACCCAATAACATATCATCAAATCATTAGCAAAACACAATACGTATAAACAGTATAAAATCATCATCAAAGCATAGCATAAACCATATTCTCGAAATACGTGCAATTACGTAAATCATATCGAAATACGTGCAATTATGTAAATCATAAATACCATAATCATAAGCATAGGAATCATATATAGAAAACATATAAAACAGTTATGCATGCATTATAATTTAGAAAGCAAAGTCCACTCACATACCATCCTCGTTACCGCCTCGATACGCGTGCAATATGCCTTTCATGGCTACTCCACCATCACTGAAACTCCCGGACCTCTCCAAATCACATTCTAAGGTCACTAACTACTTCAATAACCTTCCATTAAATCCCCGTAATTTTCTCAGATTTTTTAACATATTTAAACTCTATCCTAAACCTTCGGACATCCCGAACTATATCGAAACGATGTCCGATCAACTTAAAACCAATCCCAACATGTTCGTTGTATCGAATACTTAAAAACTCATATTGACCGTGCCTCAAAATGAGGATCCATGCGCCCTCTTGCGCCACCCAAAGGCACTGCGCGTGGGAGCCACGCACTAGCACTATTCATCCTCAACCTCTAGTGAATCGAGTCCAGACCGGTTCATTGTAATCCAGTCCAGCTGAATCGGCGTAACCAGTTCTCCTCCATTCCTTCTCCGTTTTATATCCTTCTGATGCCTATACCTTTGTCCCAATTTTTCCTATCCATCTACGTCCTTAAATCATGGAATTGAGAACTAAAACGTAGCTTCCCGATCATCGATCAAAACACCAACTTCCTTCTCTGTGTTCTCGTGACTTCGGCCACCACAAGCCTTGGTTCCAAGCCCTACGGACTCCTGGTAACCTTCAGAAGCTCACCCAATTAATCAATTTGTGTATTAACCACAAAACCACGAGTTACCATTCTTGATTTCAAAATAGAATTTCACGGTTTTAGACCTTACCTTCGCCGTCGTGCCCCGCTGTGGCCACTACCATCATCATCTCGACTCCCTTTCTCTTTTTCCTTCACACATCACGTGTTAGGGAGGTCGTTTGAGGGGGTTGGGTTCCCGATCACACACTCACTGTCAGGACCCACCCCTAATCCCCCGGGATTAAGGGCTAAATCCCGATCCCGTCTAACTTACGCATGACACGAAAGCTAAACCAACGTCTAACCTTCATGCGACACGTAAGTCGGACAAGGGATTCTCGATCTAACCATCTGAAAAGTAACCAGTCTTCCTAGAGTATACCGAACTACTATGGATCGCGGGTGTTATGTCTCCGTCTCTCTCGATCAACAGCCCGTGCCGCAACAATCTGGAGGGTATCGAAAACACTAAAAGACTGTGAGTGGACAAAAATAAAGAATAAGTTTAAAACAGTTCAATAAAACAATTACAGTTATACCCTCCATTTCAAAAACCAATGCATGCATATCAAATTCATGTCATAAAACCATTCAATATTCCGGTTAAGCAAACCATGTAAGAAAAACTGAACACAGTTTCCTTTTCTCAAATCCCGGGCCTCAGTCCAAAACCATCGAAAACCATTTCATCCGGGCATAGCCCAAATCCTCGGAAAACCATTATTAAAAACCATACCACATTTCCATTCATCGAACCTGCTGGATCTATCCGAGTCTTTAAACTCAATCCAGGCCATAAATATAATCCGAGTCTTTAAACTCCTGAGTCTTTAAACTCAACAGGCCTACGGGGGAAATATCAATATCGGAGTCTTTAAACTCCCGAGTCTTTAAACTCAATCCAGGTCTTTAAACCCAATCCGGGCCCGCCCAAATCATATCATAATCCGGGTCTTTAAACCCAATAACCAGATCCAGCAAATCCAATCCAAAGCCGTTTGAAAACCATTTCCCATTTCCGAATCTGAATCCGCAATCTCATCAGGATCCCGAATCCAAACCCAGAACTCATATGCATCTCCTTTCCAGATCCGAGTCCACAACCATCATTCCGTAAGCCGGCATCCGGAATAACCATTGCGAACCCAAACCCGGAATCCACTTTCAAGTCTCAAATCGAATCTCGAATCGTCATTCAGAAATCCGATTCAAAAACCCAAAATCACGTTTCTCAAAACCACTGTTTGTACTGGGCCTCTAAACCCGAAATCACTTTCCAAAATCCTTTTACTTTCATTGAAATCAAATCGTATTTCAAATCCCGAAATCAAATCATTAAAACCAGGTTTAAACCACAATATTCATCGAAATCTCGTAAAACTTGAAATTCCGTAATTTCCTCAAAAAACGTGCAAACCCGTAAACCATCAAGATCATAATTCAAATCATAGAATAACATATAGAAAACATATAAAAACATATATGCATGCATCAAGAGTTAGAAAGCAAAGTCCACTCACAGACCATTCTGACGTCGCCTCGGTATGCGCACTTACGCCGTTCTTGGCCATTCTGCTATCCTCAGCTTTCCCGAACCTGTTCAAATCTCATACTAAGGTCACTAACTATTTCACAAAGATAATACTAAAGTCCCGTAATTTTCTCGGATTTTTAACTATTTTTAATCGAGCCCTAAAACCTTCGGACAGCCCGAAACATATTGAGACGATGTCCGATCAACTCGAAACCAGTGCCAAAATGTTCGTTACATCGAATACTTTAAGAGTCGTGTTGGAAACTTTCCCAAAAGGGGCCCCATGCGCCCTTACGCGCCTCCCAAAGGGGCTGCGCGTGGGAGCCACGCGCCCAGCGCTGTTCATCTTCAACGTCTGCCAAACCGGGTCCAGACCGGTTTGGTTCAGGCCGGTCCGGTTGAACCGGCAAGGGCGGTTCCAATTCTCCATCTTTTTAACTCGTTTTAATCCCAAAGACTTCATCCTACAGTCTACAAGTGATCTACCTATGATAAACGGAAAATTAAGTACAAAACTTTACCTTCCAAGCAGCCTGCAACTTTCAACTTATTCCTTTTCTCTGTTTCCATGTTTCCTGCTAGCTCAGACCTCCCTTTCAAGCCCAAAGGCTTCCTAACACCAACCACAACCTCACTGTATTAATTAATTTGAAGTTCAAGTCTCCTAACGTCAAATGCCATTTTTTGAATTTAAAGTCACCATTTTTTCGAGTTTCACGGTTTCCAGCAACGACAAACTCCAAACCAGGCCTGATCCACTCATAACAATCTACAGAACGTTATCCAACTAATTAAATGGCTAATTGACCACCAAAACAAGCTAATCAAAATTGAGTTTAAAACCAGGAATCAAGGTTCTTACCTCCATCGTGCAAGACTACCCTCTGTGGCGGTGCTATCCCACTCTTCTGCCATCACTCTTCTCCCTCCAATCCCCAACTAACTTCAACTCATGAGGAATCGAAGGTAATTGTCTCACAACTCCTCCTTCTCTGGCTCTGTTTTCCTTACCTACACACCAATCACTCCCTCTACTTCTCATCTTCCTCACACCCACAAGACTCACTTGTCTCTTCTCTCACATAGCCACCCTAAACTTCTTCATTCCCCTGAACCCAGTGCACGACCTACCAACCCATCTCCCCTGTTCCTCTGTTTTCTCAGTTGCACGATTTAAACCCGCACAAACAATTAAATTGTAACCGTGAAAGAAAAGGCTGGAAGCCTCTAGGGTGAAGCCAAGTGTCACACGCCCTGTGGTCCACTTCCACAAAATATCCAATAATCTCAGCTCATGTGCCCTTATCTGATTGGGCACACTTCCCCAGATATTAAAAGACCAAAATTGACAAGACCCGTCCTAACTGGACTTTGATAACCGTGCCCGGTCCTGCTCCCGTCTAACAAGTCAACTGAAGTCCCGAAAGTACCCTTCAGCTCTTATCAGACAAGGGATAACTGCACTGATTCCCACTCATGCATCTGCCTCTCGATCAGCCCCGAACGTCGTGCCACGGCCTGGAGGGTCATCAAAACAGAAAAGGTGTGAGTGGACAAAAATAATATCATTGAAAACGCATTTCAAAATACATCAGTTACCCTCCAGTTTATCAAACCATGCATGCATAGGGGAAAACATATGAATCACAAGCACTGGCTTTCCAGCCAAATCACATAAAAAGTCAAATCTCGGCTTTCAGGCCAAAACATATGAAAACATAAGCACCTGGCCATACAGACCAGAAACCCGTACTCGATACCAGCACGTAATCACAAAACATCAAACAACTCGCAAGTGCACAATCAATCAATCCATCAATCAAACCGCATTATTCATATATGCACAAACAATCACATAGTCATATCCGCACTACGCGTAGGAAAACCTCGGGAACTGCACTTAGGCACCATCCGAGTCATATCCATCATGTCTGGGAACTGCACACGCACCCTCTAGACGTACCATATACTCGGGAGCTGCACTCACGCAACATCCGAGTCCTGTCTAGGAACTGCACTCGCACCATCCAGCATATGATCCAGTATCCAAGATCCGCAATCACAAATACAATCCATACCACAACACATATCAATCATATCCATGACCTCAAATCAAGTCAAAATGCATTCCAGACAGGGTTTTAAGCTCATATACCAATTATACGCAAATTCGTAAAATCATATGGAAAACATTAAAATAATCCAGAAATCATCATTGACTAACCACTTAAGTCAAAATATCCTTTTCAAAACCTTTTTGACTCTGGGCCTAGCCCAAAATAACATTTGCACATTTCCTCGAAAAACGTGCCCGAAAGACCGATTAAAATAATCATTAAATCACACATAATCATGCCACATCATCAAGACATCAATGCAAGTCAAATCATGCAATCAATAATGTAAAAAATTTAACTATGCATGCATCATGGTTTATAAAACAAACGTCCACTCACACACCGTCCAAACTGCTCACTTCCCGAGCTGCACGCGTTTCCGTAATTTCCGACACTTGGTAGGAATCTCGAATCATCCAAGTACTTGAACTCAATCCCCAAAATGCACGGATGTCACAGGGCCTGCTCTTTGTCAATCCTCCACCAATTTTGTTCCCAGTTGATTTGGTTCACTTCGTTGAGCACCCAGAAGACTAATTGTTCAGTCAATTTCAATCAAAGCCGTCTAAGAAATCAAATTCGACATATGTGCTCTTAGATGGTTTTTCGGGTTTTTTCTCAATTCTAAATCCAGTGTTCCTCTCGATTTTTCACTCAGTTGCTCACCCAACTTCATCCTTTTTTGTTCTCTGTCGAGTCTCTCAAATTTAAGGAGGGAATGGATCGATCAAAAATGAAGGAGATGTGTGTGTTCTCTGTTTTTGTAGATGAACACCGTACTAACTCTAAGTGATAATTAACAACCGTTTGATTTCATTATTTAATTCTAAAAAAAGCAACTAAGTGCCAATAATTAGCTTATGGAAATGGCAAGTGTCATTTGCTGAGCTACATGAATCATTTACTGGGCTGAATCAGCAATTAAACCATTTAATATCAATTACTTGCACCGTTTAATCAAGTCCCTTGCCTAAAATTACCATTTTACCCCTACCTTAAAAATTACCAAAATGCCCTCATAGTTCTAGACCCATAACTTTTTCGTTCGGACTCCAATTGACGCATGCCGCCTGTTTACGGATTCAGCGTCCCGAGACCTATCCAGGGATCGTCCCGGAAGGTCCAAACAATGTCTCGATCAAAAGTCAACTTTCGGCCCTTATAATTAGGGGCAAAATTGTCATTTTCCTCAAGTTTTCCAAATTTTTCGTTTTTCGAATTTTCGGGGCGTTACAAAAATACCCCCTGTAAGTCCAAATTACCATTTTACCCCTCACCTTTCTAGAACCACAACTTATCCGTCTGATGTCCGATGAAGACGTGTAGCCTGTCGTTGTACTCAAGATGTCAAGTTCTATCTAACGGTCCTCGATTTGCATGAAGAAAACTTGTCGTTCAAAAAGTCAACGAATTCCTACTTTTTAACCAAATTACAAAAATGCCCTCAGCCTTCCGATCATCATAACTTCCTCCTCGGATGTCGGAATCGGACGTGCCACCTGACAGGACCCATCCCAATCCCCCCGGGATTACCGTGGAATGTACCCTACTCCCGTCCAACAAGGGGTGTCAGACAAGGGATAACCCTTCCAGAGTGCGCAAGGATCGATGGAGGAGGCGTGCAATGTCCCAGTCTCTACTGCAGTCGCATCCGTAATCAACCTGAAGGGCATTAAAACCAATAAAAACTGTGAGTGGACAAAAATCATTAAGTTCATTAAACACAGTTATAAGACATTAATGCCCTCCAATAAAAACGTATTCATGCCACAAAAAACAGTAACTAAAACGTTTGTTCAACCAAGCCATTAGGACCTTAGCCCAAAAACCGTTAACTCAAAACCAAGTGTGGGAACTCAGCCCAAAACTGTGGAATACAACATTCAGACATACAAAACCATATGGGCCACCACCCAAAGCCATAAACATAAATTCATAATTCCAAAACCATTTAGGGTCCCCGACCCGGAATACCATTTCATAAACCAATAATCCATTTTTACCACATAAACACAAATCCAATCGAAAAGCCATTTCATAGATTCATTAATCCATATTTACCACATTACCATCACCAGCAACCCAGATGCTTAGCGTCCCAGACGCTTGACGTCCCTGACGTCATATCTCACGGTATAATAAGCGACGCGTGCTACCCGGGGTCTCTCCGGGTCAATATCTTTGACATCACAGATGTCTGACATCCCAGACGTCAATTATAGCAATCATGCTCCTGAGTCATTATACGGTCCGGTAACTCCGTACGATGACCCCTCACAGGCAATGCACCGTGACTACCCCGGTGTCCCAGACATCTGGAGGAGACCATCATATATCCTTGTATCCAAATGGTATATGGAAAACAGTTTTATTAAATCATTTCACAACATTACAATGGGCCCTTGCCCGAAATCTCCATAAACATCACAATTCCATTTAGGGTCCCTGACCCGAAATCACATTTATTATGTCAGGACCCACCCCAGTTTCACCCCGAAACCCGAGGTAAATCCTGCTCCCGTCTGACTCCCCGACACAACACCCAAGTAAAGCTCACTCAAAATCACCCAAAACTCAGTCAGACGCAGGAGTAACTAGACAAAATATCCCGAAGTTAAAGTTTACAGAGCATAGTACGGAATACAAGGAAATAAAAACCGATAATAATTACACGCACGCGGAAAGACTCTAAACCACTCCATGACTTCTATGCCTCGGACACTGCCTCGACGTCAAGACCCCGCGCTAACTCCACAACCTGGAGGGCAGTAAAAACAGAAGGTGTGAGTGGACCATAATAAAAGAAAGTTCTAAAAACATTTATCAGAAAACCGAGTTTAACCCTCCGTTTTGAAACCACATGCATAACCCAGTTATCAAAACAGTTAGGATTCAATATTCAGAAAACATCATAAGAAACAGAAACACTATAAAACAGTTAGAAAAACCACAACCACAACATAGGAATCATAAAACCATGTCATAACTATGATCATCAAAATCTCATTTTCCGATCAAACCTGCTGGTCCTATCCGAGTCTTTAAACTCCCGAGTCTTTAAACTCAATAGGCCTACGGGGGAAATATCAATATATCCGAGTTTTTAAACTCCCGAGTCTTTAAACTCAATCCGGGTCTTTAAACCCAATCCGGGCCCGTCTCCCGTCAAATCAATATCCGGGTCTTTAAACCCAATAACCAGATCCAGCAAATCCAATCCAAACCATTTGAAAACCATTTTCCATTTCCATATCCAAACCCGAATCCGAAATCACCGGTCCGAAGTCCTTCTGGCGTCCAGAACCGTCATTCCGAACCCAAATCCGGAATCCACTTTTCAACTTAAAAACCAAATCTCGTTTCTAGAACCGAAAACCTTGATCATCGAAATCACGTTCCAAAATCCCTTTATAATCATTTGAAATCCCTTTATCATTTAAAATCCCAAAACCTTAGCATCAATATTCAGAAACCAAACATTTCTCGTAAAACGTGCTAAAAACTGAACTTCCTCGAAAAACGTGTAATAATGTAAAACCAACCAAAACATATTTGATAAACATAGAATGATGAGTAAAACCAT
This sequence comes from Prinsepia uniflora, assembly GCA_032719365.1. Classification (NCBI taxonomy): domain Eukaryota; kingdom Viridiplantae; phylum Streptophyta; class Magnoliopsida; order Rosales; family Rosaceae; genus Prinsepia; species Prinsepia uniflora. The sequence continues at coordinate 39,295,754 of CM064873.1, forward strand.
AAAATAAGTATAGAAAACAGTTATACATGCTCGAGTTTAGAGAAGGGGTCCACTCACAGTACCGAGCCCTCAATCGAGTCCCGAACGTCCAGCACGTTCCTCAACATCCTCGGGAAGTCCCGATCCTGTCAACAACCACCAAATTACGTCACTAACACGTCTATTAAAGTTCACCTAAATTCCCTCAAAACTCCCCGAATCGAAAGCGTAATAACCCGGGACCCTAAACCTTCACCCTCGCGTAACTAAACTCAAACGACGTCCGCACAACCCGAAACCACTTCCAATAGACTCAACACCACTCCTATACCAAAAACCATGTTGACCACTTCTCCCAGAACCGCCGCACGCGCCCCCACGCACCGCCCAAAGTGGCTGCGCGTGGCCCTCACGCGCCAGCCACAGTGCATCCCCAACCTCGAGATGACTGTGCTGAACCAGCCGCCGTGAACTGAACCGGCCGCCGTGAACTGAACCGGCGAGAAGCATTCTCTGCCGTCCAGCCACCATTCTCCTCCCTTCCTTCATCAATCTCATCGTCCAGACCTGCCCTACCTATTCCCGTACTCCGTTCACCTCGACACGGCCTCTACACTGTCGATTGAACTCGAAACCAGACGGCCCAATAGCCCCTGTTTTACTTCCCGGCCACCCAGCTCACCTCCCTTCACGGTGGCTACACCAAACTCTTCCCTGGACCTCTCTAAGCCTAACCCAGCTAACCAGAACCGTCGACTCTCGCCCAAACTTTACGACTCGCCGTTTGAAACTCACGGCAAAACAGAGGACACAGAACACCTCTGTCGTCTCGCCTCCACCATGCACTCCCCCGTCACGGAAACCACCATAGACGGTTCCTGAGATGTTTCTAAGCTCAACCCAAGTCCCCAACACTCTAGACTCAACCTCAGCCATCTCGATTTCCGATTTGACATTTACGGGAAAACAGAGCCTAAACGCAGAGCTGAGGGATTACCTGAAATCGTCCACCGCCGTGCTCGCCGCCACGTTCCCTGGAGTCCACAGAGCCGCCTCAGCCTCCTCTCGAGTTCCCCTGCACCGTACACGGCTACCGCGCCACCATAAGCTCACGCCTCCTCCCTGTTTCCTCTGAATTTCCCGTGGCTCCCAACCGCACAACCACACGACTTCCTCACCTCCCAAAACTTCTTACCGTCTCCCTTTCACTCTCTAGACACCCACACACACTCACAACTCATCAGCACCCTCGATCAACCTTTCAATTCTCTCAATTTCCTCCTACAATCTCCCTCTGTTTCAGTTTCCCTCTTCCCGCAAACAAGAACACGGGCACGGTTGCACCCCAATTATTTGGGCCGTGTATGTACAGGATTCAACCAGAACCCTCTAGTCCCTCAACACGTGTCACCATCCAATCCATTGCACTCACACATGGCCCAATCTCAGCCCTTCATTTTCCTTCTCTGTTGCACAAATCCCAATGTGCAAAAAGACCAAACTGCCCCTCCTTTTATCCAAATTTTACGGTTTTGCCACTACCGTTCTAGACCCGTATCTCGCACACCATAAGTCCGATGAATACGTGCCGCCTGTCATCGAACTCAGGACGACGACATCTACTTAGCCATCCTCGGTCAACATACCAAAACCCGTTCGTAAGAAAAGTCAATTTCTCCCCCTATTCTACCAAAATTACGATAATACCCTTCACCTTCCGAACATCACAACGTCCTCCTCGGATGTCGGAATCGGGCGTGCCACCTGCCTAGGGATTCGTGACGTCCTAAACTACGTCCTGGTCACCGGTCAATACCCAATTGACTATCCGGACGAAAAGTCAACTTTTTGCCCGAACTAGGGGCAAAATTGTTATTTAGGCTTACGGACTTATCGGGTCCACCTAACCACCGATGAAGATCGCTAAATCCCAACTTAATCAATCCACTAATCACGGCTCTCGGGACGGGTTGTTACAATCTACCCACCTAAATAGAATTTCGTCCCCGAAATTCCACCACTAGTTCCCGACACCTAGGGTCTCCTACCCGAAATCAACACTAATCAACAACAACTTCTCCTAGGTTTCCTATCTATTATCTCCACCTTGGGTATTTCACTCCAACCCCCAACTACCAGTTACCCTTCATGGAGTACGCAAGGGAAACTCTATGAACAGAAAACAAAGGTATTTTACAATACCTCATTTAAAAGTACCCGATAGCATTCACAGAGTACATTCTCACGTACTACCACAGCTACTTCCCTACTGGCTAGTTCCTCCCTCGGTTGTTACTTCGGCCACTGTCGGAATAAATCTACAAAGTCCTAAAGGCAAACTCTAGCTTGTGGGTTCTCTCCTTCAATAACTTCATATCGATCAATTCCTTCTGTCATTCTTCCACTACAACACTCCCCAGGCCACCTAGGGAAACTCCTTCTAGACTCTACCCTGGGATCCAACAACAACAAAACTAAGTACAACACAACCAAAAGTAAGACCAGTACCTGTCCCCGCATCTGGTGCCGACTGAACCTCCTGCTGAGTCATCGAGAACACTCGGGCTTGAGATCCCGACGCTCTACCACGTCCCCTCGAACTACTAGTGGCAGTGCCACCTCCTCTAGTGCCTGCTGTCCCTGACGATGTACTCTGTCCAGGCCCCGCTGCTCCTCTGCCTACATTCTCTTCCTGTGGCAACCGTGGACACTCACGTCGGAAATGACCTCGCTCCAGACAGTAAAAACACACATTCCAACCTGGTCCACTGCTCGGTCTCCCTGTAGACGCTACAGACGTCGCACTCGCTTGCGGAGTCGGCTGTGCTTGGTAACCTCGAAATCCTGAACTCTGGAAACTCCCAGGTCTACCGAAACGATCATCGCCCGACGACGACGCTCCACCGAAGTTACCTCTTTTCGGTGTCCACTGGCTCGAAGTTCCAGAGAAAGATGACTCCCGGCGTCGCACCGGAAAACTAGCCTCAACCCTCACCGCAGCATCCGACAAGTCTCGGAGGGTAGCAAACGATCCAGCCGTCACTATGGCTCGAATCTCACCTCGCAGGCCCAACTCAAACCTACGGCACTTCTCGGCTTCAGTGGCTACAAACGCAGGAGCAAAACGAGACAACATCTAGAACTTTCGTTCGTACTCAGCCACACTCAAATTCCCTTGTTGGAGCTGCAGAAATTCCGCCTCCTTGGCATCTCGGAAAGAACAAGGATAATACTGCTCCAGAAACCGTTCCCTAAACGTCTCCCAAGTCACAATATGGGCATCCCAACCGGACAACTCGAGGGTATACCACCACTCGTACGCCGCACCATCCAATAAAAACGTAGCCAGTAACACTCGCTCCTCCAGCGGGCAATGCATCACTGCAAAGATCCGCTCAAGTCTCGTGATCCACCTTTGGGCTTCCTTAGGATCAGCCCCGCCACTAAAAGTAGTAGCCCCGAGCCGCTGGGCTCGCTCAATCGTAGCACTCTCGGTCTCTCTTGCTACTTCATCTTCAGGTCATGGAGAGGGTCTACGTCTCGGAGGCATCGTCAACCGCACGCTGAAAGAGGCATAGAAGTAGTCAAACAACTAAAACACAACCTCACAAACCAACAAACCCCACAAACTTGGCAAACCTATGCTCTGATACCAATTGTCAGGACCCACCCCAGTTTCACCCCGAAACCCGAGGTAAATCCTGCTCCCGTCTGACTCCCCGACACAACACCCAAGTAAAGCTCACTCAAAATCACCCAAAACTCAGTCAGACGCAGGAGTAACTAGACAAAATATCCCGAAGTTAAAGTTTACAGAGCATAGTTGTAACGACCCGTCCCAAATATCGGGATTTAATAATATTTAATTATGATTTACTAATCTGGGATTAGTTGGGCGATTTCGGACGAATTGTGCAAAATGACCGTTTTGCCCCTAGGCGTGGGCAAAACATTGACTTTTAATTCGGATGGTCAAATGGACTTTGACCGATGACCGTGACGTAGTTCGGGACGTCACGAGTTCATAGACAGGTGGCATGTTCGATTCCGGGGTTCGTGGTGAAAGTTAAGATGAACGGAAGTTCAAGGGCATTTTCGTAATTTGGACGAAAGAAGGGGAAATGTTGACTTTTTGGCCGGGATGTCCGATGGCCGAGGGCCAAGGACCGTTACGTAGGTATCGTCGATACGAATCCATTGACAGGTGGCACGCCGAAATCGGACTTCGTACGAGGAAGTTATGGTCTGAATCGTGAAATCGGGGAAGTTCCGTCTCGGTAACTGTGTTGATTATTTTATTCTGAAAGGGTTGTTGGAGGACACTTGGATGAGTGACAAGTGTCACTCATCCGATGGCTTGATTGGATCTTGATCCACTAATCATAAACTATATACTAAAGTTCCACTATGTAATTATTTAGAATTAAAATCCCTGTTTTTTATCTGAACCATCCATCTCACTCCCCAGATTGCATCACAGCCGTCCATCTCATCTCTCCCTTCTATTTCTGATCAGTCCTCAACCGTGTACACCCAAACTTCAATTTTCTTCTACCCTTAATCTCCTCCCTATCCACTGAATTTGTGAACGAAAATTGGAGAGAATTGAATTTGATTCGAACTGAGATTACACGGGGGATTGACTGAGTGAGGGAGACTGAGAAATCGAAAATTTGGTTTTTGGGAGGGAAATTCGAAATGGATGATTTGAGCCGTGAGGATCGAATTTGTTGATTCAGTTCGACTTCTTGGATCAAAACGATTAGCTTTGCAGCAAGAACGACGGGAAACCGTGTCGGATTGAGGAAGAACGGAGCTTCCATGGCAGCTTCATTTCGAGCTTGAGTTCAACAGGTTAGAGGTATGAATTCATCAAATTGATTTTGCAGAAACATCCCTTACACTCTCACGATGCTTACTCTATGAATTAATTTGGAAATCAGGGACGGAATCGGTGAACCCGAATTGGAAACCCGTCAAGGATCGATCGAGAGTCGTGAGGATTTGGACCCTAAATTGTGTAATTCGAATTACAGAACTTAAATGGCGATGGATTAGATGGGATCAGTTGAATGAACGGATTGAATTGATGTCGAATTGGGTGTGATTGAACCGGGTCCTATCGCGGGTTTTTCAACCCGTTTTACAGACAAACGGATGAGAGGGATGACTGTGCGGGTACTGTAGCTGGCGCGTGGCTTCCACGCGCAGCCGCTTACGGTGGCGCGTGGGGGCGCGTGAGTGCGAATCCCGAGGTATGATCAACATGACTTTTGTCCTATACAATGTAACGAACATTTTGGCTTGGTTTCGTGTCGATCGGATTCCCTCTCGATATTGTTCGGGACGTCCGAAGGTTTTAAATCCAGTTTAAAAATACTTAAAAATTCGGGAAAATTACGGGACTTTAATGGGATGTTAATGTGGAGGTTAGTGACCCTCAAATGTGATTTGGACAGGATTGGGAGTCCCGGTGTTAGTGGTGTGGCCCGGGAAGGCCTATGGCACGCATATCGAGGCGCTCGGTTAAACGGTCTGTGAGTGGACATTGGTTTTATAAATTCGATGCATGCATAACTGTTTCATGATTGTTATAATTGTGATTATATGATTTATTTTGGATATCAGTGAATTTATATGTTTTCACGCATTTCGAGGTGATTTACGTGTTTGCACGTGAATCGAGGTTTTCTGGATTTGCACTGATTTCCATAAATATGGATGGATATGATTTCATGAAACGGTTACGGATTTGATAAAGTAAAATCGGGCCACGGGTCCAGTTAACTTGTGAAATCGGGCCAGGGGCCCAGTTGACTTACGAAATCGGGCCAGGGGCCCAGTTGATTTATATATGCGATTTCGGGTCGGGGACCCTAAAATGGAATTGAATAAATGATTTTGGATTTAAATCAACTATTTGGACTTATGACGGTTTTATGGAAATTCGGGGCAGGGCCCTTGTGATATTTTGGAAATGAATAATAAAATGTGTTCCATAAAACCATCTCGATATGAGGATATATATATATCCTGGTCTCCTCCAAGTGTCGGGGACACTGGAGAAGTCACGGTGCATTGCCTGCGAGGGCTCATTGTACGGAGCTACCGGACCGTATAGTGATCCAGGAGCAGGATTGCTAGACGTCATGGACGTCAGACATCGGGGATGTCAGAGATATGGACCCGGTGAGACCCCGGGCAGCACGCGTTGCTTAATACCGTGAGATATGACGTCTGGAACGTCAAGCGTCTAGGACGCTAGGCATCGGGGATGCCGGAGATGGAAAAATAATAAATGAATATTACTGGATTGATGAAATAACTCTTGGATTGACTTTTGGAAATTGAAACTATGCTTTGGTTTCCGGGCTAAGGCCCTAATGGTTACTTCTAAATAAATGTGTGATCATTGGTTTTTGGCGCATGCATATGTTTTTACTGAGGGGGCATAAATGTCTTATAAATGTTTTAAACAGACTTGTTTATTTTCGTCCACTCACAGCTTTTGTTTTTAATGCCCTTCAGGTTGATTCCAGATGCGACCGCAGCAGAGACTTGAGCATCGCACACCTCCTCAATCGATCCTTACGCACTCTGGAAGCCCGTATGGGCAGAGGCAATAGGTTATCCCTTGTCTGACACCTCTTGTCAGACGGGAGCATGGCACATCCCATGGTAATCCCGGGGGGGATTGGGATGGGTCGTGTCAATAGTACGGAATACAAGGAAATAAAAACCGATAATAATTACACGCACGCGGAAAGACTCTAAACCACTCCGTGACTTCTATGCCTCGGACACTGCCTCGACGTCGAGACCCCGCGCTAACTCCACAACCTGGAGGGCAGTAAAAACAGAAGGTGTGAGTGGACCATAATAAAAGAAAGTTCTAAAAACATTTATCAGAAAACCGAGTTTAACCCTCCGTTTTGAAACCACATGCATAACCCAGTTATCAAAACAGTTAGGATTCAATATTCAGAAAACATCATAAGAAACAGAAACACTATAAAACAGTTAGAAAAACCACAACCACAACATAGGAATCATAAAACCATGGCATAACTATGATCATCAAAATCTCATTTTCCGATCAAACCTGCTGGACCTATCTGAGTCTTTAAACTCCCGAGTCTTTAAACTCAATAGGCCTACGGGGGAAATATCAATATATCCGAGTTTTTAAACTCCCGAGTCTTTAAACTCAATCTGGGTCTTTAAACCCAATCCGGGCCCGTCCCCCGTCAAATCAATATCCGGGTCTTTAAACCCAATAACCAGATCCAGCAAATCCAATCCAAACCATTTGAAAACCATTTTCCATTTCCATATCCAAACCCGAATCCGAAATCACCGGTCCGAAGTCCTTCTGGCGTCCAGAACCGTCATTCCGAACCCAAATCCGGAATCCACTTTTCAACTTGAAAACCAAATCTCGTTTCTAGAACCGAAAACCTTGATCATCAAAATCACGTTACAAAATCCCTTTATAATCATTTGAAATCTCTTTATCATTTAAAATCCCAAAACCTTACCATCAATATTCAGAAACCAAACATTTCTCGTAAAACGTGCTAAAAACCGAACTTCCTCGAAAAACGTGTAATAATGTAAAACCAACCAAAACATATTTGATAAACATAGAATGATGAGTAAAACCATAAAATAAGTATAGAAAACAGTTATGCATGCTCGAGTTTAGAGAAGGGGTCCACTCACAGTACCGAGCCTCAATCGCGTCCCGAACGTCCAGCACGTTCCTCAGCTTCCTCGGGAAGTCCCGATCCTGTCAACAACCACCAAATTACGTCACTAACACGTCTACGAAAGTTCACCTAAATTCCCTCAAAACTCCCCGAATCGAAAGCGTAATAACCCGGGACCCTAAACCTTCACCCTCGTGTAACTAAACTCAAACGACGTCCGCACAACCCGAAACCACTTCCAATGGACTCAACACCACTCCTAGACCAAAAACCATGTTGACCACTTCTCCCAGAACCGCCGCACGCGTCCCCATGCGCCCCCCAAAATGGCTGCGCGTGGCCCTCACGTGCCAGCTACAGTGCATCCCCAACCTCGAGATGACTGTGCTGAACCGGCGAGAAGCATTCTCTGCCGTCCGGCCACCATTCTCCTCCCTTCCTTCACCAGTCTCATCGTCCAGACCTGCCCTACCTATTCCCGTACTCCGTTCACCTCGACACGGCCTCTACACTGTCGACTGAACTCGAAACCAGACGGCCCAATAGCCCCTGTTTTCCTTCCCGGCCACCCAGCTCACCTCCCTTCACGGTGGCTACACCAAACTCTTCCCTGGACCTCTCTACGCCTAACCCAGCTAACCAGAACCGCCGACTCTCGCCCAAACTTTACGACTCGCCGTTTGAAACTCACGGCAAAACAGAGGACACAGAACACCTCTGTTGTCTCGCCTCCACCGTGCACCCCCCCCCCCCGTCACGGCAACCACCATAGACGGTTCCTGAGATGTTTCTAAGCTCAACCCAAGTCCCCAACACTCTAGACTCAACCTCAGCCATCTCGATTTCCGATTTGAACATTTACGGGAAAACAGAGCCTAAACGCAGAGCTGAGGGATTACCTGAAATCGTCCACCGCCGTGCTCGCCGCCACGTTCCCTGGAGTCCACAGAGCCGCCTCAGCCTCCTCTCGAGTTCCCCTGCACCGTACACGGCTACTGCGCCACCATAAGCTCACGCCTCCTCCCTGTTTCCTCTGAATTTCCCGTGGCTCCCAACCGCACAACCACACGACTTCCTCACCTCCCCAAACTTCTTACCGTCTCCCTTTCACTCTCTGGACACCCACACACACTCACAACTCATCAGCACCCTCGATCAACCTTTCAATTCTCTCAATTTCCTCCTACAATCTCCCTCTGTTTCTGTTTCCCTCTGCCCGCAAACAAGAACACAGGCACGGTTGCGCCCCAATTATTTGGGCCGTGTATGTACAGGATTCAACCAGAACCCTCTAGTCCCTCAACACGTGTCACCATCCAATCCATTGCACTCCCACATGGCCCAATCTCAGCCCTTCATTATCCTTCTCTGTTGCACAAATCCCAATGTGCAAAAAGACCAAACTGCCCCTCCTTTTATCCAAATTTTACGGTTTTGCCACTACCGTTCTAGACCCGTATCTCGCACACCGTAAGTCCGATGAATACGTGCCGCCTGTCATCGAACTCAGGACGACGAGATCTACTTAGCCATCCTCGGTCAACATACCAAAACACGTTCGTAAGAAAAGTTAACTTTTCCCCCTATTCTACCAAAATTACGATAATACCCTTCACCTTCCGAACATCACAACTTCCTCCTCGGATGTCGGAATCGGGCGTGCCACTTGCCTATGGATTCGTGACGTCCTAAACTACGTCCTGGTCACCGGTCAATACCCAATTGACTATCCAGATGAAAAGTCAACTTTTTGCCCGAACTAGGGGCAAAATCGTCATTTAGGCTTACGGACTTATCGGGTCCACCTAACCACCGATGAAGATCGCTAAATCCCAACTTAATCACTCCACTAATCACGGCTCTCGAGACGGGTTGTTACATATTAAACATAGGGTCCCAGACCCGAAATCACATTTATAACCCAACTGGGCCTCATGCCCGATTTTGTAACCATTGGGCCCACGGCCCGATTTTATAAACCACTGGGCCCACGGCCCGAATTCGTAAATCAACTAGGCCCCTGGCCCGATAATATAACTAAAATGGGTCTCAGCCCGATTTCGTAACAACTGGGCCCCTGGCCCGATTTCATAAGCAACTGGGCCCCCGACCCGATTACGAATGGACTCCAAGTCCGAGGTTTCCAAAACAATTGGGCCTCAAGCCCGAGTTCATCTTTCCAATTTCAAAATCATTTCATCAAATCATATCCAAAGTCATAAGGATGGAAAATCCGTGTAAAACTGGAAAACCTCGAAATACGTGAAACCGTATAATTTACCAATATCCAAATCAACATCATACAATCACAATCAAAATCCATATAAAACAGTTAAGCATGCATAGAATTTATAAAGCCAAAGTCCACTCACAGACCGTTTTACGATACACCTCGATACTCGTGCCATAGGCCCTCCCGGGCCATACCACTATCACCGGGACTCCCAATCCTGTCCAAATCACATTAGAGGGTCACTAACCTCTTCATTAACATCCTATTAAAGTCCCGTAATTTTTCCGAATTTTTAACTATTTTAAACTCGATTAAAAACCTTCGGACATCCCGAACAATATCAATACGGTGTCTGATCGACACGAATCCAATTCGAAAATGTCTGTTACATTAAATAGGACAGAAGTCATGTTGACCTCATCTCGAGATTCGTACCCACGCGCCGTCACGCGCCGCCGTGAGTGGCTGCGCGTGAAACCCACGCGCCTGGTACAGTGTCATCGTCCCAACCCGTTTGTCTGTAAAACGGATCCTGCAACCCGCGAACTGACCCGATTCATTTCCTATCAATTCGACACCAATTCATTCAATTAAACATTCAGTTAGTTTCGTTTTAATTCCAATTAAAGGTCTGTAACATTGATTACACAAAACCTTACCTAAAATCCCACGATTCGACGATGATTACTGAAGAACACCCGTCACTGTTCAATCTTCGAATTTCCACGATGGCTACTGATTTCTTCCAATTGATTCACCCAGAAGCATCAATGGACCATGGGAAACAGTTTCCCCACATTAATTACATCGTTTGATCACTCAATGATCACGACTCAACCTCGACTTTCTTCCTCTGTTACCAAGTCCGTTTAGAGTGAATTGGGCACCAATTCCTTCAATTGATCCTTCCAGCAGCATCGTGGGATCCTCAGGAAAAAAATCCCCAGTTCAATTTCATCAATCAAAGCCTCAAATTCCTCGACTCAATGTCGAAACTTCAGAGGCCTCCTTCCTTCTGTTCTTCCTCAATTCGACCCCAATTCTCCTAAATTTTCGTTGGGTTTCACTCGTCTCAATCCCAGGAAGTTAGAATCAAGCTCAATTTCGATCCACAAGGCTCAATTCTCAACAATTGAATTTTCCCCCCAAAATTTCTAAATTTTCGATTTTGATTTTCCAGCTCCCTCACTGTCCCTCATGTTTCCCCGTTAATTCAATCTTCTTAGTCTCTCAATTCTCTCAATTCTGCCATGGGAAGGCAGCCAATTCCCCCAGCTCACACACTCTCTCTGTTTTGCAGTTGTTCACGGTTTAGAGGAACAAAGAGGATTAATGGATGATTAATTTAGGCTAATGGTGATGATGATGTAGGAATGATTATGTTGGGAGGGAAACATGGAGCTGGTTTCAGGCCCTAAAACAAGGAATGGTTGACACTTGTCACTCATCCAAGAAGCCACATCAACGGTCACTATTCAATATTATAATATTATTTTAATCGGAGCCTTCGTTCGTTAATTCGTTCCTGTGACCATGACTTCGTCGTCGAACCTCCGATTTCGGCATGCCACCTGTCATTGGATTCGTATCGACGAGACCTACGTAACGGTCCTTGGCCCTCGTCCATCGGACCTCCCGGTCAAAAAGTCAACATTTGGCCCCTAATATGCCAAATTACCAAAACGTCCCTCGACTTCCGAACGTCATAATTTTCTCCTCGAATGTTGGAATCGAACGTGCCACCTGTCTATGAACTCGTGACGTCCCGAACTACGTCACGGTCATCGGTCAAAGTCCGTTTGACCGTCAGATCAAAAAGTCAACATTTAGCCCACGACCAGGGGCAAAATGGTCATTTTGCACATTTTGTCCGATTTCGCCCCACTAACCACCGATCAACCTCACTAATCAAGATTAGTCACTAATCTAATCCCGGAATTCAGGACGGGTCGTTACACCACCTGTCTACGGACTCGTGACGTCCCAAACTACGTCACGGTCATCGGTCAAAATCCATTTGACCGCCTGAACGAAAAGTCAACATTTTACCCGTTCTAGGGCAAAATCGTCATTCGGCGTCGTCCGTCTAAAAGTATCCAACTACTCACCGATTATCTTTGTTAATCCATCATTAAGTACTAATCTAATCCCGACTTTCGGGACGGGTCGTTACACTCACACTCTGTTTTATGCTTTATCGGCCTACAGTCACCGCATACAACAATTGCACGATTTCTCCCCATTTAAAACCGTTTGAGGCGGTTGTCCAAGCTTCCACCAGCTTCCAGATAAGGGAAAAGTGTCCTACTTCAATTGGGCACAGTTCCCAATGCAAACAAATGACCAAAATACCCTTTAGGCCAAATTAACAAAATGCCCCTACACTTCCGAGCCTCATAACTTCTCCATCGAACGTCGGAATCGGACGTGCCTCCTGTCTACGAACTCGTGACCTCTAGGGTCAAAAGTCAACGTTTCACCCACCTCTAGAAGCAAAATGGTTATTTCGCACCGTCTGTCCAAAATCACTCAATTGGGCACAGTTCCCAATGCAAACAAATGACCAAAATACCCTTTAGGCCAAATTAACAAAATGCCCCTACACTTCCGAGCCTCATAACTTCTCCATCGAACATCGGAATCGGACGTGCCGCCTGTCTACGGACTCGTGACCTCTAGGGGCAAAAGTAACAAGTCAACGTTTCACCCACCTCTAGACGCAAAATGGTTATTTCGCACCGTCTGTCCGAAATCACTCAACTATTCACCGATTAATCTCACTAATCATTCATTAGCCACTAATCTAATCCTGAAATTCGGGACGGTTCGTTACACCTAACAAGTGATGACGTGGCTTGCCACATCATCATCGTCAACCTCTCGCGGGTCGACTCGTTTTCCCGAAACTGGGTCACTCGACCCATGACCCTGACCCGGTCCTATCTTCTTCATTTCTCAATCATTTTCCACCATTCTTTCACCAATCACTTCGTCTCTCACCGAGAAACTTCCCTATGCCCTCAAAATCAAGAGAACAGGTTTAGAAATTACATGTCACCAATGAACATTCACGACCAACCTTTGAACCACCATCCAGGGCTACTCAGCCATCCATTCCCGTCCATTTTCGGTCCTACGAACTCGTCCAAACTCAGAAAACACAACCTAATCATCAGAACCATTCCCAAACGTACTAAAACCCAAATTCCAAATTTCAAACCAAATGGTTTTTAGGTTTTTACCTAGGTCCTGGGTTTACGGTCGCCACACGATGACTCCGTCGTCCTGCCACCGTCCATGGCTGCCTCTCAGTCTCACCTTCTTACTCTATCTCCCTATGACCTCAAGCAAGGGGATGGAGATATGGTTTTGGATGGGTACGGGTAAGAGGAATTGAAAGAGATGAAAAATGAAAAGGGAAATGATGGATGCATGTATGTAATGTGTGGATCAATAGATAAGTGACAATAGATGAGTGTCACTCATCTATTGGTCCACATGAGATTTTTTGAGTCCCACTAAAGACAAACCAATTCGAAAATTGTACAACCATGAATAGTTTTCAAAATCGTCTTTGACCCCTAACTTTCCCGTACGATATCCGATTTCGACATGCCGTTTGTCTATGGACTCGTATCGTCTCGATCTACATAATGGTCCTCGGTTCTCGTGCATTAGACCTACTAGGTCAAAAGTCAACTTTTGCCCTTTTTAGAAGCAAAATTGTCATTTTTTCCCAAATCGTCCGATAATCCTCGATTAATCCCAATTAATCCTTAATTAATCATGTAGATTCGGGACGAGTCGTTACAATAATAATAATAAGACTATAATAATATTAATAATTAATAATTAATAATAATAATAATAAAAATATCTATAATTAATTAAAATATTTCTGGCCTTAAGCCCATGTTACATGATCTCTATATTCTTGTGCATAGAAATCTTCAGATAATTTTGAACTAGAAAATCCATTTAATATGTTTGGATGATCATATGGTGCTATTTTAAATGCCTTTTGTATTTTTTTGACAATAATTTTTTATGAGCTTAATAATTATTTAAATTAAATTAAATAAATAAAAATAATAATATAAAAATTTATGATAAAATAGTATAATATAATCCAATAACTATATTATAATCGACATTTTAATTAATTCGATAGAATATCAAATCCGTAACTAAATTTGCAATATATTTGATAAATAAAATAGTCTATTTAACTAAAATAATTAATAAAATACTGCGTATCAAACAGGCCTCAAAGTTTTGGTGCAAGAGAGGTAATATAATGACTCTTTTAGGCACAAAGTGACGTGAGGTCTTGTTTTTAGTCCAAACTGAAATTTCATATCCTATTTCAAGTGTATTTCAGGTAATAAGGCTATTAATTAACGCATTATTAGTAAATAAAAAACATTATTGTAGCCGCCCAATGAGAAGGGCGCGCGTATTATATGACGTTACGTTTGGTGGGAGCGTCACACGTGTTAACAAAAGCGGGAAGCGTACTAATTGTGGAAAGAGCCAATTGTTTTGCGTTTAGGTTTTATAACGTATTAACGTTACGCACTCATCACTCCCCTACTTGCTCTCTTCGGCCGCCACAGCTTCACAGCTCCTCTGCTTTTCACTCACTCCATCCTTCACTGGTAATCTTTCTTTCACAAACACTTTCTTAGTTTCCATGTTAATTTCCAATGTGATTTATATTTATATACATTATACATGTCGTAGGAATTGCATTCACATATCTATCTTGAATTGTCTCAGCTGACTGTGTTCTATTCATACTCTTTTGAATATTTTGTCTTAAAAAGAAAAAAATTTCTTATGCATAATAATGATCAAAGCTCATGACTTGATGCAAATCACTGTATCTATATGAAAAGTCATGTTGCAAGTTCCGACATTCCTTCCACATTGTTTTAAACCTGAATTTTTCTTTTATCATTTACTTGTCAATTGGAGTTTCAGGAAAGCTAAAAGGGAATTTTGGAAGAATTGGTAATTACTTTATCAGAGATAATAATTGAACCTCCCTATCCTGGTATGGCTCCTGCCCAGCCATTCACAGAGTTTGATCAAGACTGTAAATCATATATCAATCCACAGCTTGAACTTGATACAGAAAACAGGACATCCTTAGCAAACTCAGCTGCCAAGGGTTCAGCGTACGTGAGCAACTGCGAGGAAACGGCTCTTAGGATGGAAACTATGTCAAATGAAAAGGACAAGGGTCCAATGTGCATTGACGACTTGGACATCGATATAATTGAATGCAGAAATAATTATGACTCCAGGCTGCGGGATGAAACTGATGATCCGAATGCCACTGAGTATTCAAGCTCATTTGCCGATACTAACTCCGACAATGAAATTTTCGCTGGATTTAGTGATGGTGAAGTGCAGTCTCAGTTCACGGAGGGCAATGGGTTGACATCTTCTTTTGATGTATTTAGTAATGCATTTCAAACGAGGTGCGTGCATCGTTTTTAGGACACATGCTTTAATTATTTTAATTTACTATTCTTCTGCAAATGCAAATTCATATATTACGCCCTTGTTGTTCCTTTCAGTTTAATCTAGTTGCGATTTCTCCTCATACCTTGCAAGGTGTAACATGTATGCTAATTGAAACACGATTCAATGCAAGTTACTTAGTTTTATTCCTCTTCTCTCACTAAAAGGATATGTGTATATATATATATATATATATATATATGTGAGATATGGGTTCCAACAGTCAAAAGAACAGAAGCCTGTCCACTTTCCGTAAGGAATAGATGTTTAGTTTGATGTACACCATTAGAATAATATGTAGGCATTTGCAATTATGACGTGTGTGTTATGTATAAGAGAGAGAGGGGCGTCATGCCATTAATTTGAAGTAGCAAGGTTAATTTTCTTTAGCTATTGAGTTCCTTTCCATTTTGAGCACGAATTTCTGGGATGAGAACCTGACCTTTTTCCCTTTCCAGTTACTTGAGGGTAGTTTTGTGGTTTGATTTTGTTGTTTTCTGTAGATGGATTAATTTAAAGCTTAATCAAAACAATCTAAACAGTGAGCTCGACAGAAAACCATCTTGATTTGGGAAGTCAGTTACCAATATAAATGTGTTATTTTCTTCCCTGTTTAAGTAATTCCTGTAAAGTAGATTAAGATAATGTGAAACAAACAATCCCCCTTCTTTATTTTTCCCTCAAGAGATGAATGCATTTATCTCCTTACCAATGTATACTTAGCATTCAAGATATTTTATTATTGTTTTTAATGGAAAGAAAGTGATCAAAGCAAATATTAGATAGTAGAGAATTTATATCCAGATCAGAATGTCTATCTGGTACTTCCATTTTTTGTTGTACCACAATAGATCAGGAAACTCTCCAGCTTTATGTGCTTTAAAAATTTGTGTCTCTGTATTTTTATTAGTACCTTTATAATGAATAATTTTTCCGTTCTTGTGGCAAGTGGTATTTCAGATCATATTTTAAATGGCTCAACAGTTGTCCAAATGAGAATACAAAAACACTAGGCAAAGAGGCTTCAGTCATTCCAATTAGATATATATTTCCGTAGTAAAGCTTAGATATATTTTTTGGATGGGAATGTGGAAAAATAATTGTTCTCCCAAAATAAAAATAGTGTGCTTTAAACCTACAAACTATAGGAATTTTTCTTTAATTAGAGTTTATGATACTTGTGTGACCGTTTTTCTCAATGCTTAGCAGTGTATTATAGTTCACCTAAATATCCCGAGTGTCTTTGTTTATAATTCAGGAAGAAGAAGTTGACAAATCACTGGAGAAACTTTATACGTCCTCTAATGTGGCGCTGCAAATGGATGGAATTAAGAATTAAAGAGATTGAGTCACAAGAGCTAAAATATTCCAGAGAGCTAGCAGTAGCATGTGATCATAGAAAACAATCAGGACTGGACCAATTTACTTTGGGCAACTCTGGTTCAAAGTCATTTCCATTTTCAAGCCAATTGCATGGAAAAAAAGCCATAAAGAGGAGGAAACGCAAGAGAGTTGAAGAGATGACTGATATAGCATCTTATATGTCACATCATAATGTCTTTTCCTATCTTGGTTAGAGATTCATCTTTATTCTAATACACCATGATTTTGCCCATTAACTCCATAAGATCGCACTTCCGCAATAAACGTTGGCCTAACATTGTCATGTGTTGCAGAAAATAAGAGATTCGACCCTGATAGCATGTCTTTGGCTGATGAATTCAGTAACGCAGGTAAAGATTCTTACGAGTTGTTTCTTCCTCATTACCTGGCTTGCATTGTAAGTTTATATCTACATGCGTCTGTAGGACCCCTCGTTCTTGATCTTAATCCATACATCTAGCAATATTATTTCCTCATTTTGTTCGGAACTCTATCTCATTTTTGTTTTATTGATGAGTCCAAGTATTGTATTTTTCCTTGCAATTGACTCTGAGAACCTTATCTTATTATTGATGTGGGATGTAGTAATCACAGAACACAATTCTGAGTACAATGATAAACTTAACAACGGTGATGACTGGTCATTTTTTGAATTCCGAGATGGTGATAAGTCGTTGGAGCATGTCCTTTGGAGTATCGAGAGAATGCACTCTCGGGTTCACAAGTTGAAGAATCAAATTGATGTGGTGATGTCAAAAAATGCTGCTAGGTTTTCTTCTTTTGAAAATTTGAGCCTTCATATAACTTGTGATGCACAGACAAGCTCTGCTCACAGTCCAGCATTGTCTGCTGGTAATGGAGACACAATGTCTCATGGAGCCATATATTCAGCTCAACATATATCCGAGTATAATATTGGAGACATGGTGATGCCTGAAAGTGCAGTGTCAAGTTTTGGGGAGGCAATCACTGTTCCTGATATGATTGAAAGCACCGTGGGATTACTGTCTGCTATTGAAGAAACCTTCCATCAACCACAGTTTGGAGACTCGAGTGAGGATGTAAGTTTTCTCAACAGGACATAATTTTAATCTACAAAATCCTTTTTGACCTTTTCAGACTCCCTCCACAGAATTTCTAAGAATCATTTGAAATGTGCTGCCAAGAATTTTTTTAATATGTGTGTAGATTTTTATCAAATGGTGGTAGGAATGACTTTCGGGATTCATGTCTTTAACAACTTACACATGCTTGCTATTTTCATGTGGATTGAGATGCTTACGTATTTGCATTGATATTTCTGTATCCCAGATGACCAATTCCTTTGAGGCCTTTTTCATGAAAGTACCTTGGAAATTAGTACTAATTGCAATTTGTTTCTTTGCATAAATTATTTTTGGAAGGGCGAACAACTAATTTGGTCCCCATGGTTTGCTAGGGTTTCCACTTCGTCCCTGCAGTTACGATTTGAGAAATAATACTACTCTACTTCTGTTCTTACGGATAATTTTAGGTACCCCATCTGTATATTTGGTTATCTTGACCAATTTTAATCCTCTCGAAAGTATTCTCTTTTCAGAGTTCAACGTATATTTTGGTCATCTTGACCAATAATCCTCGTGTAATTGCTGAAATATAGATGTAAAATTGGTCAGGATAACCAAAAATTATCCTTGATTCCAACATCAGGTTAGTCCAGGGGTATTATTGCCAAAATTGGTGCTACCAGGAGGAAAATGGAAATGCTTGCAAACTACTAGGACATTCTGTCATTTGGCCTTTTCAGAAATTATCTCTTGCCAATGTGGTTATACCAACTCCTGATAAGATTAAAATAGGGTTGCTTACTCCCAAACGGTTTGTTTTATGTAGTCTTACCAATTGATCCTGTTAGATAAATGTGTTCTTTTCTTTGATAGTTCTAAACAAACTGGGGATTTGAGATTTGAAAAAGTTATTTAAAGTCTGAATTTGATTTTCAGTTCAGTTTACTTTCCTGCTTTGAAGATGTCTATGAAGTGATGATTTATGACAAGACTAGAATACTCAGCAGTAATTCCTCAAAATTTACGATACCTTTTTTTCCTCTTTTTGACAAAAATTAAACAGAGGAATTAACTTATTGTTTTCCATCTTTAGCCCGAAATCTGTGGGCATGTCCGTTGATTTCCTTAAAGTAGAAGTAATGTTATGATTTTACAGATTGTGGATAGTGTGTTGATACATAATGAGGCAGCTGAAGGAGTGAAGCGCAGTCTCCAAATACCTAAAGAAGAAAATGAACATGAGCATCGGCAGGCAGAGAAAGGGATACAAGAAGGCCCTTTTCCAACTCCATCGTCGGAACCTGATCCCGGGGATCCTTCGGTAGTGGCAGAAGCTCCAGTTGCCCAGGAGCAATCAACTCTGGAGTCATGCTTAGCTTCAGATGTGAATTTTCCAAGAAACAAGCGAAAAAGAGGAGAACGAAAAGCTGGTTCGGATGTTTGGAGCAAGAAATGCTCAGGCGAAGCTGATAGCCAGTGACCGTGACAGTGAGTTGTTACGTTTTCTTCAGTTCATGGAACTACGGAGACCTTTCCTCTTCTTTTTCACATAATTAAGTTCTGTTGTATATAGGGGAAATGGTCGAGTCCATTAGTTTTAGTTCTGCAGCGATTTATGATCAAAACAGATGTATTGGTTCTCTTGTATGACAAATAGAGTCGACACTTATTTCTGAGAATCTATGAGATATTTGATGATAAATTATACAGAATAGCATTAGATCGTAATGCTATTCGCTGTAATTCCAAAAATAATGGTTTATTGCCATCGCCGAACTGTTGAAAGCTGAAACCACCCGGTTCTTAAATATCCGTATATAAATTTTTAAATCTACAAATCTACTGGAAGCACCTTCAAATCTTACCCAAGATACTAAGGGCTGTAATTTTTGATACGACTCGAAATTCGCACGAAATATTCAGGTCAGTCTACATGATTAAAATTTCAGATCAACCAGTTATGACATGTTTAATAAACGGGTGGATTTTGTGACAAGACTCATCCCGATTATCTCTTGATAATCGTGAAAGATCCTGCTCCCGTCTAACAATAACTCTAAAGTGCCAAAAGTAGCCTTACATATATACATATACAACATAACAAAGGACAAACATTGTCAGACAAGAGATAGTTAAGTCTTCCAGGACCGTTGACCTACAAGTTTGACTAGTCAACAGGTTTACAGAGCATAGGTAATATTACAAGTAGGGATCAAAATCCTACTCTGTAAGGTGTCTGAGTGCTCAACGGTCTGCTTATTCCTCTGCCTCGAACTAGCCTCTATACCTGTGCACTGGCCTGGAGGGTACATAAAACATCAAAGGTGTGAGTGGACAAAAATAAAGTTTTAGAAATACATTTATCAAAATATATTCTTACCCTCCAGGTTCGCAAACATGTATGCATATCATGAAACATGAGTGAGTAATAGCATAAAATCAATAAAGTATCTAGGCACAAATATCAATAAATCATCATAATACCACAAATCCTCAATACCCAATCTCAACATCCACGTAACCCGTCACGATATCAATGCAACGCATGCAAACTCGGGTGTCTCACGTCCGAGTACCTCCCCAGGATCTACGACGTCTGGGGTGATATCATCTCCAGGATCTACGGCGTTTGGAGGATATCATCATAATCTCACACTCCTGAGACTGAGCCTCCCTCGGAGCTACTCATCTCCAGGCAGTGGATCGTGACTACTCCAGGATCTACGACGTCTAGAGGAGACTATCAAATCACAGAGGATGGGATGTGAGGAGCAGTCACCAAATCTAGTAATCTCATTTTTAAAACCATTCAAATCTCAAATCAAAGCAAAAACATTTCAACAGGGCCTCTGCCCGAAACATAGCTTTCATAAAGCAAGTTCCACAAATCCATCATGAAAACAGTGTCCAGAATTTATTTTATAAATCAAAATCATCAATTTCATCATACTCACATCTTACTCCAAATCTGAGTCAAAATCACTATCCAATTGGATCTCAAGCCCAAAATATCATTTTCACGCAAATCGTGCAATCGCAACCTCAGTTGCCCTTTTTACATAACTCCATAAAGTATACCAAATCATTACAATTTCATCAAATCAATTTCCCGACTCATAATCCGAGCCAAAACCAATCACAAATCCCGGGCCTTCCCCCAAAACAGCAATATCATGGTTTTCTCGAAAATCGTGCCCAAAATCATATAAAATAATATAATATTCCCAAACTCCGGAAATCATCACATCAAAACATCAATCATGTCAAATCAATTCACATAATATCATAAAGCATTTAAAACATATATGAATGCATTCAGGGTAGAAAACAAAAGTCCACTCACACACCGTCCAGATTGTTCAGTCTCGAGCTGTTCGTTCACTTCCGACGTCCCGAGAATATTCCGGCTTGTCAAACAAAGTAATTTAAGGTCACTAGGTTATCACATAACCCCACATACGAATTCCCTAATCGTCGGAATTTAATAATATTATTTAAACATAACCTATACGCTTCGGGTACTCGAAACTACTCCAATTTCATATCCGATTGACCCGAAACCAATGCCAATAGGTTCATATCATCGAGAACATCAAAAAGTATGTTGAACCCAAAGTCAGAAACCCAACCACGCGCCCTCACGCGACGCCGCAAGCGGCTGCGCATGAAAGCCATGCGCCGTGCACAGTACTGCTACAGTACCTTCTCTCTCACCCGATTACCTGCTAAACGGGTCGTGAATCCCGCGATCAGACCCGGTGCAATCTTCCTCAATTCGACCTCGATTTTGTTCATTATTTCACTCATTTTTATCCATTCAATGTTCATTAGGGATCTGTAACATCAATTTCATGAAATGGATCCTCAAATCACTCGACTCGAAGTGAATACCCGATGGGTTCTAAATCGGGTTCTACCCAATTTCAAGCCGTTTCAATCAATTAAGCACACATGAAGCATCCTATCTCCATTCTAAACATGAATTCGAAACCAATTTCAAGATTGCTTACCTCCAATCACTCGAACTCAACCTCCAAAATTCGTGAATGTCACAGGGTCCGTTCTTAGTGTTGTTTCATCAATTTCCTTCGAATTCAATGGTGGTTCAACTCGTCTCAATCCAGAAAGCTCAAGTCACAATCAATTTCACTCAGAACCGTCTAACAATTCGAATTTGACATTAATGTTCATGGGTAGTTTTTCGTGTAACGACCCGTCCCGAATTCCTAGATTAGATTAGTGATTAATCAGGATTAGTGAGGTTAATCCGTGATTAGTTGGGCGAAATCGGACGAACGATGCGAAATGACCGTTTTGCCCCTAGTCGTGGCAAAAAGTTGACTTTTCATTCGGGCGGTCAAACGGACTTTGACCGATGACCGTTACGTAGTTCGTGACGTCACGAGTTCGTAGACAGGTGGCACGTTCAATTCCGACGTTCGTAGTAGAAGTTATGACGTTGGGAAGTTTAGGGGCATTTTGGTAATTTTGGTTAAAAGGCAAAATAGTTGACTTTTTGACCGGGATGTCCGATGGCCGAGGACTATTACGTAGATAAGGATGATACGAATCCATAGACAGGCGGCAGGCTGAAATCGGACTTCGAACGGGAGAGTTATAGGTCACGGAAGTTCGATTTCACTATGCACGTACTTCGAGGCGGGGATGATTTGGCGAAATCTGATTAGGCAGATATTTTTAGTGGGTCCCATGGATGAGTGACAAGTGTCACTCATCCCATTGGACAATCCCCTAAATTGTGGATCTAATTAATTAAATAACATTATAATTATTATTATATAATTAATTTTAACAACTTAAAATCCTAACCATCCATTCCTTCTAATCTCTCAAATCCTCACCACTCATCTAATCATCTAATCCTCACTTCTCTCATCAGCCATCAATATCATCACCTTCATTTCTTCTATTTTCTTCATCAAACCCGCACCCCCCCTATGTTCTTCATTCTTCCTTTTTCTTCAAAACACACAACCCACATATACCACCATGAACCCATATGCCGTGTGTGTGGACCGTGAGAGGGTGATGAGAGACGAAGGACGGCGAGCCACGACTGGGGAGGGTGGTGGCTCACGGTGGTGGACGGCAGAGCTCGGCCGTGAGGTAAGAAAACTTTGAAAATTCGAATTTGAGTTTTAATGGTTTTTACTCCATTTCGTTTATTGGGTAAGGTTTCTGGGGACCTTAGCAGTAGAATGGGATTAGTTTTGGGGCTTGGGATGGCCGGACATGGCCGTGAACGGCAGGAGAAAATCCGGCCACCATTGATGGCGGATGGAAGCTCGGTTTCGGGTGGTTTTTCTTAGTTTTAGGGATTGGGTTAGATAGGAAATGAAGAAATAGGAATTTAGGGATTAAAATGGGACCAAACGGACCCCGAATCAGTCCGAAAACTCGAGAAAACCGTGCGGTGAACAGTGCCCATGAATAGTAATTGGTTCAGTTCTGAGGAGGATGACGATGAACAGTATTTTCAACTTTCTAGGGGCTCGTGAGGGCCCCTGGGCAATAATTTTGGAAAGTGTTCAACACAAGAAATCTTCTATTCAATGTAACGAAGATTTTGGGACTGGTCTCGTGTCAATCGGATATCGTTTCGATAGTTTTCGGGGTGTCGAAAGGTTTAGGGTCGGTTTAAAAATAGTTAAAAGTTCGGGAAAATTACGGGGCTTTAATGGGAGGTTAATTAAGTAGTTATTAACCTTATATTAAAATTTGGACAGGTTTTGGAGTCCCGGTGACAGTGATCGGCTCGGGAGAGCGTATGGCACGCAAATCGAGGCGGCAGCTCGGACGGTCTGTGAGTGGACTTTTTTTTCTAAATTGGTGCATGCATAAATGTTTATTATATGTTTTAAATACTTGTTTGTGATGCCATGAGTGCATTTGGATGTGTGGTTACGTATAGACACGTATTTCGAGGTTTCGGCCCTATACGGTGCCTATACGGGGCTGTATGTCTTTACTGGTCTAAATGAAATGGTTTTGGATTTACAAATGGATTATGAATATGATTTTATGATGTTGATTTGGATGCTTGTGATTTATATGGTTTCACGTATTTCGAGGTGATTTACGTGCTTGCACGTAAATCGAGATTTTCCGGTTTTACTCTGATTTTCCATTCTTATGGTTTTGGAAATAGTTTAATGAAATGGTTTTGGATTTGAAAAGGTAAACTCGGGTTCGAGACCCATTTTCTTTATGGAATCGGGCCGGAGGCCCAGTTGGTTTACGATTCGGACCGGAGGTCCAGTTTCTATGTGGATTCAGGCCTAGCGCCCAATTATGTGTTACCAATGGTTTTTATGGTTCATGACGGTTTATGGGAACCGACATGAATCCTTAAAATGGATTTACGGGTCATGACGGTTTATGGGAACCAGCATGAACCCATAAAAGGATTTTATGGTTCATGACGACTTATGGGGGCCGGGCAGGAATTCTTGAAAGATTTAAATAATGATTTCAAAAGGTTTTTCATATGCCATCCTATATATATGATTGTCTCCTCCGGGGAGGGTCGTTGGCCTAGGTGGACCCCGGAGTAGTCACGGAGCACTGACTGAGTGGAGTCGCCCCCTAGTTGGGTTCCTTACTCTCAGGATGGGCATGGTTCGTTACCTCCAGGGAGGGTCATTGATCTATGACATTGACCTGGGTGGACCCTGGAGAGACTTGGGTTTGAGACCCCGGTTAGCACACGTGTAGCTTTATTTTACCGTGACAGGTTCTGGATATGAATATAATGGATAAACATGATTTCAATTGGTTTTGGAAAATTGTGTTTGTAATGATAAATGGATTTGGGCTGAGATCCCTCATATGTTCACTGTGTTATGGTTTTCTGTAAATGGTTTTGGGCAGGAGCCCGTATAACTTGTATTTACAGAATTTTGGGGCTGAGACCCTAATTGTGGATGTTTTAACATATGTGTTTGGATAAATGGTTTTACTATGCATGCATGTTTTTTAGTGGAGGGTATAAAGGTCTTTGATGAAATGTTTTTATAAATTCTTTATTTTTGTCCACTCACAGTCTTTCTGTTTTTAATACCCTTCAGGTTGGATACGGTGTGGACTGTAGCAGAGATCGAGATATCACATACCTCCTCCGGATCCTGGCGTACTCTGATAGCCCGGGAGGGTAAAGGTCGGAAGTATCCCTTGTCTGACACTCCGTGTCAGACGGGAGCAGGGTCATCCCGCGTTAATCCGGGGGGATTGGGATGGGTCCTGTCATTTCGGGTTTCTACGTGTGGTTTCAGCTGGGTTTTTCTCTATTTCCCTCTCGTTTTTCACTCCCAATTTCACTTAGTTTGACAGGACCCGTCCCGATCCCACAGGGACCACAAGGGGACGTGCCCTGCTCCCGTCTGACACCCAAGTTTCATACCAAATTTAACCTCAAAACATCAAATGCATAAATAACCAAATTAAAGTTATACATCAAATCCGAATTAAACAGATGTCAGACAAGGGATGAAATCCAAAATTACAAGTTGCGAGCACGACTCTAAAGTAAACCTGCGGGTACACCACCCAACAGGGGTTCAGGTACGCAGAATTAGATCTATGCCTCAGCCTCAGGTTCCTCCTCTACCTCAGTATCACGACCTGGAGGGGTTACCAAAAACATTAAGGGTGAGTGGACCGAAACTCAAGTTTATAAAATCATTTGATAAGTAAAACATATAATTTACCCCTCCGTTTTCCAAACATGCATGCAACCGTATTTAAAATCATCAATCATATAATATGAACCATAAGGCATATAATACAACCATAAGTATAATTTGAGTTGCTGCACTATACACTCCAATCCCGACATCCCTGATGTCTGACGTCCCTGACGTCCAATAAGGTCACAATCACAAGGCTACGCGTGCCACTCGGGTCTCAATTCTGAGTTCAATCCCCGAACCCCGTTCGGGTACAGCATCCCCGATGCTTAGCGTCATAGACGCTGGACGTTCTAGACGTCCGTGACCTCTCCGGGGTACCTCATCCGGAGGAGACAGTATCATATGAATGGATCTATACAGTGCAGTACCAAATACATTTTATTGATATCCACATGCAGCATATATATATATATATATATATATATATAGAATCCGAACCAATCATTAAGTTTTATCGGACGGGTCTCAAGCCCAAATACCGTGAAACGTGCCGTAACCATATTTTCCATATCATCAAACCATTATTGTTTTTAGCATGTGAATAAGTATAATAAACCAGAAAACATTTATGCACGCAAGGGTTTAAGAAAATGGCCCACTCACAGTACAGTCCTGCTGAAAACCGAGCGTATACCCTCGATCTGGTACAAATGTACAATCCCTGTCAAGTCCAAAGTATTCGTAAAGGTCAATTTAAACCCCCAACATTCAACCATGAAATCCTAGGCCGAAACAGGCCCGGGAAAGCCGCCCGAACGCGCTTTCCAAGGCAATAAACCTCGTTTTGACCAACTTAATGATCTCCGATCGACCCGAAACCACCGCCATTGGATCCGGATCGTCGAAACCTAAAGAATGGTGGTGGTCCCACCAAAATTACTGTTCACACGCGCCCCCACGCGCCTGGTCAACCCTCTGGTCAACTATGCTACAGTACTGCTGACGTTAGCATGACGTCATCACTAACAGTGGCAGAGGACACGTGTCAGCAGTCCATTGGTCACTGGTCTGACAGTTTCTGACATGATGACGTCATCATGACATCACTGCTGACGTCAGCATGATGACGTCATCAGCTACAGTAGCCGGGTCAGAGAACCGGGTCACCGCAGACCCACGGCTCGACCCGATCACAGATCGTGATTCCGACCACCATTTCAGGTGAGGTTTGTTCCTATGGACTCGTCTCTACCTCAACTATGGTTCTGTGCAAAAGAAACTAGATTCTAGATTGAATAACCTACCTGAAAATCGACGAGAAGGTTGGCTGCCGGTTCTGGTTATCTTCTCCGGCGAGCCGTCGAGTTTCCAGCCACGGTCCTGGGTTCAATCTGATCGCCTAGGTCCCCTGAGTGTGTCAAAACGACAACCAGCAATTCCTAACGTCAAAAACGGACGTTTCGAAGTAGGGAAGGAAATCGGGCACTCACGGGTTTTTCGTCCTGTTGCCGCCGTGTCGCCGCCGTACGTCGTCCAGTTCAGTTCTGGGCCGTCTTGTCGTCACGGTGAACCCAACCGTACGTTGGTTCGAGTCCAAGTGTGAAGGTTTGGATGGTTTGGGTGACTTGGGTTGTTCGGGTTTCTTCTCAGGTCTGAGGGAAAACCGGCCGTGCAGGGTGGCCGTGGGGTGGTGGCCGGCGTCAGGGAGGTGGTTGCTGGTTGCCTGGGGTGTGGGGTTGAGTGGTGAGGGCTGGTGAGTTGGTTCCAAGAGGAAATCGTGCAATCGGGTTGAGAGAATGAGAACAATGCAGTGTAATGTCTCCTGGGTTTTTAAAACAGAATAGGTAATTAAATCAAGGGCCAGGATTGAATCTCAGAATGAGATCAAAGGTGAGGATTAAATCTGGGGAATCTCAGATCTAAGGCTGTGATTAAAAGTTGGTTTTAATGGTATTTAAACCCATAGTGGATCAGATCCAATCTAGCCAATGGGTGAGTGACACTTGTCACTCACCAGGTGTCTTCCAATCAGATTTCCAGAATAAAATATTTAGCACGAAAACCGAGACACGAACCTCCCGATTTCATGTTTCTGACCATAACTTCCTCGTACGAAGTCCAATTTCGGCGTGCCGCCTGTCTACGGACTCAGGACGTCGAGACCTACCTAACGGTCCTTGAGTCGCGTGAAAATTAATTGTCAAATGAAAAGTCAACATTTTCGCCCCAACCGTCAAAATTACGGTAATGCCCCTGAACTTCCGATAGTCATAACTTTTTCCCTGATCGTCCGAAATGGACGTGCCACCTGTCTATGAACTCGTGACGTCCCGAACTACGTCACGGTCATAGGTCAAAGTCCATTTAATTCATAAATCAAAAAGTCAAGAATTGGTCATACCAATCACAAGGGTAAAAGCGTCATTTCACACATTAAATCACAATATTAAAATCCTCGAATTTCCGGGGTGTTACATAGTTTCTCACTCAATTTGCACTTGTTTCATTGTGTTGCTGGGAATCGATCAATTTGGTTCTCTGTTCTCTGTTGTTTAATACAACTCAGCCATGAAGGCAGTGTTGATTTTAATCCCTTTATCACTTAATCACATTCAAACGGCAACAATTGCCACCCATCATAATTAGCAAGTGACAAATGTCAATGACCTACCCACTTGAATCACCCATATGGCTGATTCAGCCAATTCACCGTTTAATTAACTTGGCTGCCCAAAATTACTATTTTACCCTTCACGTAACAAATGACCATTTTGCCCCTTAACTTCACATACCCGTAAATTTTTCACGCGAGCTCCTTTTTCGACGTGCCACCTGTCTACGGATTCAGCGTCCCGCGACCTACACGACGGTCCTCGAAAAATATACAAAACAGATTCCAAACAAAAATTCAACATTTAACCACACCCCTTCCAAGGGTAAAAACGTCATTTTACATATTATTTTAATATTTTACATTATTTGGATTTTCGGGGCGTTACATTTTGGATCAATCTGTTAATCTGTATAATGACCTATTAACCCATTTAATAAATAGATAAATGTCGGGTTAACCTATTAAATCATTTAATAAACGTGTCATTACTAACTCATATATGTACTCATTTATGTACTT
Organism: Prinsepia uniflora; assembly: GCA_032719365.1. NCBI lineage: Eukaryota > Viridiplantae > Streptophyta > Magnoliopsida > Rosales > Rosaceae > Prinsepia > Prinsepia uniflora. Next base: position 39,324,415 of record CM064873.1, read on the forward strand.
ATTAAATCTTATAGTTTAAATAAGTTAAGGGCAATGCTATTTGCACCCTCTAAATTGACCACATTTAGTGACCATGTTGATGTGGCAATCAATGAATGGTCTAATATAAATATAGAATAATCTCATTTATTAAAATAATATCATTCATTGATTGTCACATCAACATGGTCACTAAATGTGGTCAATTTAGAGGATCCAAATAACATTATTCATAAGTTAAACATATTAAACAGGTCAAACGGGTCATAGATTAATTAGGTTTCGAGTACGACCTGTTTGTTAAATGGGTTACACAGATTACTTAGATCATTAACGAGTAGGGTTCGGTTGGACATCTTTGACACGATCATTAAACGGATCGAATTCAAGTTGGACATATTTGGGTAAAACAGAATTCATGACATGACATGAACCCGACACGACTCATTGTCAGCCCTGCAAAATACCCTCACTAGTCTCATTGTGCACCCATATAATTTTTTTATAGGAATTTGACTAGATGTGGGTTAAAATTTTTAGTTTCTTCATAATGTTCTTTTAAGTAAATCACTTTAAAAATTCCTTTGAATTTAATGAGAGTTTACAAATTCCATCATTTGTAATTCCATTATTTATAATTTTCTAAATTGCAAATTCTAGTATTTATATATCATAACGAAGAATTTTACAAAGTGATAGAAATTAGAATTTCAATTTCTTGATAATTATAGAATTGATTTAAATATTTAATCATCTCCAACTAAACATTACTTGTTTTGTTTAGAACAGTTGGAATTTATTCACCGTATATGATGGGAAGTTAAGACATATCAAAAATTCCAACTGAAACAGCTGAGCAATAAGAAGAAAACAAGGTACACCATGCTCAAGTAATGCATCCATCCCTTTATGATATGCATGAAGCAGCAACATTCACATTCATCCCCTCTTGTTAGGACAAAAAAATCTGGGATTTCACTTGGTGCCAGTGCCATAACATTATTAATATTTAATTTTTCTCCATATGATTATAACATTGAGTTTTCCCTTTAATATAAAATCCCAACAACACTTTTTTTTTTTATCCTACCTATACAAAGCTTAAAACCTAATAATTCTTTGCTCTTTTTTTGAGCCGCGAACTTGCAAATGCAATAGGTAACTTAATCAAGTAAGCGCCGCTAATCTGTAAATGCAATAGGTAACTTAACCAAGTAAGTCAGTGGCCTCCAATATTTCTGGTGTTGTTTCTTTGTAGTTTAATTTTTTTAGGACAAACATCATTTTACACTCCAAGATTCGGGGTCAACATCAAAATGGACTAAGTTTCAATTTCATTATTTTACTCCATATAGTTTTGAGATCACATCAGGTTACTTCATCTGCATATTTGAACAATTAAATCATCAATTAATTAAGGGCAATCTTGGTAATAAGTAAAAATTATTATTCATGTTATTTTTCATTAAATGGCTAATTATTTTGATTTAGGTATTTCAAATCAATGTATTTAGATAAGCTATAAAAGCATAATTAATTGTCAAGTTGGTATAGTTGAGTTGATTATAGTGTTGACTTGTAGATAATTGGTCTTAAATTCGAACCCTGATGACATTATGTGAAAAATTTCTCCCTCCCCTGTAATTAAAAAAAGAGAGCATAATTAATTAAACTTAATATTAATGTAAATGTAATGTAATGCCTTATAATTTGTTAAATACACAAATTTTAAAAAATAGCTAAATCAAAATAATGAGTTACTTAATAAAAAATAAAGTGGGTAAGAATTTATATTGAATACCAAGATTGCCATTAATTTAGTTGATGATGTAAATATTGAAATAGGCAGATGAAGTAAATTAATGTAATCTTAAAATCATCGAGTAAAGTGATTAAATTGAAACCTAGTGATCCATTTTGATGTTAACCCGAAAACCTTAAGGTGTAAAATGATATTTGCCATTTTTTTAATTAATGATTATCACGTAGCTTATATTGTTTGAATTATATATAGCTATATTCATCTCTTAATGTACTACAAATTATCTTCTTTAGGTTATTGCATTTCATATAGAACTCTCTTAGAAACACTTATGATCTTATGACTCCTTTTGCAGTACAAGAATTGATTATTAATATTATTGAATGACCATTAGTACTTAAATGTTATAGTATTTGTTTCATTATTATACTTAATATTTGTTCGTTATTATGCTTATATGATAGTTACTTGAAATAAAAAAAAAAATATGATAAAAAAATATGATAGTTACTTGAAATAAAAAAAAAAATATAATAAAAAAATATGATAGTTACTTGAATGTTATTATGACTCCGTTACATTACTTAAATGTTATTATGCTTATATTGATAAAAAAATATGATAGTTACTTGAAATAAAAAATAATAATGTTATTATGCTTATATTGATAAAAAAAAATATGATAGTTACTTGAAATAAAAAACAATAATGTTATTATGCTTATATTGATAAAAAAAAATGATAGTTACTTGAAATAAAAAAATAATAATGTTATTTTTATATGACTAGTTATAACGTGTATCTAATAATTATTATTATTTTTTAAAATCTTCCATGATATATAATTGGCGACAAAATAATTGGCAACCTTTACATATATTGACCCTCGTAGAAAACAATCTGCGTCCACCGCTGCCTACCGCAAGGGAAAAATAACAACTCACCATAACTACAATAAAAAATAACTAGTGAGAAGGCTCGTACGTACCCCACGGAAAAAAAACAAAAAAACAGAGCTCGTCATAGGCATGCCCACAAATACAACATCGATCTAGTCATGAACTAAATAAACTGAAATAAATTGAGGTGAAAAGATACCAATCCTAGTAAGTAGCTAGCAAGATGCAACCAGCTCGTTATAAGGACAAACAACAAAACAAACACATGCATCTTCCAAAAGTATAGGTTGTAATTAATTGGTTCTAACTCAAAACTAAAATCACGTACATGGACCAAATTTAGTGTTGTACTAGTACCAGAAACGTCGTATATATATACTCTTGCCATGGCATGGTACGTACATTGGTACTAGGTGGTCAAGTCTCCTCACAATAGATGGACCATTTTTATATTTTGTATCACCTAATTCCATCCGATTTTATTTCTTTGTGAGATAGAGGGTGTATATTCTATGGCCAAGGTAACAACCGACAATCCTTATGCACTGCAAATAGCCAGCTGATTTGAGCTCTATAACCCAGATCTTGCCACACCATGTTGTATCCTCCGGATAGTCCCCAATACTCATAGGAAAGAGACCTCCCACCACCCGACTCCACCCTCAACAAGGGACCAATGAGGAATCCCATGCCATGGAGAACCCCATGCCTCAAACTTAATACCCATGGAGAACCCCATGCCTCAAACTTCAATGGCAGATAGTATTTTAGAGAAACTCATCCAACTCGATTGCTTCTTAACCATTTGGCTTTTAGCTTGAGTTTATCTATATATGAGATTCATAGCTTTGCTGTAAGATTAATTATGAAGTAATCTAACGTATACATTCAACTTAATCTCAAGAATCACAATACTATATATAAAAATTAATCTAAAATTATCAAGATGAAGGAAATGTACCTGAAGAAAACATGATTCTTCTTAATCTTAAAAGTCGGTCTTCTCCTTTCGATCAATAATTGAGTTTTCTTTTGCTTACGTATAGGCTTAAACACTCTAAAATGAAACATGCTTATTGTGAGAGAAGTGACCAAACCTTTATATAAGTCTTAAGAGAAGTCCTCCTATTAAAGAACCTCAATCTCCTAATTAAAAAATAACTTGTTTATCTGTCTTTATTCATTAATGAATCTTAAAAGTTTAATAAGTTTGCGAGTTCATAAGTCGATATGACTCTGCTAACTTGTACCTTAACTAAAGACGTTATAAATCAATCAATACTCATAAAAATCTTACATTCTCCCATTTGAGTATAGACCAAACTTACAACGCTATCTTGACATGCACAAGTTAGCAACGATTACAAAATCCAATCAACATATTCTTAATAATGTAAAGTACTGAAACACAAAACCCAAACTCAATACTCATAACCTGCCACTATTCTTGATTAGTGCAGAACAATAGAACGTGTAGTGCTACTTTAGCATTAGTCATCCTACCACCACGACAATAACCAAAAACAGCACAATGTCAAAACTTAAATTGGCAGAAAATGAAGGATTTTAATCAACTAGATAGCCAAAATCTGGTTAGACACGGAAACTTTACTGCAGGTTTCCAATATGTATTCTAAAACTGCAACAAAAAAACATTGGTGCATAACTTAATGACAAATGCTTAAGATAATCATTAAGAAAGCTGGCAAATCTGAAGTAATCCATCTATTGTCTTTGCTTTTGCAATAACATTAGATCAAATCTTATGCAACCAACTTGTTCAGAATGTCAATTTCAATCAAGGTATGTAAATAAATGAATGAACATAAATGTGAACCTTACTCCCACTGATCCTGAGTCTCTCCTACTCCCATGTTTGTCACATGCACATTGAATGCTCCCATTGATAAGGCTTTAGTCATCGAATCTGCAAGCATTGAGGCTGTATCAATCTAAACCATGATTATCACACCTTCCTTCGCCTTCTCTTGATTCAATAGGTATTTTACTTCCATTAGTCGAGACGATGTAGTCCTCTTAGTATTCTTGGAGAAAGAGGCTGCACCACTATTACCACAATGAAGCTTTAATGGTCTAGCAACCGAATCAACTACCTTCATCTGTGTCACAAGATTTTTGAGCCATACGACCTGCTTGGTGGCTTCAAAAACTACTATGAATTCAGCTTGCATCGTTGATGTAGCCAAAGTGGTATGTTTAGCACATCTCCATGATACAACTCCTCCTTCCATCATAAAATGTAACAACCTGCAAAGCTTCTATCTATCGAGCATCCAGCTAAGTCTGAGTCAGAAAATTCCACAATTTCTAGTTCATCAACCTTGCCATAAACCAGTTTTCAGTCTTCAGTTCTCTGTAAGTACTTGGGGACTTTCTTTCCAGAAATCTAGCAAGGTTCTCCTGGATTCGACTGAAACCTCCCAAGCATGCTAATTGTACATGCCAAATCTGGTCGTGCGCATAGTTTTTCATACATCAAGCTTCCTACTAGTGAATCATAAGGTTTGTTTTTCATCTTTCTACTTCCAAATCTGATTTAGGGAACTGATCTATATTCAACTTGTCTCCTTTCTTTATAGGAACTTCTACCTTAAAGCATGTTTCCATATTGAAACGCTAAAAAACCCTTCCAGTATAATTTCTCTGAGATAATCCTAGAAGGTTTGTGGATCTATCTTTAGTAATCTCAATGCTCAATACATAGTGTACCTCGCCTAAATCTTTCATCTCAAAACTATTAGACATCATTTTCTTAGTTATAAGTAAATTCAAGCATGAATTGGCCAACAAAATATCATCCACATATAAAACTAAGAATATGAATTTTGAACCAGCAACTTTCAAATAGATGCAATCATCAAACTTATTTTCTGAAAACCCAAAATTAGTGAATAATTCATCAAATTTGAGGTACCATTGTCTGGAAGCTTGCTTGAGTCCATACATGGATTTTTCCAATTTACAAACCACATTTTCCTTCCTCCTTTAAGTGAATCCAGCATGTTGCTGCATATAAATATCCTTATTCAAGTTTCCATTTATAAAAGCTACCTTCGCATCCATTTGATGAAGGTCCAAATCAATGTTTGCCATGAGGGCCATGATTACTCTCGTAGAATCTTTGGTGGAGGTATGGTGAGAATGTGTCAAAATAATCAATTACAGCTCTCTGTGTAAATCCCTTTGCCACCAACCATGCCTTGTATCGTTCAATTTTGCCTTGTGAGCCTTTCTTTTTCTTATAGACCCATTGGCATCCAATTGGTCTGATGTTTTTCTCATTTTCTACAAGAGTTCAAACTACATTCTTCTTAATTCATGGATTGCTACCAAAATGTTGATTGTTTAGCTGTTTATAGCTTGTGAATATGTAGTAGGGTCATCCTCTTCCCCAATATCAAAATTAACCTCTCCTAAATATACCATGTAGTCAGCCAAGATAGTTGGCTTTCTTGGTCTGTTTGATCTTTGTATGGGAATCAGATTGGATGTGGTTTCTGTTGGTGGGACTAGTTGCTACCATGGCAAAATATTCAACCCCTTACATACCTTAAAGTAAGGGTAAAATTTTGTACTTTCCCTTATTCTAGAGGCCACTGGGGATCCAGGTTTAGCCAACATATATGGTGCTAATGTATTCAAGGCCTTCAAAATATTGTTAAAACGTTTGCTCGCAGTGAAGTGCGATCGGCCAAATGTATCACATAGCAGACAATATCTGTTATTTTGGCCGACGACCAATAAAAATATTGCAAGCATTTCCTCCACACAAAAGAATTTTGTATATTGTAAAAATGTTTTTTTTTTTCTAATGATACTACATAACTTTTGAAACACATCAGGAAACATTCTATACCTTTGGCGGAAATGCTTAGGATCATCATGATACAATGCTTGATGTATGTAACTGTATCCTCTCAAAGTAAAAAATCTCCGAGTTATTGGACGTTGGATCTATTTTCCATGCATCATAATCATAATCTCATTTTGCAGATGAAGAATTGATTGAATTGCCATCAATAAACATTTTTAACTATTTCATAAAGCTATTCTTTCTCTATATCATCCTTCTTCTTCTTCTTCTTCTTCTTCAGTTTCTCCTTCTTCTTCGTTGTCCACCATTTCTTCTCCCTCAATTTCATCGTCTGCCATTTCCTCTCCCTCAATATCAATATTATCAACGATTAACTGAGACTTACCTACAATCATACAAACGTACTTATTATATTGAAACTACAGATGACAATCTTCAAATTGAGAGTAATCTTCAAATAAGAATCAAAACCCTTAATAAGAGTAATTGACAAGGGCCGCCCCCAATCCCTCGGGATTAAGGGATAAGTCATGCTCCCTCCTAACTCACGTGCGACACGACGACTAAACACCCGTCTAATCTCCGTGGAACACGTAAGCTAGACAAGGGATACCCCGGTCAACGTACCAAAATCAATTTCAAATTTCCCAGAGTGCGCAGAAACTATTGTGGATCGCTTGTATGATATCTCTGTCATCACTAACAATAGCCTGCACCACATCAACCTGGTGGGTATTAAAAAAAGAAAAGACTGTGAGTGGACAAAATAAATAAAAGTGCTAAAACATTTTATAAGGAAAGACTTTTATACCCTCCACATAAAATCAATGCATGTATTCGAAAATCATTTCATAACCCATTTCATTTCCAATATACGAAAACCGTGTATGAAAACCAAAATCATTTCCTTTTCTCAAACCTCGGGCCTTAGCCCGGAACCATAAATACGAGAAAGAATCCGGGCCACAACCCAAGACATCTGAAAACCATTTGAAAACCATTATGGTTTCATATAATTCCGAAAACCATTTAAAGCACATTTCCATCTATTGAGCCTGCTGGATCTATCCGAGTCTTTAAACTCAATATGCCTCAATATCATTCTGAGTCTTTAAACTCAATAGGTCTCCGAGGGAAATCACAATATCCGAGTCTTTAAACTCAACGGGTCTTTAAACCAAAAATCACATATCCGGGTCGGCCCTCGTCACATATCATATCCGGGTCTTTAAACCCAATACTAGATCCAGCAAATTAAATTAAAACCCATTTTAAAATCATTTCCCATTCCAATTAAAAATCCATAAATTCATGTTCAAATCTGAATCTGAAATCACCATTCCGAATCCGAAATCATCATTCTGAATCCAAATTCAGAAATCACGGTTATCTAAATATAAACCATTGAAATCAAATCATAATGCAAATCCCAAGATCATAACATCGAAACCGTTATCAAATCATAGCACAAAAGCATAATCTCGTAATACGTATAAATACGTAAATATCTCAAAATACGTACAAATAATAGATGTAACGATCCGTCCTGAATTATCGAGATTAATTAAGACTTAATGATATATTAGCAAGGATAATCGAGGATTAAACGAGGATTTACGGACGCTCAGGACGAAATTACCATTTTGCCCCTAAACGAGGGCAAAAAGTTGACTTTTGATCAGGGAGGTCCGATGGCCGAGGGCCGAGGACCGTTACGTAGATCGGGACAATATGAATCCGTAGACAAGCGGCACGTCGAATTCGAACGTTCGACGAAAAAGTTACGATTCACGGAAGTTCCGAGGAACTATTTATGGCTGCACGTTTTACGAGGTAAAAAGGGGATTTTGTCCTAAGTGGGGTGACCCATCCTCAATCCCCCGGGATTAAGGGCTAAGTCATGCTCCCGTCTAACTTACGCGTGACACGAAGGATAAACCGACGTCCAACCTTTATGTGACACATAAGTCGGACAAGAGATTTCCAAACGAACCGTTCAACACGTCCAGACTTCTCAGAGCGTGCAGACTCTACTATGGATCGCGTGTGTGATGTCTCTGTCTCTCTTGACCAACAGCCCGCACTGCGACAACCTGGAGGGTATCGAAAACATAAAAAGACTGTGAGTGGACAAAAATAAAGAATAAGTTTAGAAAACAGTTATCAGAAAATTCAATTTATACCCTCCACGCAAAAACTAATGCATGCATCTGGAACCCTTTCCATAAACCATCAATGAAAACCGGAAACATTTCCTTTTCTCAAATCCGTAATTCAAATCCAGGGCCTCAGCCCAAAATCACAAATCAATCTCAAAGTACGGGAACTCAGTCCAAAACTCATCAAATCCAAATCATCCGGGCCATTGCCCAAAACATCTAAAAAACAGTGAAAAACATCAATCAATCAATCAAGTTGCTGGATCTCAAGTGCGCCCGAGTCTTTAAACTCAAAACCATGCGCATAATCAGGCCTTCCCGGGATATCAACGAGTTTTTAAACTCAAAACACAATCAATAGGCCTCGGGGGATATCACAATAACCGAGTCTTTAAACTCAAAACATATACCGAGTCTTTAAACTCAAAACATATCAATCTAGGGCCCTCCCCTGTCAATCAACCGAGTCTTTAAATTCAAAACCAGATCCAGCCGTTTTCTTTTTCCTTTTTCCGGGTCTTTAAACCCAAAACCATTTTTCAACCAAGTGAAAACCATAGAAAATCCATATCCGAATTCGCAATAATGATTCCGTAAGCTAGCATTCGGAACCATCGTCCCGAACCCAAATCCAGAATTTCTCTTTCAAGTTTCAAAACCGAATCAAGATTCATCTTTTGTGGTTAGCGTCTGCTTGCAAGGATGTTTGGTTGGCCAAGGTCTGATTTGGAGGCCATCCAAGATTGTGAAATTATGCATATGAATACTTTTATAGATAGGGATGTTTCTACTTTGATAGATCGGGGATTTCAAGGGCAATTGGACTTGGGATTTTAGGGAGAGGATTAGGCTTTTGATGAGAATTGGTGGTAGCTGGAAGCTTGGTGGACTAATAAGATTGAATATGAAAGAGGGGGAAGAAGATAACCTAGGCATTCCACCTTGGTTCGTCATCACATTTTTGTTCCCTGAGAATCACACAACATATTAGTGTTGCATCGTACTAACCCAAAGAAGAGGAGAGTAATTGTTAATATATCAGAACTTTTTTCTTCTAGCAGTTGTCGAAAGTATAAAAGTAACCCTAGAAGGCCATAATATATAGTTTAGTAATGGAACAAAGCCAATGGCCACAACTAAGCCACTACAGATCTATAGAATAAAAAATTTCTTTTGTGAGTGAATGACAATGAAAATTATGACCGAATAGTGAATGTATAAAATGTGAATGTCACCAGCTGCTAATATAGCAAAACCAAAATTATAACTGAACATTGACTTTAGTGGCCTGTTACCAAGGCAATATTTAAACCAAATTTCTTGTTCTGCTAACTTTTTGTTGTCTGCATAAGTTGAAGATTGTCTGCACGAGTATTGGCATTTATTTAAATAAATGAAACCCCACCCCCGCCCCTCAAAACAGCAGCCGGGGGAAAATAGCTTGAGTGTTACAATGTATTACAAATTCTAAGTAGTTTTTATTCTGTGTATCTTGATGATAGTTACCTTTTGGACGATTTTCTTTCTTCTATCAAGTTTAATGTGGTCTTTTGAATTTCTCATTAGTGGATTATTTTTTATTCTGAACGTCTGTCATAAAAAATGAGCTTAGGAAATGTAAATGTTAAGAGTGCAGATGGGAGGAGGACAATGTTGCTTTATGATTGTTTCTAAATTGTGAATTGTTTCCCTAATCTTTAATATTTCTCATTTCAGCTTCTTATAAATATTGATTCTTATGCATAAGTTCCACTCATTATACCTGAGTTGCATGAAGCTTCTGTAAAAGTGCGTCTTCCAGTTTCTTGATTGCATGTAAGCTTTGCAGTGTATTTTAAATTTTGTTGTTTTTCGCTTGACCCCATTTGGCGTTTTTCGTGGATATATTGTTATTGTACCACTCAAATGTTTTAGTCAGACTGATAGCTTTTTGTTTGGTCTCCTTATCAGAAAGTTAACAAACTAGGAGACATCTGTTGGAATTTGTAAAAAAAATATATGTTACCTTGTGGCTTGGGTTGTGAAGTGTATTTAAAATTCTGTTAGAATTGACATAAGGTAAAGTTTTAAGAGTTACTGAAATTTTTACTTATAAAATTCTAATAGTTTTCCTATTCATTTTCATCTCCTTCCTTTAGTTTTCTTTGTTAGATTCAATGCAGCTCTTCCGTGGGTGTCAATGCTACTTTTCTTGGTCCAGTAGTCTAGTGTCATTAGCAAAGCTGCTCAGACTTTATGGCTAGAACTGGTGATGAAAGAAAAATCCCCTTTTTATGCCAATTGATTGAACCTTTCCATCAATAAGAGGCCAACTGTGCATGCTACTCCTTTAACAATATCATTTGCAAACTTAATTGAATCTGTGGTACAGGTTCAGGAAGTACAAAATGTCTAACAATTACGTACTTGATATGCAAACTTTGCTTTCTCTTCTATTGTGTTTTTGGTGCTTAATCAATTACATGCAAGATGGTAAAGGCTCGGTCTAACATACTTGTATTTTATTGACATGTTCTTCTATATGAGTTATGGTTTCCATGTTCTCTATTCTTTCTGTTTACATTTATACTTTGTGGGTGTATGAGTACTCCTGGGAAACATATTAAAATGAGTTTACCTGTGAATGGGCCTTTTGTGGTTTTTATTTTGCTTTTCCACTTTCAGGTAGAGTCAGATATAAATTTGCATCATTTTGGAACAGGAATCACGTGCTTAGAGGTCTCCAGCGTGCAGGAAAGCATTACCATGAAATGCTAGAAGCTGAGAAGAAGGTTGATACCATGTATCTCATATATTTTGTTCTCTAGTTGTGTTAACATATTTGAAGGGCACACTCATGGTTATTTATTGTAGAGAGATGGAGCCTGATATAGCTTTTTACCGAACTAAATATTAATTTCTCAATTATGCCATTTTTATACACCAGTGATTATACTGATGTTTTAGCACTGTGCATATGGAGTTTTGGTTATGTTCTTTTAATAGTGTTATACAAGCTCTGTCAATGGACCACCAAAATTCTTTGGCTTGTGCTTTCACAAGGTCAATTGTAGTGGCTTTAGTGTTTACAAGATCATTCTTTCAACGTATGTGTGTACAAGTATTAGAATTGATCAACTTTTCTCTATTTTGGCTCTGCTATGATTCTGGAAAATGTGGTTTTTTTAGTTTATTCGGCTATTAGGCGTTGACATGCTAATCCTTTTCTTCTGCATTGGTTGAAATGGTTGTATGAAAAAGAAAAAAAAAATGGTATGAGATGTTTATTCTGATATATAGGAAAAGGCAGAGTCAGCACTGCGTGCACATAGCAGTTCTGTAAAAGGAAGTCAGACTAAGATTCCTGAAGATATTATCCCCAGTACTGGAAAGCTTCAAGCTTTTATCAAGGAGGAGGCCGTAACCAGTATATATAATGTGTGCATCATTCTCCTTTGTTTCCAAGGGATAGTCATTTGTATCAGTTATTAATAGACAATTTTTCTTCCAGGATATTTTCCCATGCACTGCCGAGATGTTCTTCAATTTTTTGTTGAGTGACGGTTCAAATTATTTACAAGAGTATCGTTCAGCACGAAAAGACACTAATCTGGTTGTAAGTTCCTTTTGGTTTTAGATGATGCAAGTGGGTAACAAATTTCATGCACTATGTGTGCAGCCTTGGTTGCAAGTTTTTGTAATCCCAATATTCATTCTGATTGTTTCTTGGCCCCGGGATGACACTGGAGGCTGAGGGTGGAGAATTGGGTTCAAGGAGACTTTGCTTGCTATCTACATTCCTGCACTATGATAATTAGTGGTGTTTGTGTTTTTTTAATTTTTAATCCGAAATTTTGTTTGTTGAATGAACACCTTTGATATGAATATTTCTGTTCTCTTTCTTGAGATGAACATCTTTGTAGTCATCTGTAACTCAAAAAATGAGTTCAAGGCGACTTGTCTGCTATCTACATACTTGCTCTCTAGGATAATTAGTGGTACTTGCGTATTTGAGTTTTAATATGAAATTTCATTGGTTGAATGACATCTTGGTTATGATATATTACTGTTCCTTTTCTAAGATGGAAATCTTTTATGTCGTGTTATTTTTTCTCTTCCTAGATTTTTTTTCCTACTGAAAATGTGTGTATCTGACGGTTTATTTTTATTTTTTTGATATTTTCAGTTGGGGCAGTGGCATCCAGCAGACGGATATGATGGCCAAGTCAGAGAAATAACATTCAGGTCCATTTGTAACAGCCCGATGTGCCCTCCAGATACAGCCATGACGGAGTGGCAACATGCGGTTTTATCACCAGATAAGAGAACTCTGGTGTGATGACTTGCCCCTTCATTGATTATATTTTTATTAGTCTTTCATTTTCATAGCATTACTATATTCTAAATATGTACTTTGTAATACTAGTCATCCTATCTGATCTCTGTTTTATTTTATTTTGTTTATATTTCTTAGTATCTTGTCAAAATTTTGACTCTTTGTTTTAGTCTTCTTTGAGGATGACTTTTGTTCCTTGTTTTAGGTGTTTGAGACAGTGCAACAGGCTCATGATGTTCCATTCGGGTCATACTTTGAGGTTTGCAATACCTTGGTCTTGTTTCTCGCTTCAATATCTTCTTGTGCTTTTCCAATTATATGTCACATGTGTATTATTTTTCAGAATTTTGATTGAGATGGTTTATGTATTAGAATTCAAGATATGATTTATCCTTATAATTTGACAAAGAACAATGTCTTTCAATTTATTGTTAAACCAAGGAACTGCAACCCAAATATTGGAAGCGCTTGGGGAAATGACTAATGGTTGGAACACAGGATAATTTTGTAAACGTCCTTCAGTTTGTTCATTTACCCTTCATATGCTTTAATTATGATGCCTAACCTATATTCTAGACACCTGCACTTTCCCAATTACATGGAGCATGTGGATCCTAATTACAATATTCCTGTTTTTCCTTGTTTCAGTTTTGTTTTCTATTTTTGATTACCTTCTAGTTTTCTGTATGGATAAAAATAATTTGGACGAAAATCATGAAATTACTTTTAGTAAATAATTATAAGATTTCTGCTATTGTTGTTTCTGGGAAATTCTTTATGTGGAGAACGAACATATAGTTATGTTTGGATAAAGAACTTCAAAGTTACAAGGAATTTAGGCTAAATTATTAGAAATGAGGAATTCAAAGTCCCATTGAATTTCAAATATTTAGATGTAAGGCATTTAGATGGGATTAGTAACTAACACCTTGATAGGTGTTACTTTGGTGATTTCATGTCTAGTTGTTTTAGTATGTTCGTTTGAAATCACTCAGTACTTTGAAGTTCTTCATTTTTTTAACTAATTTAGCCTAAATTCTCTGGAATATTGAAGTTTCTCATCCAAACATATCCTATAGGGATCTTGACCTTTTGCATAATGTTCCATTTAGGAATTATGCATCACTTCAGCTGTCAGCTTAATGCAGTATTAACCAAAGACCAGTTACTGGTTGATATTGTTTTCATTTCATTCATATCTGAATTTTTTGTTTATCTAATCACCGTTTATCAGGTCCATGTTCGGTGGAGTTTGGAAAGCAAGGATGACAAGTCATGCAATATAGATATAAAAGTTGGTGAGTATCTAATTTGGCTCGAAATCCTTTTGAATCCCGTGTCAGTGGTTCTGATGTCTGATATTGCTAATCAGACTTGTAAAGTGACGTAGTAATTTTGTTTCTTTTGACATATTGGGTATGGTGTGTCTATATATATATATATATATATTTTATCTATATTTAGATATATTGAAATGTTATGAGTTATGAATTTGCCCCTTATTACAGGTGTACATTTTAAGAAATGGTGTGTGATGCAATCCAAAATAAGGGCAGGGGCTATTAGCGAGGTTTGTACCATCGTACATTGTGGTTTCAATTGTTATTTCTGCTCCATAATTACGCGCAATTCCTCTAAAAATATTAATTGTGGTGGCTCAATGTAGTACAAGAAAGAGATTGAGAGTATGTTGGAGATTGCACGCTCGTACATCAAGAAGTTGAGTTATTCGACTGGCGAGACTGAGAAAGACGCGTCTGCTGCACCCTCTGTAACCCAAGATAGCAGCTAATTTTCGACAGCTTTGAACAGCTCAACAGTTCACTTTGCCAATAGCTATGATGGATAGGTTTCTCATACAGGTTGTAGTTCATGGGGAATTAAGTCGGGTTTTCTTTTTCTTTTTTGTTCTCTTTGGTTGGGTACACATAATGATAGTAGACCAGTGGTGCATGTAAAGAACCTCACTTCTTTTGATACAGACTTACACATCAAAATCCCTTATATAATTTACCAACGCCACAACTAGCCCATTGTTGTGAAAGTTTTGGGAAGGAATGTGAGTTTTAGAGAAGAAATTAGGAGGCTGAGAGAGAATGAAAGATGTATTCTGTATTGTGTATTATGAGAATAAAATAATACAGTTCTTAATTATATGAAGGGAATAAAGTAATACATAAAGATCAAACTAACTTTTTACTCTTTACATGTAATAGCAATTATAAAGTACACTTATTTACCCTTCCTCCTTGGATATTTTATGTAATAGTGCTGCTTGATTTTGTGCTTATATATTGTCTCGTTAAAACTTTGTTAGGTAATAAAAATTTGGTGGGACAAAAATAATCATGGTTGAAGAAAAAATAGCGTGTAGATACAATATGGTCGCATTGGAATCTCCTAAGATAGTTGAAGTCATCTCTCCTGGATCATGAGTAGGTAGTACATCTTTTGAAAAAGGATGTATTAGAGTTGTATCAAAACCTTGCCTAGTAAATCCTATGGGAAAAACCCGTGGTTGAAGTTAAAAGATGAGCAATGTATATAAGTCAAAGCATGACATCTTTAGAATGCATTATTAATAGGGTGATTATATTAAAAGTGTGCACGATGGTTATGTGAGTTTTCTTCGAGATACTCAGTATACTTCATGATACTTAATATGCTTAGGGATACTCAATACGCTTTGGGATACACCCCCTTATATCGAGTCTCTTTAAAAACTGAAGACTAGGCAGATCAACCAGTCTATGTAAGCCAATGCCTCGCACATGCTGCTGGAATGTAGTCTTTGATAATGACTTAGTGAAAAAGTGTGTATGACTGTCTTGGGGTTAGATTGACTTGATCTCAATCTTTGTTGCTCTTGTTATTGTTGGTTAAAGAAAGATTACAGTGCAATATGCTTGATGTTACCCTTTAATAAAATCAGTCTTCATCTACTCGATGTAGATAGTATTATCTTTGTAGATAATCATCGGTTTATTATGGGTGGAATTTAATCCACAAGTACTTCGAATATGCCCCGTAATGGCTCTCAACTGTATACATTCACAAACTGTTTTGTGAAAAGCTAGGATATCTGCATGATTCAAAGACATAGCAACAAAGGTCGGTTTCGTAGACCTCCAAGATATTTCTATGTTCCCAATGGTAAAGACATAGCCAGTTTGGAAACGCACATTGCGTGGGTTTGATAGGTAACATGCGTCATCATACTCAACAAAGTGTGCATTCTTCCGAGGACCAAGGGGGTTTGATTCATTGCTCGATGCATAGAAATAGAATAAGCCCATATCCGTTGTACCTCTGAGGTATCAGAAGATGTCTATTATGCCATTCCAATAACAGCATGTTGGCACAGAGAAAAATCCAGCTAACAAGTTCACAGTGAATGAATGTTCGATCTAGTGCATTGAGCCAAGTGCAATAATGCGCTTATTGCACTTAGACTTGGCATTTTTGGTGTCAATATCTCTTCGTTATCTCTGCGGGACGCAACAAATCCTTCTTAGGATCTAGAATATGGACGATCATGGGCGTGCTTGAAGGTTTCACATTATCCTCATTAGAGCGTCTTAACATATTCTAAATGTAATTCGATTGTTGGACTAAAATTTCATATGCACGATGCTTGAGCTCCAGGCTGAGAAAAAAGTTTGTTCTCCCAAGATCCTTCATTTCAAATTCTAACTTCAGGTGCACTTAGCGATTTCTTTGATCTCTTCCGGAGTACCAATTAGATTCATGTTATCGACACAAACTACTATACAGAGTACCCATAATTTGTTTTCTTAATAAACACGTATGAGCATAATTCATTGTTCACATATCCCACTCTGATGAAATACTCACTTAGACGGTTATACCATATCCGTCTAGATTGTTTCAATCCGTAAAGTGAACTCTTGAAACGAATGGAAAACGTGTTTCGTGGTCTACAACTATTTGCATAAGATATCTTAAGTCCATTAGGAACTCTCATATATAGAATATATATATATATATATCCAGATCCCCATAGAGATAATCAGTAACCACATCCATAAAGTAGTTTTTCGGAAACTAGATAAAGTAGCGGAACATTATGACGTCCATTACGAAGAGACTACGGGAGAATAGGTCTCCTCGTAATTAATCCGAGGGCATTGTGAAAAGTCTCGCGCTATTAGACGAGCTTTGTATCTCACAATCTTATTCTTCTCATATGCTTCCTTACAAATACCTATTTAAATCCTACATGTTTAACATGAGGAAGTGTGGGAACTAATGTCCAAACACCTTCCTTTTTGTCAAGGAATCTAGTTCGACCTAGATTGCTTCTTTCCATTTTTGGCAGTCTTCTCTACGGTGACATTCAACAACAGATCAAGGTCGATATCATCACTAGGTATCATTTCAATAGGTACCACGAATCAAAATATATTATCGATGATAATATCATTCTGATTCCATATCTCACTTAAACATACATAATTTACCAAGATCTCTCTATTATCGGGAATGAGTTCAAACATTGGAGCATCCCCCAACGTTATCTCTTCTAGGACAGACTCATAATGTAACGACCCATCCTGGGAGTCGAAATTAGCGAAGTGATTAGTGACGGATTAGCTACGTTAATCAGTGGTTAGTTGGTTACTTTTGGACGTTTGGCGCATAATGACGATTTTACCCCTGGAATGGGAAAATGTTGACTTTTAGTTTGGACTGTCAATTGGGCATTGACCGATGACCGTGACATAGTTCGGGACGTCACGAGTCCGTGGATAGGTGGCGCGCCCAATTCCAACATCCGAGGAGGAAGTTATGATGTTCGGAAGGTTGATGGCACTTTCGTAATTTGGTTAAAAGAAGGGGAAAAGTTGACTTTCGTACGATAAGGTTTTTACACGTAGACCGAGGACCGTTAGGTAGATCTCGACATCCTGAGTACAACGACAGGCGGCATGCCTTCATCGGACAACGAACGGGTGAGATATAGGTCTAGAAAGGGGAAGGGTAAAATCGTAATTTGGACTCACAAGGGCATTTTGGTCTTTTTGCACATTGGGAATTGTACAAACCAGATTGGGACAAGTGTGCAATGTGTAATTGGATATTTTGAGTTTGAGACCACAGGATTTGGACATGTGCCCTGTGTCTAGTGGGTTCTAGGCAGTGCACGGTGTGATTTTAAACGGGCTGTGTGTGTGAGTCGTGCAATCGAGAGGAAACAGAGACTGAGCAGAGAGGGTGAAATTGATCGAATTGCAGGGAGGTGAGAGTTCTTGAGTGTGTGAGTGTGATCAGAGGGAGGTTGAGAGTGCAGGGACTGGGTTGAGAGGACTGAGAGTCGAGTGTTTGTGTGTGAGGAAGGTGTGAGTTTCTCAGGGAAACAGAGAGGTGTCGAGGGTGTGGTGCAACCATCAGTGACCAATTGATCCAAGCAGAGTCGAGGGGAGGCCAGGACGGCTGAGGACAACTCTGTGAACCCCAGGGAACGAGGCGGCGAGCACGGCGGAGGCTAGAACGACGGTAAGCTTCAATTTCCTCTGTTTTTTCGTTTTGGTTCAAATTGAAAGTCGTGGAGTTTGAGGTCGAGTCGAGGTGTCCTCTGAGTTCTAGTAGGCTCAGTAGGTCCCTACGAACCCTTAGAACTCGAAGCCGTGATGTGGGGATGCACGGTTGGCCGGGAACCGAAATAGGGGTTTTAGACGGGTTTTGTTCGAGCTTGAGGGAGGTGGTTTAGATGCCGTGTTGTCGTGTTTTGAGTAGGGAAATGAGTTGTTTAGAGTAGGACGAAGCTTCTGTCTTTGAAAGGAACGGAAATGGACGGAGGAAGACGGAGAACCGGTCACACCAGTTCAGACCGGTCGAGTGATTGAAGAAGACGATGAACAGTAACCCTGTGCAGGCGCGTGAGGCCCACGCACAGCCTTTTTGGGCCGCGTATGAGGGCGTGTGCGGTGGTTTCCGAGGAAGTTTCCAACATAGTTTTTGGTCTAATCGTTGTAACGAATCTGTTGGGATAAGTTTCGGGACAATCGGACAACGTCTCGTGTTAGTTCTACGAGATCGAAGGTTTAGGGTTCCGATTAATTACGTTTAGGATTCGGGAAAATTGGGGAAAATTAGGAGAAACATGGTGGACGTGTTAATGACTTGTTTTGGTGACTCTGGACAGGTTCGGGAAAGCCGAGGATAGTGGAATGGTCGGAAATGGTGGAAATGCACGCGTATCGAGGCGACGTCGGAATGGTCTGTGAGTGGACTTTGTTTTTTTAACTTTTGATGCATGCATATATGTTTTATTATGTTTTCTATACGTGATTCTATGATTTGTTCATGATCTTGATGGTTTACGATTTTGCACGTTTTTCGAGGAAATTACGGAATTTCACGTTTTACGAGATTTTGATAGATGTTGTGATTTAAACCTAGTTTAAATGATTTGATGTCGGGATTTTAAATATGATTTAATATCAATGATTTACAAATGGATTTCGGAAAATGACTTCGGGCTTCGAGGCCCAGTTCAAAAAGTGGTTTTGAGAAAGTGGATTTCGGGTTTAGGAATCGCATTTCCGGATGACGATTCAGAATTCAGTTTGGAACTTGAAGTGGATTCCGGGTTTGGGTTCGGAATGATTATTCCGGATGCCGGCTTACGGAATGATTATTCCGGATGCCGGCTTACGGAATGATGGTTGCGGACTCGGATCTGGAAAAGAGATGGATATGAGTTCTGGGTTTGGATTCGGGATCCTGATGAGATTTCGGATTCGGATTCGGAAATGGAAAAAGGTTTTCAAATGGTTTGGATTGAATTTGCTGGATCTGGTTATCGGGTTTAAAGACCCGGATTATGATTGACGGGGGACGGGCCCAGATTGGGTTTAAAGACCCAGATTGAGTTTAAAGACTCGGGAGTTTAAAGTGTAACGCCCCGAAAATCCAAAAGTTGTAAAATATTTAAATAATGTGAAAATGACGTTTTTACCCTTGATGACATATGGCTAAAAGTTGACTTTTTGTTTAAAATACCTTTTGCACATTTCTCGAGTACCATTGTGTAGGTTTCGGAACACTGAATTCGTAGACAGGTGGCACGTCGAAAACGGAGTTCGTATGAAAAAGTTATGGGTCTGGGAAGTTAAGGGGCAAAATGGTCATTTGTGACCTCAAGGGTAAAATGGTAATTTTATGTGGATTGTGATCAAACGATGAATGAAATGATTATCACCTCACCTTAAATGCTGATTCAGCCACTATATGAATCATATACCTTATCAAGTGACACATGTCACTTGTTGTTGAAGATTAGTGGTACTTAGGGATGTTAATTAATTAGTTAATTGAAGTTAACAAATAAATGGGTATTGTTAACTGATGAACAGTGTTCGACTAAGACCAAACACAGAACAGAGGACGTCCATACTTCTCCTTCCGCCTTGATCGATGTCTGTTGCAACAAGAGAAATTGAACAATCAATTGGCTTAAGGGAAGAGTGAAAAACCGAAGAGGAACCAAACAAACCCAGTTAAAACCTTACTGAACCTACCCGAAAATTTACTCAAAATCTTCATTTTCGAATTTGAATTTCTAGACAGTTTCGTTTCAATTTGAAGCGATATTAAGCCTTCTGAGAACCAGGCAACTCGAACCCAATCAACTGGAACAAAAATTGGAGGAGAAATCGTGACGAACAGACTCTGCAACCGTTTCGAAAAATCGAGCTTGAGTTCAGTGACTTAGAGGTAATAACTCATGAAATTGATCTCGATTTCGTGTTTATAATAGTCCTATGATGCTTCTAGTATGAACAATTGAAGGAAACAGGTGATATTTGGATAGAACCCGAATTTAAACCCGACGGGTATTCATCTTGAGTCGAGACGTTCTAGGGCTTATTTGATTAAATTGAACCTATAGACTTGTAAATTAGATTGAACTAATAGTAATGAATGAAAAAACGGACGAAATTGAGTTGAAATTGAAGGAAGGCGAGTCGGGTCTGATCGTGGGTTGCAGACCCGTTTATCAGAGAAACGGGCGAGGAAGGTGCACTGTAGCAGGCACTGTTCACGGCGCGTGGCTGTCACGCGCAGCTGCTTGCGGCGGCGCGTGAGGACGCGTGGTCGGGAATCTGAGGAAGGGTCCAACAGCAATTTTGATACTCTCGATGATGCAGACCTATTAGCGTTGATTTCGGGTCAATCGGATATGAACTAAGAGTAGTTTTGTGTATCCGAAGCGTATAGGTTACATTTAAAATAATATTATTTTATTCCGACGATTAGAAAATTTGTACAGGGGATTATGTGATAAGCTAGTAATATTATATTACTTGTTTGACAGGCCCGAATACTTTCAGGACGTCGGAAGAATACGAACAGCTCGAAACGGAACAATCTAGACGGTGTGTGAGTGGACTTTTGTTTTCTACCCTGAATGCATGCATGTATATTTTAAATGCCTTATAATATGATTTGAAATGATTTGGTATGATTGATACTTCGATATGATGATTTTCGGATTTTTGGGAATATTATATTATTTTATATGCTTTTGGGCACGATTTTCGAGAAAATTGTGAAACTGATATTTCGAGCTAAGGCTCGGGGTTTGAACTTGATTTTGGCTCGGATTATGAGTCTGGTGTTGGATTTGCTGGATTTATGTCATAAATAAGATTGTGATTGCGCAGGTTTGCGTGGATTAGTTTATGGATTTGAGAAAAATGTTTTTGGGCTTAAAGCCCATTTCAAAAATGGTTTTGATATTACATGCAACTGTTTTCACTGGTTTTCATAATGATGATATATGAGGGCTTTCGGTGTGGAATATGTTTCCCCCGAAATGGACCCTGGAGATAACGCTCGCCTCCGGGATGGAAATGTTTACCCCGGAGAGGTCACGTAGCACGGTATGTTGTCGAGCAGCCAAATGGAGGCTCGACTCAGACCAGATGTGCTGGATTATATGGAGGTCAGTCAGTGATATGTTCATGACGACCTGGATTGCCGGCTGGTGATGTGGTCACAGCGGCGGATGCTCGGGATTTGAGCGGTCCTTGAGCCTATTGATTTGCACGCGTTGCAGGGATACCGTGACTCTATATTGGACATGGATTCTGTGTTTTTATTGATGTTTGAGATTTATATTCATATCTTAATTATTTGATTTATGAGTTATGATATGCATGCATGTTTGTGAAAACTGGAGGGTAAGACTATATTTTGATAAATGTATTTCTAAACTTGATTTTTGTCCACTCACACCTTTGATGTTTTATTTGCCCTCCAGGCCAGTGCACAGGTACTGAGGCTAATATCGAGGCTGAGGAATAAACGGACCGTTGCGTACTCAGACATTTTGCAGCGTAGGATTTTGCTCCCTACATGTAAATATTTCCTATGCTCTGTAAACCTGTTGACTAGTTCAACGGTCTCGGAATACTGAACTATCCCTTGTCTGACAATGTTATCGTTTATATGTGTTATATGTATATATTTGAAACTACTTTTGGTACTTTCAAGTTATTGTCAGACGGGAGCAGGATCTGTCACGGTTATCGAGGGATAATCGGGATGGGTCTTGTCAATTGGTATCAGAGCACTAGGTTGCGGTCTGAGTCTTGCACATTGTGTGCATGTCTAGTTAACTAAGCTGTTTTACGTACAGATACCTCTATATGCCTTCGCGACGTGAGCCTCGTGCGCAGCCTGGCGAAAAAATGGAGGGTCTAGACGTAGAGAGAGCTCAACGTTTGGGGGCCACGACTTTTACGGGTCAGACTAACCCAGATGAGGCATATGATTGGGTTACACAGTTGGAACGGATTTTCGAGATCATGCGATGTCCACTAGGAGACAGGGTTCCTTTAGCCACGTTTATGCTGAGTAGTCAGGCGTATCGATGGTGGCGTGGATTACAGTTGACGGGATTGGATGCCAACACCCTGAGTTGGGAGGACTTCAGGCACCGTTTCCTAGATTAGTTTTATCCCCGTTCTTTCCGTAATGCCAAGGAAGTGGAGTTTCTTCAACTGAAACAAGGAGATTTATCTGTGGCTGATTATGAGCAAAAGTTCTTGAACCTAGCAAATTTTGCCCCTTTGTATGTGTCTACCGAGGAGGATAAGTGCAGAAGGTTTGAGCAGGGGTTAAAGAATGAGATCCGTGGTGCCGTGACAGTGGGATCATATGCTTCTCTGAGGGAGTTGTCCGATGCAGCTGCCAGAGTTGAGGTGACTTTACCAGCACCACAGCAGTTTTCAGGCTATGGTCGGCGCCGAGAACGACAGTATCAGGGAGCGCCGAGTCAGAGATGGCCAAAAAGGGGCGGCTCTAGTTCTGGATCATCTGGTGGTACTCGTTCGAGTTATGGTCGTGGGAATACACTGAGATTTGGGTCCCAATCTTCGGCAACAGTGCAGTCTAGTGAAGCATCAGTGGGATCAGCCAACCGACAAAACAGCGGGCCCAATCGGGGTAATGTGCTTGTTTGCTTTTACTGTCGGGAGCCGGGCCATTTCAAGAAGGACTGTCCACGTTTGGTTGGTAGTGTTACCGGTTGGGGCACTGCCGAGCAGAGTCGGAGTACGGCATCGACTTCTGATACGACTGGGGGGAGAGGAGCTGGTCGAGGACGTGGTAACTCACGAGGACGTGGTCAGACTTCGGGACCACAGGCTCGAGTATTTGCTGTTACTCAACAGGAGGCTCGATCTACCCCAGGAGTGGTGACAGGTATGCTTCCTATTTTTGGTCATGATGCCCGTACCTTAATAGACCCGGGAGCTACTCATTCATTTGTTTCTCACACTTATGCAACCTTAGCTGATAGAGAGATTTCTGCACTTGGTTGTAATATGGGAGTCGGTACACCGACTGGTGATACTTATGTAGTCAACCAGGTGATACGAGACTATCCTGTATTGTTAGGGGGTGTGCATCTCGTGGTTGACTTAATTTTGTTAGATTTATGTGATTTTGATGTTATCCTTGGGATGGATTGGTTGACAACTCATCATGCCTCTATCGAATGTTTCGATAAGAGGGTGATACTCCGGAGTCCCGGATTACCGGAAGTCATATTCCAGGGAGATCGGCGAATGTTACCCGCCAAAGTCATATCGGCTCTTACAGCAGAAAGATTGTTGCGAAAGGGTTTCCAGGGTTATCTAGCACATGTGGTTGATGTCCGGGATACCCCAGTTAAGGTCGAGGACATCCCTATCGTATGTGAGTTCCCAGATGTGTTTCCTGAGGACTTACCAGGAGTGCCACCGCATAGGGAGATGGAGTTCACCATTAACTTGATTCCTGGTACACGACCTATTTCTTTGCCTCCTTATCGTATGGCACCAGCTGAGTTAAGGGAATTAAAGGTGCAACTGCAAGATTTGGTCGATATGGGATTCATCCGACCGAGTGTATCACCGTGGGGAGCCCCCGTACTGTTTGTGAAAAAGAAAGAAGGCAACTTGAGAATGTGTATGGATTACAGGCAACTAAACAAGATGACGATCAAGAACAAGTATCCTTTGCCTCGAATTGACGATTTGTTTGATCAATTAAGGGGAGCTACATATTTTTCGAAGATTGATCTTCGTTCTGGTTATCATCAGCTGCGGATTCGAGAAGAGGATATTCCGAAAACAGCTTTTCGGACTCGGTATGGTCATTATGAGTTTCTCGTGATGCCTTTTGGGTTAACCAATGCTCCGGCAGAATTTATGGACTTGATGAACCGAGTATTCCGGAAATATCTTGATCAGTTTGTCATTGTGTTTATTGATGATATTTTAGTTTATTCAAAGACTGTGAAGGCGCACAAAAAGCACCTGAGACTTGTGCTTGGAACTCTGAGGGAGAATCAACTATTTGCTAAACTGAGTAAATGCCAATTTTGGTTGACGAGTGTGGGATTTCTGGGGCATGTGATTTCTGCGGAAGGAATTTGTGTTGATCCCCAGAAAATTGAAGCAGTGGCAAATTGGGAACAACACACAACAATGACTGAAGTGAGGAGCTTTCTGGGGTTAGCCCGTTATTACAGGCGTTTCGTAGAAGGATTTTCTACGATTGTTGCTCCCTTGACTCGTTTGACCAGGAAGGGAGTTCGGTTCATTTGGGATGAGATTTGTGAGCATAGTTTTCAGGAATTGAAGAAACGATTGACATCCGCTCCAGTATTGGCTCTTCCAGATGACAGTGGAGAATTTGAAGTCTATACTGATGCATCCTTACACGGATTGGGGTGTGTTCTGATGCAGCATGGAAAAGTTATTGCTTATGCTTCTCGACAATTAAAACCGAACGAGCGCAACTATCCTACCCATGATTTGGAATTGGCTGCTGTAGTACATGCGCTAAAGATCTGGAGACATTATCTATATGGTGAGACTTGCCGATTGTTTACGGACCATAAAAGTTTGAAATATTTTTTCACACAGAAGGAGCTAAATGTGAGGCAGAGAAGATGTTTGGAATTACTTAAGGACTATGATTGCACGATCGAATACCATCCTGGAAAGGCAAACGTAGTGGCTGATGCATTGAGCCGGAAATCAGCACATTTAGCAGCCCATCTACGGGCAATACACTTGCCTTTATTAGTTGAACTACGTAAGACTGGTGTTGTGTTGGGACTTGATAGTCAAGATGGTTTGGTAGCAAATTTCCAGGTGCGACCAATCCTGATTAATCAGATCATTGATGCTCAATTTCAAGACGCGACTTTATGTATTCTTCGCATTGAAGTGGAAGCAGGAGAACGACAGGATTATGCAGTGAATGAGGATGGAGCCTTAACCACAGAAGAGAGATTATGTGTACCTGCAGATGAAACATTGAAAAAGGAGATTCTGGATGAAGCTCATAGTTCTGCATACGCCATGCATTCAGGAGGAACAAAAATGTACCGTACGCTCCGAGAACATTACTGGTGGCCTGGTATGAAACGAGAAATTGCTGAGTATGTGAGTAAATGTTTGATATGTCAGCAGGTAAAGGCGGAGAGACAGAGACCTTACGGAGCATTACAACCGCTTCCTATCCCCGAGTGGAAATGGGATCATATAACCATGGATTTTGTGTTTAAACTTCCGAGGACGCCTAGCGGCCACGATGGCGTTTGGGTGATTGTAGACAGGCTTACCAAGTCAGCACATTTCTTACCTGTGAAGGAAGACTTTCAGATGACTTAGTACGCTAACTTGTTCATTAATGAGATCATCCGGTTACATGGTACACCTGCCTCTATTATCTCAGATCGAGATCCGCGATTTACATCTAGATTCTGGCAAAGTTTACAGGAAGCTTTTGGGACGAGATTGCATTTTAGTACGGCGTTTCACCCTCAGACGGATGGACAGTCGGAACGGACCATCCAGACCTTGGAAGATATGATTAGAGCATGTGTTCTGCAATTCCAGGGTACTTGGGAGTCACATTTGCCATTGATGGAATTTGCCTATAATAACAGTTATCAAGCAAGTATTGGAATGGCACCTTATGAAGCCCTATATGGACGCCAGTACCGAACCCCTTTGTGTTGGACAGAAGTGGGTGAAAGAAAATTGTCTAAGTCCGAATTGATTGATCTGACGACAGAGAAAGTTAAGCTCATCCGAGATAGACTCAAGGCAGCCCAGGACAGGCAAAAGAGCTACGTGGATCGGGGAGTCAGAGATCTTGAATTTGCAGTGGGAGATTGGGTTTTTCTGAAGTTATCCCCTTGGAAAGGTATAGTACGCTTTGGCAGGCGCGGGAAATTAAGCCCCCGTTTCATCGGACCTTATGAGATTATTGAACGGATTGGCCGAGTTGCTTACCGATTAGCACTACCATCGGAGCTTTCCAGAGTTCATAATGTCTTTCATGTATCAATGCTACGGAAATATGTGTACGGCGAGTCCCATGTATTAGAAGAGCAACCTATTGAGCTCAGGGAAGACCTAAGCTTTGAGGAACAACCTGTGCAGATCTTAGATCAGAAGGATAAAGTACTCCGCCGAAAAACAATTCCCCTAGTGAAAGTACTTTGGAGGAATCAGAATGTAGAAGAAGCTACATGGGAACCCGAAGCTCAAATGCGGGAGCAGTACCCGTATTTATTTCCGTGAAATTTCGGGGACAAAATTCCCTAAGGGGGGAAGGTTGTAACGCCCCGAAAATCCAAAAGTTGTAAAATATTAAAATAATGTGAAAATGACGTTTTTACCCTTGATGACATATGGCTAAAAGTTGACTTTTTGTTTAAAATACTTTTTGCACATTTCTCGAGTACCATTGTGTAGGTCTCGGAACGCTGAATTCGTAGACAGGTTGTAACACCCCGGACATTTGAGGATTTTAATATTGTAATTTAATATATGAATTGACGTTTTTACCCTTGTGAATGGTATGACCAAATTGTTGACTTTTTGATTGGTGGGTCAAATGGACTTTGACCAGTGACCGTGACGTAGTTCGGGACGTCACGAGTTCATAGACAGGTGGCACGTCCAATTCGGACGATCATGGAAAAAGTTATGACTATCGGAAGTTCAGGGGATTACCGTAATTTGGACTTGGGGGGGGGGGGAATGTTGACTTTTCGTTTGGAAACTAATTTTCACATGACTCAAGGACCGTTAGGTAGGTCTCGATGTCCTGAGTCCGTAGACAGGCGGCACGCCGAAATCGGACTTCGTACGAGGAAGTTATGGTCAGAAACGTGAAATCGGGAGGTTCGTGTCTCGATTTTCGTGTCGAATATTTTATTCTGATATTCTGATTGGAGGACACCTGGATGAGTGACAAGTGTCACTCACCCATTGGCTAGATTGGATCAGATCCACTATGGGATTAAATAACATTAAAATCCATTTTTGATCTCAGCCATTGATTTGAAGTACCACAGATCTAATCTGAACCATTGATCTCATCCTTGAGATCAAATCTGGACCGTCCGTTTCCTTTCCCTCCATTCTTTATATTTCCTACCCGAAATGCACATTCTTTATATTTCCTACCCGAAATGCACATTCTGTCCATTTCGAACAAACACCCCAGCTCATCACCCATTCTCTGTGTCTGCGTGTGGGGGACTCACTAGTGAGGCTGAGAGACGGCGATGAACGGCGGCAGACGGCGGCAAGGTAGGTGGTTCCTAACCCGAAACTGCTTAAAAACTCAAAAATGGAAGCCTGTTTTCCAACGTGTTTTGTCGTGTTCTATTGATCCTATTCGATTCTATGGACTGGTAGGAAACATTAGGACGTGATTGCGTGGTCTGAGGTGACCTGAACGGTGGTTAAACGGCGACGGGTAACCCGGGTCTGTTCATCGAGGTAAGTCTTCGATTCAACCCTTGTTTACTGATTTTAATTAGCTAGAACTGTTTCTGGGATTAAGACGAGTAGTTAGGAACAAACCTGAACAAAAATGATTGAGAAATGATGAAATGGTGACCGGGTCATGATCGCGGGACTGATCGACCCAATTGCAAAGAAGCTGGTCGACCCGTTTGAGGACAGGAGTGATGACGTGGCACCATGTCAGACCTGTCAGTGACGTGGACCACTCTTGTGTCGACACGTGTCACATGTTAATGCACAGTCAGCACTGACATGTCAGTGACGTGGCCCAATCAGGACTGCCACATGTCACTGACATGTCAGTGACATGGACCAGTGCCGTGCTGACACGTGGCACATGTCAGATCTGACACGTGGCCTGACAGATCAGTGAGGTGGACCAATCGGGTGTTAACACGTGCCACCTGTCAGAGTCTAACATGTCAGACCTGACAGCTGTCAGATGACGCCAGCATGACGTCATGCTGACATCAGCAGGGACTGTTCCTGTGTTGACCGACGCGTTGACCGGCGCGTGGGGGTGCGTGTGAACAGTGTTTTTGGTGGGACCACCACCATCCTTTAGGTTTCGACGATCTGGATCCAATGGCGGTGGTTTCGGGTCGATCGGAGATCATTAAGTTGGTCAAAATGAGGTTTAAAGTCTTG
The DNA here is from genome assembly GCA_032719365.1 of Prinsepia uniflora. Lineage (NCBI taxonomy): Eukaryota > Viridiplantae > Streptophyta > Magnoliopsida > Rosales > Rosaceae > Prinsepia > Prinsepia uniflora. The sequence continues at coordinate 39,353,362 of CM064873.1, forward strand.
GGAAGCTCGTTCGGGCGGCTTTTCCGGGCAGGTTTCGGTCTAGGATTTCATGGTTAAATGTTAGGGGTTTGTATTGACCTTTACGTATACTTTGGACATGACAGGGATTGTACAATTGTACCAGAACGAGGGTATACGTTCGGTTCCTAGCAGGATTGTACTGTGAGTGGGCCGTTTTCCTTAAACCCTTGCGTGCATAAATGTTTTCTGGTTTACTTATATACATATTCACATGCTAAAAACAAATAACGGTTTTGATGATATGGAAATTATGGTTATGGCACGTTTCACGGTATTTGGGCATGTGACCCGTCCGATGAAACTTAAAGATTAGTTTGGATTTTATCTATGAATATATATATGCTTTGCATGTGGATATCAATAAAATGTATTTGGTACTGCACTGTATAGATCCATTCTTATGATACTGTCTCCTCCGGACGAGGTACCTCGGAGTGGTCACGGACGTCTAGAACGTCCAGCGTCTATGACGCTAAGCATCGGGGATGCTGTACCGAACGGGGTTCGGGGATTGAACTCGGAATTGGGACCCGAGTGGCACCCATAGCCTTGAGATTGTGACCTTATTGGACGTCAGGGACGTCAGACATCGGGGATGTCGAGATCGGAGTGTATAGTGCAGTGGCTAAACTTATGTTTATGGTTTTATTATATGCCTTATGATACATATTATATGAATTATGATTTTAAATTCTGATGCATGCATGTTTGGAAAACGGAGGGGTAAATTATATGTTTTACTTACTAAACGATTTTATAAACTTGAGTTTCGGCCCACTCACCCTTGATGTTTTGGTAACCCCTCCAGGTCGTGCTACTGAGGTAGAAGAGGAACCTGAGGCTGAGGCATAGATCTACTTCTGCGTACCTGAATCCCTGTTGGACGATTTGACCCGCAGGTTATATTAGAGTCGTGGTCGCAACTTGTAATTTTAATTTCATCCATTGTCTGACATCTGTTTATTTCGGATTTGATGTAAAACTTAAATTTGGTTTTTATGCATTTGAACGTTTAAGGTTAAAATTGGTATGTATTTTAAGTGTCAGACGGGAGCAGGGCACGTCCCCATGTGGTCCCAGAGAGGATCGGGGCGGGTCCTATCACAGGTGGCACGTCGAAAACGGAGTTTGTATGAAAAAGTTATGGGTCTGGGAAGTTAAGGGGCAAAATGGTCATTTGTGACCTCAAGGGTAAAATGGTAATTTTATGTGGATTGTGATCAAACGGTGAATGAAATGATTATCACCTCACCTTAAATGCTGATTCAGCCGCTATATGAATCATATACCTTATCAAGTGACACATGTCACTTGTTGTTGAAGATTAGTGGCACTTAGGGATGTTAATTAATTAGTTAATTGAAGTTAACAAATAAATGGGTATTGTTAACTGATGAACAGTGTTCGACTAAGACCAAACACAGAACAGAGGACGTCCATACTTCTCCTTCCGCCTTGATCAATCTCTGTTGCAACAAGAGAAATTGAACAATCAATTGGCTTAAGGGAAGAGTGAAAAACCGAAGAGGAACCAAACAAACCCAGTTAAAACCTTACTGAACCTACCCGAAAATTTACTCAAAATATTCATTTTCGAATTTGAATTTCTAGACGGTTTCGTTTCAATTTGAAGCGATATTAAGCCTTCTGAGAACCAGGCAACTCGAACCCAATCAACTGGAACAAAAATTGGAGGAGAAATCGTGACGAACAGACTCTGCAACCGTTTCGAAAAATCGAGCTTGAGTTCAGTGACTTAGAGGTAATAACTCATGAAATTGATCTCGATTTCGTGTTTATAATAGTCCTATGATGCTTCTGGTATGAACAATTGAAGGAAACAGGTGATATTTGGATAGAACCCGAGTTTAAACCCGACGGGTATTCATCTTGAGTCGAGACGTTCTAGGGCTTATTTGATTAAATTGAACCTATAGACTTGTAAATTAGATTGAACTAATAGTAATGAATGAAAGAACGGACAAAATTAAGTTGAAATTGAAGGAAGGCGAGTCGGGTTTGATCGTGGGTTGCAGACCCGTTTATCAGAGAAACGGGCGAGGAAGGTGCACTGTAGTAGGCACTGTTCACGGCGCGTGGCTGTCACGCGCAGCTGCTTGCAGCGGCGCGTGAGGGCGTGTGGCCGGGAATCTGAGGAAGGGTCCAACATCAATTTTGATACTCTCGATGATACGGACCTATTAGCGTTGATTTCGGGTCAATCGGATTTGAACTAAGAGTAGTTTTGTGTACCCGAAGCGTATAGGTTACGTTTAAAATAATATTATTTTATTCCGACGATTAGAAAATTCGTACAGGGGATTATGTGATAAGCTAGTAATATTATATTACTTGTTTGAGAGGCCCGAATACTTTCAGGACGTCGGAAGAATACGAACAGCTCGAAACGGAACAATCTGGACGGTGTGTGAGTGTACTTTTGTTTTCTACCCTGAATGCATGCATGTATATTTTAAATGCCTTATAATATGATTTGAAATGATTTGGTATGATTGATACTTCGATATGATGGTTTTCGGATTTTTGGGAATATTATATTATTTTATATGCTTTTTGGCACGATTTTCGAGAAAATTGTGAAACTGATATTTCGAGCTAAGGCTCGGGGTTTGAACTTGATTTTGGCTCAGATTATGAGTCTGGTGTTGGATTTGCTGGATTTATGTAATAAATAAGATTGTGATTGCACAGGTTTGCGTGGATTGGTTTATGGATTTGAGAAAAGTGTGTTTGGGCTTAAAGCCCAGTTCAAAAATGGTTTTGATATTACATGCAACTGTTTTCACTGGTTTTCATAATGATGATATATGAGGGCTTTCGGCGTGGAATATGTTTCCCCCGAAATGGACCCTGGAGATAACGCTCGCCTCCGGGATGGAAGTGTTTACCCCGGAGAGGTCACGTAGCACGGTATGTTGTCGTGCAGCCAAATGGAGGCTCGACTCAGGCCAGATGTACTGGATTATATGGAGGTCAGTCAGTGATATGTTCATGACGACCTGGATTGCCGGCTGGTGATGTGGTCACAGCGGCGGATGCTCGGGATTTGAGCGGTCCTTGAGCCTATTGATTTGCACGCGTTGCAGGGATAACGTGACTCTATATTCGACCTGGATTCTGTGTTTTTATTGATGTTTGAGATTTATATTCATATCTTAATTATTTGATTTATGAGTTATGATATGCATGCATGTTTTTGAAAACTGGAGGGTAAGACTATATTTTGATAAATGTATTTCTAAACTTGATTTTTGTCCACTCACACCTTTGATGTTTTATTTGCCCTCCAGGCCAGTGCACAGGTACTGAGGCTAATATCGAGGCTGAGGAATAAACGGACCGTTGCGTACTCAGACACTTTGCAGCGTAGGATTTTGCTCCCTACATGTAAATATTTCCTATGCTCTGTAAACCTGTTGACTAGGTCAACGGTCTCGGAATACTGAACTATCCCTTGTGTGACAATGTTATTGTTTATATGTGTTATATGTATATATTTGAAACTACTTTTGGTACTTTCGAGTTATTGTCAGACGGGAGCAGGATCTGTCACGGTTATCGAGGGATAATCGGGATGGGTCTTGTCATAAAGACTCGGATATTGATATTTTCCCCTGTAGGCCTGTTGAGTTTAAAGACTCGGGAGTTTAAAGACACGGATTATATTGAGGCCTGGATTGAGTTTAAAGACTCGAGAGTTTAAAGACTCAGATAGATCCAGCAGGTTCGATGAATGGAAATGTGGTATGGTTTTCAAATAAGGTTTTTCGATGATTTTGGGTTGAGGCCCAGGAATTGGAAAAAGAAATTGTGTTTGGTTTTCTTACATGGTTTTATGACCTGAATTGGATATGCATGCATTGGTTTTTGCATGGAGGGTAAAAATGTACTTGTTTTATGAACTGTTTTTAAATTTATACTTTATTTTTGTCCACTCACAGTCTTTTCGTGTTTTCTATACCCTCCAGGTTGTTGCGGCACGAGCTGTTGATCGAGAGAGATGGAGACATCACACTCGCGATCCACAATAGATTCAGCACGCTATGGGAAATTCGGTTGCTGTTAGGCGGTCAAATCGAGAATCCCTTGTCCGACTTACGTGTCACATAGGGGTCAGACGTCAGTTTAGCCTTCGTGTCATGCGTAAGTTAGACGGGATCGGGATTTAGCCCTTAATCCTGGGGGATTAGGGATTTAGCCTTCGTGTCACATAAATAGATATTAAGATATCTAAAGGATTCGATTGTGCCAGATTTATCCTCTTCCGAGGATGAAATTTTTTCGAACCTATTGGTCTACCTCGCTCCTAAGTAGGGACTTATGAATGGTTAGACGCCATGGCCATATCTCTTCTGTCTAGGATGACTTGTCCATCTGGAATGACGTGTCCTATGTGGACCTCTATCCTTGTAGGCATGTTTTCTGCAAGCATATGTGATCTCGTCACTTTAACTAGATCAGAGAAAACCTCTCACATATTATTAAGTGCACTCTGCAGATCTAAAGTTCTCCACACTTCGTTCTCACTTTGTGTGGTTGGGGGGGGGGGGGGGGGAGGGATCAAGATGAGGCATAATGGGGATGTTCCACGTCAATTCACGTCATTCTTCAGAAATGTTGACGTTCTTATCTTCCCCTAACGACGAGAAGTTTGTCTCATCATAGTGACTATCTACAAATATTTTTTTTTACGCCGTGGCAGCGCAATTGGCATGTAAACTGTACATCCGAAAATACATAAGTACGAAATGTCAGGTTCGTACTCAGTCACCAACTATATTGCAAAATAGGGTTGGAAGGAAGTGGGCCTCAATCAGACCAACATGGATACATGCAAAATTGCAATGTCCCACGTAGAAACTGGAAGCTTGGTGTGCATTACTAAGGTTAATGAATGTTTCTGTGAGACCATTATGGGTATGAACATGGGGAACCAAATGTTCGACATCAATTCCAAGGGGCATGCAATACTCGTTGAATGATTTCGATGTAATATATCCAGCATTATCTAGCATTATCGAGTCATATAGTGTATAAGAGAATCCACATTTTGTGGCCCTCAATTTAATGATCTAGGCAAAGCATTTAGCAAACGTAGCTTGCGTGGGGACAATACTGTAACATGTAACCATTTTTTTCGATACCTCAACCAAAATTATGAAATATTTGAATGGTCTGCATGGTGGTTAGAAAGGTGCACAAATATTCGCTTTTATTCTTCACAAGAAAAAATGTGGAATTTTTACTCATCTTTGCATATGATGATCTAATGTTCATTTTTGATCGCGAGAAGACTTGGCATAGTGTATCATTAAGCACATGGTGCTTACTAGTAAGGGGATGGCTGTGTGATTTATTGAGGTTACGATGCATCATTATCTATACTTGGGTATCCTGCCAGTCATGCCATAATAAGCAGTTGCTCGTACTGCTTAGCTTCTAGCTAGATTATGGCTAGCTTCTGGATACCTTCTCTAAGTTATGCTTATGTCCAAAAAGATGGGAGGTTATGCAAACATATTCCACTTCCTTTTACCTAATGGTTTGAACGTAATAACCATTGGTTTGAGTATCATTGAATCTCAAGAATGTTCTTCAAGAACGTAGAGAATATAAAGTATCATTAATAGTAAATCTAGTACCATTGGTCAACATCAAGTGGGCATTTCCATAGCCCTCAATCATGTTGGATTGGCCTGATATAGTTGTCAAAGAGATATGAATTAGTAACAAGTTTTTATAGTGTGCATAATAGCATTGTCAGCCAGACAAAAAACTTACTCGACATGCATATTCATTAATTTAATTCAATTGATCACATGTATGAGAATAAATAATTATATTGAATTAAATCATATTCGAGCAAAAAGTACATTTTCAAATCCAAAACGTTAAACTCACCAAATTAATCTGTCTGTGGGAACTGATCATTATACTAAGTTGGTCTCTCGAGTTCTGTAACTGTGTGATACTCATTTCAACTTGCACTGGTGCATAGTAGGTGCTACCAATGATCTATTCCTCCACATCTATAACACAAGACTTCTTGATTTTGCTTTTGGCGGTGGTGCCAGACCAACATTTCTCTCAATTCAAGCCTTAGGGACTAAGACAGAGCATACTCACCATACAAATCTTGTTCACAGACGCCATTAATTGCATGCATCATGGTTGCACTAATCCCGGTTATATGGGTTCCCTTCTATGCCATAGGGGGTTCTCTTTTGCCTCTACCACGACCCCGATTTCTCCTTTTTCTGTTTGAATTGCGATGGGCAACAATATTTGCTTCAGCCAGTTGCATTTTCTTTTGGAAATGGGTCTGCTTTAGGCAATGGGCCTGCTTTAGGCAATAATGTTGCTTTGGTATGAATTTGTTAGCATTGATAATTTTCAATAGTAAATTGTTGTTCATTTTTGCGAGCAACATGGTGGTGACCAATTCTAGCCAAATTTGGTAATGTGTGTTTCTTTATATTGGTTCTACAAGACCAAGCAAAAGGTAAAGGAAGTGGAGAAAATTCTTCTCAAGAGGTCAGCTTCGCTGAGTTTTTCAACACAAAATTTGGATTATATTCATTTTCCTATAATGAATAAACTACTCTTCAAGAGCCTTTATAAGATACGAATAATCACATTTTAGTGTTTTGGGAATCACATCCATAAGCAATTAATAAGAACTTTAGGTTCTATAACATGATATGATAAGCCGGATTTAAACATGTAAAATTTACTAATTTTATCATGTATGGTAAATTTATGAAGGAAGCTTTGAGTTCCTTTTCTATTATGTTACCAAAATTACAGGTTGATTATTTAGTATGAATTACTAGTTCATCTATGAACTACTAGTTTTTTTTATGAACTTTATGTTTACTTAAATATCTGCATTTCCTATCATATAGTCTATCATATAGTCTAAGGTAGCCAAATATTCCAATAATTAAAATCTAACATAATGTTTAGGATGAGTTATATTAATGCTTTTGGCATTAAATAAATACTTCTACTATTAAATAGTTCGACATGTTAGTCAAATACTTATTGCATCAAAGGTTTAAATAGAATTTGTGATCTATTATATCACAACAAAACAAGTAGCCTAATGGTTAAGGCTCTTGTTCCATAACCATGAGGCCCATGGTGATAAGTCACAAATTAAGCATCATTTCAAAGTTATTTCTTATCCCTTTTACTTATCTTTTGATTATAATCATTCAAACAATAGGAGAAAATGATCTCTTTTGTGAAGTTTGTGCAGATTGCTTAGTTGAGGTTTAAATCATGTTTTGCAATGAAATGTGATCTTTCCAAGGCTAAATCTTTAAGTACTCATCAAGGACTCATAAAGAGCCTCATCATTTCCCATTTACATGACCAATATTCACCAAGACCCTAAAAGTCACGGCCTAGCCCCTAGAAGCCCACAAAATGCGGTTAAAGGTGTTTTAGGGGGTTTACTTGTGCATCAAGTAACTTTGGACGAATTTTCCTACCTTTCTCAATGAGGAATGACATGGATTGACTTAGATAAGAAGACTTAATTATATTTCTAATCAGATCTTGAAGCTAAAGAGGCAAGAAACAAGGAAAAGGAAGTTTCTTGGAAATTAAGAAACATCTTGTACATGGCTAGGGTTAATTAACTTCCTTAGCCGCAATTTATCATGTTTCCTTTATTTTAGGGCAATGTAATCTGATTTAGGATAGCATTAAATGAATTCCTAGTCAAAGCTAAAGTCAAGAAGTGGAAAGAAGGAAGGAAAGGGACTCCTTGTACAAGAAGGATACAAAAAACGGCCAACTATGGTTTTTCACAAAAATAAGGAGTTTTCCTCCTTGTTTTGGGGCTGTTTTCCCTTTTCTTTGAGGGAGATGTTAGGGCAGGTTTTGGGGTTATAAATAGATGTTTTCTCATTGTTTTTTGGGGCAGAATTTACCTCTTGAAGGTCCACAAAACTCTGTCAAAATTCGTACTTCAATCCATGCTCTTAGTTTAGAGTTTTGTAATTCAATTCAAGCACTCTTTATAATTCAAGCATCTTCAAATTCATCACGTCTACCTTGAGGGAGTTTTCCTTCATCTCTTTTATTCATTGTCCTTTTATTATTTCTTGCTTTATTTATATTTTTGCACCATTTAATTATGTTCTTATTTTATTCAATAATGTTTGAGCAGTGTAATTAGGGCTAGGGGTACTTGAAGCCCTAGCCATGTTAGTTCTTGTTTGATTTCTGGCTCTTGATTATGATTGATATGAATGCCTGGATTTGTTGGATTATTACGCTTCATGAACTCAATTTATGCTTATAAGTAGGCTTAGCTACCTTATTTGTGTATAATTGTCGATGTAATTGCTTGACGGATCACCTTGATGTTTGTGTTCACCCTGCAATTTATGGTATCACGTTTAAGAGGGGGAATCTTATTCGTAATCGAAACTCATGACTTCCTAGGTCTTCACATCACTTTTCTAGGGACATTGTAGTGTCATTAAATCTTCTTTATGTTTTATGCATTATCACGCACCATCGACAATAGTTGTTTAAGGGCGGGCACATCACGCTTAAATATGCAATCTAAATAGAAGATAATATGTGTGGGGTGAACCTTAGCCGGACCCCTGCACGGGCACTTAATTCAGATACATGCATGGTAATCTAATCAAGGAAATCTAACAGAACTATAATTGGTAAAGGTGGATAGAAACCCTAGCTCGACTTAGTTAGTTATTATTAGTTAATTTATTTCATTCATAAAACATAACAAAACCCCAAGTGCATTTTGATTACTCTACTTAAGTCAATTGAGTTAAACGAAATTTGATATCATTGAGCAAGTCTTCGTGGGGTCGACCTTTGCTTGCATCTATACTATCTACACGTCTTGTGCACTTGCAAAGATTATTACAGGTAGAGATTTGTCCTAGTACATCTTTTGTGCTTGGTAAAATTTCTATCAAATTTTTGGCGCCGTTGCCGGGGACTTGTTCCTTAACGTTGTCTATTTTATTTGATTCCTTTGACTTGGTGGTTTTTCTTTTTATTTTGACAGGACCCATCCCAATCCCCATGGGATAAACGCGGGATAACCCTGTTCCCGTCTGACACGGCAAGGGATATTACCGACCTTTGCCTTCCCGGGCTATCAGAGTACGCCAGGATCCGGAGGAGGTATGTGATATCTCGGTCTTTGCTACAGTCCACACCCGATGTCAACTTGAAGGGCAGTCAAAACATTAAAAGCTGTGAGTGGACAAAACCAAGAGTTTATAAAAACAGTTTATCGAAGACATTTGTGCCCTTCACTAAAAAGCATGCATGCATTCGAAAACCCTTTAACCAAATGGAGCCATCCGTGGGAACTAAGCCAAAAACCATAATCAAATCAAATATACGGGCCACTGCCCAAATCCATAAGAAAACCAATAAGGGACTCAGCCCAAAACCATAACCAGAATGAAAACAAATACACGAGCCACTGCTCAAATCCTGTGCACACCTGTGCACACCACATATCAAAGAATCATAAAGATTCAACCATACGGGCCACTGCCCAAAACCATACGGGACTCAGCCCAAAACCATCATGAAACCAACCATACGGGCCACTGCCCAAAACCTGTGCAACCAACATCACATCCATATATCATATATACATATAAGTCACACAACCAATCCTGTCACGGTATCCAAAGCTATGCGCGTGCTACCCAGGTCTCAATCTGAGTCTTCTCAAAGTCAAGGTCAATGTCCGCAGACCACTGATCCTGCTCGAGGTTATAGTAACCATAGCCTTCCTGAGAGTAAGGAACCCAACTGGGGGGTGACTCCACTCAGTCGGTACTTCGTGACTTCTCCGGGGTCCACCCAGGCCAACGACCCTCCTCGGAGGAGATAATAGAAGTAAAGGAAGGTATTTGAACATATATATATACATAATAAAAATATCCATGCCCGGTTCCCCTGAACTGTCATGATCCATAATATCCAGTTCATATACATATAGACCATATCCTCCATGTCCGGTTCCCATAAATCGTCATGTACCATAATAACATAAGCAGGGTTCATGCCGGTTCCCATAAACCGTCATGTACCATAAACATAACGAGGGTTCATGCCGGTCCCCATAATCCGTCATGAACCACGATACCATAACAAGGGTTCATGCCGGTTCCCATAAACCGTCATGAACCGGGAAATCCATTTAAGGTTCCCTGACCTGAAATCAAAACCGTACAGTAACCTGGGTGTCGTGCCCGAACATAGGACATCAACTGGGCACCGTGCCCAATATCTGAGGTCATATGCCCGAGACAAAACCAAATGGGTCTCATACTCGAGTTTATCCTTTCAGAAATCCAAAACCACTTCATTAAAACCAATAAGGAAAGATAGACCAATATAAGCACCGTATAAGGCCGAAACCTCAAAATACGTTCTTACACGTAACCACATACAAATGCACCCATGGAATCATCAAATATGTAATAAAACATATAATAAACATTTATGCATGCACCAATTTAGAAAACAAGGTCCATTCACAGACCGTCCGAGTTGTCGCCTCGATTTGCATGCCATAGGCTCTCCCGAGCCAATCCCCATCACCGGGACTCCCAAACCTGCCCAAATCGTAATAGAAGGTTACTAACTACTTAATTAACCTCCTACCAAAGGCCCGTAATTTTTCCGAACTTTTAACTATTTTTAAACCGATCCTAAACTTTCCGTTGCCCCGAAACATATCGAAACAGTGTCCGATCGACACGAAACCAGTCCTAAAATGTTCATAACATCGAATAGAAGATTTCATGTGTTGAACACTTTCCCAAATTACTATTCACTGGCCCTCACGCACCCCTAGAAGGCTCAAAACACTATTCATCATCACTAACCTCCAGCTGAACCGGTTTTACTGTTCATGCATTGTGCTGAACCGGCGTGACCGGTTCAGTGGTTTCCTCCCTCTATTTTGGTCCGATTTCAACCCTAATTAATCCTATAATTCCTATTTCTTCATTCCCTATCAATTTCAATCCTTAAAACCACCTAAAATCGCATAAAACCCATGGTTTAATTCTTGAACCATACGGTTCAAGGTTTCCAAAACCTCCCATGGTGTCCTACAGCTCCTAACCATCCTCAAAACTAGTCTAACACCTTCCTACCAACCCATTTAATTCAATAAAAACAACCAAAATGATCCATAATGCAAAAATCGAAAATTATGGACAAATGGGCCTAACCGTGCACGTCCTCGGGTTTGTGGCTCCACCGTCCATGGCGGCGCCGTCCAGGCCGGCCACCGTCCACCTACTATCCTCCCTTCCATCTCAGGTCTCAGTCATTGCTGAATGGAAAGGGTTGAGTTTGTTTGGGTTGCACAGAGAAGAGGGAAATGAGATCGGGGAAATGGGTTTGAAATGAAGAAAATGAAGATGTTCGATGCATGAAGGAAAATGGATGGCCTGTGGATGGGTGAAACTTGTCACTCATCCATAGGGCAGGAACTAAATATCTGGGCCCACTAGAGTTCAAAAGTATAACTCGCCTCGTAATTCGTGCAATAGTACCCTTGAACTTTCGTGAACCGTAACTTGGTCGTCGAACGTCCGAATTCGACGTGCTGCCTGTCTATGGATTCGTATCGTCCTGATCTACGTAACGGTCCTTGGCCCTCGGCCATCAGACATCCTAAGTCAAAAGTCAACTATTTGCCCCTTTTAACTAAAATTACCAAAATGCCCCTAAACTTCCGAATGTCATAACTTCCTTCTCGATCGTCGGAAATGAAAGTGCCACCTGCTTATGAACTCGTGACGTCACGAACTACGCCACGGTCATCAGTCAAAGGCCATTTGACCACCCGAACAAAAAGTCAACGTTTTGCCACGACTAGGGGCTACACGGTCATTTTGCATCGTTCGTCCGATTTCGCATAATTAATCATGAATTAGCCTCACTAATCGTGATTAGTCACTAATCTAATCTAGGAATTTGGTATGGGTCGTTACAACATTCCCTCCTTAATTAATTTGATCCTCGAAATTCCAACCGACCTAATTCTAACCGTTCTTCCCTCCTTAATTAGTTTCGTTCTTGAAACTCCAACTATCCTGATTCCACATTCACCCCGTGGAAAGTAGAATCGACCTCGAAACTCGTGTGCACTTGTACACCCACTAACCAGAACGATACTCGTCTACATTCGACCACGTCAAATAACGGTAGTCATACGTTCCGAGTTGACACCAATTGTCAAATCTACCAAGTCGCTGACACAAACACTCGAAGGTTCCCTTGCTCCATCACCAATCTATCCTAATATCTACTCCCACCGGGAGTCATCAGACCTCACTCAACGATCCTCGTTAACACCTCCGACAAACCGTCACCACTTGATAGTCGTCAGTCGAAAACTGACACTATACTCACTTGTGGTTACACTAACCACCAATTTACTCAGCCTGTGTGTACATCTTCCAACAAAACACTCGACCTTTGTGTAACTAGACCCATCAGAAATACCATGACCCAGTGCACAGTATCCAATGTCCAGTTCACGTCCTCAACTAATCCAATGGTATCAGAACTAAGCCGACTACCAACACGTTCACCAACGTACCCACGGTATAACCTATAACCATCACCATGCACCACAAGTCTGCCCAGTATCGTACCTCAAACAACGTACAAGGTACGTACATCTACCCATCAATCAGCCTATAACCACCTAGGTTGTAGCCAATCACGTTTCTACTATGGAGTCCATTTATCCAATCCCAGTCTAGACAAATCGAAACACCAACCCATCATCTATTTCAATTCCGAATTCGAATCCGAAATTTCGTAAGAAATCCCGAATTCAAACCCAGAAATCATATCCATAGCCATGTCCAAAGCCGAATCCGAAATCATTATTCCGTAAACTAGTATCAGGAATGACCATTTCGAACCCAAATCCATAAAAGAAAATCCATTGTCAAGCTCTAGAATCAATTCCTGAATAGTCACCCAGAATCCGATTCCAAAACCCAAATCCAGAAATCCTCTTTCAAGTTCCAAAATCAAATCCTGAATCGTCATCCAGAAATCTGATTCCAAAACCCAAAATCTCATTCTCGTCCACTGAGACGCACTATATCCAAACCTATCGGATACCTGCTCAAATGATTACACATTACATTTGATTGACTTCATAGGGAAGCCAATCCCAATATCAACACATCTAGGCTAACCAAATCCGACCACGTCAGCAACTACTCACATGAGTAATATACCTTACGGGATTCACTTCGAAAAGAAGTTCTGTCCCATCATCCACAACTAAAACATCCAAGTAAGAGTGATAATCTCTCCACCTATCTAGATTATCAAGATCACGATCCAGATCCATCACTGCATCATCCGACCATAGACGTCACGAGCATCGATCGTCACGACTCCCAAAGTCCTCAACCGTTTCCCACATCTAAATAGATCAGTCAACGACGAGACACGCCGAGATTGTGGGTTCTCACTGATCACTTTGTATCGATCCTTGTCATTCCACCGAGGAAAAACCAAGGATGATCGAATACAATGACATCAAAATCAATCCTACGTGAATGCAAACAACACTCGCTGCACTCACCACATCATGTGATACAATGACATCAGAAAATGAGAAATCTCAGTCACCTAACTTCGATATGCTCAACTCCGTCTTACGACTCAAGACAAATCCGGGTCCACCAACCAATACACGATCAGCGTACTAGTGGCAACCAACAACATCAACATCATCAACATCATCTACCATCATCTACCATGGTAGAACCTGAGAAGTCACCCAAATGACTTCGAAATACCCATTACTAATGCGGAAAGCCCGCATTCCACTCGTCACCTCAATCACAACTCTCGATTATGAAGTTCCAACCATATCAAAACCAGCACACTCGGACATCAACTACGTGTCCATCACCAATTTAACTCTATCCGTGATCCATTCCCGAACCACAGATTCCGAACATATGCCCATTCGACGGAGTCACATCCCGATCCGTTACTCATCATCATCACAATCACCGGCACCAGCACCAGCGCTAGTACCAGAACCAACACACTAACATCAACACTAGTATCAATATCAGCATCGTCACACAGGGTGCAAATTTGATAACCCTGGATCTCCGCTCATACCGAGTGATGACCCCGCACCTCTGTTCGAATAGGAGAAACTCTGCCTCGCTCGTACCCGACAACTCTGGGTACACTCACCCTGATAACTCATAGAGAAAAGGAAACGTCACCTGAACGTCACCGATTCCCAACAACCGTAACTACAACCACTCTCGGTAGTAGTGCCTTCCATAACTCGTGCAGACCAAACCACCAGACATCAAAATTGAGGCTCCGCATCCAACGGAATCATCCGTATGTACTCATTACTCCGTATTCCACTCAGAGATTCCATCGACAAGTACCAACCCTGATAACTTGTCCAACCCAATCACTAACTAGTCGTAACTCGACTCAACCAATGTCGTCTGCCAGGTCGCCCATGACCTTAGTTGTACCACAAATCCATCACAACTACGATAGTACGACGACCAACTAGGTCTAACCGATAAGTACAACCTCGACTGCAAAGTGCAGTCCCAACAAAAGCTGACATGATTAGACCGACTAACGAACCCATATCCGAATAGTCGTCAAAGTCACACCACTCACCAACTCACCTTTCTGAACCATACACCCAAGGTAGGGTTCCACGATCACACCTAGAGTCTCCCTGAACCCAACTGCGAAAAGCAGTAAAATCAACAATCTGACCGACCCCGCGGTCTTGACATCAAAAAGACATCAATCCAACTAGGATTCCTCGAATCCGACTGCTAACTACCAACCGCATCACACTCCACAATCCGGTTGCTAACTGCTAGTAGCAGTAAATCCATTCACCTCAACCAAATCCGATCATCGGATGATCACAATATCCAACTAGTCGTCGGAACCGATCCTACGACATTGTGAAAGGCGATCCCAACTAATCGTCTCACGATCCAGAACGCTAACGTAATAGTATGTTCATCCTTACATAGGGTCCCACACTGTCAACCCTGATAGAACTAAGGCAACCCCGGCATCTAGTACCGAACCAAAACATTCCACGATACAGTCCTACTAACTATCGTATCGGCACCCCAACTATCAGGTTGACCATGAACTGTAGCCCATTGGGATATCACATCCTTGACCTGCGTACCACTCAAAGAGCTCCATGGTTGCTCGAATAGAGACAACACCGCTCTGATAAACAATCGAACGAGCAATCCTATGCTCTGATACCACGCTGACAAGACCCATCCGAATCCCCCTAGGATTAACGCGGGATCACCCTGCTCCCGTCTGACACGGAGTGTCAGAC
The DNA here is from genome assembly GCA_032719365.1 of Prinsepia uniflora. Classification (NCBI taxonomy): domain Eukaryota; kingdom Viridiplantae; phylum Streptophyta; class Magnoliopsida; order Rosales; family Rosaceae; genus Prinsepia; species Prinsepia uniflora. The sequence goes on from CM064873.1 coordinate 39,368,822, forward strand.
AAGGGATATTTCCGACCTTTACCCTCCCGGGCTATCAGAGTACGCCAGGATCCGGAGGAGGTATGTGATATCTCGATCTCTGCTATAGTCCACACCCGATGTCAACCTGAAGGCAGTCAAAACATTAAAAGCTGTGAGTGGACAAAACCAAGAGTTTATAAAAAACAGTTTATCGAAGACATTTGTACCCTTCACTAAAAAGTATGCATGCATTCGAAAACCATTTAACCAAATGGAACCATCTGTGGGAACTAAGCCCAAAACCATAATCAAATCAAATATAAGGGCCACTGCCCAAATCCATAAGAAAACCAATAAGGGACTCAGCCCAAAACCATAACCAGAATGAAACCAAATACACGAGCCACTGCTCAAATCCTGTGCACACCTGTGCACACCACATATCAAAGAATCATAAAGATTCAACCATACGGGCCACTGCCAAAAACCATACGGGACTCAGCCCAAAACCATCATGAAACCAACCATACGGGCCACTGCCCGAAACCCGTGTAACCACACATCACATCCATATATGATATATACATATAAGTCACACAACAAATCCTGTCACAGTATCCAAAGCTACGCGCGTGCTACCCGGGTCTCAATCCGAGTCTTCTCAAAGTCAAGGTCAATGTCCGCAGACCACTGATCCTACTCGAGGTTATAGTAACCATAGCCTTCCTGAGAGTAAGGAACCCAACTGGGGGGTGACTCCACTCAGTCGGTGCTCCGTGACTACTCCAGGGTTCACCCAGGCCAACGACCCTCCCCGGAGGAGATAATAGAAGTAAAGGAAGGTATATGAACATATATATACATAATACAAATATCCATGCCCGGTTTCCCTGAACCGTCATGATCCATAATATCCAGTTCATATACATATAGACCATATCCTCCATGTCCGGTTCCCATAAACCGTCATGTACCATAATAACATAACCACAGTTCATGCCGGTTCCTATAAACCGTCATGTACCATAAACATAACGAGGGTTCATGCCGGTCCCCATAATCCATCATGAACCACGATACAATAACAAGGGTTCATGTCGGTTCCCATGAACCGTCATGAACCGTGAAATCAATTTAAGGTTCCCTGACTTGAAATCAAAACCGTAAAGTAACCGGGGTCTCGTGCCCGAACATAGGATATCAGCTGGGCACCGTGCCCGATATCTGAGGTCATATGCCCGAGACAAAACCAAATGGGTCTCATACCCGAGTTTATCCTTTTAGAAATCCAAAACCAGTTCATTAAAACCAATAAGGAAAGACAGACCCGTATAAGCACCGTATAAGGCCTAAACCTCGAAATACGTGCGTGTACGTAACCACATACAAATAGCATCATCAAACATGTAATAAAACATATAATAAACATTTATGCATGCACCAATTTAGAAAACAAGGTCCATTCACAAACCGTCCGAGCTGCCGCTTCGATTTGCGTGCCATAGGCTCTCCCGAGCCAATCACCGTCACCGGGACTCTCAAACCTGTCCAAATCGTAATAGAAGGTTACTAACTACTTAATTAACCTCCTACCAAAGCCCCGTAATTTTTCCGAACTTTTTACTATTTTTAAACCGATCCTAAACCTTCCGATGCCCCGAAACATATCGAAATGGTGTCCGATCGACACGAAACTAGTCCCAAAATGTTTGTTACATCGAATAGAAAATTTCATATGTTGAACACTTTCCCAAATTACTGTTCACGCGCCCTCACGCGCCCCTAGAAGGCTCAGAACACTATTCATCATCACTAATCTCCAGTTGAACCCGTTTTACTATTCATGCACTGTGCTGAACCGGCGTGACCGGTTCAGTGGTTTCCTCTCTCTATTTTGGTCCGATTTCAACCCTAATTAATCCTATAATTCCTATTTCTTCATTCCCTATTAATTTCAATCCTTAAAACCACTTAAAACCGCATAAAACCCATGGTTTAATTCTTGAACCGTATGGTTCAAGGTTTCCAAAACCTCCCATGGTGTCCTACAACCCCTAACCATCCTCAAAAGCAGTCTAACACCTTCCTACCAACCCATTTAATTCAATAAAAACAACCAAAATGATCCATAATGCAAAAATCGATAATTATGGACAAATGGGCCTAACCGTGCACGTCCTCGGGTTTGTGGCTCCACCGTCCACGGCGGTGCCGTCCAGGCCGGCCACCGTCCACCTCTTGTCCTCCCTTCCATCTCTGGTCTCAGTAATGGCTGAATGGAAAGGGTTGGGTTTGTTTGGGTTGCACAGAGAAGAGGGAAATGAGATCGGGGAAATAGGTTTGAAATGAAGAAAATGAAGATGTTCGATGCATGAAGGAAAAGGGTTCGCCTATGGATGGGTGACACTTGTCACTCATCCATAGGGAAGGAACTAAATATCTGGGCCCATTAGAGTCCAAAAGTTTAACTCGTCTCGTAATTCGTGCAATAGTGCCCTTGAAATTTCGTGAACCGTAACTTCGTCGTCGAACGTCCGAATTCGACGTGCCGCCTGTCTATGGATTCGTATCGTCCTGATCTACGTAACGGTTCTCAGCCGTCGGCCATCGGACATCCTAAGTCAAAAGTCAACTATATGCCCCTTTTAACTAAAATGACCAAAATGCCCCTAAACTTCCAAACATCATAACTTCCTCCTCGAACGTCGGAATTGAACGTGCCACCTGCCTATGAACTCGTGACGTCACGAACTACGTCACAGTCATTAGTCAAAGTCCATTTGACCGCCCAAACGAAAAGTCAACGTTTTACCATGACTAGGGGCAAAATTGTCATTTCGCATCGTTCGTCCAATTTCGCCTAACTAATCATGGATTAGCCTCACTAATCGTGATTTTTCACTAATCTAATCTAGGAATTCTGGATGGGTCGTTACATATTTTGTATATAACTTTTTGTTTTTCTTTTTGTTACGTGTTTAGGTACCATGGACTCGTGGAATAGCTATTATTCTTCTCACGGTTGGGCCTATGAGCGCTATTCAAATGTTCCTTCGGTTCCAAGTCATCAAGGGGGATGGGCATACCTCCAAGATTGCATGTACATGCCTGAGCCTTACAATTAGCCCAATATGGCGCCATACCACAATGGATGGAGTGAACCATCACCGTACACTTGGACTCCTCCTCCTTTGGATCCTAGCCCTGCCCGACCTCAGAAAACACTTCGGGATGCACTAAATGAGGCCCGATCTCAAAGAACACTCCGGGAAGCCCTTTTAGAGGACAAGGAACTAGAGCACCTTCGACTTAAACTTCTTTGGGAACCCGATTGGGATGATGAGGATATTGATGTGTATGTCCCCTTACCACGCACGGATAGCACCAATGAATGCACCTCGGGTCATGCTCTTGATATTCATGAAATAGAACCAAACCCGCAAGCATTGCACCAAGTTTTGGCCGAGGTCCCTGAAATTCCAGCACCTATCCTTGAGGTCCCTAAAATTCCAGCACCTATCCTTGAGGTCCCTGAAATTCCAGCACCTATCCTTGCTGCCTCAACTCCTCAAGCACCTCTTATCCTTACTTTTCCAGGGACTTCCTTATCCTTATCTTCACCATTTAAGTTCCTTACTCAACTTAGTTGTTTTGGTGAGAAATTTGATGTTGTGCCTAATGGTTTGTGCAGGTTTAATGGTCCTTGTAGGAGGCAAGGCGAAAGATGTATCAAGATGGTGGTATGCACCTTTGAGACATTCAGTTCCACCCAAGGCTCAAGGCCACGGTCCAAGCAACCCAAAGACCCTCCATGGCCCCCACACTTCGATCATTATGCTTACTTGTCTATTGGGATCAAACAGTTTTTACTTACATTCAAATCTTTATTGTACTTGTTCCCTGAAATGTTAAAGTCTAGGAAGTGGATTTCTACTTGTAGAACTAATCAATTCATTTATGTTGCAGGCAAGATACCACTAAAGGAGGGCCAGGTTTGGAGCCCCTCAAGTGCCTCTTGGATCGCAAGCATTCTACGTGCTTAACTTTGCGCTGGTTTGTTCCCTCTTTCATATGGACGTTTTTTACCTTCTAACTCATAATTTTGTCTTCCTTTTATGCTCAAAACATTGAGGAAAATGTTTCATTTAGGTTTGGGGGTATTGGACTTAAGTTTAGGGGTACACTACTCAGTTTCTGTTTTGAAATACTTGCTGTTTTTATTTTTTATTTTCTGCTCTTATTTCCTTGCTGTTTTTTGTTTTTTGTTTTGAATTCTTTGCTGTTTTTTGTTTTGTGATGCTAGTTTTTATGCCTAAGAATCATTGCTTGTACTTACTAAGAAAAATTGCCATTTCCATAGAACATGAGAATTTCTTGTACTTACTAAGAATCATTGACATTTCCATTGAACTCACACTTGCACTTCACGATACCATAATCAAGTGATTAAGCAACCAAAACAATTGAATTTGAGCATACTTAGAAAATTAGTGCAGACTACCATTGTGAGATTTTTGAGCTTGATTTCCTTTATTTATGAGTGATCTACATGTTTCTACTCTCAAACACTTATCACTTTGTTCATAATTGCATGATCTCTTTCTATTTGCATTGATGTTTAAGAAACCATATCTATTGGATGCTCTTGATTTGATGTATGATTGTTTATGAGATGTGATATAGGCTATGTGTGTTTTAGCTCCTAAAGGCCCTTCTTTTCCCCGTCCAAATTGCATGCTCCCTAAGCCCCTTTGAAGCCAAACACTTAGCCGTTTTGTTCTTCACCTAAAATATGACCTAACCAAGTTTTGAACCGTTCATAATGGCTACACCCTATAATCTAAACTTGTGTCAAGGTTGCATCAAATGAGATTCATGGCGAGGAGGAAATATGTTGATGTTTTGTGCTACTTATACTCATGTGATACCTAGTGAGGATTAGAGTCGAGGCAAAATAATTCTAGGGTGTTTATGTAACGACCCGAACCGAGAATAATAATATTTTAATGTAAAAAGACTATTTTGCCCCTGAAAAGGGGGGGGGGGGAAACTTTGACTTTTGACCCGGGAGATAATTTGGACTTTGACCCATGACTATGACGTAGGTCGGGATGTCACGAATCCGTATGCAGGCGGCACGCCGAAATCGGAGTTCGTATGAAGAAGTTATGGTCACAGACGTATTTTAACGGAATTTATGAACCGAGAACAACGGAATAAAATATTAATTAATTATGGGAATCCGTGCCAAGTCAGATTTGAATCAAACAAGCGGATGAGTGACAAGTGTCACTCATCCAAGTCCATAATATTCCAATAAAGCAACCTTACAACTATTTACCTATTTTATATTCATTTATTTGCCTCGTTAAATCCTAGCCATTGGATTTTCTGCCTAAACTCATCCCAACCTTCCATTTTAGACTGCTTTTTCTTCTTCATGCACGATCATCTCCCTTTTTCTCTCAAACACAAACACATACACATCCATCCCCCCTAAACCGTGCACCTTCCTTTTCATTTTCTCTCGATCCAAGCGCACAAACTAGCAACCTGCACATCATCAACCGACCACCCACAGCACCACCATCATCTCCTTAGCACCACCGGGCACCACCAGCCACCACCATCCATTTCCCGGCCCTGAAAAACCCGTGCAAAACTCAGACCCGAAACACAGAGGAATCGGGTCCAAGAAGAAACACCGCACATTTTCACCACCTCGACCCAAGTGAAGCTCCAGTTGACATCGTGAGGACCCCAGGAGCACGACTGAGTAGGCGACAAAGGCTACGGCGGCGACACGGCGGCGGTAAGGCCCAAAACCCGAGAACCCGTTTTTACTCCCCTGTTTCGAACCAACCCGTTTTAATGCCTAGAAATCGATCCTTTGGTTATGGACATGTCCTAAGGCTAGAGACGAGCTGTTTGGGACTATCTTGGATGACTGAGACGGCGTGGATCACCGGAGACGACGACCGGATTTCTGGCCGTGAAGTTCAGCAAGGACTGGTGAGTTTCTTCTCGTTTTCTTTATGTTTTGAGGTTGTAGAACCATAGAACAGACCTAGAAGACCCTATAGGGATGAACCCCATCGAAAATGGTGGCCGGAAACGTACGGTGGAATCGGGTCAAGCTGTGGGTCAACGGCGACCCGGTTCCAGTCAAACGGGCTGACCCGGTACTAAAGCAATGATGACGTCATCATGCTGACGTCACTTCTAACGTCATGATGATGTCATCCTGTCAGATATTGTCAGAACAGGGACCAATCAGAACATGCCACGCGTCAGTGATGACGTCAAGCTGACATCAGCATGACGTCACTGCTGACGTCCGCAGTACTGTAGCAGTGTTGACCCAAGGGTTGACCAGGCGCGTGGGGGCGCGTGTGAACAGTGATTTTGGTGGGGCCGCTACCATTTTCAATGTTTCGACGATACGGATCCAATGGAGGTGGTTTCGTGTCGATCGGAGATCGTTAAGTTAGTCAAAATGGGGTTTGAAGCACCGGGAATAGTTCCCGGGATGAGATTTTGAGGCGGATCTATTCTAGGGTCTTGGTATTGATGTTATAGGGTTCTTAAGTAACTCTCAAGTATAATAATACAGGGTTTTTTTATAGATCGTTGAGCAGCAAGGACCGAGTGTGAGTGGGCTGCTTGATTTATAAAAGGCTTGCATGCATAAACTGTTTTACTATTTCCACTTATGATTTCGATGAGTCTTATATGAACTGTTTATATATGCTATTACAATGTTTTGGGCATGAGACCTGTCTGGATTATATGTGGATTTTGTTTGGGATGTTTGGGGGGACATAGGGTAAACTATACTGTTATTGTACTGTACTTTCCTACCTGTGTATATTGTCTCCTCCAGGGAGGGTCGTTGGCCTGGGTGGACCCTGGAGTAGTCACGGGGCCTTGACTGAGTGGAGTTGACCCCCGTTGGGCTGCTTACTCTCAGGAAGGCATGTTCATATACCTCGGGCAGTGACCGGGATACCGGGAGCTGATGTACCTAGAGAGTCGCGGGTGTGAGACCCTGAGTGGCGACGCGTAGCCTTAGAACCGTGACATTATTTGGGTTGGATTTTACAGTGCACTGATATGTTAGTTTCTCCTTTCGATTATTATTGTGGTTTTATGGAATAATTTCATTATAACATTATGTTTTCACTGCATGCAAGATTTGGAAAACGGAGGGGTAAAACCTTATGATTTTTTTATTCCTAAATTGATTTATAAACTGTTATTTTTGACCCACTCACTCTTGTTTTACTGACCCCTCCAGACCCTGACACAGAAGTAGAGGAGGAGGAGGACCCGAAGAGGAGGCAAAGGTTTAGTTTGCTTAGCTGTGCACCTGTACACCCATTTGTGGGTAGGTTGAGCACCGAATAATGTACTCTGACTATTGTGCTCACGTGTTGTTATTTTATTATCCCTTGTCTGACAGTATCGCTTTAAACACTGTTGTTGTACGTTCTCTATCTATTTAAGTATTCGGTTTTTATTTAAGGTTAATTTTGGTATGTTTAGAGTCATTGTCAGACGGGAGCGGGGCACGTCCCCGGGTGGTCCCAGTGGGATTGGGACGGGTCCTGTCAGCTTGGTATCAGAGCATTAGGATTAGCAGTCAGAGTACTAAGTTAGCGGTTTGTACTTTGTACATGGTCGCTTTCGATGTCTTTTAACCTGTTTGCCTCTTAACAGTTGGATATGCCTCCCCGACGTGATCCCCGTGCTCGTGTTGACGAGGGCAATGGAGGGAATGGAGACACTGCGAGCATTGAACGGGAACAACGCCTGGGTGCTACGCACTTTAGTGGGGGGACCGACCCCGAGGAAGCACACCAGTGGATTGACCGCTGGGAGAGAATCTTCGAGGTCATGCACTGTCCACCGGAGGAGCGTGTCGTACTGGCGACCTTCCTACTAGATCGGAGCGCCTATCGATGGTGGCACAACCTTGTCCTGGCCAGCTGGACTGTTCACACCATTCCATGGGAGACCCTCCGGGAGCGGTTTCTCAACCAGTTTTATCCACGGTCGTTTCGTAACGCCCGTGAGGCGGAGTTTCTGCAACTCCGGCAGGGAGACCAGACTGTAGCAGAGTACGAGGAGACCTTCCTGATGTTGTCTCGCTTTGCTGAGAACTTCGTGATCACCGAGGATGATCGATGTCGCAGATTTGAGTGGGGCCTACGACCTGAGATTCAGGTAACGGTGACTGCGACACCCTTTGCTACCATGAGGGATCTGACTGATGCGGCGACCAGGGTTGAGAACAGTATCCTGGCACGTCAGCGAGCTGAGGGGGAGACAAGGCGACGTGATCGCCCACATTTGGGATTCTCGGGCCGTCGGGGCTCGAAGGGAGGACATTCTGGTGGATCTTCATCTTCGGGCAGCCGAGGACGTTCTGGTCAGTTCAGGAGTCCTCAGCGGTCTGGACAGCGTTCTGGGACTTGGCAGCAACCGTACTCACCGATGAGCACCTCATTAGGAGGATACTCGGGTCGACCTAGGGAGGTCACATGCTACGCTTGTGGTGAGCCGAGGCACTATGCTTCTGATTGTCCACTGATTCAGGGCAGCACTATGCCTGCACCGAGCTCAGCATCCCAGACTACCAGCAGCCGGACACGCGGTGTTGTACGTGGCCGTGATCGAGGAGCTAGAGGACGGGGACGACCTGCTGAGTCTATGGCCCGTGTCTATGCTGTCACCCAGCAACAGGCCAGATCCATTCCGGGAGTGTTGACAGGTACTGTACATATTTATGGCATGGTTGTTCGTGCATTGATGGATTCAGGAGCAACTCATTCTTTTATTTCACCGCGTTGTGCGGGTCTATTGGGCCGTGAGGTGACCGCACTCGAGCACGAGATGGGTGTGAGGACACCGATGGGTGTGACCTACCAAGTGAACCAGGAGATATGAGCTTGCCCTGTGGAGATTGAGGGAGTCGAATTTCCAGCAGATTTGATTCTGATGAATGTGCACGACTTTGATGTGATACTTGGAGTTGATTGGTTGTCGGAGTACAATTCGCTCATTGACTGTAGTAACATGTGGTTGACCTTGAGGGGTTCGGGATTGCCGGAGGTGATATTTCAGGGAGAGTGTGGAGACGCATCTCCCAAGGTAATATCTGCACTCAGAGCTACAAAACTTTTACAGAAGGGATGTCAGGGTTATCTTGCTTATGTGGTAGAGTCTACGGATGAATCTTTGAGAATTGTGGACATTCCGATTGTGCGGGAATTTCCTGATGTTTTTCCAAAGGATTTACCTGGATTACCACCACCCAGGGAAATCGATTTCACGATCGAACTACTCCCCGGGACTCGACCGATTTCGCAAGTACTGTATCGTATGGCACCGGCAGAGCTACGAGAATTGAAAATCCAACTACAGGAACTAGTGGATCTAGGGTTTATCCGACCCAGTACATCACCATGGGGAGCGCCGGTCTTATTTGTGAAAAAAGAGGGTAGTTTGCGGTTGTGTGTGGATTATAGGCAGTTGAACAAGGCCATGGTAAGGAATCAGTATCCCTTACCCAGGATCCATGACTTGTTCGATCAGTTACGAGGAGCACGATACTTCTCCAAGATAGATCTGAGGTCAAGATACCATCAGCTGAGAATAGCCGAGGGAGATGTTCAGAAAACAGCTTTTCGAACGAGGTATGGGCATTATGAGTTCTTGGTGATGCCCTTCGGACTGACGAATGCACCAGCTGCATTAATGGACTTGATGAATCGGGTCTTCCGAGCGTACTTGGATAAATTTGTGATCGTGTTTATCGACGACATCTTGGTGTATTCCAAGAGTGTCAGGGCTCATGAGAAGCACTTACGAATCGTATTGGGTAAACTACGACAGGAGCAGCTATATGCCAAGTTAAGCAAATGTCAATTCTGGCTAAATAGTATTGGATTCTTGGGTCACATTATATCACCCGAAGGGATAAGTGTGGATCCTCAGAAAACGGAGGCTGTGACAAATTGGCCAAGACCGACCACGGTGACGGAAGTGCGAAGTTTTGTTGGGTTAGCAGGCTACTATCGGAGATTCGTGGAGGGTTTCTCCCAGATTGCCGCACCATTGACTCGGTTAACACGGAAAGGGGTGAAGTTTGTGTGGGACGAGCAGTGACAGGACCCATCCCAATCCCCCCGGGATTAGTGCGGGATGACCCTGCTCCCGTCTGACACGAAGTGTCAGACAAGGGATATTTCCGACCTTTGCCCTCCCGGGCTATCAGAGTACGCCAGGATCCGGAGGAGGCATGTGATATCTCGATCTCTGCTACAGTCCACATCCACTGTCAACGTGAAGGGTATTAAAAACAGAAAGACTGTGAGTGGACAAAAATAAAGATTTTATAAAACATTTCCATAAAAGACATTTATACCCTCCACTAAAAAGCATGCATGCATAGTAAAACCATTTATCCAATAATATATGTTAAAACATCCATAATTAGGGTCTCAGCCCCAAATTCTGTAAATACAAGTCACACGGGCTCCTGCCCAAAACCATTTTACAGAAACCAGAACATAGTAACATATGTGGGATCTCAGCCCCTAAACCATTTATCATTATAAACACAATTTCCCAAAATCAATTGAAATCATGTTTATCCATTATATTTCATATCCAGAACCTGTCACGGTAAAATAAAGCTACACGTGTGCTAACCGGGGTCTCAAACCCAAGTCTCTCCAGGGTCCACCCAGGTCAATGTCCGTAGATCAAGGACCCTCCCTGGAGGTTACGAACCATGCCCATCCTGAGAGTAAGGAACCCAACTGGGGGGCGACTCCACTCAGTCAGTGCTCCGTGACTACTCCGGGGTCCACCCAGGCCAACGACCCTCCCCGGAGGAGACAATCATATATAAAGGATGGAATATGAAAAACCTTTGGAAATCATTCTTGAAACCTTTCAAGGATTCATGCCCGGCCCCCAAAAGCCGTCATGAACCATAAAATCCTTTTCAAGGGTTCATGCCGGTTCCCATAAACCTTCATGACCCGTAAATCCATTTCAAGGGTTCATGCCGGTTCCCATAAACCGTCATGACCCGTAAAAACCATTTGTAATACAGAACTGGGCCCTAGGCCCGAATCCACATACAAACTGGACCTCAAGTCCGATTCTTAGACCAACTGGGCCTCCAGCCCGACTTCGTAGATCAAATGGGTTTCGAACCCGAGTTTACCTTTTCGAATCCAAAACCATTTCATGAAATCATATCCAAAACCCCAGGTATGGAAAATCAGTGTAAAACCGAAAAATCTCGATTTACGTGCAAGCACGTAAATCGCCTCGAAATACGTGAAACCATATCATTCACAAATATCCAAATCAACATTATCAAATCATATGCATAATCCATTTGGAAATCCAAAACCATTTCATTTAGACCAATAAAGACATACAGCCCCGTATAGGGCCGAAACCTCGAAATACGTGCCTATACGTAACCACACATCCAAATGCACTCATGGCAACACAAACAAGTATTTAAAACATATAATAAACATTTATGCATGCACCAATTTAGAAAACAAGGTCCACTCACAGACCGTCCGAAGCCGCGTCTCGATACGCGTGCCATACGGCTCCCCGAGCCGATCACCGTCACCGGGACTTCCAAACCTGTCCAAATTAATTTAGAGGGTTACTAACTACTTATATAACCCCTCACTGAAGCTCCGTAATTCTCCCGTATTTTTAACTATTTTTAATCCCGAACCTAAACCTTCCGATGCCCCGAAACATATCGAGACGGTGTCCGATCGACACGAAACCAGTCCCAAAATGTTCGTTACATCGAATAGATGATTTCGTATGTTGAACAAATCCCCAAAAACCCTAGCACGCGCCCACACGCGCCACTGTTCGTCCCTCCTGGATGCATAGCATAGGCCGAACTGTGGGCCTCGTCTAAAATCTCTCTCCTTAACTCTGGTATCGTAAGTACACACAATCTCCCCAGCTTCACCAATGCTCCGTCTCCCCGGATGGAGAAATCCTGTCTCTGTCCAAACCCAACCTCGTTTCTGTAGTCACAGAGTATCTGGTCCTGCAGTTGAGCCTCGATGATCCCGTCGACCAACACTGGTCGCACATGAAAGCTAGCCAACAAGGCTCCCTGATCGTCTGTTCCTAACATAACTCCGCTCTTCCGGAGTTCCACTAGCAAAGGAAGATACACCAATCTCAAATGCGCAACTGATCCCGCCGACTTCCTGCTAAGCGCATCAGCTACGACATTTGCCTTGACAGGATGGTACTCGATGGTACAGTCATAATCCTTTAACAATTCTAACCATCTCTATTGCCTCATGTTGAGTTCCTTCTGGGTGAACAGATGTTTGAGACTCTGGTGGTCGGTGTATATCCAACATATCACACCGAACAGGTAATGTCTCCAGATCTTTAGAGCATGAACCACCGCTGCCAATTCCAAGTCATGAGTAGGGTAGTTCAATTCGTGTGTCTTCAGCTGCCGGGATGCGTAGGCAATCACTTTTCCATTCTGCATCAATACACAACTCAAGCCCTGCAGTGATGCATCACTATATACCACGAATTCTCCACTACTGTCCGGTAATGCAAGGACAGGGGCAGTGGTTAAATGGAACTTTAATTCCTGAAAACTCTGTTCACACTGCTTGACAGGACCCATCCCAATCCCCCAGGGATTAGTGCGGGATGACCCTGCTCCCGTCTGACACGAAGTATCAGACAAGGGATATTTTCGTCCTTTGCCCTCCCAACCTATCAGAGTACGCCAGGATCCGGAGGAGGTATGTGATATCTTCAACGTCATCTACCACCATCAATTATGGTAGAACCTGAGAAGTCACCCAAAATGACTTCGACATACCCATTACCAATGCGGAAAACCCGCATTCCACTCGTCACCTCATTCGCAACCTCTCGCGATTCCGAAGTTCCAACAAGATTGGAAACAACATACCCGGACATCAACCACGTGTCCCCTAACCAGTTTAACTCTATCTGAGTTCCACTCCTGAACCACAGATACCGAACATATGCCCATTACGACGGAGTCACACCCCGATCCGTAACTCATCGTCATCACAATCACCGGCACCAGTACCAGCGCTAGTACCAGCACCACGCACCATCACCAAAACTAGTGTCAGTATCAACACGCCGTGTGCAAAACTGACACCCTGGATCTCCGCTCATACCAAGCGACGATCCCATACCTCTGCTCGAATAGGAGAAACTCAGTCTCCCTCGTACCTAACAACTCTGGGTACAGTCACCCTGACAACTCATACGAGAAAAGGAAAACGTTCCCCGAACGTCCCCGATCCCCAACAATCATAACTATAACCACTCTCGGTAGTAGCGCCTGCCCCACACTCGTGCAGACCTAACTACCAGACATCGCTATATCCAGACTCCGTATCCAACGGAATCAATCGCCCATACCAACTACTCTGTATCCCACTCAGGGATTCCATCGACAAGTACCAACCCTGATAACTTGTCCAAATCAAACTCTACCAGTCGTAACCCGACTAAGCCAATGTCGTCTACCAGGTCACCCGCGACCTTAGTTGCACCAACCCACAACTGAAGTAGCACGACAACCAACTCGGTCTAACCGATACGTACAACCCTGACTGCGAAGTGCAGTCCCAACACAAACTGACATGACTAGACCGACTAACGAATCCAAATCCGAATAGTCGTCCAAGTCAAACCACTCGTCAATTCCCATTTCCGAACCATACACATAAGGTAGGGTTCCACAATCAAGCCCTAGGGTCACTCTGAACCCAACTGCATAAGGCAGTAAAATCCACGATCTGACCGACCCCGCGGTCTGGACATCATAAAGACGTCTATCCAATCCTACCGTCAATCCAACTCGGATTCCTCGAATCCGGTTGCTAACTGCCAACTGCAGTAAATCTATCTAACTCAACATAATCTGACCATCTAATGGACACAACATCGAATCAGTCGTCGGAACCGATCCTACGACATCGTGAAGACGATCCCAACTAACCGTCTCACGATCACACTCCAGAATACGAACACGTTAATCCTTCCGTAGGGTCCCACACTGTCAACCTTGACAGAACTATGGCAACCCCGGCATCGAGTGACGAACCAAGAAATCCATGATTCCATCCTACTAACTATCGTACTGGCACAATAACTATCAGGTTGACCACGAACTGCAGCCCCTTGAGATATCACATCCTCGACCTGCGTACATACTCCAGGAGCTACACGGTTGCTCGAATAGAGACAACCCCGCTCTGATACCACGTTGACAGGACCCATCCCAATCCCCCAGGGATTAGTGCAGGACGACCCTGCTCCCGTCTGACACGAAGTGTCAGACAAGGGATATTTTCGTCCTTTGCCCTCCCGGGCTATCAGAGTACGCCAGGATCCGGAGGAGGTATGTGATATCTCGGTCTCTGCTACAGTCCACATCCGATGTCAACCTGAAGGGCAGTCAAAACATTAAAAACTGTGAGTGGACAAAACAAAAGTTTATAAAACATTTAATAAGGAAGACATTTGTACCCTCCACTAAAAAGCATGCATGCATTCGAAAACCATTTATCCAAAACAAACCATATGTGGGACTAAGCCCAAAGCAGATATAAACCAAGGTCGAAAGGACCACAATGAAAACGACCATACGGGCCACTGCCCAAATCCATAAGGGACTCGGCCCCAAACCATAAAGAAACCAAGTACACGAGCTACTGCTCAAATCCTGTGCACACCTGTACACACCACATATCATATAACATATATCCATCACATACATATATATAAGTCACACAACCAATCCTGTCACGGTATCCAAAGCCACGCGCGTGCTACCCGGGTCTCAATCCGAGTCATCTCAAAGTCAAGGTCAATGTCCGCAGACCACTGACCCTACCCGAGGTAATAGTAACCATAGCCTTCCTAAGAGTAAGGAACCCAACTGGGGGGTGACTCCATTCAGTCGGTGCTCCGTGACTACTCCGGGGTCCACCCAGGCCAACGACCTTCCCCGGAGGAGATAATAGAAGTAAATGAAGGTAGACGAACATATATATACATAACATAAACATTCATGACCGGTTCCCCTGAACCGTCATGATCCATAATATCCATAATCAGGTAACATGCCGGTTCCCATAAACCGTCATGTACCGTAATAACCAACAAGGGTTCATGCCGGTTCCCATAAACCGTCATGAACCATAATACCATAACAAGGGTTCATGCCGGTTCCCATAAACCGTCATGAACCTGGGACTCCATTTAAGGTTCCCTGACCTGAAATCATAAACCGTAAAGTGACTGGGTCTCGTACCCGAACATAAGACACCAACTGGGCACCGTGCCCGGAATCTGAGGTCAACGTGCTCTGATACCACGTTGACAGGACCCATCCCAATCCCCCCGGGATTAGTGCGGGATGACCTTGCTCCCGTCTGACACGAAGTGTCAGACAAGGGATATTTCCGACCTTTGCCCTCCCGGGCTATCAGAGTACGCCAGGATCCGGAGGAGGCATGTGATATCTCGATCTCAGCTACAGTCCACATCCGCTGTCAACCTGAAGGGTATTAAAAACAGAAAGACTGTGAGTGGACAAAAATAAAGATTTATCAAAACATTTCCATAAAAGACATTTATACCCTCCACTAAAAAGCATGCATGCATAGTAAAACCATTTATCCAATAATATATGTTAAAACATCCATAATTAGGGTCTCAGCCCCAAATTCTGTAAATACGAGTCACCCGGGCTCCTGCCCAAAACCATTTATAGAAAACCATAGTACAATAAACATACGAGGGATCTCAGCCCAAATCCATTTATCATCATAAAACACAGTTTTCCAACCAGATTGAAATCATGTTTATCCAATATATTCATATCCAGAACCTGTCACGGTAAAATAAAGCTACACGTGTGCTAACCGGGGTCTCAAACCCAAGTCTCTCCAGGGTCCACCCAAGTCAATGTCCGTAGATCAAGGACCCTCCCTGGAGGTAACGAACCATGCCCATCCTGAGAGTAAGGAACCCAACTGGGGGGCGACTCCACTCAGTCAGTGCTCCGTGACTACTCCGGGGTCCACCCAGGCCAACGACCCTCCCCGGAGGAGACAATCATATATAAAGGATGGAATATGAAAAGCCTTTTGAAATCATTCTTTAAATCTTTCCAGGATTCATGCCCAACCCCCATAAGCCGTCATGAACCATAAAATCCTTTCATGGGTTCATGTCGGTTCCCATAAACCATCATGACCCGTAAATACCATTTGTAATACATAACTGGGCACTAGGCCCGAATCCACATACAAACTGGACCTCAAGTCCGATTCGTAAACCAACTGGGCCTCCGGCCCGACTCCGTAAATCAAATGGGTTTCGAACCCGAGTTTACCTTTTCAAATCCAAAACCATTTCATGAAATCATATCCAAAACCACAGGTATGGAAAATCAGTGTAAAACCGAAAAATCTCGATTTACGTGCAAGCACGTAAATCGCCTCGAAATACGTGAAACCATATAATTCACAAATATCCAAATCAACATTATCAAATCAAATTCATTATCCTTTTGGGAAATCCAAAACCATTTCATTTAGACCAAATAAGACCTACAGCCCCATATAGGGCCGAAACCTCGAAATACGTGCCTATACGTAACCGCACATCCAAATGCACTCATGGTATCACAAACAAGTATTTAAAACATATAATAAACATTTATGCATGCACCAATTTAGAAAACAAGGTCCACTCACAGACCGTCCGAAGCCGCGCCTCGATACGCGTGCCATACGGCTCCCCGAGCCGATCACCGTCACCGGGACTTCCAAACCTGTCCAAATTAATTTAGAGGGTCACTAACTACTTATATAACCCCTCACTAAAGCCCCGTAATTTTCCCGTATTTTTAACTATTTTTAATCCCGAACCTAAACCTTCCGATGCCCCGAAACATATCGAGACGGTGTCCGATTGACACGAAACCAGTCCCAAAATGTTCGTTACATCGAATAGATGATTTCGTATGTTGAACACATCCCCAAAAACCCTAGCACGCGCCCACACGCGCCACTGGAAGTTACCTGCGCGTGGGCCTCACGCGCCGCTACAGTGCCCGTCGTCCTCCTTCGATCGAACCGGTCCGACCGGGCCGGTCCGGTTTTCTCTGCAATTCCGGTCCGCCTGGACCGGCGTGACCGGTCCAAGGCCCTACACTCTTCGTTTTTCGTCCGTTTTCTTCCATTTTAATTCCTAAATTCCTATTTTCTCATTTCCAATCTATCCCAATCAACAAAATCAATCAAAACTAGCCTAAACCTATGGTTCCAAAATGAACCTCACGGTTCTGTTTTTCCATTTTCCCTTCCATGGCTTCCCAGCCGTCCTACACCATACAAACCCTCTTAAAACTCCCTAAGCAACCTATTTAAATCAACCAAACCATCCAAATCGTTCCATAATCATTAAATCAATAAAACATGGAAAAAAACTCAAACCGAGTACCTTCTCGGCCTATGGCCGCCGTCCACGGCGGCGTGGCTTCTAGCCGGCCACCATCGTCCAGCCTTCATCCTCTCAACTCCTGGGCTTCACGGGCATGATCAACTGGGTCAAGGGTTTGGTCCTGGGTTGAAAATGGGATCGGGAAATGTGGGTTTAGGGAGAAACGAAGAAAATGAAGATGCTCGGGAAAAAGGGAGA
This sequence comes from Prinsepia uniflora, assembly GCA_032719365.1. NCBI lineage: Eukaryota > Viridiplantae > Streptophyta > Magnoliopsida > Rosales > Rosaceae > Prinsepia > Prinsepia uniflora. The sequence goes on from CM064873.1 coordinate 39,386,570, forward strand.
TGCATGAATCAATTTTTGGGTGGCCTGTGGATGGGTGACAAGTGTCACTCATCCATTGGGTCCCCATAAAATATCTGGGCCCCACTAAAGACAAATGGTCCTCGTAAAACGTGCCATCATGAATAGTAACCGGGAACTTCCGTGAACCGTAACTTCGCCGTCGAACGTCCGAATTCGACGTGCCGCCTGTCTACGGATTCGTATCGTCCTTATCTACGTAACGGTCTTCGGCCCTCGGCCATCGGACCTCCCGATCAAAAAGTCAACTTTTGACCTCCTATTCACCCAAATTACCAAAATGCCCTTGGGCTTCCGAACGTCATAACTTCTTCCTCGAACGTCGGAATTGAACGTGCCACCTATCTATGAACTCGTGACATCACGAACTACGTCACGGTCATCGGTCAAAGTCCCTTTGACCGCCCGATCAAAAAGTCAACGTAATACTACGTCTCTAGTAGAGCGAAATCCGTGCGGTTAGGGCCATGGATCTTTAGGTTAGGTTGAGAGGAGTAGAATGGGACAAACGGGAGGAAAAATGGTGGCCGGAGCAGGGAGAACCGGCCGGGTCAAGCCGCGGGTCACGGCGACCCAGTTGCAGACGTTCGGGTCGACCCGCGGGAGGACAGAGATGACAGGTGACGTCATCATGCTGACGTCATCATGTCAGCGATGACGTCAGCATTGTCAGATCTGACAATGTCAGCTGACATGTCAGAAAATGGGCCAATAGGAGTGCGACACGTGTCACATGTCAGTGCACAGTCAGCACTGACATGTCAGTGACGTGGCCCAATCAGGGGCTGACACGTGGCACTTACGTGGACCAGTGCTGCGATGACACGTGGCACCTGTTAGACTGCCACGTGGCACTGACAGCATAGTGACGTGGACCAATGGGAGCTTGACACGTGGCACCTGTCAGAGTCTGACATGTCAGACCTGACAGCTGTCAGATGATGTCATGCTGACGTCAGCGATGACGTCAGCAGGTACTGTAGCAGGCGCGTGAAGCCCACGCGCAGCCACTTCGGGCGGCGCGTGAGGGCGCGTGGCAGGGAATCTGGGGAAGGTTCCAACATATGAAATCATCTATTCGATGTAACGAACATTTTGGGACTAGTTTCGTGTCGATCGGACACCGTCTCGAGATGTTTCGGGGCATCGGAAGGTTTAGGTTCGGGATTAAAAATAGTTAAAATACGGGAAAATTACGGGGCTTTGGTAGGAGGTTAATTAAGTAGTTAGTAACCTTCTATTACGATTAGGACAGGTTTGGGAGTCCTGGTGACGGTGATCGGCTCGGGGAGCCGTATGGCACGCAAATCGAAGCGGCAGCTCGGACGGTCTGTGAGTGGACCTTGTTTTCTAAATTGGTGCATGCATAAATGTTTATTATATGTTTTATTACTTGTTTGATGATGCCATGGGTGCATTTGTATGTGGTTACGTATAAGCACGTATTTCGAGGTTTCGGCCTTATACGGTGCTTATACGTGTCTGTATTTCTTTATTGATTTAAATGAACTGAATTTGGATTTCAAAATGATAACTCGGGTATGAGACCCATTTGGTTTTGTCTCAGGCATATGACCTCAGATTCCAGGCACGGTGCCCAGTTGGTGTCCTATGTTCGGGTACGAGACCCAGTCACTTTACGGTTTTGATTTCAGGTCAGGGAACCTTAAATGGATTTCCCGGTTCATGACGGTTTATGGGAACCGGCATGAACCCTTAATATGGTATCATGGTTCATGACGGTTTATGGGAACCGGCATGAACCCTTGTTGGTTATTTCGGTACATGACGGTTTATGGGAACCGGCATGTTACCTGGTTATGTTATTACGGTACATGACGGTTTATGGGAACCGGCATGTTACCTGATTATGGGTATTATGGATTCATGACGGTTCAGGGGAACCGGTCATGAATGTTTATGTTATGTATATATATGTTCGTCTACCTTCCTTTACATGTTCTACTATCTCCTCCGGGGAGGGTCGTTGGCCTGGGTGGACCCTGGAGTAGTCACGGAGCACCGACTGAGTGGAGTCACCCCCCAGTTGGGTTCCTTACTCTCAGGAAGGCTATGGTTACTATTACCTCGGGTAGGGTCAGTGGTCTACGGACATTGACCTTGACTTTGAGATGACTCGGATTGAGACCCGGGTAGCGCGCGCGTGGCTTTGGATACCATGACAGGATTGGTTGTGTGACTTATATATATGTATGTGATGGATATATGATATATGATATGTGGTGTGTACAGGTGTGCACAGGATTTGGGCAGTGGCCCGTATGGTCGTTTTCATTGTGGTCCTTTCGACCTTGGTTTATATCTGCTTTGGGCTTAGTCCCACATATGGTTTGTTTTGGATAAATGGTTTTCGAATGCATGCATGCTTTTTAGAGGAGGGTACAAAGGTCTTCTCGTTAAAATGTTTTTATAAACTTTTGTTTTGTCCACTCACAGTTTTTAATGTTTTGACTGCCCTTCAGGTTGACATCGGATGTGGACTGTAGCAGAGACCGAGATATCACATGCCTCCTCCGGATCCTGGCGTACTCTGATAGCCCGGGAGGGCAAAGGACGAAAATATCCCTTGTCTGACACTTCGTGTCAGACGGGAGCAGGGTCATCCCGCACTAATTCCGGGGGGATTGGGATGGGTCCTGTTAACAACTAAGAACACCCTCAAAAACTATACCTTCCAAGTTCATCAATGGCGGCCGTGACTACCTCCGCCCTTCACGGCCGTTACAGGCCACCTCAGCCTTCGAAAACAATCCTAAAAGAACCCTAAGACCTCTAGGAACATTTCCCAATCCCTAGATGCGATTTAAACATAACAAAAATCAATTTTCAATTTTTGAAAGAAAACTCACCCACGGTTTCTCTCTTCCCGCCGTGTCCTCCGCCGTGGCTAGCCGTGGCCTGCCTTCCTCAGCCCCTTTCCACCACCTCACGGTCATGTCCAGCTCGCACAAGCAATGAATGGTGATTAGTGACTAATCATGATTAGTGAGGTTAATCGGTGATTAGTTAGGTTAAATCGGACGAACGATGCGGAATGACCGTTTTGCCCCTGGTGGTGGCAAAATGTTGACTTTTCGATCGGGAGGTCAAAGGGACTTTGACCGATGACCTTGACGTAGTTCGTGATGTCACGAGTTCATAGACAGGTGGAACGTTCAATTCCGACGTTCGAGGAGGAAGTTATGACGTTCGGAAGTTTAGGGGCATTTTGGTAATTTTGGATAAAAGGGGTCAAAAGTTGACTTTTTGACCGGGAGGTCCGATGGCCGAGGGCCGAAGACCGTTACGTAGATAAGGACGATACGAATCCGTAGACAGGCGGTACGTCGAATTCGGACGTTCGACGTCGAAGTTACGGTTCACGGAAGTTCCCGGTTACGGTTCACGGAAGTTCCCGGTTACTATTCACAACGGCACATTTTACGAGGACCATTTGTCTTTAGTGGGGCCCAGATATTTTATGGGGACCCAATGGATGAGTGACTCTTGTCACCCATCCACAGGCCACCCAAAAATTGATTCATGCATCTCCCTTTTTCCCGTGCATCTTCATTTTCTTCGTTTCTCCCTAAACCCACATTTCCCGATCCCATTTTCAACCCAGGACCAAACCCTTGACCCAGTTGATCATGCCCGTGAAGCCCAGGAGTTGAGAGGATGAAGGCTGGACGATGGTGGCCGGCTGGAAGCCACGCCGCCGTGGACGGCGGCCATAGGCCGAGAAGGTACTCGGTTTGAGTTTTTTTCCATGTTTTATTGATTTAATGATTATGGAACGATTTGGATGGTTTGGTTGATTTAAATAGGTTGCTTAGGGAGTTTTAAGAGGGTTTGTATGGTGTAGGACGGCTGGGAAGCCATGGAAGGGAAAATGGAAAAAACAGAACCGTGAGCTTTATTTTGGAACCATAGGTTTAGGCGAGTTTTGATTGACGTCTTTATGAGGTCCAGACCGCGGGGTCGGTCAGATCGTGGATTTTACTGCTTTTCGCAGTTGGGGTCACGGATAGTGACGGACTGGATAGGATCCAGCGGTAGTTGAGACGTGAGGATCGAGTACTGTCATGGGGGACTAGCGACCAGTTGGTCATTGTTGGTCAGAGTTGGTCAGAATTGGTTAGATATGGTGGTTTGCAGAGATTTGACTGCAGATCACAGCAGGGGTCTGTTGTGACTTTTCAGTAGAGTGGTACATCAGATTAGGATGAATTGACATCCTTTTGGATGTACATATACGGTCGTAAATGGGCATGGTCCATAACCAGTCTAACAGGGACACGTGGTTGATGTCCGAGTATGTTGTTTCCGACGTAGTTGGAGCTTCGGAATCACAAGAAGTTGCGATTGAGGTGACGAGAGGAATGCGGGTTTTCCGCATTGGTATTGGGTATGTCGAAGTCGTTTGGGTGACTTCTCAGGTTCTACCATGATTGATGATGGTAGATGATGTTGATGATGTAGATGTTGTTGGTTGCCACTAGTACACCGATCGTGTATTGGTTGGTGGACCCGGGATTTAGACGTTAGAGTTTTGGATCGTGAGATGGTTAGTTGGGATCGTCTTCACGATGTCGTAGGATCGATTCCGACGACTGGTTAGGAGTGTGACCATTAGATGGTCAGATTGTGTTGAGTTAAATGGATTTACTGCAGTCGGCAGTTGGCAGCCGGACTCGGGGAATCCAGGAATTAAAATGGAAGAAAATGGATGAAAAACGAAGAGTGTAGGGCCTTGGACCGGTCACGCCGGTCCAGGCGGACCGGAATTGCAGAGAAAACTGGACCGGCCCGGTCGGACCGGTTCGATCGAAGGAGGACGACGGGCACTGTAGCGGCGCGTGAGGCCCACGCGCAGGCAACTTCCAGTGGCGCGTGTGGGCGCGTGCTAGGGTTTTTGGGGATGTGTTCAACATACGAAATCATCTATTCGATGTAACGAACATTTTGGGACTGGTTTCGTGTCAATCGGACACCGTCTCGATATGTTTCGGGGCATCGGAAGGTTTAGGTTCGGGATTAAAAATAGTTAAAAATACGGGAGAATTACGGGGCTTCAGTGAGGGGTTATATAAGTAGTTAGTAACCCTCTAAATTAATTTGGACAGGTTTGGAAGTCCCGGTGACGGTGATCGGCTCGGGGAGCCGTATGGCACGCGTATCGAGACGCGGCTTCGGACGGTCTGTGAGTGGACCTTGTTTTCTAAATTGGTGCATGCATAAATGTTTATTATATGTTTTAAATACTTGTTTGTGTTGCCATGAGTGCATTTGGATGTGTGGTTACGTATAGGCACGTATTTCGAGGTTTCGGCCCTATACGGTGCCTATACGGGGCTGTATGTCTTTATTGGTCTAAATGAAATGGTTTTGGATTTCCAAATGGATTATGCATATGATTTGATAATGTTGATTTGGATATTTGTGAATGATATGGTTTCACGTATTTCGAGGCGATTTACGTGCTTGCACGTAAATCGAGATTTTTCGGTTTTACACTGATTTTCCATACCTGGGGTTTTGGATATGATTTCATGAAATGGTTTTGGATTCGAAAAGGTAAACTCGGGTTCGAAACCCATTTGATTTACGGAGTCGGGCTGGAGGCCCAGTTGGTCTAAGAATCGGACTTGAGGTCCAGTTTGTATGTGGATTCGGGCCTAGGGCCCAGTTCTGTATTACAAATGGTTTTTACGGGTCATGACGGTTTATGGGAACCGGCATGAACCCTTGAAATGGATTTACGGGTCATGAAGGTTTATGGGAACCGGCATGAACCCTTGAAAAGGATTTTATGGTTCATGACGGCTTATGGGGGCCGGGCATGAATCCTTGAAAGGTTTCAAGAATGATTTCCAAAGGTTTTTCATATTCCATCCTTTATATATGATTGTCTCCTCCGGGGAGGGTCGTTGGCCTGGGTGGACCCCGGAGTAGTCACGGAGCACTGACTGAGTGGAGTCGCCCCCCAGTTGGGTTCCTTACTCTTAGGATGGGCATGGTTCGTTACCTCCAGGGAGGGTCCTTGATCTACGGACATTGACCTGGGTGGACCCTGGAGAGACTTGGGTTTGAGACCCCGGTTAGCACACGTGTAGCTTTATTTTACCATGACAGGTTCTGGATATGAAATATAATGGATAAACATGATTTCAATTGATTTTGGGAAATTGTGTTTATAATGATAAATGGTTTAGGGGCTGAGATCCCACATATGTTACTATGTTCTGGTTTCTGTAAAATGGTTTTGGGCAGGAGCCCGCGTGACTTGTATTTACAGAATTTGGGACTGAGACCCTAATTATGGATGTTTTAACATATATTATTGGATAAATGGTTTTACTATGCATGCATGCTTTTTAGTGGAGGGTATAAATGTCTTTTATGGAAATGTTTTATAAAATCTTTATTTTTGTCCACTCACAGTCTTTCTGTTTTTAATACCCTTCAGGTTGACAGCGGATGTGGACTGTAGCAGAGATCGAGATATCACATGCCTCCTCCGGATCCTGGCGTACTCTGATAGCCCGGGAGGGCAAAGGTCGGAAATATCCCTTGTCTGACATTTCGTGTCAGACGGGAGCAGGGTCATCCCGCACTAATCCCGGGGGGATTGGGATGGGTCCTGTCAACGTGGTATCAGAGCGGGGTTGTCTCTATTCGAGCAACCGCGGAGCTCTTGGAGCATGTACGCTGGTCGAGGATGTGATATCTCAATGGGCTACAGTTCGTGGTCAACCTGATTGTCGCGGTGCCGGTACGATAGTTAGTAGGATTGGCAAGCCTTGGTTCGGCAGTCGATGCCGGGGTTTCCATGGTTCTGTCAGGGTTGGCAGTGTGGAACCCTACGGAAGGCTTAACGTAGTATTACGTTAGAGTTTTGGATCGTGAGACGGTTAGTTGGGATTGTCTTCACGATGTCGTAGGATCGATTCCGACGACTGGTTAGGAGTGTGACCATTAGATGGTCAGATTGTGTTGAGTTAAATGGATCAAGTAGAATTAGGTCGGTTGGAATTTCGAGGACGAAATTAATTAAGGAGGGAAGGTTTTAACGACCCGTCCCAAATTCCATGATTAGATTAGTGACTAATCACGATTAGTGAGGCTAATCCGTGATTAGTAGAGCGAAATCGGACGAGCGATGCGAAATGACCGTTTTGCCCTTGAGGGTGGCAAAACGTTGACTTTTTAATCGGGCGGTCAAATGGACTTTGACCGATGACCGTGACGTAGTTCGTGACGTCACGAGTTCGTAGACAGGTGGCACGTTCAATTCCGACATTCGAGGAGGAAGTTATGACGTTCGGAAGTTTAGGGGCATTTTGGTAATTTGGGTGAATAGGAGGTCAAATGTTGACTTTTTGACCGGGAGGTCCGATGGCCGAGGGCCGAAGACCGTTACGTAGATAAGGACGATACGAATCCATAGACAGGCGGCACACTGAAATCGGACTTCGAACGGGAGAGTTATGGGTCACGGAAGTTCGATTTGACTCTGCACGAACTTCGAGACGGGGACGTTTTGGCGAAAGCTGATTGGGCAGATATTTTTAGTGGGTCCCATGGATGAGTGACAAGTGTCACTCATCCTATTGGTCAATACCCTTAATTTGTGGATCTAATTAATAAAATATTATTATTTTAATTATTTTATAATTAAACCTAACAACCATTAATCCTAACCATCCATTATCAATTAATCTCTCAATCCTCACCCTCCATTTCACTCCTCTCACCAGATCCACATCATCATCTTCATTTCTTTTCATTTTCTTCTTCTCCAAGCACAAAACCCGAACCCCCCTCCCCCCCCCCCCCCCCCCCCCTTCACCATTTTCTTCATTTTCTCCAAGGATTGTGTTAGGTTGCTGGTAGTCCTAGGAGCTTAGTAGGATTGGTTTTGGGGCTTGGTGTGGCCTGGAACGGCCGTGAACGGCGGGGGAAAACTCACCCGCCGTAGCCCAGCTTGAAGGGTTAGTTTTAGTTGTTTTCCTTCCATGTTAATGTCATAGAACCTTAGGTTAGATTGAGACGAGTAGAATGAGACAAACGGGAGGAGAAACGGTGGCCGGAGCAGGGAGAACCGGCCGGGTCAAGCCGCGGGTCACGGCGACCCGGTTGCAGACGTTCGGGTCGACCCGCGAGGAGGCAGGGATGACTGATGACGTCATCCTGATGACGTCATCATGTCAGGGATGACGTCATCATGTCAGATCTGACAATGTCAGCTGACATGTCAGACCGTGGGCCAATGGGAGCGTGACACGTGTCACTGTCAGGGGCTGTCAGTGATGACGTCATGCGGACGTCAGCAGGTACTGTAGCGGCGCGTGAAGCCCACGCGCAGCCACTTCAAGCGGCGCGTGAGGGCGCGTGGCAGGGAATCTGGGGAACATTCCAACATACGAAATCATCTATTCGATGTAACGAACATTTTGGGACTGGTTTCGTGTCGATCGGACACCGTCTCGAGATGTTTCGGGGCATCGGAAGGTTTAGGTTCGGGATTAAAAATAGTTAAAATACGGGAAAATTACGGGGCTTTGGTAGGAGGTTAATTAAGTAGTTAGTAACCTTCTATTACGATTTGGACAGGTTTGGGAGTCCCGGTGACGGTGATCGGCTCGGGGAGCCGTATGGCACGCAAATCGAGGCGGCAGCTCGGACGGTCTGTGAGTGGACCTTGTTTTCTAAATTGGTGCATGCATAAATGTTTATTATATGTTTTATTACTTGTTTGATGATGCCATGGGTGCATTTGTATGTGGTTACGTATAAGCACGTATTTCGAGGTTTCGGCCTTATACGGTGCTTATACGGGTCTGTATTTCTTTATTGATTTAAATGAACTGAATTTGGATTTCAAAATGATAACTCGGGTATGAGACCCATTTGGTTTTGTCTCGGGCATATGACCTCAGATTCCGGGCACGGTGCCCAGTTGGTGTCCTATGTTCGGGTACGAGACCCAGTCACTTTACGGTTTTGATTTCAGGTCAGGGAACCTTAAATGGATTTCCCTGTTCATGACGGTTTATGGGAACCGGCATGAACCCTTAATATGGTATCATGGTTCATGACGGTTTATGGGAACCGGCATGAACCCTTGTTGGTTATTTCGGTACATGACGGTTTATGGGAACCGGCATGTTACCTGGTTATGTTATTACGGTACATGACGGTTTATGGGAACCGGCATGTTACCTGATTATGGGTATTATGGATTCATGACGGTTCAGGGGAACCGGTCATGAATGTTTATGTTATGTATATATATGTTCGTCTACCTTCCTTTACATGTTCTACTATCTCCTCCGGGGAGGGTCGTTGGCCTGGGTGGACCCCGGAGTAGTCACGGAGCACCGACTGAGTGGAGTCACCCCCCAGTTGGGTTCCTTACTCTCAGGAAGGCTATGGTTACTATTACCTCGGGTAGGGTCAGTGGTCTACGGACATTGACCTTGACTTTGAGATGACTCGGATTGAGACCCGGGTAGCGCGCGCGTGGCTTTGGATACCGTGACAGGATTGGTTGTGTGACTTATATATATGTATGTGATGGATATATGATATATGATATGTGGTGTGTACAGGTGTGCACAGGATTTGGGCAGTGGCCCGTATGGTCGTTTTCATTGTGGTCCTTTCGACCTTGGTTTATATCTGCTTTGGGCTTAGTCCCACATATGGTTTGTTTTGGATAAATGGTTTTCGAATGCATGCATACTTTTTAGTGGAGGGTACAAAGGTCTTCTCGTTAAAATGTTTTTATAAACTTTTGTTTTGTCCACTCACAGTTTTTAATGTTTTGACTGCCCTTCAGGTTGACATCGGATGTGGACTGTAGCAGAGACCGAGATATCACATGCCTCCTCCGGATCCTGGCGTACTCTGATAGCCCGGGAGGGCAAAGGACGAAAATATCCCTTGTCTGACACTTCGTGTCAGACGGGAGCAGGGTCATCCCGCACTAATTCCCGGGGGATTGGGATGGGTCCTGTCAACGTGGTATCGGCCATCCGGAGAATTGAGTATATCGAAGTTGGATCTGGATCATGATTTGGATATCCAGATAGGTGGAGAGTTTATTACTCTTACTTGGATGTTGAGTGGAGCATGATGGGACTGAACTTCTTTTCGAGGTAAATCCCATATGACTTATTACTCATCTGAGTAGTTGTCCGAGGAGTAGGTGTCTGACGAAGTCGGGTTTTGTCAGACTTGGTGTTGTGTGTGATGTTGTGATTGGCTTCCCTATGAAGTCAATCGATTGTATTGTGGTAATCGGTCGAACAGGTATCCGATAGGTTCGGATATGGTGCGTCTCGGTAGACGAGAACGAGATTTCAGGTTTTGGAATCAGATTTCTGGATGACGATTCAGGATTTGATTTTGGAACTTGAAAGAGGATTTCTGGATTTGGGTTTTGGAATCGGATTCTGGGTGACGATTCAGGATTTGATTCTAGAGCTTGACTGTGGATTTTCTTTTTATGGATTTGGGTTCGAAATGGTTATTCCAAATGCCGGTTTACGGAATGATGATTTCGGATTCGAATTTGGACATGATTATGGATATGATTTCTGGGTTTGGATTCGGGATTTCTTACGAAATTGCGGATTCGGATTCGGATTTGGGAATAGATGATGAGTTGGAGTTTTGATTTGTCTAATGCTGAATTGGACAAATGAACTCCATAGTTGAAACGTGATTGACTATGACCTAGGTGGTTGTAGTCTGATTAATGGGTAGAGGTACGTACCTTGTACGTTGTTCGAGGTACGATACTAGGCAGACTTGTCATGCCTGGTGACGGTATATGGGAGATACCGGTGGTACGTGGGAGAGCGTGTTGGTACTCGGCTTGGTTCCGATACCATTGGATTAGTCGGGGTCGTGAACTAGACATTGGATACTGTGCAGAGGGTCATGGTAATTCTGATGGGTCTAGTTACACACAGATTGAGTTAAATGCTTTGTGGGTGAGTGTTTACCCATGGTTGAATGAGTTGGTGGTTAGTGTAACCACGAGTGAGTATGATGACAGTTTTCGATTGATGACTGTCAAGTGGTGACAGTTTGTAGGAGGTGTCAGCGTGGATCGCGGTGTGAGGTCTGATGACTCTCAGTGGGAGTAGATATCGGGATAGTTTGGTGATTGAGTAGGGAATCGTTTAGTGGTTGTGTCAGCGACTTGGTAGATTTGACAAGTAGTGTCAATTCGCAACGTATGACTACTGCCGTTCGACGTGGTCGAACGTAGTTGATACGACGAGAGTGTTAGTGGTACGTCTAGGTGCAGACGAGTTTTATTCTGGTTAGTAGGTGTACTAGTGTACACGTGTTTCGAGGTTGATTCTACTTTCCACGGGGTGGATGTGGAATCAGGATAGTTGGAGTTTCGAGAGCGAAACTAAATTAAGGAGGGAAGATTGGTTGGATTTAGGTCGGTTGGAATTTCGAGGACGAAATTAATTAAGGAGGGAAGGTTGTAACGATCCGTCCCAAATTCCATGATTAGATTAGTGACTAATCACTATTAGTGAGGTTAATCGGTGATTAGTTAGGTTAAATCGGACGAACGATGCGGAATGACCGTTTTGCCCCTGGTGGTGGCAAAACGTTGACTTTTCGATCGGGCGGTCAAAGGGACTTTGACCGATGACCGTGACGTAGTTCGTGACGTCACGAGTTCATAGACAGGTGGCACGTTCAATTCCGACGTTCGAGGAGGAAGTTATGACGTTCGGAAGTTTAGGGGCATTTTGGTAATTTTGGATAAAAGGGGTCAAAAGTTGACTTTTTGACTGGAAGGTCCGATGGCCGAGGGCCGAAGACCGTTACGTAGATAAGGACTATACGAATCCGTAGACAGGCGGCACGTCGAATTCGGACGTTCGACGGCGAAGTTACGGTTCACGGAAGTTCCCGGTTACTATTCACGACGGCACGTTTTACGAGGACCATTTGTCTTTAGTGGGGCCCAGATATTTTATGGGGACCCAATGGATGAGTGACACTTGTCACCCATCCACAGGCCACCCAAAAATTGATTCATGCATCTCCCTTTTTCCCGTGCATCTTCATTTTCTTCGTTTCTCCCTAAACCCACATTTCCCGATCCCATTTTCAACCCAGGACCAAACCCTTGACCCAGTTGATCATGCCCGTGAAGCCCAGGAGTTGAGAGGATGAAGGCTGGACGATGGTGGCCGGCTGGAAGCCACGCCGCCGTGGACGGCGGCCATAGGCCGAGAAGGTACTCGGTTTGAGTATTTTTCCATGTTTTATTGATTTAATGATTATGGAACGATTTGGATGGTTTGGTTGATTTAAATAGGTTTCTTAGAGAGTTTTAAGAGGGTTTGTATGGTGTAGGACGGCTGGGAAGCCATGGAAGGGAAAATGGAAAAAAATAGAACCGTGAGGTTCATTTTGGAACCATAGGTTTAGGCGAGTTTTGATTGATTTTGTTGATTGGGATAGATTGGAAATGAGAAAATAGGAATTTAGGAATTAAAATGGAAGAAAACGGACGAAAAACGAAGAGTGTAGGGCCTTGGACCGGTCACGCCGGTCCAGGCGGACCGGAATTGCAGAGAAAACCGGACCGGCCCGGTCGGACCGGTTCGATCGAAGGAGGACGACGGGCACTGTAGCGGCGCGTGAGGCCCACACGCAGGCAACTTCCAGTGGCGCGTGTGGGCGCGTGCTAGGGTTTTTGGGGATGTGTTCAACATACGAAATCATCTATTCGATGTAACAAACATTTTGGGACTGGTTTCGTGTCAATCGGACACCGTCTCGATATGTTTCGGGGCATCGGAAGGTTTAGGTTCGGGATTAAAAATAGTTAAAAATACGGGAGAATTACGGGGCTTCAGTGAGGGGTTATATAAGTAGTTAGTGACCCTCTAAATTAATTTGGACAGGTTTGGAAGTCCCGGTGACGGTGATCGGCTCGGGGAGCCGTATGGCACGCGTATCGAGACGCGGCTTCGGACGGTCTGTGAGTGGACCTTGTTTTCTAAATTGGTGCATGCATAAATGTTTATTATATGTTTTAAATACTTGTTTGTGTTGCCATGAGTGCATTTGGATGTGTGGTTACGTATAGGCACGTATTTCGAGGTTTCGGCCCTATACGGTGCCTATACGGGGCTGTATGTCTTTATTGGTCTAAATGAAATGGTTTTGGATTTCCAAATGGATTATGCATATGATTTGATAATGTTGATTTGGATATTTGTGAATGATATGGTTTCACGTATTTCGAGGCGATTTACGTGCTTGCACGTAAATCGAGATTTTTCGGTTTTACACTGATTTTCCATACCGGGGGTTTTGGATATGATTTCATGAAATGGTTTTGGATTCGAAAAGGTAAACTCGGGTTCGAAACCCATTTGATTTACGGAGTCGGGCTGGAGGCCCAGTTGGTCTAAGAATCGGACTTGAGGTCCAGTTTGTATGTGGATTCGGGCCTAGGGCCCAGTTCTGTATTACAAATGGTTTTTACGGGTCATGACGGTTTATGGGAACCGGCATGAACCCTTGAAATGGATTTACGGGTCATGAAGGTTTATGGGAACCGGCATGAACACTTGAAAAGGATTTTATGGTTCATGCGGCTTATGGGGGCCGGGCATGAATCCTTGAAAGGTTTCAAGAATGATTTCCAAAGGTTTTTCATATTCCATCCTTTATATATGATTGTCTCCTCCGGGGAGGGTCGTTGGCCTGGGTGGACCCCGGAGTAGTCACGGAGCACTGACTGAGGCCCCCCAGTTGGGTTCCTTACTCTCAAGATGGGCATGGTTCGTTACCTCCAGGGAGGGTCCTTGATCTACAGACATTGACCTGGGTGGACCCTGGAGAGACTTGGGTTTGAGACCCCGGTTAGCACACGTGTAGCTTTATTTTACCGTGACAGGTTCTGGATATGAAATATAATGGATAAACATGATTTCAATTGATTTTGGGAAATTGTGTTTATAATGATAAATGGTTTAGGGGCTGAGATCCCACATATGTTACTATGTTCTGGTTTCTGTAAAATGGTTTTGGGCAGGAGCCCGTGTGACTTGTATTTACAGAATTTGGGGCTGAGACCCTAATTATGGATGTTTTAACATATATTATTGGATAAATGGTTTTACTATGCATGCATGCTTTTTAGTGGAGGGTATAAATGTCTTTTATGGAAATGTTTTATAAAATCTTTATTTTTGTCCACTCACAGTCTTTCTGTTTTTAATACCCTCCACGTTGACAGCGGATGTGGACTGTAGCAGAGATCGAGATATCACATGCCTCCTCCGGATCCTGGCGTACCCTGATAGCCCGGGAGGGCAAAGGACGGAAATATCCCTTGTCTGACACTTCGTGTCAGACGGGAGCAGGGTCATCCCGCACTAATCCCAGGGGGATTGGGATGGGTCCTGTCAACGTGGTATCAGAGCGGGGTTGTCTCTATTCGAGCAACCGTGTAGCTCCTGGAGTATGTACGCAGGTCGAGGATGTGATATCTCAAGGGGCTGCAGTTCGTGGTCAACCTGATAGTTAGGGTGCCAGTACGATAGTTAGTAGGATGGAATCATGGATTTCTTGGTTCGGCACTCGATGCCGGGGTTGCCATAGTTCTGTCAAGGTTGACAGTGTGGGACCCTACGGAAGGATTAACGTGTTCGTATTCTGGAGTGTGATCGTGAGACGGTTAGTTGGGATCGTCTTCACGATGTCGTAGGATTGGTTCCGACGACTGATTCGATGTTGTGACCATTAGATGGTCAGATTATGTTGAGTTAGATAGATTTACTGCAGTTGGAAGTTAGCAACCGGATTCGAGGAATCCGAGTTGGATTGACGGTAGGATTGGATTGACGTCTTTATGATGTCCAGACCGCGGGGTCGGTCAGATCGTGGATTTTACTGCCTTATGCAGTTGGGTTCAGAGTGACCCTAGGGCTTGATTGTGGAACCCTACCGTATGTGTATGGTTCGGAAATGGGAATTGACGAGTGGTTTGACTTGGACGACTATTCGGATTTGGATTCGTTAGTCGGTCTAGTCATGTCAGTTTGTGTTGGGACTGCACTTCGTAGTCAGGGTTGTACGTATCGGTTAGACCTAGTTGGTTGTCGTGCTACTTCAGTTGTGGGTTGGTGCAACTAAGGTCGCGGGTGACCTGGTAGATGACATTGGCTTAGTCGGGTTACGACTGGTAGAGTTTGATTTGGACAAGTTATCAGGGTTGGTACTTGTCGATGGAATCCCTGAGTGGGATACAGAGTAGTTGGTACGGGCGATTGATTCCGTTGGATACGGAGTCTGGATATAGCGATGTATGGTAGTTAGGTCTGCACGAGTGTGGGGCAGGCGCTACTACCGAGAGTGGTTATAGTTACGATTGTTGGGGATCGGGGACGTTCGGGGAACGTTTTCCTTTTCTCGTATGAGTTGTCAGGGTGACTGTACCCAGAGTTGTTAGGTACGAGGGAGACTGAGTTTCTCCTATTCGAGCAGAGGTATGGGATCGTCGCTTGGTATGAGCGGAGATCCAGGGTGTCAGTTTTGCACACGGCGTGTTGATACTGACACTAGTTTTGGTGATGGTGCGTGGTGCTGGTACTAGCGCTGGTACTGGTGCCGGTGATTGTGATGACGATGAGTTACGGATCGGGGTGTGACTCCGTCGTAATGGGCATATGTTCGGTATCTGTGGTTCAGGAGTGGAACTCAGATAGAGTTAAACTGGTTAGGGGACACGTGGTTGATGTTCGGGTATGTTGTTTCCAATCTTGTTGGAACTTCGGAATCGCGAGAGGTTGCGAATGAGGTGACGAGTGGAATGCGGGTTTTCCGCATTGGTAATGGGTATGTCGAAGTCATTTTGGGTGACTTCTCAGGTTCTACCATAATTGATGGTGGTAGATGATGTTGAAGATATCACATACCTCCTCCGGATCCTGGCGTACTCTGATAGCCCGGGAGGGCAAAGGACGAAAATATCCCTTGTCTGATACTTCGTGTCAGACGGGAGCAGGGTCATCCCGCACTAATCCCTGGGGGATTGGGATGGGTCCTGTCAAGCATTGTGAACAGAGTTTTCAGGAATTAAAGTTCCATTTAACCACTGCCCCTGTCCTTGCATTACCGGACAGTAGTGGAGAATTCGTGGTATATAGTGATGCATCACTGCAGGGCTTGAGTTGTGTATTGATGCAGAATGGAAAAGTGATTGCCTACGCATCCCGGCAGCTGAAGACACACGAATTGAACTACCCTACTCATGACTTGGAATTGGCAGCGGTGGTTCATGCTCTAAAGATCTGGAGACATTACCTGTTCGGTGTGATATGTCGGATATACACCGACCACCAGAGTCTCAAACATCTGTTCACCCAGAAGGAACTCAACATGAGGCAACAGAGATGGTTAGAATTGTTAAAGGATTATGACTGTACCATCGAGTACCATCCTGTCAAGGCAAATGTCGTAGCTGATGCGCTTAGCAGGAAGTCGGCGGGATCAGTTGCGCATTTGAGATTGGTGTATCTTCCTTTGCTAGTGGAACTCCGGAAGAGCGGAGTTATGTTAGGAATGGACGATCAGGGAGCCTTGTTGGCTAGCTTTCATGTGCGACCAGTGTTGGTCGACGGGATCATCGAGGCTCAACTGCAGGACCAGATACTCTGTGACTACAGAAACGAGGTTGGGTTTGGACAGAGACAGGATTTCTCCATCCGGGGAGACGGAGCATTGGTGAAGCTGGGGAGATTGTGTGTACTTACGATACCAGAGTTAAGGAGAGAGATTTTAGACGAGGCCCACAGTTCGGCCTATGCTATGCATCCAGGAGGGACGAAGATGTACCGCACTCTCCGGGACTATTATTGGTGGCCAGGGATGAAGAGGGAGATAGCTGAGTATGTCAGCAAGTGTTTGATCTGTCAGCAGGTCAAGGCAGAACGGCAGCGTCCGTATGGGGCTATCCAGCCACTTCCAATCCCGCAATGGAAATGGGATCATATTACTATGGACTTTGTCTTCAAGTTACCGAAGACAAGGAGTGGATTTGATGGGGTTTGGGTGATCGTGGACTGATTGACCAAATCATCGCATTTCCTACCTGTACATGAGACGTACAAGCCCAACCGTTTGGCCCGGCTATTCATTAATGAGATCATCCGACTACACGGTACCCCAGAGTCGATCGTGTCGGATAGGGATCCATGTTTCACATCCAGGTTTTGGAGGAGTTTACAAACTACTTTGGGTACGAAATTGCACTTCAGTACAACATTCCACCCACAGACCGACGGACAGTCTGAAAGGACAATACAGACTCTCGAGGACATGATGAGAGCATGTGTGTTGCAATTCCAGGATTCGTGGGCTGATCGATTGCCATTGATGAAGTTTGCCTACAATAATAGCTACCATGCGAGATGGAAATCGGGGGCACCCTATGAGGCACTGTATGGTCGACAGTGCAGAATACCGGTATGCTGGATGGAAATTGGGGAAAGAACCGCAGTGGGGCCGGATTTGATGGATATGACCCAGGAGACAGTTCGAGTTATTTGGGAAAGATTGAAAGCGGCCCAGGATCTTCAAAAGAGCTATGCGGATCGACGGATCCGAGATTTGGAGTTTGAGGTTGGTGACTTTTTCTTTTTAAAGCTATCGCCGTGGAAAGGGATTCTCCGATTCGGACGACGTGGGAGACTGAGTCCTCGTTATATTGGGCCATATGAGATTGTCGAGAGGATTGGTCCAGTGGCTTATCGTTTAGCACTACCTTCGGAGCTTTCCCGAGTACATGACGTATTCCATGTATCTATGCTACGGAAGTATCTTCGGGATGACTCTCGTGCACTGCCAGAACAACCACTGGAACTGATGACAGACTTGAGCTTCGAGGAGCGACCAGTTCAGATTCTAGATAGGAAAGCAAAGGTCTTAAGGAACAAGACGAATTCGTTAGTCAAGGTGCTATGATGGAACCACGATGTGGAGGAAGCGACATGGGAACCCGAGGAATTGATGAGAGGGCAGTACCCACACTTGTTTGAGTAAATTTCGAGGACGAAATTTCTGTAAGGTGGGTAGATTGTAACGACCCGAACCGAGAATAATAATATTTTAATGTAAAAAGACTATTTTGCCCCTGAAGGGGGGGGGGGACTTTGACTTTTGACCTGGGAGATAATTTGGACTTTGACCTATGACTATGACGTAGGTCGGGACGTCACGAATCCGTAGGCAGGCGGCACGCCGAAATCAGAGTTCGGATGAAGAAGTTATGGCCACAGGCGTATTTTAGCGGAATTTACGAACCGAGAACAACAGAATAAAATATTAATTAATTATGGGAATCCGTGCCAAGTCAGATTTGAATCAAACAAGCGGATGAGTGACAAGTGTCACTCATCCAAGTCCATACTATTCTAATAAAGCAACCTTACAACTATTTACCAATTTTATATTCATTTATTTGCCTCATTAAATCCTAGCCATTGGATTTTCTGCCTAAACTCATCCCAGCCTTCCATTTTCGTCTGCTTTTTCTTCTTCATGCACGATCATCTCCCTTTTTCTCTCAAACACAAACACATACACATCCATCCCCCCTAAACCGTGCACCTTCCTTTCCATTTTCTCTCGATCCAAACGCACAAACCAGCAACCTGCACACCATCAACCGACCACCCACAGCACCACCATCATCTCCTTAGGACCACCGTGCACCACCAGCCACCACCATCCATTTTCCTGCCCTGAAAAACCCGTGCAAAACTCAGACCCGAAACATAGAGGAATCGGGTCCAAGAAGCAACACCGCACATTTTCACCACCTCGACCCAAGTGAAGCTCCAGTTGACACCATGAGGACCCCATGAGCACGACTAAGCAGGCGACGAAGGCTACGGCGGCGGTAAGGCCCAAAACCCGAGAACCCATTTTTACTCCCCTGTTTCGAACCAACCCGTTTTAATGTCTAGAAATCGATCCTTTGGTTATGGACATGTCCTAGGGCTAGAGACGAGCTGTTTGGGACTGTCTTGGATGACTGAGATGGCTTGGATCGCCAGAGACGACGACCGGATTTCTGGCCGTGAAGTTCAGCAAGGACTGGTGAGTTTCTTCTCGTTTTCTTTCTATTTTGAGGTTGTAGAACCATAGAACAGACCTAGACGATCCTATAGGGATGAACCCCCTCGAAAATGGTGGCTGGAAACGTACGGTGGAATCGGGTCAAGCCGTGGGTCAACGGCGACCCGGTTCCAGTCAAACGGGCTGACCTGGTACTGTAGCAATGATGACGTCATCATGCTGACGTCACTTCTGACGTCATCCTGTCAGATATTGTCAGACCAGGGACCAATCAGAACATGCCACGTGTCACCTGACAAGTGACAGTAATGATGTCATGATGACGTCAGCAGTACTGTAGCAGCATTGACCCAAGGGTTGACCAGGCGCGTGGGGGCGCGTGTGAACAATGATTTTGGTGGGGCCGGTACCATTTTCAAGGTTTCGACGATACGGATCCAATGAAGGTGGTTTCGTGTCGATCGGATATCGTTAAGTTAGTCAAAATGGGGTTTGAAGCACCGGGAATAGTGCCCGGGATACGATTTTGAGGCGGATCTGTTCTAGGGTCTTGGTATTGATGTTATAGGGTCCTTAAGTAACTTTCAGGTATAATAATACAGGTTTTTTTATAGATCGTTGAGCAGCAAGGACCGAGTGTGAGTGGGCTGCTTGATTTATAAAAGGCTTGCATGCATAAACTGTTTTACTATTTCCACTTATGATTTCGATGAGTCTTATATGAACTGTTTATATATGCTATTACAATGTTTTGGGCATGAGACCCGTCTGGATTATATGTGGATTTTGTTTGGGATGTTCGGGGGGACATAGGGTAAACTATACTGTTATTGTACTGTACTTTCCTACCTGTGTATATTGTCTCCTCCAGGGAGGGTCGTTGGCCTGGGTGGACCCTGGAGTAGTCACGGGGCCCTGACTGAGTGGAGTTGACCCCCGTTGGGCTGCTTACTCTCAGGAAGGCATGTTCATATACCTCGGGCAGTGACCGGGATACCGGGAGCTGATGTACCTAGAGAGTCTCGGGTGTGAGACCCTGAGTGGCGACGCGTAGCCTTAGAACCGTGACATCATTTGGGTTGGGTTTTACAGTGCACTGATATGTTAGTTTCTCCTTTCTATTATTATTGTGGTTTTATGGATTAATTTCATTATAACATTATGTTTTCACTGCATGCAAGATTTGGAAAACAGAGGGGTAAAACCTTATGATTATTTTATTCCTAAATTCATTTATAAACTGTTATTTTTGACCCACTCACTCTTGTTTTACTGACCCCTCCAGACCCTGACACGGAAGTAGAGGAGGAGGAGGACCCGGAAGAGGAGGCAGAGGTTTAGTTTGCTTAGTTGTGCACCTGTACACCCACTTATGGGTAGGTTGAGCACCGAATAATGTACTCTGAATATTGTGCTCACGTGTTGTTATTTTATTATCCCTTGTCTGACAATATCACTTTAAACACTGTTGTTGTACGTTCTCTATCTATTTAAGTATTCGGTTTTTATTTAAGGGTAATTTTGGTATGTTTAGAGTCATTGTCAGACGGGAGCGGGGCACGTCCCTGGGTGGTCCCAATGGGATTAGGACGGGTCCTGTCAGTTTGGATGATGTTGTTTTCTAGTTTGATCATTTGAGATATTGGTATAAACACTTGATACCTTGAGTTCACGGTTATGGCATGTTCTTCGGTTTGTGTGAGTTTGTTTTCTATTCTTGATTCTTATTAATTTGTTGATGCATGATTTCTAGCGTCTTTTGTGTTAAGTAAAACGTTTATGGGTATCGTGCTGCTATAACTAGCCCTCACCATTTGGCCCAAAAGCCCATGGGCTTATGGGGGCCCGATAAGCCCGATGGACAAAAGCCTGGCCCGACCCGACCCGCTATGGGTCGTGGGCCGACTCGGCCCGAGAGTTAGCGGGCTGGGCTTGGGCTTATGGTGTTCAAACCCGATAGGCCCGAGCCCGATAAAGCCCGGTAAGCCCAGTCCGACCAGCCCGTAATAAACCCGACTATAAGCTCGAAAATATAAAATACTAATTATTTAAAAATTAATACACAACTCATTCTTAATACTAATATTTCAACCCAAACTCAAATCTCAGCCCCAAGCCTACCTAATTTATTTTAAAAAGCCCAATACCAAATACCCAATACCCAATACAAACCCTAACCACTCCTCCACCTAGTTAATATGCCCAACGTTTTTGCATCTTTGAGTATTTTATTTTAACGAGGCCACGTTTTTGCACCATTGAGTATTTTTTTTCATTATTAATATTTTTTTTTCATGCATATATGTTTTTTGTAATTTTAAAATTTGAGACATAGTTTATTGCAAAAGCCCACGTAAGCCCTATATAAACCCGGCCCGATAAAAACCTGTGGGCTCTTTTTTATGTCATTAAGCCCGCCCGGCCCGGCCCGCAAATTTAAAAATTATTTAATAAGCCCGGCCTAGGCCAGCCCAAGCCCAAAAAATTTGGGCCGGGCTTGCCCGGCCCGGCCCAATGCCGAAGCCTAGCTATAACCCTCAGGAGACAAATATCCTCCTACTAGGTGAACCTAGAGGTTTAAATGTTTATCTTAACTAGATCAAGTCTTTTATTTTGTTGTTTTGCTAAGGGACTAGCAAAAGATAGGTTTGGGGGTATTTGATAAGTCACAAATTAAGCATCATTTCAACGTTATTTCTTATCCCTTTTACTTATCTTTTGATTATAATCATTCAAACAATAGGAGAAAATGATATCTTTTGTTAAGCCCGTCCCAACTGGACCTCGATAACCGTGCCCGGTCCTGCTCCCGTCTGACAAGTCAACTGAAATCCCGAAAGTACCCTTCAGCACCTGTCAGACCAGGGATAACTGCACTGATTTCTGCTCATGCCTCCGCCTCGAGATCAGCCCCGAACGTTGTGCCACGGCCTGGAGGGTCATCAAAAACAAAGGTGTGAGTGGACAAAAATATATTCGTTAAAACACATTTGAAAAGACATCCTTTACCCTCAAGTTTTACAAATCATGCATGCATAGGAAAACAGATGAAACACAAATACTGGCTTTTAGCCAAACCATATAATAAGTCAAACTTCCGGCTCTCAGGCCAAACACATGAAAATATAGTCACCTGGCCACGCGGACCAAAACTCGTACTCAATACCAGTACGCAACATCAAACAGTACTCTGCACAAGGTCACAATTAATTACTCAATCAATCAACACTATTCACAAGTGCACAAACCATCACACTGTCACATCTGCACTACGCGTAGGCCAACATCCAGCCACACTTTCGGGATCAGACACATCTGGGCTCAACCCTCAGGCTCAGTCACATCTGGGCGAACACATCCCCAGGCTCAGACACATCCGAGTGGTACATCCAGGCTCAGTCGCATCCGAGAAGTTGGCTTACCATAAGAACTCTCAATCATACCATCACATCCCCAAGCACCAGCCGACTAGGTAATCCCCTAGCTCCGACCGTCTGGGCATCCATAGTCACAATCGCAATCACAAGGAAAACCATCCGGGATCATATCCCAAAACATATCAATCAAATCCATGACTCAATCCAAGTCAAATCATTACCAACCGGAACTCAAGCCCAAATATCCTTTACACGTAATTCCGTAAAATCACATAGAAAACATCATAATAATCCAGAAATCATTCTTAATTCATTAATTCATTAAAATATCCATTTTGAAATCATTTTGACTCTGGGCCTAGTCCAAAATATCATTTACACATTTCTCGTAAAACGTGCCCGAATTACCGATTAAAATAATCATTAAATCATAAATAATCATCCAAACAAATCATAACATCATTGCAAACCAATAAATGCAATCAATCATGTAAAACATTTAACTATGCATGCATATCAATTTATAAAACAAACGTCCACTCACACACCGTCCAACCCGCTCGCTTTCCGAGCTGCACGCGTTTCCGTAATTTCCGATACGTGCCAGGAATCCTGAATCCTGTTCAAATCATTATACAGGGTTATAAAAAAGTCAATTTACATCATATTAATTTCCCCTAATTTTCCGAGATTTAAATTATTTTGTGCAGATTGCTTAGTTGAGTTTTAAATCATGTTTTGCAATGAAATGTGATCTTTCCAAGGATAAATCTTTAAGGGCACATCAAGGACTCATAAAGGGCCTCATCATCTCCCATTTACATGACCAAGTTCCACCAAGACCCTAAAAGTCAAGGCCTAGCCCCTAGAAGCCCACAAAATGCGGTTAAAGGTGTTTTAGGGGGTTTAATTGTGCATCCAGTAACTTTGGACGAATTTTCCTACCTTTCTCAATGAGGAATGACATGGATTGACTTGGATAAGAAGACTTGATTATATTCCTAATCAGATCTTGAAGTTTAAGAGGCAAGAAACAAGGAAAAGGAAGTTTCTTGGAAATCAAGAAACCATCTTGTACATGGATAAGGTTAATTAACTTCCTTAGCCGCAATTTATCATGTTTCCTTAATTTTAGGGCAATGTAATCTGATTTAGGATAGCATTAAATGAATTTCTAGTCAAAGATAAAGTCAAGAAGTGGAAATAAGGAAGGAAAGGGACTCCTTGTACAAGAAGGATACAAAAAACGGTCAACTATGGGTTTTCACAAAAACAAGGAGTTTCCTCCTTGTTTTGGGGCTGTTTTCCCTTTTCTTTGAGGGAGATGTTAGGGCAGGTGTTTGGGGTTATAAATAGATGTTTTCTCATTGTTTTTTGGGGCAGAATTTACCTCTTGAAGGTCCCCAAAACTCTGTCAAAATTCGTACTTCAATCCATGTTCTTAGTTTAGAGTTTGTAATTCAATTCAAGCACTCTTTATAATTCAAACATCTTCAAATTCATCACGTCTACCTTGAGGGAGTTTTCCTTCATCTCTTTTATTCTTTGTCCTTTTATTATTTCTTGCTTTATTTATATTTTTGCACCATTTAATTGTGTCCTTATTTTATTCAATAATGTTTGAGTAGTGTAATTAGGGCTAGGGGTACTTGAAGCCCTAGCCATGTTAGTTCGTGTTTGATTTCTGACTCTTGATTATGATTGCTATGAATGCCTAGTTTTGTTGGATTACTGCGCTTCATGAACTCAATTTATGCTTATAAGTAAGCTTAGCTACCTTATTTGTGTATAATTGTCGATGTAATTGCTTGACGGATCACCTTGATGTTTGTGTTCACCCTGCAATTTATGGCATGACGTTTAAGATGGAGAATCTTATTCGTAATCGAAACTCATGACTTCCTAGGTCTGCACATCACTTTTCTAGGGACAGTGTAGTGTCATTAAATCTTCTTTATGTTTTATGCATTATCACGCACCATCGGTAATAGTTGTTTAAGGGCCGGCACATCACGCTTAAACATGCAATCTAAGAGAAGATAATACGTGTGGGGTGAACCTTAGCCAGACCCCTGCGCGGGCACTTAATTCAAATACATGCATAGTAATCTAATCAAGGAAATCTAACGGAACTATAATTGGTAAAGGTGGATAGAAACCCTAGCTCGACTTAGTTAGTTATTATTAGTTAATTTGTTTCATTCATAAAACATAACAAACCCCCCCATTGCATTTTAATTACTCCACTTAAGTCAATTGAGTTAAACGGAATTGGATATCATTGAGCAAGTCTTCATGGGATCGACCTTTGCTTGCATCTATACTATCTACACGTCTTGTGCACTTGCAAAGTTTATTACACGTGGAGATTTTTCCTAGTACACCTTTTGTGCTTGGTAAAATTTCTATCACATGGTTCAATCCTTTAGTGTTCCAAAGAAATTTGTTTTTCTTTGTTCAACACTTTAGTTGTTGATATGGCACTTCTGGTTACGTGGCAGATGATATGTGTCACTTCAAGTTATGTGGCATGATGACATACTTTGAGGATGTAGTAAATTGGTTCAGTTGGATTGGGTTGGTTGGGTCGTACTGGCGGGTCGGGTTGACTCATTGACCTTGTCAGAGTCGGAGCTGAGCCAAGCCACTGAACTTCATCGCACGGACAAAGCTGAGCTAGTCTCTAGTGCCATGCTGGGACTGTTAAGCTGAGCTGGACCTACTGAGCCGAGTTAGATAACTACAGGCCCATGGCTTGTGGGCCTTTTGAGCCCAGTTAAGGCAATGGGCTGGGTTGATGTCGATTGTTAGGCTTACTGGGCATATCCACTGGAATTGGGTTTCTTGTATGGGTTTGGGTTTTCAGCCTTCTAGGCTGGGTTGGGTGTGGTCATTAGGGTTATGCTAGTCTGTCAAACCTACTAGGTAAATTGGTGTTGGACTTTTAGGTCACAATTTCATATTGGTAGCCTATGTGCCTAATGTGCCGCAATTCACATCATGTGCACCATACCACAATTCATGTATATCAGAATTCATGATAATATAATTATCGGCTGACCACTTTCATTTAATCACTATAAGCATAGCACACTAGTAGGCGATGATCACTCCTACTAATAATCTCTCAGTAATTTCCATGACCATGGCAATCCAATTTCCACATCTAATTGACAAACGTAATTAAAAGAAGGATTTTCATCAATGATCAAAATCAAATATTGCTCCACGTAATCCAATTCAAACATTGTATTAGTTATAATGAATTCACGGGGAAGGTCTAAAAATTTAATTCAATTCAAATTCAGTGATTCAAAACATGCAAGCATGCGACAACTAATTTCCATGGAGATTATCATCAAGGTTCCAATCCAATTATCAATATCAAATTGGATTAATACGATAAATTAATTATCTTATCAGTTTCCAGCAACTGAATTTTTTTTTAGAGACATGAATTCTAGAGTTTATGTTAATAAATTGGCCTTTTGAGATTCGTAAATCCTACTTGATTGAATCAGTCATTCTCTTGAGCAATCCCCAATTCCCGAGTTGTTCGTGTTGATAACGTGTTGTGAAAGTTTTGGGAATGAGCGTGAGTTTTAGAGAAGAAGAGGTTAGGAGACTATGTGAGAATAAAAGATGTATTATGTATTATGTATTATGAGAATAAAATAATACAACCCTTAAATATATTAAGGGAATAAAATAATGGACAAAGACCAAACTATCCTTCTGTCTTTGTGTAACGACCCAGAAATGAGAGAAAAGTAAAAATTTAGATTTTGCCCTTAGAAGGGCAGAGGTTGACTTTTTGATCGGGATATTTTTTGGATATTTCGTGAAGACCGTTAAGAAGGTCTTAGACTTCTGAGTCCATAGATAGGCGGTATGCTAGAATCAGAAGTAATATGGGCTTGATATAAATAAAAAATGACTATGGACATTTCGGTAAATTTGGTCATAAGGGGCATTTTGGTAATTTTAAAGGAGAAGCGTAGAGAAGTCTAGAACTCTCTTCATTTTCTCCTTCCCATAATGTTCCACCAAGCTACTCACTATATAAATAGATGTGTGTGTATTTGCCATGGGAGATTCGGTGGAGATTTGCCGAAAAGAGGAAAATGAAAGAAAAACTTGAACCGAGTGAGCAGAAGGTAGGAAAGTCAGGAAAGAAAGAAAGTGAGAGAGAAAGATAAAATAAGACAGGAAGAAGAAAGAAGGAGACCCCGTTAAGAAATGGTGAAGGAAATAATGACACAGTGATCGGAAAATAAGGAACCCATGAAGTTTTCACTTCAATTCTTAGTTTCGGGCTAGGAACCTTGGAAATCGGCATCTGAGCACGTCTGTGGCGAGCATGCGGTCGTTCAGAGCTAAGGAGGAGAATTTTGGGACACAGGAACAAGCTCGGAAACGATGTTTTAGTTTGGCTGTGAGGCTAAGGTTGATTACCATAATTTCAAGGTAAGATATTGTTATTTTAAGATCATAGAACCTTCTCTGGATATATTACAAAAAAATTAGGTGTAGAACGGATGAAAAAGGACAAAAATGGAAGAAGATATAGTCTGGTCAGGTCACTGGGTCTGACGCACCGGTTTACAGACCCGCAAGAGGTTGAAGGCGAGTAGCCTTGCGACTACACTGCAGTCGCGCGTGAAGGCCACTCGTAGAGAAGCACGACGACGCATGAGGGTGCGTCCGGTGACTCCTGGAAATTCGGCCAACATGAAAGTTGTTCGTCTCTGAATTTTGAGTTCAGTGGTATAAGGTTTGAGTTAATTGGACAATGTTTGGGTTTATTTCCGAATTTCCAACATAATAGGTTTATATTTAAGTTAATAATTAATATTATGATATCAAGTGGGTAATTAAGAGTAATTTGATCATTAAAAATGATCTTAAAAGTAAATTACTTCTATGGTAGAGGTTTACAAAGAATTATGAAGTTGATTGTTATGTAATTGGAATTATGGTTTAACATGTGTGAGTATACTATCATTAGAAAGGTTTTGCTATAGTGATATTTGAATAATTGAAAATTCGTGATTTTAACATTATGAAAATTTTGAAACACGTAATCATGATGATGCTATGATAAGCATGGGATCATGCGTGCATGAATATTCCAACATCGTCATGTTGATGATGCTAAGATGTTAAATATTTATTTATGTACTATATTTATTTTCATTTTTATTAGTGTGGTGATATATATATTTATTATCATTTTAATCCAAAATTTAAAATTGAGAAAATTGAGGAATTGATTACACTAATTGTAGGGATATTAATGGATTTTGTGGTGATTGGCTATGGTATTGTTTTTGTTGGGTATTATGGTTCTATTTACTGATGAATAAGAACTTATGATAAATGATAACATGATGACATGAAATGAATATAATGTTAGAACAAAGGATCCATTACAAGGATAAGTTAGTAATTTTACACTACCTGACGAGGTTAGTGGGCTGGATGTTAGTGGTAACCACACATCAGTGGATATATTTTGGTTAATCTAATAGGATATAAACATGAATGAAATTGGTGGTATCCCTTATTTGAGAAGAATTGTCAGACGGGACCAGGGCCAGTCTGATTGTCAAGGAAACTAGGGACGGGTCCTATCAACTTGGTATTAGAGCATAGGTTTGAATATTTTATATATGAGATACGAATTCCATGCATTTTTTTGGAACTATTTGGAAAATATGTTGTACAGATTGGAATTTGGTTTAAATTTGGTAGCCATGGTTATTAAACGATTTATGTGACAATGATTTGAAGTTGGTTTTCAAAATAGGTTTTGAGAATTGTAAATGAATCTAGAGTATATGTTTATAAGATTTTGTGGAAATGGTGTTGAGTTGAGAACCAGGTTTTTAAAATTGCAATTTGTTTTAAGGAATAAATTTATGTTAAGATGATTTGAATATGATTTCCAAATATATTACTTGATGAGATTTGTTTTGGAAATGATTGATTTTGGAATGGAAATAAGTGAATGTTCAAATACACATTCTACAAGGTTGAATGAAAAATATGTTTTGGGCCTAAGTCAAATGTGGATAATATGATTATGTTTTAAAGGAGGAATTTATATATATATATGATAAATATGTGTTCCTCGATATTTGTGAATAATTATGAGTAGGGACTTTGGATTTCTAGTTGGTACTCATATGATGTATTTTCAAGTGTATATGTGATGTGATGGTTGAAACAATCTAAGATGTCGAGTTAACACTCCTTTCTTGAGAGTGGTATGGTGTGAGTATGGTGACTTAGTCTTTTGTAAGTGAGTTCTCAAACTTACGGAAAGGGAAATTCGGTTGAGCAGAGTTTTGGTGTAGAGAATGAGAGATTTTTAAAAAATGAGGAGAAAATTCCTTTAAATAGGGTTACAAAGCTCCTAAAAATCAAAGGAATTTAAAATCCTACATAAAAAAAGGTTTCCTTAAGAAAAAGGAAAACAAAACCAAACTTGAATTGGACAATTTTTCCACTTAGAAGAAGGAAATAGGTGTTGGAAATTAACAGGAGAAGATTTTGGTTGTTAAAGGGGCTGGTCAATGCGGGAAGGAAGATGGGTTGTTTCGGTAGGCACTAGCCAAACTGGGTTGCAGGACTTTCGCAGTCAATGCCGGTCATCGTACTGAGGAGCTGGGGTGGAAGTTTAGTGCACGTGCGCTGGAACTACGTCAGATTCTTCGGGAGGCGCGCGCCGACAGAGTTTCTACAAGATTCGGTACGAAACTGCCATTACTGGTTCTTGGACTATTTTAAAGGCTTCGGTATCCCCTACCAAAATTCCTTGCCCTTTTTTGGTGGCTTCCCTTGTTTCAATCATATCTTCTTCAATATAACTCTAATTGAGGTGATTCTTTCGCCTAAATACTCATAATTCTGAGCTTAATCCAATTTTGTATTTCTCACAAAATATGTTATTTTTCCTATTGTTTGGCATTTAAACATTACAAGATAAGCATAAAGGGTATAAAATGGTGCTTAATTCAAGGCTTATCACTAGTACAATCCTAGGACGGGTGACCTACTAGGAAGTTGCACGTGAGTTCCCTGAAACAAAATTGTGAGTGCTGGGTGCAAAGCGGACAATATCGTGCTAGATGGGTTGGGTAGTGACAGAAAAGCAAGATTGAGCTAGAGCAATCCTTAGATGGGTGACCTACTGGGAAGTTGCGCATGAGTTCCCAAAAATAAAGCTGTGAAGGTTGGGCCCAAAGCTAACAATATCATGCTAGGGAGGTGGGTCGTAATAGAATGGTATCATAGCTGGACCCTGACTGGAAGTGGGCCAGTGAGGATAGTGGGCCCAAGGGGGGTGGATTGTAAGGCCTGTAACGACCCGGAAATTTGAAAAAGGAAAATTTGGAAATTTTGAAAGAAATGACGATTTTGCCCCTAGTTATAAGGGCCGAATGTTGACTTTTTGATCGGAACACTTTTTGGACTTTCTGAAGAGACTTTTGAGTAGGTCTCAGGACACTGAATCCGTAGACAGGCGGCATACGTCAATCAGAGGTCGGATGTGAAAGCTACGGGTCTGCGAATGCGAGGGGCATTTTGGTAATTTTGAAGGTAAGGGTAAAATGGTAATTTTGATTGGGCTAAGATTTGATGATTTGGCTACTTTGGTGAGTCATGCAGGTCTGTGAGTGGCACATGTCACTATGCAGATGATATTTAGTGGCCTTGATTGCTATCTGATATTTGGATAGGATATATGTGCTTGAATTATAAAAATCGTGTGTGTGTGCTTCCCTCAAACAAAAATAGAGCATGAACACAAATCCTAATTGATCTCAAGTGACAATTTAAACCCGTAGGCTAAGAATATGAGAATTAAAGGGAATTGAGAGAGGAAAAACAAGAACAGAGAAGGAGCTGATTACCTGGAACCGTACATGAAACCCGAAGAACCAAACTCGTAGGAATTCAAATGCTCCAAAAAATCGAATTCGAATTTGTAGGCCGTGATGACTACAACTGAGGATCGTGTGAGCTTTTTGGAACCCTTCTGATTAAGACCATATCAAAATCGAAGAGAATTGATCAAGAATTGATCAGGAACTGTACTCGCGACAGTTCGAAATTCCATGGCTGAGTTTAGGTGATTGGAGGTAAAGGCTTTTGAAATTGAATTCAAAATCATATTTAAAATGAGTCTACGATGTTGTCTGACTAATTAATTGAAGGATTCGATGATGATTTGATGAACTCAGACGATGAACATTCTTCGAAAGTTTGAATTAAGTGAAAATTGTTTGAAGTAATTAGGATTGAAATTGTCATTACAGACCCATAATTAAGGTGATTTCGATGCTATTAGATGGATCAATTGAAGAAAACGAGTGGAAATTGACTGAGAAGTAACCGGGTTGTATCGTGGGTTTTAGACTCGTTTGTAGGGAAGTCGGGTTGAGAAGATGAACAGTGCCCTGCACTGTAACAGGTGTGTGGAACCCACGTGTAGCCACTCAAGGCGGCGCATGAGGGCGTGTGGTAGCTTATCTCAAGGTGAGTCCAACATGAAACTTACTTCTTTTGATCTAATGAACATTTTGGTACTATTTTCGAGGAAATCGGATACCGTTTCGATAGTGTTCTATGTATCCAAAGTTTTAATATACGTTTAAAATACGTATTTAATTCCCAGAAAAATTGGAGAAAACTATATTAGGTATATTGGAGTGTTAATGACTCTCGATAATAATTTTGGACAGGAATGGTGACTTCCGAAATTTACGAAAAAACGTGCAGCTTGAAAGCGAGCGATATGGACAGTGTGTGAGTGGACTTTTGTTTTCTACCCAGAATGCATGCATATATGTTTTAAATGCTTTATTATGTACTTTGACATGATTTGGTATGATTAATGTTTCGATATGATGATTTATCAATTTTCTGGATTATTATCTTGTTTTATGCTATTTTGGGCACGATTTTCGAGAAAACTGTGAAATTGCTGTTTTGGGCAGAGGCATGGGCTTTGAGATTGTTTTTGATAGGATTATGAGTCAGAGATTTATTTGATGGATTTGTAATGCTTTTTGGACATATTCTATGGATTTATGTGAAAATGGCAACTGAGGTTGCGATTGCACGGATTTGCTTGAAAATGATATTTTGGGCTTGAGACCCAAATGGAAATGTGATTTTGATTGGATTGGTATTTCCATGTGATTACATGATGATATTGATGGTTTTCGGATTTATGAAATAATCGGGACTCTGGTTTTACGGATTTTGAGGAAACTCTATTTTGGGCCGAGACCCTGTGTTGAAAATGGTTTTGATTACAAATGCAACTGTTTTCACTGGTTTTCATGGTGGTGATATGGTGCAGATATTTAGGGCTTTCGAGTGAGAATATGTTTCCCCCGGAGTGCACCCTGTGTTTTGGATATTAGAGCTTCCGGTTGGGAATGTGTTTCCCCTAAATGTACCCTATAGATAACGCTCGCCTCCAGGATGGGATGTGTTAGCCCGGAGGGGTCACGTAGCACGGTCTGTTGTCGTGCAGCCGCGGGAGGCTCGACTCAAATCAGATGTGCTGGATTATATGTAGATTGGTCGGTGACGTGTTCACGACGATCTAGATTGTCGGCTGGTGATGTGTTCACAGCTACATGCTCGGATTTTGAGTGGTCCTTGAGCCTATTGATTTGCACGCGTTGCAGGGATAATGTGACTATGAGATTGGATATGGAAATGAGTCCCGTCGTTTTATTGAGATTTGTGATTTATAAACATTTGTGCCCAGATATATTTTACTCATGGTTTATGATATGCATGCATGTTTGTGAAATTGGAGGGTAAGAATGTATTTTGATAAATGTATTTATAAAAGTTTGTTTTGTCCACTCACACCTTTTCTGTTTTATTGACCCTCCGGGTTGTGGCGCGATGATCGAGGCTATTCGAGAGGTGGATGCATGAGTGGACATAGGTGCGGTTATCCCTTGTTTGGAAAGTGGTGAGGGTAATTTCGAAACTTCAGTTGACTTGTCAGACGGGAGCAGGACCATGCACGGTTATCTATGTCCTTCGGGGACGGGTCCTGTCAAGAGTCTTGGGAAGAATGGTGAGCAATCCCACATCGCTCGAGGAGGGAAAGGTGAAGTGCCTTAAAGGTGTGGGCACGTATCTTCCTAGCAACGAGGCCTTTTGGGAGCTCTCTATTTTGAGTTTGGTTGGAACTCCAAAGTTAAGCGAGATTGGGTTAGAGCAATGCTAGGGCGGGTGACCTACTGGAAAATTATGCATGAATTCCCAGAAATAAATCCATGAGTGCTGGGCCCAAAGTGAACAATTTCGTGCTAGGGAGGCGGGTATGTAAATAACTTTAGAATTATAGTAATTGGATATAATTTAAAGGACATTGAATTGTCATCATACTTAGACTTTTGTAAATCATGCTGATAACTATTATAAGGGGGTGAAACATGGTAATGATGAGACTTCATGTAAGGGACTTGACGGTAGTTGAATAAATATATAAATTGGGACAAGTAGTAAATTTCTAAAAGTAAGATAAGAAAACAATTTTAATTAGAAAAATCCACTACTTGTCGGGGAAGTTAGTTGGATGTGGGCGGTAACCCCGTAAGGGTGGAATCAATTTTGGTTAATTTATTAGTATGATCAAAATTGGTAAAATCCCTTGTCTAACAAGAGTTGTTAGACGGGAGTAGGATCATACCGGTTTTCTTACAAATTGAGTGATGGGTCCTGTCACTTAAATCGCCATCAAGTATATCACATAAGAAGTCATGTAAAATATGTATATATGCAAGCATAAGAGTTTAGGGAAAATAAAGTCCACTCACGCTCGGTCCACGTAGTTCGATACCAAATTGCATGTATTATGTAATCTTTGAAACCATGACAACTTGTCATAAATAACTTCTAGGGGTTACTAATCATCCCAAGTAACTCGTATCTTTACCCCTTAATTTTCTAGGATTTTAAACGAACCTAAAATAACTCCTAAACCTTTGGATAGTCAATGACAGGACCCGTCCCAAATCCCACGGGATTAACGTGGGACATGCCTGCTTCCGTGTGACAACCTGGAAATTTGAAAAAGGAAATTTTGGAAATATTTGAAGGAAATGACGATTTTGCTCCTAGTTTTGAGGGCCGAAAGTTGACTTTTTTATCGAGACACTTTTTGCATCATCCGTAGAGACCGTTGGGTAGGTTTCGAGACGTTGAGTCCGTAGACAGGCATCATGCGTCATTGGAGTTCGGACGAACAAGTTACGGGTCTACGAGTGTGAAGGACATTTTGGTAATTTGTTAATGACAGGACCCATCCCAATCCCCCTGGGATTAACGCGGGATGACCCTGTTCCCGTCTAACACTAAGTGTCAGACAAGGGATAATTCCGACCTTTGCCCTCCCGGGCTATCAGAGTACGCCAGGATCCGGAGGAGATATGTGATATCTCGGTCTCTGCTACAGTCCACATCCGATGTCAACCTGAAGGGCAGTCAAAACATTAAAAGCTGTGAGTGGACAAAACGAGAGTTTATAAAAACATTTCCATAAGAAGACATTTGTACCCTTCACTAAAAAGCATGCAAGCATTCGAAAACCATTTAACCAAATGGAAACCATATGTGGGAAATAAGCCCAAAACCATAATGAAAACGACCGTACGAGCCACTGCCCAAATCCATAAGAAACCAATAAGGGACTCAGCCCATAACCATAAACATACTGAAACCAAATACACGAGCCACTGCTCAATCCTGTGCACACCTATGCACACCACATATCACATATCATAATCCAAAATCATATATCATATATACATATCATTCACACAACCAATCTTGTCACGGTATCCAAAGTTACGAGCGTGCTACCCGGGTCTCAATCCGAGTCTTCTCAAAGTCAAGGTTAATGTCCGCAGACCACTGATCCTACTCGAGGTAATAGTAACCATAGCCTTCCTGAGAGTAAGGAACCCAACTGGGGGGGTGACTCCACTCAGTCGGTGCTCCGTGACTACTCCGGGGTCCACCCAGGCCAACGACCCTCCCCGGAGGAGATAATAGAAGTAAAGGAAGGTATATGAACATATATATATATATATATACATAGCACAAATATCCATGTCCGGTTCCCCTGAACCATCAGGATCCATAATATCCATTCCATTCATATATATATATATATATAACATCCTCCATGTCCGGTTCCCATAAACCGTCATGTACCACAATCACATAACCAGGGTTCATGCCGGTTCCCATAAACCGTCATGTACCATAATAACATAACCAGGGTGACAGGACCCGCCCCGATCCTCTCTGGGACCACATGGGGACGTGCCCTGCTCCCGTTTGACACCCAAAATAATGTTGCAATTTTAACCTTTAAACGTTCAAATGCATAGAAACCAAATTTAAGTTTTACATCAAATCCGAAATAAACAGATGTCAGTCAAGGGATGAAATCCAAAACTACAAGTTGCGAGCACGACTCTACCATAAACCTACGGGTAAAATCACCCAACAGAAATTCAGGTACGCAAAAGTAGATCTATGCCTCAGCCTCAGGTTCCTCCTCAACCTCAGTAGCACGACTTGGAGGGGTTACCAAAACAATAAGGGTGAGTGGGCCAAAACTCAAGTTTATAAAATCGTTTAGTAAGTAAAAGATATAATTTACCCCTCCGTTTTCCAAACATGCATGCATCAGCATTTAAAACCATAAATCATATAATATGAACCATAAGGCATGTAATAAAATCATAAGATAAATTTTAGCTACTGCACTATACCTTCCGATCCTGACATCCCAGATGTGTGACGTCCCTGAAGTCCAATAAGGTCACAGTCTCAAGGCTACGCGTGCCACTCGGGTCTCAATTCCGAGTCGAATCCCCGAACCCTGTCTGGGTACGGCATCTCAAATGCCTAGCGTCCTAGACGCCCGACGTCCCTGACGTCAAATAAGCAATCCTGCTCCTGAGTCATTTTACGGTCCGGTTCCTCCGTAGAATGACCCCTCGCAGGCAATGCACTATGACCACTCTGGGGTACCACATCCGGAGGAGACAGTATCATAAGAATGGATCTATACAGTGCAGTACCAAATACATTTTATTGATATCCACATGCAAAACATATATATACATAGATAAAATCCAAACCGATCTTTAAGTTTCATCAGACGGGTCTCAAGCCCAAATACCGTGAAGCGTGCCATAACAAAAATTTTAATATCATCAAAATCGTTTCTTGATTCCAGCATGTGAACATATAAGTAAATCGAAAAACATTTAAGCATGCAAGGGTTTAATGAAATCGGGCCCACTCACAGTACGATCCTGCGGTGAACCTGCGCGTACGAACTTGTACCGGGATTATCGTACAATTCCTATCAGTCCAAATCACACGTAAGGGTCACTACAAGTCTTAAACAATTATCCAAAAAGTCCGAAACAGAAACCGGCTCGGGGAACCCGTCAACACGTTTCCCGAGATAACCGGCCCTAAATTGACCCCCCTCTAACAATCCCAGATCAACATGGTTAATTCACCAAAAATGTTCAGAATGATGAGAGGAACAAAAGTCATGTTGATCGTGATCGGAGAAAAGCCCCAACGCGCCCTCACGCGCCGCCCAAAGTGGTTGCGCGTGAAAGTCACGCGCCTGACACTGTAGCTGCTACAGTGTCACCTTATTCACCCGATAGCCCTGCTATTCGGACCTTCAGCCCGCGATATGACCCGGGCTATTAACCTTGAATTTCAACTCGATTTCAATCCAACTTGATCCTAACATGTTATTTACACATCAAATTTAAGTTCTGAGTCATTAATCAACCTCAACAAGTCCCCAATCGACCTATCGACCCGTGATCAACCAATCGGGTCAATCACCAGAACTCACTGGTTTCCAAACCAAAATCAAATTGACCTCCCAATAAGCTTCGTAAGGCTAAAACGAACTAAAACAAATGATGAATTTACCAAGGTATTACCTGTAAGTGATCGTCCAAATCTCTGCGACTCCACTGAAACAGAAACCTCAGTTCCAGTCCAACAGTGGCTGGTTCCTCTTGAATTTGATATGGCTAAGTTCCAATTGCTCCCAGAAAGCTAAACCAGGCCTTGGTTTGGCCCAACGAGCACCAGAAATCAAAAACCCGATTTCCCTCCAAATTTTCCCGAAGTGGTTTCTCTCTGGTTCCTCACTAATTCTCAGTTCTCTCAATGGCAGAGTGATGCTCACACACGTTCTAAAAAAATTTTAAACAACCTAAGTCGTCCCAGAGACTCGTGGAAGTCCAATCTGTCCACTGAGATTGTCCTCCGAAAAGCTTCGATCCAGGATTAAAAATGGTGTCCACTGATGAAGAGTGACGCAGCCCACGTTGAGACAGTCCGAAATGCTTAGTTAATTCTCCCCTTTCCAGTTCATCACAGCCTAAAATTATTAAGATTGCACAGAAACACCGCACACGGTGGTGCAGCCGCTGTCCCCCACGGTTTGCTACAGTACCAGGGCAAAATGACCAAAATGCCCCTGGTTCAATAATTACCAAAATGCCCTTCACTTTCTAGACCTGTAACTCAGCCATACGAAGTCCGATTTCAGCGTGCCGCCTGTCTACGGACTCAGGGCATCGAGACCTACCCAACGGTCCTTGAGTCGTGTGAAAATTAGTTGCCAAACGAAAAGTCAACATTTTCGCCCCTAAAGTCCAAATTACGGTAATGCCCCTGAACTTCCGATAGACATAACTTCTTCCATGAGCGTCTGAATTGGACCTGCCACCTGTCTATGGACTCGTGACGTCCCGAACTACGTCACGGTCATTGGTCAAAGTCTGGTTGACGCACAAATCAAAAAGTCAACAATTTGGCCATACCATTCACAAGGGTAAAAACGTCAATTCATACATTAAATTACAATATTAAAATCCTCGAATTTCCGGGGTGTTACACAGGGTTCATGCCGGTTCCCATAAACCGTCATGTACCATGATACAATAAAAAGGGTTCATGCCGGTTCCCATAAACTGTCATGTACCACGATACCATAACAAGGGTTCATGCCGATTCCCATAAACCGTCATGAACCGGGACATCCATTTAAGGTTCCCAAACCCGAAATCAAAACCGTAAAGTAACCTGGGTCTCGTGCCCGAACATAGGACATCAGCTGGGCATCGTGCTCGATATCTGAGGTCATATGCCAGAGACCAACCAAATGGGTCTCATACCCTATTTTATCCTTTTGAAATCCAAATCCAATTCATTAAAACCAATAAGGAAATACAGACCCGTATAAGCACCGTATAAGGCCGAACCCTCGAAATAAGTGCTTATACGTAACCACATACAAATGCACTCATGGCATCATCAAACATGTAATAAAACATATAATAAACATTTACGCATGCACCAATTTAGAAAACCAAGGTCCACTCACAGACCGTCCGAGCTGCCGCCTCGATTTGGGTGCCATAGGCTCTCCCGAGCTGATCACTATCACCGGGACTCCCGAACCTGTCCAAATAGTAATAGAAGGTTACTAACTACCTTATTAACCTCCTACCAAAGCCCCGTAATTTTCCCGAACTTTTAACTATTTTTAAACCCATCCTAAACCTTCGGACAGCCTGAAATCTATCGAAACGATGTCCGATTGACACGAGACCAGTTCCAAAATGTTCGTTACATTGAATAGATGATTTTATATGTTGAACACTTCCCCAAATTACTGTTCACGCGCCCTCACGCGCCCCTAGAAGGCTTAGAACACTATTCATCATCATCAAGCTCAGGTGAACCGGTTTTCTGGTTCTTGGACTGGTTTTAGAGTGCTGAATTGGCGTGACCGGTTCAGCAGTTTTCCTCCTCCATTTCGGTTCGATTTCAACCCCAATTAATCCTATAATTCCTATTTCTTCATTCCCTATCATTTCCAATCATCAAAACAACCTAAAAACACCTAAATCCTACCTATAATCGAAAGGCCTCATGGCCTTGTTTTTCCATTTTCCTTCCCATGACTCCTTTGCCTTTAAAACACCTCAAAAGTCTCTTAAAACCTCTCTAGCAGTACACTAATCAAGTCCTAATCAACCAAAACTAACCATAACATCGTATTCGAATTAAAAATGGAGAAATGGGTAACCGGGTTACCTATCATGTTTTGGCTTCAGCCGCGCACAGGCGGCGTTGCTTGGCCAACCACCATCATTCCACAGGTCCTCCTCTCAGTCTCCTGGTTCCTCAGATGGCTGTGGGTGAAGGTTTGATGGGTTTGGGTTGCACAGATGAGAGAAAAATGAGATCGGGAAAATGTTTGAAATGAAGAAATGAAATGCACGGTGAAGGGAGATGCATAAATATGTGTGGGATGTGCAATGGATGGGTGACACTTGTCACTCATCCATTGGGCCTCCATAAAATATCTGGGCCCACTAGAGTCCAAATGTGAACTTATCTCGTAATTCGTGCAATAGTACTACGAAACTTCCTTGAACCGTAACTTCGCATTCGAACGTCCGAATTCGACGTGCCGCCTGTCTATGGATTCGTATCGTCCCGATCTACGTAATAGTCCTTGGCCCTCGGCCAATGGACCTCTCGGTCAAAAAGTCAACATTTGACCCCTTTTAACCAAAATTACCAAAATGCCCCTAAACTTCTGAACGTCATAACTTCTTCCACGAACGTCGGAATTGAACGTACCACCTGTCTATGAACTCGTGACGTCACGAACTACGTCACGGTCATCAGTCAAAGTCCATTTGACCGCCCGAATGAAAAGTCAATATTTTGCCCACGCCTAGGGGCAAAACGGTCATTTCGCATCGTTCGTCCTATTTCGCCCAACCAATCATGGATTAACCTCACTAATCGTGATTAGTCACTAATCTAATCTAGGAATTTGAGACGGGTCGTTACAATTAAGGCATGGGAAAAATGGTAATTTGGGTTGGACGGTTGAATGGTTGATTCAGCTCTACCTAATGATTCACTAAGTTATTCAGTGACATCTGTCACTTGATTATGCCAATTAGCGACACTAGTTAGCAGGAGGTGGAGATTGAATTGTGCATTGTGTGTGTGGGTATTGTAAAAACAAAACAGAGCAGCATGATTGATCAAGATGAGTCCACCGTCCAACCGTTTGAATTACTGGATAATTGGATTAACTGGGAGGCTATTAGAGTGACAGGGAGAAGGGAAACAGGAAAAACCAGAGAGGAAGGTGTTGTAAAACCCGAAATCCAACTATTTGAAATTCAACTATTCGAAATTCAATGTGATCAAAGTCGAATTTGCAATTGTGGATGTTTATGACTGCAATTGAGCTTAGATTTTGCTCTCTGGAACCCAGACGACTTAAATGACTTCAAAAATGAAGTAAAAGGAGGTTGTTTTGGCCGTGAACGGAGTACCTCGACTCCTCAAAAATTCGAAGGTTGGGTGTGTAATTGGAGGACTTAGACGATGGAATTGAGATAAAAAAACAAGTCAATAAGAGTACTGCGAAGCTTGTGGATTGATCAATTGAAGAAAAATGATTGGAATTGATGAACTTTGAAGAATGAACAGTGCTCGAATGTTCTTTGAAAAGTCGAGTTTGATTTGAAGGATTGAGGTAAGTATTGGTGTAATTGAAATCACAGACTTCTAATTAAGGCTTAAGTGATGATGTTAGATGATTGAATTGAAAGAAATGATGCAGAATTGATGGGTATTGAGTCGTGTTCACATGTGGGTTGTAGACCCGTTTGACAAAGGAAACGAGTGAGGACGATGGTACTGTAGCTAGCGCGTGGGGGCACGTGAGACCCAATCTCGAGGTGAGGTCAACATTAAACTTAATCCTCTCAATGTAATGAACATTTTGGCACTAGTTTCATGGAAATCGGATACTGTTTCGATAGTGTTCAGTGTATTCGAAGTTTTAATATATGTTTTAAATACGTATTTAAATCCCAGAAAAATTGGGGAAAATTATATGAGGTATATTGAAGTGTTAGTGACCCTTGATAATGATTTCGGACAGGAATTGTGAATTCCAGAATTTACGGAAAAACGTACAGCTCGGAATGGGGCTGTTTGGAAGGTATGTGAGCGGACTTTGCTTTCTAAATTTCAATGCATGCATAAGTGTTTTCTATTCTTTCTATTTATGATTTCTATGTTTATGATTATGGTACTTACGATTTCCGTATTTACACGTATTTCGATATACAATACGTAATTGCACGTATTTTGAGAATATGGTTTATGCTATGCTTTGATGGATGATTTTATATAGTTTACACATATCATGTTTTGTTAATGATTTGATGATGTGATGTCAGGACCCACCCAGGACCCATCCCTAATCCCCCGGGATTAAGGGCTAAATCCTAATCCCGTCTAACTTACGCATGACATGAAGGTTAAACTGTCGTTCAACCTCCATGTGACACGTAAGTCGGACCAGGTATTCTCGTTCTAACCATCCTAACGTATCCGGACTGCCAGAGTGCACCGAACTACTGTGGATCGCGGGTGTGATGTCTTCGTCTCTCTCGACCAACAGCCCGTGCCGCAACAACCTGGAGGGTATCGAAAACGCAAAAGACTGTGAGTGGACAAAAATAAAGAATAAGTTCAAAAACAGTTCAATAAAACAATTACATTTATACCCTCCATTTAAAAAACAATGCATCCATATCAAATTCATGTAAGAACAACCGAACACAGTTTCCTTTTCTCAATTCCCGAGCCTCACCCAAAACCATCGAAAAAATTTATTTTCAAAACCATCATCATCAAAACTCAGTGAAATCCAAACACATTTGAAACCACATATCCATCCATCGAACCTGCTGGATCTATCCGAGTCTTTAAACTCCCGAGTCTTTAAACTCAATTCAGGCCTCAATATAATCCGAGTCTTTAAACTCAACAGGACTACGGGGGAAATATCAATATCCGAGTCTTTAAACTCAATCAGGGCCCGCCCATGTCATAACATATCCGGGTTTTTAAACCCAATAATCAGATCCAGAAAATCCATTCCATGACCACTATCCTTATCGGAATCCGAATCCGCAATCTCATCAAGATCCCGGATCCAAATCCAGAACTCATATCCATCTCCATTTCCAAATCCGAGTTCGAAACCATCATTCCGTAAGCCGGTATCCGGAATAACCATTCCGAACCCAAACCCGGAATCCACTTTCAAGTCCCAAATCGATTCCTGAATCGTCATCCGAAAATCCGATTCAAAAACCAGAAATCAAGTTTCTCAAAACCACTGTTTTAACTGGGCCTCTAAGCTCGAAATCACTTTCCAAAATCTTTTTACTTTCATTGAAATCAAATCGTATTTCAAATCCCGAAATCAAATTATTAAAACTAGGTTCAAACCACAATATTCATCGAAATCTCGTAAAACGTAAAATTCCGTAATTTCCTCAAAAAAAAGGTGCAAAACTGTAAACCATCAAGATCATAATTCAAATCATAGAATAACGTATAGAAAACATATAAAACATATATGCATGCATCAAGAGTTAGAAAGTAAAGTCCACTCACAGACCATTCCGACGTCGTCTCGATACACGTGCACTTACGCCGTTCACGGCCATTCCACTATCCTCGGCTTTCCCGAACCTATCCAAATCCCATACTAAGGTCACTAACTATTTCAAACAGATCATACTAAAGTCCCGTAATTTTTCCGGATTTTTAACTATTTTTAACCGTGGCTTAAAACCTTTGGACATCCCGAAACTTATGGAGACGATATCCGATTGACTCGAAACCAACGTCAAAATGTTCGTTCCATCGAATACTTTAAAAGTCATGTTGGAAGATTCCCTAAACTACCCCTCATGCACCCCCACACGCGTCTGGAAGTTTCTGTGCGTGAAACCCAGTGCGATTACTGTTCGTCATCCATGTCCTCAAGAAACCCGGTCTGAACCAGTTCTGCAATCTTGTCCAGCTGTGAACCAGCGTTCACGGTTTTTTGCAAATACAATCTGTTTTTCACTCCTGATTAATCTAAGATGTTCGTCCCTTCATTTCCCATAATTCTATAAAGGTAATTTGTAAAAACTGGGGCTAGAGATTACCTCCCAACCATCCTTCAGAAATTCTATATTTCCTCCGCTGTTTTCTCAAGTTTTCGGCCACCATTAGCCATGATTCCTAGCCTAAAAGCCTCGTCCTCACCATTAGAAGCTCACCTGATCACTCATTACTTGTCAATTCACAGAAATTCACAGAGTGCCATTTGAATCGAAACAGGGCTTAGTTATGGGTATAGGTCCTTACCTTCCACCTCAGGCCTTAAAACTGGGCTCAAGCACGTCCTCTAACTGCCAGGAATCTCATCCCAACATCCAATGCGAGCATCGAGCCTCAAACAACTAATTTCCGATTTGAATGGAAACAACGCACTCACAGTTTCCCTCAGTTACCACCGCCGTCCTCAGCCGTCGAGCCTTGCCGGGGACACCAACCAACTCTGTGTAACCTCCCCCTAAACTTTCCTTCACATCCCAAACTCTTCTGATCAATTCTAAGGGGGGTAAGGCTCACAACTCCTCCCTGTCTCTGTTCTTCAAGGGAAACCACCGTCCACGATGGTTATACAGAGTGCACCACCCAGTTCTTTCCTCACTATTTCCTCATATCTCTCACAACAAGGATCACTCACCAAGCTCTCAACTTCCTCTAATCACTCACACTCGAACTCAAAGACTCACTCACCCTGAACACTGATCGATTTCCTCACTGTCTCTCTGTTCTCTCATTTGAACAACTAACCGGCCATTTAAAATTGGCTTAAACCGTGTAGAATTAGGCAGAAGCCTCTAGGATAACACCAGGTGTCATTCACCCTGTGAACATAGCCCCAAAATATCCAATTAATTTAGCCCATATGTCCTTAACCGGTTTGCACAAATCCCAAAGTGTAAAAAGACTAAAATGCCCTTAAAAGTTCAAATTACGATTTTACCCTTCTCTTTCCAAACCCATTTCTACACCGTCTGATGTTCGATGATGGCGTGCCGCCTGTCGTTGTACTCAGGATGTCGAGACCTATCTAATGGTCCTCGGTTTGAGTGAAGAAAACTTATTGTGCATAAAGTCAACAAATTCCTCCTTTTTAACCAAATTACAAAAGTGCCCTCAACCTTCCGAACATCATAACTTCCTCCTCGGATGTCTGAATCGGGCGTGCCACCTTTCTACGGACTCGTGACGTCCCGAACTACGTCACGGCCATCCGTCAAAGTCCTTTTGACCGTCTGAACTAAAGGTCAACATTTTACCCCTTAAAGGGCAAAATCGTCATTCTGCACCGTCCGTCCAAAAGTATCCAACTAATCACCGATTCTCTTCGTTAATCCGTCATTAACACAAATCTAATCCTGACTCCCGGGATGGGTCGTTCCATGTGACATTGGGTTTGAA
Source organism: Prinsepia uniflora (assembly GCA_032719365.1). Lineage (NCBI taxonomy): Eukaryota > Viridiplantae > Streptophyta > Magnoliopsida > Rosales > Rosaceae > Prinsepia > Prinsepia uniflora. The sequence goes on from CM064873.1 coordinate 39,430,600, forward strand.
TGTGAATTCGGGCACGAGACCCATTTTAATAAAATATGATTTCGGAGTTGGTTTTGGAATTTGGATTTCGATGGATTCTGGATTTTCTATGATTTACACATGGTTTTGGGTTTAAAGACCCGGTTGCTATGGCTGGATCTCATTTTGGGTTTAAAGACCTGGTTGATTGATGACGGGGGAGGGCCCTTGATTGATATGTTTTGAGTTTAAAGACTCGGTTATTGTGATATCCTTTGAGGCGTATTGATTATGTTTTGAGTTTAAAGACTCATTGATACCCAGGAAGGCATGATATATGTGGTTTGAGTTTAAAGACTCGGTGATTGAGATCCAGCAGATTGCTTGACTTGTGATTTACTGTTGATTTCCGATGTTTTTAGACGTTTTGGGTAGTGGCCCGGTTTATATGGATTTATGGATTTTGCGCTACGTTCTTGTACTTGGATTTTGCTTCATGGTTTTGGGCTGAGGCCTTGGAATTATGGTTTTGGATATAAAATGATTTTCGATTTTTCATAAGCGGTTTTCTGATCGTGGAACTAAGTGATTTTCGAATGCATGCATTGGTTTTACATGGAGGGTAGAAATGTCTTTTTCTGTAACATGTTTTTTAAACTTATTTATTTTGTCCACTTACACCTTTTATATTTTTATTGACCCTCCAGGTCGTAGTGCGATGATTGAGGCCGATCGAGAGGTGGAGGCCTGAGTGAGCACAGGTGCGGTTATCCCTCGTTTGACAAGTGCTGAGGGTAATTTTGGAACTTCAGTTGACTTGCCAGATGGGAGCAGGACCAGGTATGGTTATCAATGTTCCTCATGGGACGGGTCCTATCACCCCGTCTGACACGAAGTGTCAGAAAAGGGATGATTCAAGCCTCAGCCCACTCGGGGCTTCAAGAGTGCACCAGGATCGGAGGATGAGTGTGATGTCTCGGTCTCCGCTACAGCCCGCATCTGCGATCAACCTGAAGAGCATTAAAACCATTGAAGACTGTGAGTGAACGAAACCAATAATTTAATTTATAAAACACATTTCACGAAAAGACATTTATGCCCTTCACTAAAAAGCATGCATGCATTCGAAAACCATTTCTCATTTATTTAAATCATTAAGGCCTTAGCCCAAAACCGTCAATCAAAGTATATAGGAACTCAATTCAAAACCAATCAAGTCATGCAGGTCTAAGCCCAAATCCAGTACACGTGGATCTCAGCCCAAAACCAATCTCCGTAAAACATCCTACATATATATATATATAACCCATCCTCGGCATCTCATATGCCAAATCAAGAACCCGTCATGATATATCTACAGTATGCATACTACTCGGGTCTCATCTCCGAGTCTACTCCCAGGATCTACGACATCTGGGAGGACCTGTCTTCAGACGTTATCCGAGACTGTCTCATATCTTACACTCCTGGGCATGTGCTTCCTCTTGGAGTCACTCATCCCAAGCAGTGGATAATGACACTCCAAGATCATCGACGTCTGGAGGAAACTATTCATATGGGAGGGTATTTACATATAAGTGAAAACATTCCTTTCTTTCAAACCATAGTTTAACTGGGTCTCATACCCGAACATCTCAATAGGATTCCTCGAATCCGATTCAGATCCAAATCTCACAGGGACTCAATCCCAAATCCATCTCAATAGGGTCTTAAACCCGAATTCTCATTTCATAAACCACAACTGGGATTCAAGCCCGATTTCACGATTCAAAGAGGCCTCAAGCCCAATTTCACAATCAACTGGGCCTCAAGCCCGATATCACAACCAACTGGGCCTCAAGCCCGATACCATAAATCAACGGGGCCTCAAGCCCGATATCACAACCAACTAGGCCTCAAGTGGCCCTCGGCTCGATCATATAACTCAAATGGGCCTCTAACTCGATTTCTCATCAAATCAAATGGACTCCAAGTCTGATGGTTTCCAATCAAATGGGTCTCATGCCCGATTCCATATTTCCAAATCTGAAATGATTTCATCAAACCATGATAGAAAACACCGCACGTATAGGCACAACATAACGCCTGAAATCTCGAAATACATGTAGATATGTAAATACCAAGTACCACAAACATATGCATTTATGGCATCTCAAAACATGTTCATAAACTCATATAACACATTTATGCATGCATCGAATTCATAAAACAAAGTCCACTCACAGAGTGTCCTTACTGCGCCTCGATACGCGCGCCATACGCCTCCCTCCGGCCAATCACCGTCTCCGGGGTTCCTAAACCTGTCCAAATCATACTACAGGGTTACTAACTACTTTAATAATCACTCATTAAAGCCCCTTAATTTTTTCCAAATTTTTAACTATTTTTAAACTCGATCCTAAACCTGCGAAGATCTTGAACTATATCGAAACGATGTCCGATCGACTCGAAACCAGTCTCAAAATGTTCTTTACCTCGAAAGGATGATTTCATACGTTGAAAACAACCCCAAATTCCTCCCCATGTGCCGTCCAAAGGCCCTGCGCGTGGGCTTCACACGCTGGCTACAGGTTGTCTTCAACCTTCAGCAGACCTGGTTCGAACCGGGTTTCTGGTTTTCGGTCCGACCGAACCGGTGAAACCGATCCAATGCAATTCCTCCCCCTTTTTCGACTCGTTTTCATCCCTTTTCGATTATAATCCCTTTCTCTCATCCTTAGCAACCTACTTGTGTGATTAGAACCAAGAAAAACCATATAAAACTCATTTGTTCAACCCCCCTCTCACGTCCCTATTTTCCCAGGCCCTTCCCAAAGCTGCTCAGCCCTTCTCCACCATTCAAAACCCTTCCCACACACTCATATGAACACAATAAAAATCCCCTATCCTCAGACAACATTCTTAACGTCCCAATCAAAATTTTGAATTCAAAACATAAACTGGGCTTCGGGTTTACCTTTCCTCCGCCGTCCACGGTGGCTCTGCCACTTCCTCGCCGTCCTTAGCTCATCAGCCCATCTTTGTCCCTTAGTAAGCCTCCCAACCTAGCTCAAGCATCACAGGGGAAGGCAAACATGGGGTTTGGGCTTTGTGGGTTGGTCGATCGAATGAAAAAAGCAAAGGGATGGATATACATGTATGAGAAATGGTGGGCAATGGATAAATGACACTTGTCATTCATCCATTAGGCCTACCCCAAAATATCTGGGCCCCACTGAATGATAAAAGTCATCCCGTCTCGTAATTCGTGTAATAGTGCCTCAGAACTTCCGTCGAACGTCTGATTTCGACGTGTCGTCTATCTACGGATTGGTATCGACTCGATTTACATAATGGTCCTCGGTCCTCGTGCATCGGACCTCCCGTGTCAAAAGTTAACTTTTTACCCTCGGTTAGGGGCAAACTCATAATTTCACCCTGAACGTCCGGTATTCCTTGGCTAATCCCCGATTAGCCTCATTAATCCATAATTAGTCTTAATTAATCCCTAAAATCAGGGACGGTAAACTGTCCTGATACTCGATCTTCTCTAAAATTGTATGGTAGGACTCGTATCATCAAGAGGATGAAATTTCTTCTTGACCGATGTCCCAAACAGTGTCTCACGTGCCCACACACGCCAAACAAAGTCCTTGCGCGTGGGATTCATGCGCAGGGCACTATTGATATCCTTTTTCGCCCAATTGGGTGAATTTTTTTTGTTTTGTTAGGAACTATTTGAGGAAAGCAAGGGTAAATAACCATGGAATAAATTGTATATTAAAGGACTAAATGGTAGTGAAGTGGTATGATCTAGTGTAAATGTCCTTTAGAGTTTGGTTATGCGTGATCGAGTTGGATATAGTGTAGTTTTCATTTTGATAAGCCATGGATTATAAGAAGGAAAAAATTAGAGAAGTATGACATAAATAGTAGAGAAGTGAGACATAAGTTGGTGCTAAGTTATAACTAAGAACCTCTAAATGGTAGATAAGTTGATATAAAATTGTAACGATCTGTCCCGAAATTTCGTGATTATCGAGATTTAATCAAGGATTAATCGAGACTAATCGAGATTAGTTGAGGTAAAATGACGATTTTTCCCCTAGAAGGGAAAAATGTTAACTTTCGACCTGGGAGGTTAAGTGCACGTGGACCGAGGTCTATTTCATAGATCGAGAAATTACAAGTACGTAGACAGGCGACACGTCGAATTTGGACGTCGTACGTGAATGTTATGGGTCTAGAAAGGTTTAATGGGATTTTACGGAGCATGTTTTACGAGAAAAGTGGATTATGGTTTGTTTGTTAGTGGGGCCAAAAATATCTCAGTCAGACCAATGGATGAGTGATAAGTATAACCCATCCCATTGGCCCATTTCCCTAACATGCATCTCATCTCATCTCTCTCTCATTTTCAAACACACACCTGAACCACCCAACCCATTTCCTCCTTTCAACTTTATCTGGTGTTGGATGAGATAGAGAGTGACTGAGAGAGCAAAAGAGACTGAGGGAGAAGATGGAGTCGTGGAGGATGGCTGGGAAACCCAGGAAACCAAGTAAAACCGTTAGCCCATTTAGGTTGGTTTTGAGTTTTCATTTCTGGATGCTTGGAACCCTGTTTTGAAGTTTTGTATGTATTCTCAGAGTTCATACCAGCTTACAAGAACAAGATGAATCAAAAGTGACGCTAAAACTACCCTGAGGTTGAGCTCGAAGTTAGGCCGTGATATTCAAGCTTGGTTGGAGGCTCTACAAGTATGATTTCATGATTTTAATGCCATGTATATGTTTCTGGGTGAGAGACGGTGAGATTGGTGAAAAAATATGGGTTTTGGTTGAAAAATGAGAGAGAACTGATTGGGTCAAACTCGCACGTCAAATGACCAGTTACAGAGGTTCGGGTCAACCTGACCAAAGGTTGATGATGATGAAGTGGCAGTCCACGTCATCTTGTTAAGCCACGTAGCGAACCAAGTGGTGACATGTGGCACGTTGTCAGGCCGAGTCAGCGTCGACGTGGTAAGTCCATGTCTGTATTATCAGACCACGTGGACTAATCAGGTGGTGCCATGTGGTAACATGTCAGAGTGACGTGGCAGGTGACGTGTTACTGATGACATTAGTAGTGACATCAGCATGATGTCATCGTGTGACACATGGCCTGTGTTAGAGGGTGACACATGGCATTAGTCAAATAGTGCCATGTGGCAGGCTATCATGGTTGTCAAATGTCAGATGTCAGGTAGGGCTGACGTCAGTAGCGACGTCATCAGTGATGTCAGCAGGTGACGTCAGCGCTGATCGACGTTGATCAGCATTAACCAAACATTGATTGGGGCGTGAGGGCATAGATGCGTGAATTTCAAGGTCAAACTGATCTTGTTTGAACGGTTTCGATGACCTAAATCCAACGGTGGTGGCTTCACGTCGATCAGAGAACTTTTAGTTGGTGTTTTGGAGGTTTTTCTCTTCGTGAAGCCTGTTCAGGATTCGTGTTCGATTTAGGGGTTTTTGAGGGTTTATTGAATGGACTTATATGAATTGTTAGTGACCCTCGGGTGTGACTGGGACAGGCCAGGACGTTCCAAAGGCTTCAGATTGGCTTTTGGTGCGGGTTTTGAGCGCGCAACATGGGCTGTTTGTGAGTGGACTTTGATTTATAAATGATGCATGCATATATGTTTTAATGATTTTATGAGCATGGTTTGAAATGCAAGGTTTGTATATTTCTTGAATGATGAATTGCATAAAGATTTATATATTGGTTTGATCATGGTTTGGAAATGAATGATTTTAAGAATTTGCGTGAAATGTGAATTTGAGCAGTTATTTGAAGAATGAAATCATTTTGGGTATTGTGAAATGAGTTCTGGACATTGTTTTACGATGGTTTTGAGATAAATGCTTGTGAAATGAGTTTATGAGATTTGGTTTTAGGTTGAGACCCTGTATGAGACACATGATTCTTTTGAAAGCAAAGTGTTTGTGTAAATGTGTATATGAGGTTTGATAACTATTTTCACTGAGACCATCCTCTTGATATTGATGTGACTCCAGTTGTGAATGTGTTTCCCTAGAAAGGGCCTCTAACTGTGAATGTGTTTCCCCAAAGAAGTTTCTATCCCTATGATATGTTGCTCACCTACGGGATGCACTGTGTCCTCTCCGGAGAGGTCACGATGCATTGCCTGTTGACGAGCAGCCGTGGGAGGCTCGACTCAAGAGTGCTTATGTATAGCATCAGTCGTTGATTTGTTCATGACGATATGGACTTTGGGCGTAGATTTGTTCACAATGACGTGCTTGGATGTGAGCTGTCTTGGAGCTTATTTGCACGCGTTGCACAGATGACGTGACTGATGATGATATGAGTTGAGACAGATGTGGGTTATAAGGGTTGGTCATGTTTTCAAGTACTGTTTTGTGTCTGGATGTTTCACACATTTTGTTTTGAAAAGAACTATGATTTGATTTGAAGAAAGCATTTGAGATTACATGTTTTCTGATTGATGCATGCTTTTAATTGGAGGGTATAAATGTATTTTCCCAAAATGTATTTGAAATGCTTATTTTTGTCCACTCACAATTTTAAATGGTTTTTGATACCCTTCAGGTTGATCACGGATGTAGGCTGTAGTAGAGACTGAGGCATCACATGAAGCTGTGTACTCTAGAAACTGAGTGGGCCATGGAAGTATCCCTAGTCTGACACGCGGTGTCAGACGGGAGCAGGTCTTCCCACGTTAATCCTGAGGGATTAGGGATGGGTCCTGTCGCTTGGTATCAGAGCATTGAGTTGCTCTTGTGGTGTGGTGCACTGAGAGTGCACGATAGTTTTACATCAGATGTGATGCATGTATGACAACAACCCCGCCATCAACATGAGAGTGAGGATAAGAATAGGAAAGCTAACAGGAAGAACCAACCCATTGGTTCGATTAGGCATTAGATGCCGAGTTTTAGGGGTTCAAATCCTGAGTAGGATTGATTTTCGTGCAGACCCAGCGGCTTCGAGCTGTGGAGTTGCTAGTTGATTGGATCCCAGTATGGTTACTTTTTGGAGTTGTGACTGATGGTTGACCAATTTGGATATGCTGTTCCTAGTACTTGAATGATGGAACGATAGTACTTGAAATGTGTAGTTGTGGATCGGGTCACAAGGTGGCCGATCAGTGGATCTTACACTTGTAGCGGATTGTACGAACGTTGTTTGCCCTCTTGAACAGCGCATGATCTCGATAGCAGTGTGCTTCTCGGGTTGGTCTGCACATAATTGGTAGCAAACCTTGCTATTTACAGATTTGGATGTGACTATTGAGACTTGGACGACGTTTGAGTAACGTTTATAACATCATTTTCACCCCAGTTTTATCAGAATATTGAAAGGCGGAGTTCCTGCGCCTAGAGTAGGGAGAATTGGTGGTTGCTTGATACGAGTGGGGATTTCTAGAATTGGCTCAATTCGCACTGGGTACGATGATAATTGAGGGAGTGAGGCTTCATCAGTTTGTGTCAGGTCTTGGGAGTGAGACTCAAGTGACGGTGTGTAATCTCAGCTGGAAATGAGTTTAATGGAATTCCAACAACGATCGGATGGTTCTGGTTGATGCTTAGTGCATCAAGAGGATGTAACTGCCAGGGAGCTTGGAAGAGGGACGCTTCTAGTTCCGAGTCTTTGAGTGGAAATCATGCGATTACAGTGGTCGATGAACAAGACAAAGAGGATCCTGAGTGGCTCAGTTAAGATTTCAGTATTCTCCTAGTTCAGTTGGTTTACTGGAGCAACGGGGTATGCCTGGATTAGTGACAGGTACCCTAGCTATCTTTGGACTGAATTCATGAGTGTTGATGGAGTTTGGACTCACACACTTTTTTTCTTGGGATCAGCTTCCCATTGGGTTAGGACATGCTAGCTAGTACTCCGGCTAGTACGGTGATGGAATCACCTATTGGATTTGCATAGAAGGTATGACAATGAACGGATTGGATTTCCCCAGAGATTTATGATTTGGATATGATCTTAGGGATGGATTAGTGGACTACTTGTCACTCCTCTTTTGCGTGTTTGAGGAGCAAGGTGTATTTGGTAGTCCTGACTTGTCATGGTTGGTCTGTTGGTGGGACCATATGATACTTCCTTCGGGAGTTACTGCTTGGAGGCTAGAAAGATACTACAGAATGGTTGTTAGGGACGTTGGACTTGTGTTGTGTTGTCCCTAGTTAGCTCAGGTAGCATAAGGTGATTTAGCTTGTACCCGAGTTACTCAATGCGTTGTCGGAGGATTTACATGGTTGCCACATCTAGGGGAGGTTTCTAGGGTACGTAACCTATTTTGCAACCACCTTGTTGGAAGGTACCGATAGAGTTGAGATCATGGAGTCCAGTTACATGATTTAGTAGATTTTGGGTTCATTTGACTTTGAATGTCACTTTGGGGAGCCCTAGTGTTCTTTGTTTGTAGTTAGATGGAACTATGAGAGTTAGATTTGACAAGGCAACTGAACAGGAAGCTGGTGTGGAAGGAATATGCATTACCACAGATTTCCTAGTGAGCTTTTTCATTTGATTCGTCACTTCATGGTTTCATGGAAGTGTCACCTTGGTAGAAGTTGAACCGGATGTGGGCCAAAACTTGAAGGATTTGAGGAGCGGAAGGTGCTTGGTGTCACCTAACATTGTTGAGTGTAGCTTAGATTTGGTGGACCCGTGTTGGTATTATGGGTCGCGTTATTTCTGTTGAGAGGAGTAGTGTGGATCCTGGAAGGCTCAAGATGGTTTTGGATTTGCGTCAACCAACCACAACAATTGAGATTGGAGTCTCTCGGATTGGTTGAGTAGTACGGGCGTTTAGTAGCGGAATTCCCCGTGATTGGAACCCGTTGACTCGATTGACTCAAGAGGGAGTCAAATTGATTTGGTTTGAGAGGATTGTCTGAGGTAGATGAGTGTGGTGTGTTGTTGGTCAGTGTTCCCAAGAGACCCATATTGCTGGATTAGAGGTTTACATCACAGCTTCAGGATCCGTCCCTTTACATCATCAGGATGGGGGTCGAGGTAGGTAACGTACACTTTTTCAGGTAGGATTGGTACGTCTTGGTAGGTGTAAGTCGGTTGACCTTTGGAGTTAACCAAGAAATTGGATTGGTTAGTGAACTGGTTGGATTGTCTTTGGAGTTGGTCAGGTGACCACGAGAACTCTGAGAGGACTTTGTTTATTGGTGTACGATATGTCGAAAGTAAAGTTCAGACATACATGTTCCAATGTTGGATCATGATTGTCCTGGTAGCCATATGATAGACCAATTAGGTCCGAGATTGATATGTTGTGTGGACTTGATTGTGGATACTTGTACGTGTCTGGGTGGTGCGTGTTCAGGCCCCATACATAGCTTGGATGTTGCGTGAGTGCAGTCCTTGAGCAGGCCTATGAGTAGTGTCGATATGATTGTGTGATGTGTGTGCACTTGTGATTAGTGCTTGTTGGTGGTGTAATTGTTGAGTGTTGGTCATTCTGATTGATATGTTACGATCATAAGATTGAATCCGGAATGGACACGGTATGGTAATCGGATTGGATCCGATGTTGACTGTTCATTGAGAATTAGGACTGGGCATCGAATGCTGTGTGATAGCTCATAGTGGTTTTAGAGGGTTTGATTATTGTACGAGCTTGGAGCTCTGGGTCATGGTTGTGGGCCAGAGGAACCCTAGTGAAAGTGAGTTGTGATTATCTCGCCATAGCAAGTATTCGACGGGGTCTGGATACACTCAGGATGAGTGAGATGCCAGTTCGAGACTTGAAAGGAGTTAGGATCACAACGTTGGTCGCTGAGTGAAACGAGGTACTGTAAGAAGAATCTGGTGCGAGACGGATATGGATAAGGAACTTGAATGGAAAGAGTGGAGCCGATGAGTTACCGGCTTGACACGACGGTTCATCGTAGTTATGATTGACGGTGGGAGACCGTCTAGTGACAGAGGACTTATCATTGCTCATTGGTGAAAAAATGTCAAACTTGGTTTTGAGTGCACTTGCGTGGATGATAGGTGAGATCGACGAGCGTCGATGTCTCGAGCGAGACTTGAGATTTGAGCTTTGGAGGTTTCCAATGATAGTTAGATCACTCATATGTCGAATACGGTCATGGAGATTGAGCTGAGTTTCAGCATTGACCGTTGGATTGTAGTTAACATCGAGTGACAATTGTTTTCGGTGCGTACTGTGTATGGACTTTGGACGTGGACATAACCACGTGAGACTCTTGGTTCGGAGATTGTAATGGATTTCCACAGTTTTGGTCAGAGGTTGGTCATAACTTCGACGGTGAAATTACTATAGTGAATTTTGAGGACAAAATTCTTTAAGGAAGGTAGATTGTAATGACCTGTCCTGAAATTTCGTGATTATCGATATTTAATCAAGGATTAATCTAGACTAATTGGGATTAGTCAAGGTGAAATAACGATTTTACCCTTGGAAGGAAAAAATGTTAACTTTTGACCCGGGAGGTCAAGTGCACGTGTTCCGAGGTCTATTACCTAGAACGAGGGATTACGAGGACGTAGAGAGTCGCATGTCGAATTTGGACGTTATACAGGAAAGTTAAGGGTCTAGAATGGTTTAATGGGATTTTACGATGCACGTTTTATGAGAAAAGTGGATTGTTGTTTGTTTGTTAGTATGGCCCAAAATACCACAGATGGACCAATGGATTAGTGACAAGTGTCACCCATCCCATTGGCCTATTTCCCTAACATGCATTTCATATCATCTCTCTCTCATTTTCAAACACACAACTGAACAGCCCAACCCATTTCCTCCTTTCATCTTTATTTGGTGCTGAATGAGACAGAGAGTGATCGAGGGAGAAGATGGAGTCATGGAGGATGGCTGGGGAACCCAAGAAACCAAGTAAAACCATAAGCCCATTTAGGTTGGTTTTGAGTTTTGATTTCTGGACATTGGGAGCCCCGTTCTGAAGCTTTGTATGTATTCTATGAGTTTATACGAGCGTACACGAATAAAAAAGAATCGAAAGAGACGCTGAAACTGCCTGGGGTCGAGTTCGAAGTTAGGCCGTGAGAGTCGAGCTTGGCTGAAGGTTCTACATGTATGATTTCTCGATTTTTAGGCCATGTATATGTCTCTAGGTTAGAGACGGTGAGATTGGTGAAAGAATATGGGTTTTTGGTTGAAAAATGAGAGAGAACTGATCGAGTGAAACTCGCGGGTCAAACGACTCATTACAAAGGTCCAAGTTGACCTGACCAGAGGTTGACGATAATGACGTCGCAGTCCACGTCATCTTTTCAGGCCACGTGGCCAACCAAGTGGTGACATGTGTCAAGGTGTCAGGCCGAGTCAGTGTCAACATGGCAAGTCCACGTTAGCACTGTCAGACCACGTGAACCAGTCAAGTGGTACCACGTGATAACATATCAAAGATGTTAGAGTGACGTGGCAGGTGAGGCGGTAGGAATGACATTAGCAGTGACGTCATCATATGACACATGGCCCGTGTCATAGGGCGACACATGGCACTAGTCAGGGAGTGCCACGTGGAAAGCTGTCAAAGTTGTCAGATGTCAAATGTTAGGTAGGGCTAATGTCAGCGTTGACGAACCTTTGAACGACGCGTGTGCACGATTTTTGAGGTTAAACCAGTCTTGTTCGAAAATTTTTGACGATCTTAATCCCATGGTAGACGTTTCAGGTCGATCGGAGATTGTTTAGTTGGTGTTTTGGAAGTTTTTCTCCTCGGAAAGGGTGTTTGGGATGCGTTTTCAGTTCCGGAGTTTTTGAAGGTTTATTGAATGGAATTATATGGATTGTTAGTGACCCTGGGGTGTGATTTGGACATGCCCGAATATTTCGAAGGCTTCAGATTGGCTTACGAAGTGGGTTTTGAGTGCGCAAGGTGGACTGTTTGTGAGTGGATTTTGATTTATAAATGATGCATGCATATATGTTTTAATGATTTTATGAGCATGGTATGAAATGCGAGGTTTTCATATTGCTTGAAAGATGAATTTCATAAAGATTTATATATTGGTTTGGTCATGGTTTGGAAATGAAAGATTTTACGAATTTGCGTGAAATGTGAATTTCAGAAGTGATTTCAAGAATGAAATCATTTTGGGTGTTGTGAAATGAGTTTTGATCATTTTTTTTACAATGGTTTTGAGATAAATGCTTTTGAAATGAATTTATGAGATTTGGTTTTGGGCTGAGACCCTGCGTGAGACACATGATTGTTTTGTAAAGCACAATGTTTTTGACAATGTGTTTATAAGGTTTGGTAACTGTTTTCACTAAGACCATCCTCTTGATATTTATGTGACTCCGGTTGTGAATGTGTTTCCCTAGAGAGGGCCTCCAATTGTGAATGTGTTTCCTTGGAGAGGTCCCTATGATATGTTGGCTCAGAAGTGCTTATGTATGACATCGGTCATTCATTTTTTCATGACGATATGAACGTCGACCGTATATTTGTTCATGGCGACGTGCTCGGATGTGAGTTGTCCTGGAGCTTATTTGCACGCGTTGCACGAATGACGTGACTGATGATGATATGAGATGAGGCAGATGTGGGTTATGAGGGTTGGTCATGTTTTCGAGTATTGTTTAGTGTCCAAATTTTTTCATATATTTTGGTTTGAAAGGAAATATGATTTGATTTTAGGAAAGCATTTGAGATTACATGTTTTCAGATGCATGCATGCTTTTAATTGGTGGGTATAAATATATTTTCCCGAAATGTATTTGAAATGCTTATTTTTTTCCACTCTCAGTTTTAAATGGCCTCCAATTTTATTTGAATCACAGGAAGCAAGTACTATCATCCAGAGTGATTCCTTTGGTAGTGATTTAGTAAATAATTATAGACGATGGTTTGGAAATATCTAATGACAATAGTCACTTAGGGCATATGGATGGGAAGTTTCATGTACAAGCTAGTAATAATGTATTGAAAAGTGAAGGAGATGAATATCCACATTGACTATCGGTTTTGGACTTGGATGGTCTGGACGATATAAACATGGGTTCAAATGCAGATGAAATGAAGGATACAAACTGTTTAGTTTAATTCAAGGGAACTTGGTGGGAGTACTAAAGTTGATGTTGGAATGAATCTAAATGGAATAAATACTAGAGAAGAATTTGTTAGAGATAGCTCTTTGGGTGGGGTTGGTGTCGTTAATTTAATGCCTAATATATAAGGCAGCGTTGGTTTTAAGAGATAGACGTGGAGGAGGAAAGGGAGAAGGAAACATTGCTTCGCGTGGACTGAATTCTCGTTTTAAAATATCACATTACCATCGAGGCCTAGGCAATTTTAACTAGAATCCAAAATCGATTGAAAGGGCATGTATTTTGTACAAGGCAACCCTAGTTAGGCTTATAAAATTAGCTATTGTTAGAGGTCACTTTCAATTAAGAATAGCAAGGTTAGATCCTACCAGTTTTGTTGTGAAATGCAAGGATTTGGAGTGCTGTTGAAGAATAAAGACTCAAAAGTTCAGTGATAGTAAGTTTCAGGTGGTGAAGTATGAAGGCACACATACATGTGATATGACATCCATCAATAATTCCCGTCCAAGTAAAATAAAAGTTTGGTGTTGGACTCAATACAACATAGGTTAAAGGATGAGCAAACTCTATTTACAAAAGAGGATGTTATAAATAATTTGAAACATCATTTTGGCATGAAAACATGTCATTCAATGGCATTGTGAAGCAGGGAGCTAGCTGTACAAACACTTCAATTGGCTCTGGAGGGTGCTTATGCGTTGCTTCCTTCGTATTGTCATGAATTAGAGCGAGGTAATTCGGGTACATTGACTTTTATACATACAAAGGAAAGGAATTATTTTAAATAGTTTTTTTTTTGTTTGTCTTGGGGTTTCTATTGAAAGATTTAAAAGTTGGATGTGACAGATACTTCCAATTTTGGCCTCTTTTAATACCAACTTCATTTTATGGTAATAGGAATATTTATCCAGTGACATTTGGAACAGGGGATTTGGAATGCAATGATTTGTAAGGTTAGTTTTTCATTTGAAATTGGGTAGTATGCCACTCTAAGGGTAATTTCGGATAGGAATTACAGAATTACCTACGGTGTAAACAAAATGTTTCTTGAAACAATTCATGGGGTACATTTTTATCATCTTAAAGCTAACATGAAGTCTTCTAGATTTCTTGTGTCACGACCCGTCCCATCTAATACAATATTGTCCGCTTTGAGCCTAGCTTTCAAGGTTTTATTTTTGTGAGCTCACGTGCAACTTCCCAGTAGGTCACCCATCTTGAAAATGCACCAGCATCAACTCGCTTAACTTTGGAGTTCCCAAAGAATCCAAAGCAGTGAGCTCCCAAAAGGCCTTGTGTTAAATAGATATGTGCCCACACATATAAGGCACTTCACCTTTCCCTCCCCGAGTGATGTGGGATTGTTCACCGATCTTTCCTTTCCAAGCTCGCTGGTTTTGCTCACCGTTCTTGCTTCTCAAGCTCACGTGTCATGCTCACCGTTCTTGCTTCCAAGACTGGGTCTTACAATCCACCCCTCTTGGCGCCCAGCGTCCTCGCTGGCACACTTCCGGTCGGGGTCTGGCTCTGACACCAATTTGACACGACCCGATCTATCTAACACAATATTGTCCGCTTTGGGCCTAGCCCTCACGGTTTTGTTTTCAGGAGCTCACGTGGAACTTCCCAGTAGGTCACCCATCTTGAGATTGCACCAGCCTCAACTTGCTTAACTTGGGAGTTCCCAAGGAATCCAAAGCCAGTGAGCTCCCAAGAGGCCCTGTGTTTGATAGATACATGCCCACACATATAAGGCACTTCACCTTTCCCTCCTCGAGCGATGTGGGATTGTTCACCGATCTTGCCTTTCCAAGCTCATGGGTCTTGCTTACCATTCTTGCTTCTCAAGCTCAAGGGTCTTACTCAGCGTTCTTGCTTCCAAGACTGGGTCATACACCTTGGTAAGATAAGGAATAAAAGGTTGTTGAATGCCTACATGAGATTGGGATGCTACGATGGTCAAGAGCTCAATGTGAAGAAAAGAGATATAGTAATGACAACAAATATTGGTAAGTCTATCAATTCATTTTTGAGGTTTGTAAGACTCCTTCTATTTGTGTAACTTATTGACGAGATATGAACTATGTTGAAAAGATGGTTAACATTGAGAAAAGAGAAAGCTTCCTGGGGCACTCCCATATTGTATCTTATTTATGGTGAGAAGAAAATAGCAAGTTGGGTACTAAATGCATGGAAGATGAATGTTGTGAAGATAAATGAAATGGAGTTCAATGTATTAGATGATGATTTAGATGGTTTGGTGCATTTGGGGAATAGAACTCTTCATGTCGAAAGTTTGATCTTGAGAAACTTCCATGTAAGCATGCTATGGTAGTATGTATGCACATCAAACTCCATTTGTACGAGTTGGCTTCATCTTATTACACAAAACCGATTCGGATATGGCATATTTAGCTTTTATTTATCACCTACCCTCTAGAAAAGGATGGGATATATTTGAAAGTTTGGGGAATAATATTGTTCTACCCCATAAGACAGGTGATGTCGGGTTATCTAAATATATAATGTATTTCCGCACAAGGAGAGGAGAAAATGACGCTATATGGTCAAGTTGCGGTGGCAATGGGCATTATCGACCAACTTGCAAAGAAACTATCCTACTTTCAAATAAGGCAGGGCTGGTTAGGACATGGCTCTGGAAATGGTGGTTGCACTTTAGTGTGGTCATAACCGAATGATATTTTCCAAAGTATTCTTGAAGATTTACGTGTCGGTAAGTTGTCTATACTTCATCAAGGATTTGGGTCAAATTATACTTTGCAACTACACAAAAATCATGTAAGATAGTATAATAGTTTACAAAGGTCGATTCCTCAAGGCCTTGTTCAATGGTTAATTCAATTTAGTTTAGGTTCAAGTTAACTTGAACTAAAAACGATTTTAAGAAGAGGAGGGAGGGGGTTTCTTAATTGTTGTTTGAGCAAAAGAATTAACAAACCAGCAAGTAAAAGTGACAAAAACTAATTGATTGAAGATAAATGATTAAGTCGTAGTCAAGAGAACGAAGTCTAAATACAAACAAACATGGCTAAGGCTTCAAGCAGCCCCAATCCTAAGGTAACTACACACGCATCATTATATTAAACCTCAAAATAATATAAACTTACATTATAATTAATAAAAGAGAACAAGGTTAAAAATAAAAATGAATGAAAAGGAAGTAGTGCCTAGTAAAAGACATGAACAAGCCAAAACTCAAAACAGAAAATTGGAAATAACTCTGAAAACTGTCTATTGCAGATAGGGTTAAAAATTGCAGAAAAAGGAACCCTGAGACGTGACCCTTAGTGGCCTTTAAACATGAGAAATATCCTTGTGTTTTAGGGAGTGATTGGGTAGGAATCCATATAGAAATCAGAGTAAGGCAGGTATCCTCCATCTTGAAAAATAGGAAACCCAAATTGGAAAGCTCTAGGGTTTTCCTTGGGCCGCAAGGAAATGGGATAAGGGCACCTTCTTTTCTTTGAACCCTAGGATGGTTTCATGGCTGAAAATAAGGGGAATATCTGCTTATCATCCCTTACAATTTAGGCTTGTCATCTATCTTACAGCTGGCAGCTGATCTCATTCAAACTCCTAATGTGAAAAGAAGTTGTATTTGTCCAAGAAAGAAGAGAATCCTTTGTTGGTCGATCTTGGATTAAAAGAGAGCTGCAAGGATGTGATTAAGAAATGGAGTCCACCTGGATGGTCTAATCTTGCTTTCAGCACTGAGATTAATCGAAATAGGCTAAGGCCCTCACAAAACTTGAATTAAGCCCTTGAAATAAGTTAAATACCAAATTCCTTAGAATTGGGCCCTGATTGCATGCTTGGAAAGAGGGTTGCATGTGAGTCATGAATCCATGTCAATCACACCAAGATTCCACATTTGTCCTGATGGAATGAATGGGCCCAAATAGGTTATCGTTGGCCCAGGGGTTGTCACTAGCGTGTCATTGGGACTAGCACTGGAACTGGAACTCGAATGTCACTTAGATGTCACTGACGCATCATTGGGACTCAGTAGGATTCAGGGATAGGTACCAGGGCTGGCACAGGGTTGTCACAGGACTGTCAATGGGATGTCACTGACGAGTCACTAGCGTGTCACTAGATAGGTACAGGGACATGTAAAAGGGACATGAATTAAAATCGAAATGATGCATAATTAATGACTTATCACTTGAAATACGTGGAGTTATACAAATTTATAAACATTATCATTTTAGTAGGGTGGAACCATAAATCATCAAAAAATTATGGAGCTGTCACGTAGCCCACAAATCTCATAATATCCATATTACCCTTGATATAAACGACAACAACATGACACGGTATCTGCATTAATTTAATATATTTATCACCTGAATATTTTAATTAATCAGGCCAATACTAATAATAAATAATCTCCTCGCGAGTTATTTATTATTATTCATATAGTTAACAATGACTGATTTCTCCTAGTAGAATCACCTATTAAACATTATCTCCTTCAACCAATTAGAGATTATTCAACCAATGTCAGGGAGTACATCAGTACTGGGTAACAATGACTGTTTCTTCTAGCCCATGTTGTGACACCCATGCCATGCCAATGATACCCAGTACTGATGTACTCCCTGACATCAATCCACTTCCTACATTAGGCACGATGGCAATCTCCCAACACACGAATGGGCGATTGGCTGCAAAGGCATCACAGCAAGCCCAAAATTGGCTCCATAATGACGCAGAAATTCAAAGGCTTCTGAATGATCTACGTAATGCACAAGTATACACTCAATCTCATGAAGGACGCAACATGTCACCTTTTCACCAGAGCTCGAGGCATAAGTCCCAACGCGGCGTACGATATGCACAAGGATGCACACAAGCTCATGAGGAACGTGATGTGACACCTAGCTAATAGAGCTCGAGGGATAAGTCCCAATACTCCACACGACATGTGTAAGTGCTACACCGTTCACATTTTTTTACTTGACTTGTCACAACAAGTTGAATAGCTGAGCGACCAAGTGCAATCAGAGCTCCTACAATGATTGTTGGAAGACCTCGGAACACTCAGAACTACTAGGAGATGCAACGCTCACGAAGGACAAGGAAACCTCCCAAAGCGCACTAGTAAGGAGCCCGTTAGTTGCTGGAAAATCTCCCGAGGCACGTCACTAGGTGATTTTAGTGAAGAAAGCTCCACTCGCAAATTGAGAAGTCAACACCAACTAAGACCATCAGCCGATAAACGAATCGAGAGACGCATTGCAGCACCGTCATGTGTTGAGTAACATGTAAGAGCCAAAAACATCAGGAAGCCTCCTAGATTGCACATGCCCACCAACATGCTCCCACACTTCGACAATGGTGACTCAAGGAAGTCGGTGACACTTGACTCGAAGTTACACTCCTCCTCTTTGAGACATACTGCATGCTAAAGACGTCTAAAAGATGATGGATCAATGCCTCCAAGGAGTCCAATGTGATGGAGATCTAGAAGGTGGCATTCGACACCAAAATCAACCATGCATCACCAATTTCAAGTGTTGTACCACGTCACATGATACATTACCAAGAGATTCCGACAAAGAAAGCTATACCTATGGAATAAGAATGGCTTCACCAACAACCTTGGTTGTATGATAGCTTGGAGGGCATGTCAGAAATCAATCACTCATCAAGTACATGCGAGGGAGTCGAATGAATCAAGCATCTTCTCAAAGCACATGCACTTGCCCTAGTGGACAAGTAGATAGGAGTTTAAGTCAGACCAACCACTGCATTGAAGAAGGTGAGAGATGGCTCATTACATTATACATCGACTTCAAAGCGACACCAAGCAAGTAAAACAAATGCAAGGCAACCAAAACTTCTAATGCACTGACTTGAAGGAAGTTTAGTAAGCGGTTATATGTGCCCCTCACTGAATCTACATTGAAATCAAATTATCCCTGATTCAAAAGGTGAGAACACAATCAAAGGCGACCAAGAGTAGGGTAACAAGGCTAGATTACAACAACTACTTTTGTGCACCTAACACAACTACTAACCTTAAGAAAGAGAAGTATTGATAGGAACTGCTCCAAAAACACTTTGATAATTGCGCTCCATCCTGGTCCCATCTGACAATTAATCCGAGGTACCAAAACTACCCTCAACGTATGTCCATAAATGGATACTGGTACTACCCTTCTACTCATACCTTCGTCCATTAATCTACTCTGATTTCTGTGCAACAACCTGGAAGGTCATCTAAAATGTGAAAAGTGTAAGCGGACAAAAATAAACATTTAAAAAAATGTTTTCTAAGAAAATGAACATTTATCCTCCAATTTCTAAAAACATGCATGGATAGAATAAAATGTGAACAAACTAACAATTTGATTTCAAATCGAACAAATCATAAACTATGGGACCAAAAATTCATAAAATACCAATCCAATATCAATAACCTGGCCTCTCCCAGCTGGATATCCTATCTGCAACCCACGACCCATAATCCTCGGAATCTATGTTCATCAAAACAAATAAAGACATCATAAGCAAACCACACTACCTATAGGTAGACACTTAGATCATGAGCCGTTTGAGAACACCCTGAGCTTTAGCTGGCTCAGAACTTACAAAACAATAACAACAGTAATTCCTAAGCATCGACCATTTGGAAACACCCCTAGCTTCGGATTCTTGGGAAACAAACACAATATGATCATTTGGGAACTCATCATAACAGCAATGAACATAAACCATGGATAAAATTGCACAAGTCACATAATTAGGTACAACGAATCCTCAAACTCAAGTATCAGCTCATCCAAACCTTTCAAATGAACCTAGCCCTACCTAGAGATTTACAGCCATGTACCGCCAATTCCACACCCGCCCACACTCGTTACGTCAGTTGCTGACGGCAATTCTAGCTGACATGGCACTTGCCACGTGGACCTAACACTTGACAACCCTACCATGTGGCACTGGCCACATGGCATTACTAACCACCTGCCACGTGCCGCCCTTATCATGTGGCACTTGACACTGCTGATTCAACCTGACGACTGACATGGAACCTCTAACACCTGCCACATCGCACCCACCACGCATCTTTGTTGATGTAATCATGACATCACTTGGGGATGTCATTATGATGTCATGCTGAAGTCACCCCTCACTAGAGAAGATGGTCGTGTTTCCTTGGTCGCCACAGTGGCCAGCTAAAAAATCTCCATTAAAGGCTGAAACATCAACCTTTGATGTCTCCCTAATTTCTCAACTAAATTTTGTAAACTATATATCAAATTTATCTACTAGACCCCAGAAATCCAAATCCAAGACCAGAATTCAGAAATATTGCCTATAATCTAATATATAAGCTCTCAAAGGCAAGAGTCACCTTCCTCCTCTCAAACCGTGCACTCCCAACGTCCCCCACCTTCAAACCCTAGCTTATCCTACTCGTGAAGGTCCTTATAACACATTTTCATCCTTATTTTGGTCCAAAACATCCAAATCAAGATGGGGTTATGGTGTGTTGTAACTACCTGTCCCGATATATCGGGATTAAGTAAGACTTAATGATGGATTAGAGAGGCTAATTGGGAATTAGCCGAGGATTAACGGACGTTCAGGGAAAAATGATGATTTTGACCCTAAACGAGGGCAAAAAGTTGACTTTTGATCGGGGAGGTCCGATGGCCGAGGGCCGTGGACCGTTACATAGATCGAGTCGATAAGAATCTGTAGACAGACGGCATGTCAAATTTGGATGTTCGATGGAAAATTTACGGTTCACGGAAGTTCCGAGGAATTATTTATGGCAGCACGCTTTACAAGGAAAAAGTGGACTTTTGTCCTAAGTGGGGCCCTGATCTTTTGAACAGGCCCAATGGATGAGTGACAAGTGTCACTCATCCATTGTCCATTCCCTTACATTCATGCACCACCACCCTTATCTGTTCCATTCATCCAAACCAACCCAAAACCCATAAACCGTGCAACCCACCCCTCGCAAACACCCCTCACTCCTCTCTGATGAGCATGAACCATGAAGGAAGAAGAGAGAGGAAACCAAGACGTGCTGAACGGTGGCAGGATCGGGAGCCGCCATGCATGGTGGCCGTGAAACCGCGAAGGTATACATTTTCCATTTAAAATTCCATTTTTGGTTTTAGACGTTGGGAACGATTTCTAGTGATTGGGGAAGTTTCCTTGGGTTATTAGGTGTGTGTAGAGACTGTTTTTGATGGCTGGGAGGGACGGTGCTGCCGAGGGGAAGGACTGAAACATTGAACCGTGAAGGGAGATTTTAAACGAGTAGGGTTTAATGGTTTTTCTTATTTTTTTTCACTCCATTAGACTTCTAGGGATTAGATAGGAAGGTTAGGATTGAAAGGGGATTGAACCGGGCTGAAATAAGGGAGGAAAATGGGAGAACCGGTTCCGCCGGTCGGACTGGACCGAAAACCAGGAGACCGGTTCAGACCCAGTTTGCCAAAGGAGGAAGATGAACAATGTGCAAGGCACATGAGCCACACGCGCAGCCCCTTTGGGCGGCGCGTGGGAGCGCATGAAGCATTTCCTGGGGGTGGTACCAACATGTGAAATCATCTATTTGATGTAACGAACATTTTGGGACTGGTTTCGTGTCGATCGGACATCGTTTCGATATAGATCGGGTTTAAAAATAGTTAAAAATTTCAAAAAATTACGGGGTTTTAATGAGCGGTTATTTAAGTAGTTAGTAACCCTCTATTATGATTTTACAGGTTTGGGATCCTCGGTGACGGTGACTGGCCCAGGAGAGGCTTATGGCATGCTTATCGAGGCACAACTTCCGACGGTCTGTGAGTGGACTTATTTTATGAATTCGATGCATGCATAAATGTTTATAAATTTTTTAAATACATGTTTTGTGACACCATGACTGTGTTTGATTGTGGTAGCTAGTATTTACGTATTTGCACGTATTTTGAGATTTTTAGTTTTATACGATGCTTATACGTGCTATGTTTTACGTGAGAATTTAATGAATAGGTTTCGGATTTGGAAATATGAAATCGGGCATGAGACCCATTTGATTTACGAACTCTCGAACTTGGAGTCCATTTGAATTGATGAGAAATTGGGCTTGAGGCCTATTTGAGTTATTCGATCGGGTCGAGGGCCCCGTTGGTTGACGAATTCGGGCTTGAGGCCCAGTTGGTTATAATATCGGGCTTGAGGCCCCGTTGATTGTGAAATCGGGCTTGAGGCCCCATTGATTTTGAAATCGAGCTTGA
Source organism: Prinsepia uniflora (assembly GCA_032719365.1). Classification (NCBI taxonomy): domain Eukaryota; kingdom Viridiplantae; phylum Streptophyta; class Magnoliopsida; order Rosales; family Rosaceae; genus Prinsepia; species Prinsepia uniflora. Next base: position 39,452,906 of record CM064873.1, read on the forward strand.
GGCCTCGTTGATTGTGAAATCAGGCTTGAGGCCCCATTGATTGTGAAATTGGGCCTGAGGCCCCATTGGTTGTCATATTGGCTAGAGGCCCAGTTGATTGTGAAATCGGGATTGAATCCCAGTTTGGTTTATGAAATGAGAATTCGGGTTTGAGACCCTATTGAAATGTGGATTTATGCCGAGGCCTGTGAAAGTGGATTTGAATCGGATTCGAGGAATCCCGTTGAGACTCGGGTATGAGACCAAGTTGAGAAAGAAAGTGTTTTCGAAATTGTTTATACCCTCCATATGAGTTAATTTGGTCTCCTCCAAACATTGACCTGGAGAGTCACGATCCACTACCCGGAATGAGTATCCTTATAGGGAGCCCATTCCAGGAGTGGGAGTTATGGTGTGGTCCCTGACCAGATTCCGGAGAGATGCTCGGACTAGATCCTAGAGCCACCCAGACTGAGAATTCCTGGGGGTAGACTCGGAGTGAGACCACAAGCAGTGTGCATAATGATATAGATATGAATCGTGACAGATATCGGGGTTGTGTTCCCTAGGAGCTGTGTGCCCCGAGTTGGCATATGAGATGCCGATGATGGGCTATATGTATGTTTATACGTATGAAATTTCATGGAAAGTGATTTGGGGTGGAGACCCCGTGTTCTATATTTTTGGAAAGTGGTTTGCGGCGGAGTCCCCGTGTTCTGTTGGTATTTCATTGAGAATAGTTTTGGGCTGAGACCCACATGACGTGATTGGGGCAGAGTCCCACATGATTGGTTTTGGGCCGAGTTCCCATATATTGATTTACGGTTTTGGGCCAAGGCCCTAATGATTTAAGGAAGGAAATGACTTCGGTTTTATAAAAAGTTTTTATTATATTTGATTTTATTAAGGTAACTGGTCTTCGAATGCTTGCATGTTTTTACTGAAGGGCATAAATATCTTCCTTGTGAAAATGTTTTAGTAAATTCTTTGTTTTGTCCACTCACGACTTTTGATGTTTTGAATGCCCTTCAAGTTGATTGCGGATGCGAGCTGTAGCAGAGGCTGAGACATCACACTCCTCCTCCGGATCCTAGCGCTCTCTGGTAGTCTTGGTTGGGCCAAGGATGAAATTATCCCTGGTCTGACACTTCGTGTTTGACGCGAGTAGGCACGTCCCACGTTAATCCCGGGGGATTTGGGACGGGTCCTGTCATGTGTAATGTGTGTTTGTTTTGTGTATGTGTGTGTGTGTGGTTTGCTTGCATAATAAAAGGGAGAGAGAAGGAGAGAAATGGATAAGATGATCCAAATCAACCCTATGTACACAACCTAAAATATCCATATTTTTCGACTTTCCCAATTTGCCCTTCTCCAAATTAGAAAGACAACTAAAAACCCGAGGGTAAAATAGTCAATTGTACTAAAAAAATTTCGTTAATCCTGTAATTAAGGTCTGGGTCGTTACAACCTCTTTCACCACACTTTCTTGTAAGCACAGTATGAGCAACATTAAAGAAAAAATACACAGAAATACCAACCTGGTCCTTTATCTGTAAAAATAAAATCCCTTAAGCATGAGTAAGAAAATATAAAATCACCATAGGTATTACTTTCGTGCTCTAAATAATAAATTGGTATAAAGCTGTTAAATATTTGGTCAATTTTATTTTTGTTAGTGTTGTATCGTTGCAATCGAAAACTACGACAATGGATATGATATTGGAAAGTGTTATGTGTGTTGTAAATAAGTGTACTTTATAGTGGCTATTATATGTAAAAGTGACACGACCCGTCCCTAGTTTCCTTGATAAGGCTGGTTATGCTCCCGTCTAAAAATTCTTGTTAGATAAGGGATACCACCAATTTCATTCATGTCCATATCTAATTAGATTAACCAAAATATATCCACTACTACATGTTACCGCCTACATCCATTCCACTAACCCCGACACGTAGTGAAAAATTACTAACTTATCCTTGTAATCCATCCTTCGTTCTAACATGTTATTAATTTCATGTCATATGTTATCATTTATCATAAGTTCTTATTCATCAGTAAATAGCACCATAATACCCAACAAAAAAAATATCGTAGTCAATCTCCACAAAATCCATTAATTTCCCAATTATTAGTGTAATCAAATTCCTCAATTTTCCCAATTTTATAATTTGGATTAAAATGATAATAAATAAATATATCCCCACTAATAAAAATGATAATAAATATAATACATAAATAAATATTTAACATCTTAGCATCATCAACATCACGATATTGGAATATTCATGCACCCATGATCCCATGCTTATCATGGCATCATCATGTTTATGTGTTTCAACATTTTCATAATGTTACAATCACTAATTGTCAATTATTCAAATATGACTATAGCAAAACTTTTCAAATAAAGGTATACTCACACATTTAAACCATACTTCCAATTACATAACAATCAACTTCATAATTCTTTCTAAACCTCTATCATAAAAGTAATTTACTTTTAAGAGTTTTTTGAATGATTAAATTACTCTTAATTACCACTTAATATCATTATACTAATTATTAACATAAATATAAACCTATTATGTTGGAAATTCGAAAATAAACCCAAACGTTGTCCAATTAACTCAAACCTTATACCACTAAACTCAAAATTCAGAGACAAACAATTTTCGTGTTGGCCAAATGACCAGGATTCATCGGACGCGCCGTCGTGCTCCTTTGCAAGTGGCCTTCACGTTCAACTGCAGTGCAGTCGCTAGGCTACTCCTTTTCAACCTCTCGTAGGTATGCAAACAGGTCTTAAGTAAAAGGGATAAGAAATAACATTGAAATAATGCTAAATTCATGACTTATCAAATACCCCTAAAACTATCTTTTGCTAGTCCCTTAGCAAAACAGAAAACAAAAGACTCGATCTAGTTGAGATAAGCTTTTAAACCTCTAGGTTCACCTAGTATGAGGAGTTTTGTCTCTTGAGGGTTATACTAGCACGATACCCACAAACGTTTTACTTACACTACTAAAATGCTAGAAATCATGCATCAACAAGTTAATAGGAACCATGAACAGAAAACAAACTCATACAAACCAAGGAACATGCCAAAACCATGAATGTCAGGACCCGACCCTCTTCTGTCAGGTCCCGATTCATCTAGCACGATATTGTCCGCTTTGGGCCTCCTTGCCCTTGCCCTCACGGTTTTGTTTTCGGGAGCTCACGGTGCAACTTCCCAGGGGGTCACCCATCTGGAATTGCACCAGCCTCAACTCGCTTAACTTTGGGGTTCCAATCCCCCCAAAGCCACTGAGCTCCCAAAAGGCCTCATGCTAGATAGGTGTGTGCCTACACCTTTAAGGCACACCACCATTCCCTTCCCAGACCATTCCCCCCTCGCAGGAATGTGGGATTGTTCACCGTTCCCTCCAGGACACGGGTATTACAATCCACCCCCCTTAGGGCCCAGCGTCCTCGCAAGCACACTTCCCGGTCGGGGTCTGGCTCTGATACCAAATTGTCAGGACCCGACCCTCTTCTGTCAGGTCCCGATTCATCTAGCACGATATTGTCCGCTTTGGGCCTCCTTGCCCTTGCCCTCACGGTTTTGTTTTCGGGAGCTCACGGTGCAACTTCCCAGGGGGTCACCCATCTAGAATTGCACCAGCCTCAACTCGCTTAACTTTGGGGTTCCAATCCCCCCCAAAGCCACTGAGCTCCCAAAAGGCCTCATGCTAGATAGGTGTGTGCCTACACCTTTAAGGCACACACACTGATGAAAATATCGTCGATTTCGCCGATATATCGCTCGATATATCGGTGAATTTGGCCAGCGACACGTAAGAGAGGAGGGAAAGAAATTGAGCGAAATATCCACCGTTTTTGTTGTTTTAAGCTCATCGATCTCCTTATTTCATTAAAACGATCGAGATAGGAACAAATTTCATGAAAATCGGACGTAAAACCAGTGAGTTACAACCGGGTCATGCCGCTGGGTAAAAAAAACCCGAATAGCAGACCCGCGCAAGCTAGGGGACGACTGTTTTTAACTCAGTAAGTTTACTTTATATATTATTTGGTTGTATAATTTTTCAATTGGGCTGGGTAGTGGAGTTGGTTTGGCTTGTGTTCAGTGCACGCCTGCACTTGGGTTCGACACCCCAAGTGCGCGCAATTTGCTTCTTTTATTTATTTTTTTTTCCGTTTTTTCCGTTTATTCCTTTTTTTTCATTTATTCCTTTTTTTTCATTTATTCCTTACATTTTTCATTTATTCCTTATATTTTTTATTTATTCCTTATTTTGAACTATATTTATCATTTTTTCCAATTTTAAATATATCAATCCTTTCCAATTTTAAATACATCAATACTTTCCAATTTTGGAATAAAGATTGACTCTATTTTTTTATTTTATTTTCAATTTTAAATATATTTACTCATTTTATAATTTTTCTTCCATTCAAATTTTTTTATGCTTATTGTTATATTTTTAATTATATTAACATTCAATTATAGTAATTCACTTCAATTTATATTTATATTTAAATTTTTATATTACTAGTCATCGGCAGAACTCTATTGTATCATATTATTCATCATATATTTATTATATCAAGTTCATTTTATAGTTTTTATTAGTCCTATATAACCATCATTGTGTACTTAAGTTTTTTCCAAAGTTTCATTTCAAATTTTCAACTTTTAGATCGAATTTCCGTCATTTTTGTTGACCGTAAACGATATCGATATTGATATCGATATTTGAGGCGAGATATCCGTAAATTTGACTAGCGATATATCCGTCGATATCGATATTTTCATCCTTGGGCACACCACCATTCCCTTCCCAGACCATTCCCCCCTCGCAGGAATGTGGGATTGTTCACCGTTCCCTCCAGGACACGGGTCTTACAATGAACTCAATGTGTCTAGTGTTTATACCAACATCTCAAATGATCAAGCTAGAAAACAACGTCATCTAAACAACCTAGAAATATTTCACCTCGACTCTAATCCTCACTAAGCACCACTCAATAAGCACACAAATCCTAAGGCATTCACTCAACAAACCAATGTGATGAGTTTATGTAAAGACAATCAATTTAATCACATACGAATTTCAATGAAGAAAAGCACTTTATCTGGAAATATGATCTCAAGAAGGAATTGAACTTTAAGAACAGAGATACGTACCTTAATCATTTGCATAACCATTCACAAGATCAATAGTTCTTCATTCAAGGGTTGTAATGGGGCTAGGTTCTTGGGTTTAGAAAGGAAGGTTAAAATTCAAAGAACCTAAATCGCATTAAGGCATGTGAAGTCATGACTCGGACCTTGAGTACTAGATGAAACCATGCTTAAGCTCACTACATTCCTCTTATTTGAGGTACTTGGCTCACTTGATTCAACTCAAAGTTCATTGCTTTTTTTTTTTTTTTTTTTTTCCTTTTTTTAATGAACTTGATACACTTTTCTTTTTTCATATGAGCTAAGCCAATATCATGCAATAACTTTCCCATTTTACAACTAAACGAACAATCTTTTCCATTCAATCATTGTTCAATCACATGAGTATAAGTAGGAAAAAACATCAACATATTTCTTCCTCACCATGAATCTCATTTGATGCAACCTTGACACAAGTTTAGATTATAAGGTATAACCATTATGAAGGGTTCAAAACTTGGTTAGGTCATATGTTGGTGAAGAACAAAACGGCTAAGTGCTTGGCTTCAAAGGGGTTTAAGGAGCATGCAATTGGGATGGGGAAAAGAAGGGGCTTTAGGAGCTAAAACACACATAGCCTATATCACATCTCATAAACAATTACACATTAAATCAAGAGAATCTAATAGATATGGTTCTTTAAATATCAATCTAAATAGAAAGAGATCAAGCAATTAAGAACAAAGTGATGAGTGTTTAAGAGGAGAAACAAGTAGATCACTCAGAAAGAAAGGAAATCAAGCTCAAAAATCTCACAATGGTAGTCTCCACTAATTTTCTAAGCATGCCCAAAATCAATTGCTTTGGTTGTTTGATCACTTGATTATGGTATTGTGAAGTGCTTGTGTGAGTTCAATGACAATGGCAAGGATACAATTTCGTAGATCAAATACGATTACATAGATCAAATGCACGTTGAATTTTAACCCGGGTGGTCAAATGCACATGGACTGAGAACCATTATGTAGATCGAGACAATATGAGCCCATTATGTAGATCACAAAAGGTTCTGGCAACTATTATGGTTGTACATTTTACGAGGGTTGACTTTTTGGTTTTCCTTTAGTGGGCCCAAAAGATCTGGTCTAGACAAATAGATGAGTGACAAGTGTCACACATCCTTTGGCCCAAACCCATACATACATGCATCATCTTCATTTTCATAATTTTCATTCAGCTCCTTCATCCAAACTGTACCCACCCCCCACAACCATCATCTTCTTCATTCTTTGGACCATGGAGAGAAAGAGAGAGAGAGTGATGGAGGATAAGAGAGGGTGACAGGGAAGGTAGAGCCACTGTGGACGGCAGAGGAAGCCACGGGAAAAGGTAAACCCAAAACCCTTTTGAATTTGAAATTTGCATTTGGATTTTAGGACGTTTGGGAACGGTTCTGATGATTGGGTGGTGTTTCTTGAGGATGGACAAGTTCGAAGGATTGAAAATGGACGGGAATGGACGACTGAGCGGCGCTGGGTGGTGGTTCGAATATTGGTCGCACGGATCGAGTACGGACATGTAATTTCTAAACCCTTTCTTCTAGTTTTAAGGTCATAGATCGATTGGTGGGCTCAAGACAAGTCGATAGGAAGAAAAATGGAGAAAAATGGTGGCCAAACGGTTGAGATACGGCTGGGTCGAGGTCGCGGGATTAAATCGACTCGTTATAGTCAAACGGGTCGACCCTTCTAAAAGAAGACCATGATGATGTGGTAGTCCACATGACCTCCTTTTAGTCCTGTCAGGCTACGTGGCCAATCAGGTGGTGTCACATGGCCAATTAGGTGGTGCCACATGGCGCGTTATCATAGGCTGTCAGGTCCAGTCAGCATCGACGTAGCAGTGCCACGTTAGACACGTCAGACCATGTGGACCAGTGGGGTGGTGCCACGTGGTAACATGTCAGAGGGTGTCAGATGACATGGTAGGTCCACGATAGCATTGTTAGACCACGTGGACCAATGAGGTCAGCATGATGTCATGATGACGTCAGCCATTAACCACTGTTGTGGATCATTGTTGACTAGCAACGGCCAACGCTGACTGAACTTTAATTGGCGTGTGGGCACGAATTTTGAGGTAAATCCAATTATGTTCGAAAGGTTTCGATGATCTGAATCGAATGATGGTGGTTTCAGATCGATCGGAGGTTGTTTGATGGGTCAATTGAAGATTTTTAGCCTCGGGAAGAGCGTTCGGGACATGTTGACCATTTAGGGATGTGTGAGGGTCTTTGATATAAACTTGTATAGATGGTTAGTGACCTTTGAGTATGATTTGGATAGGTTCAGAACCCCCAGAGAGTATAATGTGAGTGACATGACCCATCCCAATCCCCCTGGGGTTAATGGGGGATGTGCCATGCTTCCGTTTGACACCCCGTGGTAAACCAGAGATACACCCAAACCCTCTCAGAGCAACCAGAGTGCGCTAGGATCTGTGGCAGCATGTGATGTCTTCGTCTCTGCTACCACCCGTATCCACGATCAACCTGAAGGGTATTAAAAACTGGAAGAGTTGTGAGTGGACGAAAATAAATAGTTTACAAAATTATTTTCGAAAAGATATTTATACCCTTCACTAAAAATCATGGATGCATAGAAAACCACTTACACTAAACACTTTTTTAAAGTCAAATCATATGGTTTTTCAAAGCCGTACCCAGTGAAAAATGCTTCTTAATTCAATCTGGTGAAAAACTATTTATCAATTCAAACCATTTCCACAGTAAGTTCTCAGCCGAAAACCAAACCACGTGGGTCTCTACCCAAAACCAAGAAAATACAATATACCAATCCTTGGCATCCCAGATTCTTGACTTCCCAGATATCTGCTCAATATTATCACGGTTCTCAAGCTACGCGTGCTACTCAAGGTCTAAAGTTTGAGGGTCCCTCTAGGTCCACCAGTGTCCGAGGCGGTACCACAATGGTATGCTTCCCTCGGATCACTACCCGGGGTATACCAATCCATAAAAATCATGATCCTGAGCCTCTCTGTAAAGCGGCCCCTCTCAAGTAACGCTCCATGACTACTCCAGAATACTACGAGACGACTGGAGGAGACAACCACTTGTAAGGATGGTATGTAAAATCGAAATCAAATCAGTGGAAAACCATTGTAAAACCATTTATACCTCAAATCCAGTTTCAAATGTTTGAACAGGGTCTCAACCCGAGATATAACTTCCATAAACCATTTCCACAAAATTAGGATTCACTAAATCCAATCCAAATATCATAGGGACTGTGCCTAAATCCAATCTCATAGGGACTTAACCCAAAATCATCTCAATAGGGTCTCAAACTTGGAATCTCATTTCATAAACCATAACTGGGCCTCAAGCCCGATATCATTAACCAACTGGGCCTCAAGCCTAATATCATAACCTAACTCGGCCTCAAGCCCGATATCATAAACTAATTGGACCTCAAGCCCAATATCATAAACCATTGGGCCTCAAGCCCAATATCATATTTCCAAATTCGAAATCCTTTTATTATTCAAATCATTTAAAACCACAAGCACGTATAAAATCCTTAAGCAATGTATATCATAATTCATTGAAATACGTGTAATACCATATATAAACAAAAATACCAAAACACCACAATCTTATGCACTCAAGGCAACTCAAATCATGTATAAAATATATATAAAATAGTTATGGATGCATCATACTTAGAAATCAAGTGTTTACTCACAGATCATCTGTGTTGGGCGCCTGCAAGCTGCTTCATAAGCCACTCGGGCTATACTGAACTCTCCGGGTCGTCTGGACCTGTCCAAAACATACTTAAAGGTCACTACCAATGTAACAACCCGTCTCAGAAATCAAGATTAGATTAGTGGTTAATGAAGGATTAGTGAAGTTAATCAGTGATTAGTGTGGTGATTTCGGACGGACGGTGCGAAATGACGATTTTTCCCCTAGAATGGGCAAAATGTTGACTTTTAGCTCGGGCAGTCAAATGGACTTTGACAGATGACTGTGACGTAGTTCATGACGTCATGAGTTCATAGACAGGTGGCACGTCCGATTCCGACATTCGAGGAAAACGTTATGATGTCCGAAAGTTCGAGGGTATTTCGGTAATTTGGTTGAAAAGGGACAATTTGTTGACTTTTTCTACGACGGGTCTCTTTCACATAAATTGAGGACCGTTAGTTAGGTCTCGATCCCCTAAATACAAGGACAGGCGGCATGTGTCAATTGGAGTTCGGACGACAGAGTTACGGGTCTAGGAACATGAGGGGCAAAATGGTAATTTGGACATTAGGGGCAACATGGCCTTTTGGCAGCCTTTGAAATGTGTGAGCAATTAGATGGGGACATCTGTCCCTAAGGGATTGGATATTTTCACCAGGTGAAGGGAGATGTGGACACTTGGCCCCTTTCTGGTTAGTTCTAGCCCCTTCACACATTGGATCAATTTAAAACAGGGCAGGGTCGTGTAGTCGTGCATTCTGTTTTCAGAGTGAACTGTGGTTTGATCATATTGTGAGAGACGTGGGGAACAGAGAGACTAGAGAGGAGGAACAGGGTGGTTCCACTTTGTTTAGCCGTCACAGACGGTGCCCCTGAACCTATGAAATAGAGTAACGGTACATGACTTCCACCCAATCACTCTCAAATGAGAGTCTTTGCTCTTGAGTTCTGAAGGGAAAAATGAGAAGGAGGTTGATTAATGACAAAGGAGACCATGACGGAACGCCAGAGGGAAGGCAAGTCAACCTCTGTAACCTTTGTTTCCCTGTCTTTGTTCGAACATGGTGATCTGGGATTTATTGGTTAATATTGGGTTTGGTTGATTAATTGAGTTTTTGGAGACTGAGTCAAGTCCACTGGACGTGAAACCAAGACCTGAGATGGTCTATGACAGCTGGGAATGAAGCTCGAAGATGGTTGGTCTGTTCTTAATCGGGAAGGTAAATTTCTGGACCTAGACTTCTTGTTTTAAGTTTGTAGATGGAGTCTATAGGATGGGACGAAGCTAAGGGTTGAAACAGAATCGAAATCGAGTCGGAAATGACTAAAAACCATGAGCGCCAGTTCAGCTAGACCAGACCGGTCTGAACCGGTCTGGCTGGAGGTTGACGATGATGAATAGTATCGGCGCGTGGCTCCCACACGCAACCCCTTTTGGAGAAGCGTGTGGGCACGTGGAGCCCTTTTTAAGAAAGTTTTCAACATGACTTTTAAAGTATTCGATGTAACAAATATTTTGGGACTGGTTTCGAGTCGATCAGAAATCGTCTCGATATGTTTCGGGATGTTAGAAGGTTTTAGGACTCGGTTAAAAATAGCTAAAAATTCGGGAAAATTACGGGGCTTTAGTAGAAGCATTGTGAAGTAGTTAGTGACCTTATTATTTGATTTGGACAGGTTCGGGAAAGTCGGTGATAGTGGATTAGCCCGGAAAGTGGAGTTTCACGCGTATCTAGGCGGCGATGCTAATAGTCTGTGAGTGGACTTTGCTTTCTAACTTATGATGCATGCATAAATGTTTTTATATGTTTTCTATACGTGATTTCTATGTTTATGATATGATCTTGATGATTTACGGTTTTGAATGTATTTCGAGATAATTATGTATTTGCATGTTTTACGAGCTTAAGATTTATGTTATGATTTGGTCATGGTTTTGGTGATTTGATTTTAGGATTTTCATATGATATGATTTCAATGATTTATAATGGATTTTGAAAAAGTGATTTCGGGATTGAAGCCCTGTTCATAAAACGAATTTCGATAAACGTGATTTTCAGGTTTTAGAACTGGATTTCAGAGCATGACTTATCCCTTAATCCCGGGGAATTGAGGGTGGGTCATGTCAAATTGGTATCAGTGCTGGATTTGGGCCCTCTGCACGAGATTTTATCTCCCAGAGTAGGTGGTTTGTTGATTAGCGTGTTGTGATGCTACTGTGGATGTGATGTCTCAACACGGAATAGCCCGTCATCAACTTGGATACGCGAGTGTTAGCAAGTAGTCGTACGATAGTTAAGGGCGTAGTTGATGGCGAGATCACTAGTGGTTGAGTGCTAATCGGCGACACGCAGTGTGGGGTGTGATACTTGTCGGCGTAGGGCCAGAGTAGTTAGCATGCTTGATAGTGGTTTTGATCGATAGTTGGTCGACTGGTCGGCATGTGGAGCCGATGACAGCCTGTTGAGCTTGGAGGTAAACGTGGGTTGAGGAGGCCGGTTGACAGTGGCTTGTTGGGTGGGATGGCTCTTGGATGACGATAGTATGGATTGGTGACCACTTGGTCAGATTTGTTGAGTTTGGATTTGTGCGGCTATGAGTAGCCGGATGTCTAGAGTTGAGGGATTCCCCCTAGCTATGGTTACTAGTTGACGTTTGTGTGCAGATGTTACATTAAGGGTGTTCTTAGCCGGGTGTGACGACCCGAGGGGTGAGGTTGTTGTGTGCTAGTGGATGTCGTGGGCTTTTGATAACCCTAGTGATGATTTGAGGAACCCTATTGTGAGGGCTAGCTTGTCACTTTGAGTACCTTGGTGAGAAACCCCAGAGTAAATGCTTAGTCTGGAAAACCTGAGTTGGGGTTTGTTGTTAGTTGGTGGTTGTGGCTTGGGCTGATTTACGGCCAGATTGGAGATGGTGCTACTGGGCTCAGTCGAGGTTTTGGATGGCTTGGTGGATGACTCAGGTCGAGTCCAGCGAGCTTGTGGAGATTGTTTGGCTTGACCCGACTATTAGCTTCGAGTGTGGTGTAGTGGATCTGGTTGTGGTTTCATCTAGATTCCGTGGAGCGATGAGTTGCTTCGAGTTGTGGAATCTAAGGGAGGTCTGTTTCCTCGACCCGAGAGTAGATTGAGGGTTTTTGATTGGTATGAGCGGAAATTTGGGACTAGTGTGTTGTGGATCCTAGATCGGAGATGATGTGCCACGAGCTGGGATGCTTCTAATGGTACGATGGGCACATCGTGAGTTGAGGCTGTGACCAGGCGTGAGGTACCGGTGTCTGGTAGGAACCACTAACCGAGCTAAGAGATGTGATGACCATTGGCAGGTCATGTTTCGGGACAAACGGTCAGGATACCGTTAGTTTGATCAGAGTAGTGCAGTGGAGGCGCGGTGGACTTATGATTCGAGTTGGATCGGGCTAGGTTGGTAAGGTTGGGTTGACCATCCGTGAGGTTGGTTTTCATGGACTCATCCGGATGTGTTGGAGATCTTGAGTGACAGGACCCATCCCAATCCCCCTGGGATTACCGTGGAATGTGCCCTGCTCCCGTCCAACAAGGGGTGTTAGACAAGGGATAACCAAGTGTCACTGCCCAAATGGGGCTTCCAGAGTGCGCAAGGCTCGATGGAGGAGGCGTGCAATGTCCCAGTCTCTGCTGCAGTCGCATCCGTAATCAACCTGAAGGGCATTAAAACCAATAAAAGATGTGATTAGACGAAAATCATTAAGTTTAGTAAACACAATTATAAGACATTTATTCCCTCCAATAAAAACGTATGCATGCCACGAAAACCAGTAACCAAAACTTTTGTTCAACCAAGCCATTAGGGCCTTAGCCCAAAAACCGTAACTCAAAACCAAGTGTGGGAACTCAGCCCAAAACTGTGGAATACCACATTCAGACATATTAAAACCATGTGGGCCACCGCCCAAATTCATAAACATAAATCCATAAATCCAAAACCATTTGGGGTCCCCGACCCGAAATACCATTTCAATAACCAATAATCCATTTTTACCTCATAAATACAAATCCAACCGAAAAGCCATTTCATAGATTCATTAATCCATATTTACCACTACCATCTCCAGCATCCCAGCTGCTTAGCGTCCCAGACGCTTGACGTCCCAGACGTCATATCTCACGGTATAATAAGCGACGCGGGCTGCCCGGGGTCTGTCCGGGTCAATATCTTTGACATCACATATGTCTGACGTCTCAGACGTCAATCATATCAACCCTACTTCTGAGTCACAATACGGTCCGGTAACGCCGTACAATGACCCCTCGCAGACAATGCACCGTGACTTCCCCAGTGTCCCAGACATCTGGAGGAGACCATCATATATCCTTGTATCCATAAGGTATATGGAAAACAGTTTTATTAAATCATTTCACAACATTACAATGGGCCCTGCCCGAAATCTCCATAAAACAACACAATTCCATTTTGGGTCCCTGACCCGAAATCACATTTATTAAACATAGGGTCCCAGACCCGAAATCACATTTATTAAACATAGGGTCCCAGACTCGAAATCATATTTATAACCCAACTGGGCCTCATGCCCGATTTTATGAACCACTGGGCCCACGTCCTGATTTGTAAACCAACTGGGCCCACGGCCCGAATTCGTAACTCAATTGGACTCTAAGTCCGCGGATCCCAAGTTCATATTTCCAATTTCAAAACTGTTTTATCACATTATTCATTAAACCACATGCACGTAAAACCACAATAAAATCGTTAACCTCGATATACGTGAAATACGGAAAACACCTCGAAATACGTGCAACATACCCGAAATCAATACTCACAATCACCATCATAGAAATCACGTATGTGAAACGTATAACACAGTTAAGCATGCATAGGATTTATAAAACCAAAGTCCAGTCACAGACCGTTTAACGATACGCCTCGATACGCGTGCCATAGGCCTTCCCGGGCCAAACCACTATCACCGGGACTCCCCATCCTGTCCAAATCACATTAGAGGGTCACTAACCTCTTCATTAATATCCTATTAAAGTCCCGTAATTTTCCCGAATTTTTAACTATTTTTAAACTTGATTTAAAACCTTCGGACGTCCCGAACAATATCGAGACAGTGTCCGATCGACACGAAACCAATCCCAAAATGTTAGTTACATTAAATAGGACTGACGTCATGTTGACCTCACCTTGAGATTCGTGCCCACACGCCGTCACGCGCCACCGTGAGTGGCTGTTCGTGAAACCCACGCGCCTACTACAGTGTCATCGTCCCAACCCATTTAACTGATAAACGGATCATGTTGGCCCGCGAGATGACTCGGTTGGTTTCCTATCAATTCAACCTTAATTGCTTCAATTGATCATTCATTTAGCTTCGTTTTAAGTTCAATTTAAGGTCTGTAAACTCAATTACACGATCACTTACCTAAATTCGAACGATTTCACGATGAACAATGAAGAACACCCAGGTACTGTTCATTCTTCGAATTCCGTCAAAGGCTACAGATTTCTTCCAATTGATTCACCTAGAAGCGTCAATGGACCATGAGAAACAGTTTCCCCACATCAATTACATCGTTTGATCACTCAATGATCACGACTCAACCTCGACTTTCTTCCTCTGTTACCAAGTTCGTTCAGAGTGAATTGGGCACCAATTTCCTTCATTCCTTCGACGATTCTGATCGTGGCACTCCTACAAAGCTCGAATTGAACCCCAATTTGATCCTCAGGGCCTTAGGATTTAATTTCGAATTTTCCCTCTCAAACTCCAAAATTTCGATTCTCTATCTCACCACCCTCTTTCTGTCCCAGTGTTTCCCGCAGTGAATCCAGTCTTCTTAGTCTCTCAATTCCCTCAATTCTTCCGTGGGAAGGCAGCCAATTCTCCCATCCCTCACACTCAGTTGCTCACGGGTTGAAAGACACAGAGAAAGAATAATGGTGATTAATTAAGCTTAGAGTTGATTAAAGGTGATGATGATGTTGTAATGATGATGTTGGGAAGGAAACATGGATCAGGTTTTAGGGCTTAGATTAGGGGATGGGTGACACTTGTCACTCATCCAGGTGTGCACAGTCATCAGTTACTATTCATTATTTTATTATTATTTTAATCGGAGCCTCGGTTCGTTCTGTTAATCGACTTCGTTCCCGTGACCATAACTTCGTTGCATGGATTCGTATCGACGAGACCTACGTAATTGTCCTTGGCCCTCGTCCATTGGACCTCCCGGTCAAAAAGTCAACATTTGTCCCCTAAAATGCCAAATTACCAAAATGCCCCTCGACTTCCGAACATCAGAACTTTCTCCTCGAATGTCGGAATCGAACGTGCCACCTGTCTATGAACTCGTGACGTCCCGAACTACGTCACGGTCATCGGTCAAAGTCCGTTTGACCGCCCGATCAAAAAGTCAACATTTTGCCCACGACCAGGGGCAAAACGGTCATTTTGCACATTTTGTCCAGTTCCGCCCTACTAATCACCGATCAACCTCACTAATTAAGATTAGTTACTAATTTAATCCTGGAATTCGGGACGGGTCGTTACAACCTTCCCTCCTTAATTAATTTCGTCCTCGAAATTCCAACTGATCTAAACTCAACATTCTTCCCTTCTTAATTAGTTTCGCTCTCGAAACTCTACTACCCTGATTCCACAAACACCCCATGGAAAGTAGACCTCGCAACACGTGTACACCCGTACACCAACCAATCGGACAAAACTTGTCCGCACTTATAACGCATTGACTACATTCGACCCCGTCGAATGACTGAAACTACCCATTTCGAATTGACTCCACTTGTCCAATCTACCCTGGTATTTACTCCCACTGGGAGTTATCAGACCTCACTCAATAATCCAAGTTGATACATCCCGACAATCTGTCACCACTCGGCAATTGTCAGTCGAAAACTGACACTCTACTCACTCGTGGCTACACAAGCCACCAACTTACTTGACTTAAATATACACTTACCGACATTTCACCCGACTCGTGTGTAATTAGACTCATCGGAAATACCATGAACCATTGCATAGTAATGTCGGGTCCACGACTAATCCAATGGTATCGGAACCAATCCGACTACCAACACACTCACCGACACACTTCGGGTATAACCCACCGACCAGACTACAACCACCTAGGTCATAGCCAAACACGTTCCAATAATGGAGTACATTTGCCCAATCCAGCATGAGACAAATCGAAACTCCAGCCATCACCTAGTTCCAATTCCGAATCCGAATCCGCAATTTCGTAAGAAATCCCGAATCCAAACCCAGACATCACATTTTAATTCACTTCCAAATCCGAATCCGAAATCATTATTTCGTAAGCTAGAATTTGGAATAATCATTCCGTACCCAAATCCGGAAATCCATTTTCAAGTTCAAAAATAGAATCCTTAATCGTCACCCAGAAATTCGATTCCAAAACCCGAAATCTCGTTCACGTCTGCCAAGACACACCAAATTCGAACCTATCGGTTACCAGTTCAATACCTTCGATTGACTTCATAGGGAAGCCAAACCAACCTCCACATGTCTAAGGTTGAAAAAATCCGACCACGTCGGAAACCTATTCACTCGAGTAAGATACCATACGGGCTCCACTTCGAAAGAAGTTTTGTCCCGTCATTTACGACTCACATACCAAAGTAAGAGTGATAAACTTTTCCCCTATCTGGATCATCGTAAGCTAGAATTTGGAATAATCATTCCGTACCCAAATCCGGAAATCCATTTTCAAGTTCAAAAATAGAATCCTTAATCGTCACCCAGAAATTCGATTCCAAAACCCGAAATCTCGTTCACGTCTGCCAAGACACACCAAATTCGAACCTATCGGTTACCAGTTCAATACCTTCGATTGACTTCATAGGGAAGCCAAACCAACCTCCACATGTCTAAGGTTGAAAAAATCCGACCACGTCGGAAACCTATTCACTCGAGTAAGATACCATACGGGCTCCACTTCGAAAGAAGTTTTGTCCCGTCATTTACGACTCACATACCAAAGTAAGAGTGATAAACTTTTCCCCTATCTGGATCATCAAGATCACGACCCAGATTCGATAGTGCGTCCCTGACTATAAACGTCACGATCCTACTCCACCTAGGACCCAGACAGTTAACTACTAGATTCTAGACCATAGGGTCTTACACCCTCATCTGATTTGCAAACTGTCACAACGTTCGACAGCCAACCCCCACAGCTAAACAGATCAGTCAACGACGAGGCACGCCGAGACTACAGATTTTCACTGATTACCTCGTATCAATCCTTGCCATTCCACGTAGGAAAAACCAAGGATGATCCAAAACAATGACGCCAATACTCATCCTACGTGGATGCAAACAAAACTCGCTGCACTCACCACGCCATGTGACCTAACATCGTCTGCCACCAAGCAGAAAATGAGAAATCTCGTTTACCTAATTTTGAATACGCAACTCCTCCCGATGCCTCCAAACCACACATGGGCTCACCAACTAATACACACTCAACGTACTGGTAACTACAATCAACGTCTGCCAGGGCAGAAAACAAGAAGTCAACCCCAATGACTTCAGAATACCTATTACCAATGCGAAACGAGCACTCCTCTCGTCCCCCAATCATAACTCTCCTCGAACCTAAGGTTCCAACCATGTTGGAAATAGATATGCTCCCAACGAGATGTCAAGTCCGACCATGGGACTCCCTACATCCCCAACTCACTTGGACAATCACGTGTCCGCAATCTAGCCATTATGCAGACCTCATGTTCGCTAATAACCATTTCCAAAATGACGTAATTCATTACTATTTCGTTTTCACATCCCAACCTTTGCAGGTTCAACACTCGGTTTTCTAAGTTCTCAATTACAAATCCCCACATCTATACCACCAATGGTTTTCCTCGTCTCTTCCAATTCTAATCATTTTCGCGTACCTTCTAGGGATATTAGAAACATACAATCACGCTAGCCTCGGAGTTGCCAACAACTCCCCAAATCCACTAATTCTCATGACGTAGGGAACGTCATCCCAAGATTCCTCAAGTCTCAATCATACCTTTTTATCCACTCATCACTCGTCAATTCACCACTGTTGGGACTTATCCCAACACATCACAATCTCTGCTGGATCCCATCCAGTCCATCACTCAGCCACTACCAAATCTCAAAGACCGAACCTATGTCCATCATGACGGAGTCACGCCCCAACTTGTGGCTCATCGTCATCACCTTCACCGACACTAGTACCAGCGCTGGTACCAGCACCAACACACTATCACCAACACAAGTATCAGCACACAGGCATCCGTACTAGTATCGGTACAAAAGTACCAACATACAAACATCCATACTTGCACACCGTGTGCAAATATGACAACCCTGGATCTCCGCTCATACAGAACGACGATCCTGTACCTTTACTCGTACCCCACAACTATGGGTACCACCATTCTGACAATCCACATCAGGATAATGGACGTTCCCTGAACGCCCCCCTGATCCTCAAGTACTGCAACCACACTAGTTACCCTCGATAGCCAGTCATCTCCACATGACTATCTACCAACGGTCATTGCTATCGAGATCCGTATCCACACATCACACTAATACCCGGTCTAACTCGGGATTCCATAATTTATCTCATACCGTACCTATCGATCGAATCCCATCGTTCCGACTAGACTCACTAGAGTCATCCACATGGTGATCCATGACCTCAGCCACTCGTTGCAGCACAAGTTCTCATCCACTAGTCACAAGTAAGGTTCACCTTTTTAATCCATCATATACTAGGGTTCCACAATTACTCCCTATGGTTCCACCGAACCCAACAGCTCTCAGCAATAAAATTCACAACCTGACCGACCCCGCGGTCTAGACATCGTATAGACGTCAAATCCAATCCTACTATCAACTTAATGTGGGTTCCACCACTAAGGCCATCGGCTAACTCCGATGTACCAACATCCCTCACACTAGCAACCACCACTAGGGTTCACATTTTTAGACCATTACTCAAATGAGGTTCCCCAAACCTAGCTGCACCTAGCAGCACAAAAATCTAATATTACATGACCTAACCGACGGTCCCACATTACTAGTTCATCACATACAACCCCACTTGGGTCGAATCACATTAACGCACGGCGTATCAGCCCAAACACACTCTATCCGCGATTAAAACCCAAAAACTATCTATTAGGTTGATAACGAACTGCAGCCCAAAGAGACATCACACCCTCGACCTGCGCGCACAAAAAGAGCAACCCTGCTCTGATACCAAGTTGACAGGACCCATCCCAATCCCCGTGGGAATACCGTGGAATGTGCCCTGCTCCCGTCCAACAAGGGGTGTCAGACAAGGGATAACCAAGAGTCACTGCCCAAACGAGGCTTCCAGAGTGCGCAAGGATCGATGGAGGTGGCGTGCAATGTCCCAGTCTTTGCTGCAGTCGCATCCGTAATCAACCTGAAGGGCGTTAAAACCAATAAACGCTGTGAGTGGACGAAAATCATTAAGTTTAGTAAACACAGTTATAAGACATTTATGCCCTCCAATAACCAATACCATCGGCCCGAAATACCATTTCAATAACCAATAATCCATTTTTACCTCATAAATACAAATCCAACCGAAAAGCCATTTCATAGATTCATTAATCCATATTTACCACTACCATCTCCAGCATCCCAGATGCTTTGCGTCCCAGACACTTGACGTCCCAGACGTCATATCTCACGGTATAATAAGCGACGCGGGCTGCCCGGGGCCTGTCCGGGTCAATATCTTTGACATCACAGATGTCTGACGCCCAGACGTCAATCATAGCAATCCTGCTCCTGAGTCACAATACGGTCCGGTAACTCCGTACAATGACCCCTCGCAAACAATGCACCGTGACTTCCCCAGTGTCCCAGACATCTGGAGAAGACCATCATATATCCTTGTATCCAGATGGTATATGGGAAACAGTTTTATTAAATCATTTCACAACATTACAATGGGCCCTACACGAAATCTCCATAAAACAACAGAATTCCATTTAGGGTCCCTGACCTGAAATCACATTTATTAAACATAGGGTCCCAGACCCGAAATCACATTTATTAAACATAGGGTCCCAGACCCGAAATCATATTTATAACCCAACTGGGCCTCATGCCCGATTTTATGAACCACTGGGCCCACGACCCTATTTGTAAACCAACTGGGCCCACGACCCGAATTCGTAACTCAATTGGACTCTAAGTCCGCGGTTTCCAAGAAAATTGGGTCTTAAGCCCGAGTTCATCTTTCCAATTTCAAAACCGTTTTATCACATTATTCATTAAGCCACAAGCACGTAAAACCACAATAAAACTGTTAACCTCGATATACGTGAAATACAGAAAACACCTTGAAATACGTGCAACATACCCGAAATCAATACTCACAATCACCATCATAGAAATCACGTATGTGAAACGTATAACACAGTTAAGCATGCATAGTATTTATAAAACGAAAGTTCAGTCACAGACCGTTTAACAATACGCCTCGATACGCGTGCCATAGGCCTTCCCGGGCCACACCACTATCACCGGGACTCCCAATCCTGTCCAAATCACATTAGAGGGTCACTAACCTCTTCATTAATATCCTATTAAAGTCCCGTAATTTTCCCGAATTTTTAACTATTTTTAAACTTGATTTAAAACCTTCGGACGTCCCGAACAATATCGAGACGGCGTCCGATCGTCACGAAACCAATCCCAAAATGTTCGTTACATTAAATAGGACAGAAGTCATGTTGACCTCTCCTTGAGATTCGTGCCCACGTGCCATCACGCGCCGCCGTGAGTGGCTGTGCGTGAAACCCACGCGCCTACTACAGTGTCATCGTCGCAACCCGTTTAACTGATAAACGGATCCTGTTGGCCCGCGAGAAGACCCGGTTGGTTTCCTATCAATTCATCCTTAATTACTTCAATTGATCATTCAGTTAGCTTCATTTTAAGTTCAATTTAAGGTCTATAAACTCAATTACACGATCACTTACCTAAATTCCAACGATTTCACGATGAACAATGAAGAACACCCAGGTACTGTTCATTCTTCGAATTCCGTCAATGGCTACTGATTTCTTCCAATTGATTCACCGAGAAGCATCAATGGACCATGAGAAACAGTTTCCCCACATCAATTACATCGTTTGATCACTCAAAGATCACGACTCAATCTCGACTTTCTTCCTCCGTTACCAAGTCCGTTCAGAGTGAATTGGGCACTAATTTCCTTCATTCCTTCGACGATTCTGATCGTGGCACTCCCAGAAAGCTCGAATTGAGCTCCAATTTGATCCTCAGGGCCTTAGGATTTAATTTCGAATTTTCCCTCTCAAACTCCAAAATTTCGATTCTCTGTCTCACCACCCTCTCTCTGTCCCAGTGTTTCCCGCAGTGAATCCAGTCTTCTTAGTCTCTCAATTCCCTCACTTTTGTCGTGGGAAGGCAGCCAATTCTCCCATCCCTCACACTGAGTTGCTCACGGGTTGAAAGACACAGAGAAGGAATAATGGTGATTAATTAAGCTTAGAGTTGATTAATGGGGATGATGATGTTGTAATGATGATGTTGGGAGGGAAACATGGATCAGGTTTTAGGGCTTAGATTAGGGGATGGGTGACACTTGTCACTCATCCAAGTGTGCATAGTCATCAGTTACTATTCATTATTTTATTATTATTTTAATCGAAACCTCGGTTCGTTCGGTTAATCGACTTCGTTCCCGTGACCATAACTTCGTCG
Organism: Prinsepia uniflora; assembly: GCA_032719365.1. NCBI lineage: Eukaryota > Viridiplantae > Streptophyta > Magnoliopsida > Rosales > Rosaceae > Prinsepia > Prinsepia uniflora. The sequence continues at coordinate 39,474,622 of CM064873.1, forward strand.
TCGGAACTCTGATTTCGGCATGCCGCCTGTCAATGGATTCGTATCGACGAGACCTACGCTATGGTCCTTGGCCCTCGTCCATCGGACCTCTCGGTCAAAAAGTCAACATTTGGCCCCTAAAATACCAAATTACCAAAATGCCCCTCGACTTCCGAACATCAGAACTTTCTCCTCGAATGTCGGAATCGAACGTGCCACCTGTCTATGAACTCGTGACGTCCTGAACTACGTCACGGTCATCGGTCAAAGTCCGTTTGACCGCCCGATCAAAAAGTCAACATTTTGCCCACGACTAGGGGTAAAACGGTCATTTTGCACATTTTGTCCGGTTCCGCCCTACTAATCACCGATCAACCTCACTAATCAAGATTAGTTACTAATTTAATCCCAGAATTAGGGACGGGTCGTTACATTAAGTGTGTTAGACTGTGTCGGCATATGCCAAGGTTGGCATTTGGGTGATGCCGAGGCCCGTACTTGGTGATTACCTGAAAGTGGTGATTGACGACTTCGAGGATAGTAACTCAGGAGTCTGAGGTGAGTGATCATTGATTGTGATTCCGAGAGTTGGTAACTCGGACGTTAGTGATGCTAGACGTGATAATTAGAAGGAGTGATGATTGACATCCTTTTGGATGTGTATAAACGATGATAACTGACAGGTGAGTTGGTGGGTGAGTTGGATTGTTTACGGACGAGGCGGTTGTCTTGGAGAGTGTGGATTTTCCTAAGACTAGTAGAGGAGTTTATGCTTGGATGATTATTCCAATGGTGGTATCAGTCTCCTATGGTTGGAAAAATGTGGATATACCTCCAACATGGTTGGAATCTCGGAATCAGGAGATGTTGTGGTTTCTACGATGAAATGTGGTGTACATTCCGAGTTGGTGTTAGATGTTGAGTGTCGATTTGGGAGACTCTTTGACGGATCTTCAGGAGTTGTAAATCCCCCTTAACGTGTGGATGTGTTCTGGAGTAAAGAGAGTACTTGGTGACGCCATGGTTGTCATGGGTGGTGAGTGTAATGGGACGGTGTTAAGTTGGATTAAGGTAAGATGACTTGTGATTTCATGGATGTGGACCATTGTGAGCTCCATTGTAGGATGACGAAAGGAAGCTGAGAAGGAGTGACTATAACTGATCGATATGAGCTTATTGAAGAGAACCCACAATCTAGACGTGTCTCTAGATGTGTGATATTCGTGATCGATTTGATTCGATGCGGTAGTCTGATACACAGTAAGTAGGATCCACTTAGGAGAGAGTGGATAGGGATTGGATTGCTTCTGGCTCAGGATTGAGTTATTGTGGCTTAGGAAAAAAAATCGTATGCGAGACAGAGTTTGGACATGGTAGGAGGTGAAACAAGACAGAAGTTGGATACGTGGATGAGAAGTGTGGTCCGTCTCGCATACGTATGGGTATTGGACTTGGACCTGGTGCTGGGTCTTCCATGTATACTGAATTGCAATGTGATTGGATTTCATATTGGTCGGAAGACCCAGGAGACTGGGAGACTCGAAATAGACATAAGTTATTATTCCCCGAAAGACGTGTGGGCCTGGTTGGATCGTTAAAACTCAAAAGTGAAGCATGATTGGCTTGTAGTCAGGTGGTAATCAGTATTGTTATGGGGATGTTTGTGTGCCCTAAAGATACACTGTGAGGGTGACAGGTACACTATAGTATTGTTGGATGGACTTTGGGTGTAGTAGAGCTCGGCTGATGCCGATGTGGTTGATTGATGGACTTACCGTAGGATGTCGTTGGAAGTACTTGAGGATGTACTTTACAATCGCTGTAATCGAGGTCTTCTAAAATATCTCTGTTTGATTCAAAGTTCGTAAGGTTGTTGCTGTGTGTGTTTGGTGCATGTATTTGGAGTGTGTGCGTACTGGTTATGCAGTGGTCGGAACAATTCCGATGTGATTTGGACATGCATCGTGATGTTCCAGTAGAGGTGTTGGTGATCGGCTTGGTGCCGAGGTTTGTTGTTGGTTGTCTGGCTAAATTGGAGTAGTTCCGATGCAATTGACTGGTTGAGATGAGGACTGGCAGGCTTCAGTGTTGATGTGAGCTGGATGCTCAGAGCCATGAGTGGCTGGTTGGACCTTGACATTTAAATGTGTGATCACGGTTAAACAGGTATGTGATAGGGTCCGGTTAAAGACAGGTAGTGTGGAATTCTCAATAACTCACTCATTCTCTTTATTGAGATATAAAAGGGTAGATGTGGAATGTATTACTTATAAATTATGTTTAAGGACTTTTGAATAAAAAAAAGTTTGAAGTAAGGTCATATTTTGTTTAATATACAAACATTAAAGGTTTTAAATAAAATTAAAAGTTGTTAAGGATGTAACAATGATTTAATCTATAAAATTTGGAAAAGTACATGGAATTGACGATTTTTCCCTCGGAAGGTCGAACATTGACTTTTTGACCCCGTGAATTTTTTGGACGTTCTGAAAAGACCGTTTCAAAGGTCTCGAACTTCTGAGTTCATAGACAGGTGACATGGCGAAATCGGACGTTGGAAGGATACGATAGGGGTCAAAACTGGTTAAGGGAAATATGGTAATTTTGTACCAAGGACATTTTGGTCATTTTGTAAGAAAGGCCTAGGTCATTCTAGAAGGTTCAACATTTTTCCTCTCATTCCCCTGATTATCAACCTACTTCTATTTATATATACATAAAGTTGTGTGTGGAAAAAAAAGGGATGTGGGGTGTGTTTGGTGGGCTTTCAACGAAAGGAAGAAAAAAAGAATATCGAGGAGGAAAACCAGGAGATGAGGGTGGAGAACCCAGAAAATGAAAGAAGAAGAGAGGGAAGGAGACCCGAAATCAAACCCGTGAGGTGTGAAAATCCACCATCAAGATTTTGGCATGGAAACTTGAAAACAAGCTTCCAAAAAAGCTTATACATGACCATTCAACTCGAAAGAGTGATTAAAATGAAGTTTTGGGTGCTGGAATTGACAAGGCATGGAGGTTCGATGGTGGCCACATATGATCGAATCAAACAGGGACTTTGGAGGTAAGTTTCTCTAGGTATGTTCATATAGATCCCTCTTGAGTTAGTGTGGAGAATATTGAACAGAAAAAAACTAGAAAAGATTGATAAATAAGGGTTTTCTGACTGGGTTAGGTCGCCGAGTCAGGCAACTTGAAAACCAGTGAAATAGGCGATGAAGGAAATGAACAGCGCCCTGCGCTTGAAGCCCAAGCGCAAGGACTTTTTTTGGCACGTGTGGGCATGTGAGACATTATTTAAGACTTTGGTCAACATGAAAGTTCATGTTCTAGCCAACACAAGTCCAATAATACAGCTTTCGAGACGATTGGGTTCATCTCAGGGCAGTTCTAATTATTTGAAGGTTTAAGAGTTGTTTTAGGTTCATTTAAAATCCTGGAAAATTAGGGGATAAAAATATGAGTTATTTTGGATGATTATTAACCCCGAAAAGTGATTTATGATGGGCTGCACTACGTGCAAGTCGGTATCGGACTGCATAGACCGAGTATGAGTGGACTTTCTTTTCCCTAAACTATTATGCATGCATATTTACATGTTTTACATGATTTATTATGTGATTTACTTGATGGTGATTTAAGTTTGATTTTATGTGGATTTTTTGGTGATTTCGCGAGAGTTGTTTAGTGCACGTTTTATAAGAAATTTTCAAATTTTGTATTCTGGCTTTATACAGGATTTTGCTTTTGATTTTAGAACGGGTATGAATCTCCTACATGTTTTTGGTGATGTTTGATTGGTCGATATTTTTATATGACTATTCGCGATTTTCACAGAAATTGCTTTATTGCACGTTTTACGAGATTTCCTTTGGATTATATTTTCGAATTTTGCTTACATTGTGGATTTACATAAAGTATGATTAAATTATGTTTCTCGATATCTGTGATTTGATTTCTGTCATATTGTGGTTTGTGAAGTGATGGACAACTGTCCTCAAGGTGCAGTATGTTTGATGCTTAGACGTCCAGTGTAACGACTCGTCCTAAATATCGGGATTAAATATTAATTAATTATGGATTTAATATGACTAATCGGGGATTAGTGGAGAGAATTCAGACGAACGGTGTAAAATGACCGTTTTACACCTGGAATTGGACAAAATGTTGACTTTTGACCCGTGGAGTCAAATGTACAAGAACCGATGACCGCGACGTAGATTGAGACGTCACGAGTTCGTAGACAGATAGCACATCGAATTCGGACGTCGAACAGGGAAGTTTTGTTCATGGAATCAAGATCAGCTAAACTTACGTTCCGGAAATGAGATTAAAATATTAATAAAATAATGAAGGACTGATGGGTGACAAGTGGACCCTTGGTTGGGTGACAAGTGGACCCTTGGTTGAGTGACAAGTGTCACTCATCCCCTGGTCCAAATTCCACAAAAAAAAAGGATCTTGTCCCATTGGTTAGTCTATATATATATATATATATTATTCAACTCTCAATCCTCACCGTCCATCATCTTTTCTTCTCATCATTTCCTCTCATCCTCACCATTCATCTTCTTCATCATCGACCATCTTCATCCCTCACTTTGTATGTATGTTTTCATTTCCATAACCCGTGAGAACAAACACACCAAACCCACACCCTCGACCCACAAAACCTCACTCATTGTTGATGGTGTAAACGTGACAACGAAGGGGAAACTGGGACGAGCTCAACAGTGGCGAGGTCGAGGACCGTCGTTCACGGTGGTCGGTAAATCGCGAAAGTAATTTTTCGGGTTTGAATTTGGGCTTTTAGTTAGGGCATTTTCTGGGCATTTCTGAAGTCCAAACCTTCTTCCTAGGACCAATACGAACTCATGGTGGTTAGTTACAAGGATTGTGGTGACCGGGATTGACGGGGATGGACGGTTGCAGGTAGTCGTCCCTGTTCATTGTGATGCAGGTACGTTGCAGCCTGTTTTTCTTGTTTTTGAATCAGCGGACCTCTTAGTTAGGATTAGACGATAAAATAGGAAGCAATTGGATTGAAAATGGTTGAGAAATAGAGGAGAACCAGTCTCACTGGTCCAATCGAACCGGATAACTAAAGAACCGGTCTGGACCGGGTTTGGCGCGAGGTTGAAGATAACTGTCCCTGGCACGTGGACTTCACGAGCAGTCGCTTGCTATGGCGCATGGGAGCTTTTAGGGCAGAATTGGAGGTCATGGTCAACATGTAATTTTATCCTTTCGATGTAACGAACATTTTGGGACAAGTTTCGAGTCAATCGGATTTCGGGGTAGTTTGGAGTGTCCGAAAGTTTAGGGTCTATTTTAAATACATTTAAAAATTCCAGACAAATTGGGAGATTCAATGTTAGCCTATTTGAGATCGTTAGTGACCTTCAGGTGTGATTTAGACAAGTCCAGATGTTCTGGTGATGGTAGTTAGCCTGGGGAGGCTTATGGCACTCGTATCGAGGCAGCGACTATCACGGTCTGTGAGTGGACATTGTTTTCTAAACTGTGATGCATGCATAACTGTTTTATATGTTTTTCATATGTGATTTCTATGATGATGATTATGATATTGGTGATTTACATATTTGCTTGTATTTCGAGGTGATTTACGTATTTGCACATATATCGAGGTTTATGGTTTTACACTATGGTTATTTGTGCTTGTGGTTTCGATGATGGTTTGATGAAATGGTTTTGGATTTGAAAAGGTGAACTCGGGCATGAGACCCATTTGTTTTGGAAACCGTCGGACATGAATTCCATTTGAGTTATATTATCGGGCTAGGGGCCCAGTTAGTTTACGAAAACAAGCATGAGGCCCAATTGTTTTTTATGAATGTGATTTCGGGTCAGGGACCCATAAATGGATTTGGATCAATGGATTTGGACTTGAGAAATTGGAGTTGTGGATTACGATGGTTTTATGGAAATCTCGGGCATAGGTCCATTTGAATGGATTGAGATGATTATGATATGTTTTCCATATACCATCCTTATGATCTGATATCGCCCCTCCATGGAGGGTCAGGGACCCTGGTGACCTTGGGGGAGACTTGGCTGAGACCGAGGGGCATACGTAGCTCTATACAAGACATCTGGGATGTCAAGCATTGCCTGCGAGGGGTTATTCGATGGAGCGACAAGACCGTAGAGTAACTCAGGAGCAGGATTACTATTATTAGACGTCTGGGACGTCAGGCATCCGCGACGCCAGGCATCTGGGATTCCTAGAATTGGAATATAATGGTATTGGATTGAATTGTGATTCATGGCTTTACTGGATTATGTATGTGGATTTCAGATTTATTATATTTATGAAATGGTATTTCAATGTTGGTGGTTTTGGGAAGTGGCCCGCATGATTGGATTTATGGTTTTGGGCTGAGTTCCCACATACTTTGATTTATGGTTTTCGGCTAAAGCCCTAATGATTTAATTAAAGTAAATGGTTTGATTATTTGTTTTTGAATGCATGCATGCTTCTTAGTGAAGGGCATAAATGTCTTCTTATGGAATGTGTTTTTATTAAACTATTGATTTTTCATCCACTCACAGCTTTTAATGGTTTTAATGCCCTTCAGGTTGATAACCGATGTGGGTCGTAGTAGAGACCGAGACATCACACTCCTCTGCCAATCCTGGCGTGCTCTGGAAGCTCCGAATGGGCTGCTGTTTTGAGTTATCCCTTGTCTGACACTTCGAATCAAATGGGAGCATGGCACATCCCGCGTTAATCTCAGGGGGATTTGGGATGGGTCGTGTCAAGTGGTATCAGAGCACGGTTTGCTCTTGTGGTACGCGTAGGTCGAGGATGTGATGTCTCTACGTGGTTGCAGCCCATTATCAACCTAATAGTTAAGATGCCAGTACGAGAGTTAATGGAAATTAATCATGGATAGTTTTAGTTCGGCATTTGATGCCTATGTATGCCATAGTTCTGTGGTGGTTTGGCAGTGTGGGACCTTACTGAGGGATGAACATAACAGTGCTTTAGAGTTTTGACCGTGGGACAGTTATGTCGGGATCTTCTATCACGATATTGCAGTATTGGATATGACGATAATGTTGAGTTGTGACCATTAGATGGTCAGGTTATGTTGAGTTAGGAATTGTGTTGTTGAGGGCAGCTGGGTTTGGGGAACCCTAGTGTACGATGTATGGTTTGGAAATATGAGTCGGGAGTGATTTGACTTTGATGACTTTTCGGAGTCGAGACTGTTCGTCGGTCATGTCACGTCATGTCAGCTTTGGTAATTGTGGTGCAGAGTGCAGTTAAGGACCTTGAACGAACCTAGTGAGTTTGGTTGGACCTAATAGACGACTCCAGTTAAGTTCAATCGAGTCTAGTTGAGACTACGGGGATTGACTGGTCTGACACTAAGTGAGATGATGGAATCTGATTCGTGACTACCATTTTGAGACGATATTTAGGGTCTACCCCTGGACCGATCAGTAGTGACGCTTAGGTGCGGAGTCTCGATAGCGATGTCTGGTGGTTAGGTCTGCACGAGATTGTGGCAGGCACTACCATCGAGGGTGGATGTAATTGTGGTTGTTAAGAATCGGGGGACGTTCAGGGAACGTTCATTTTCTTGTATGAATTGTTAGGGTAATTGTACCCGGGGTTGGTGAGTTGAGGGAGGCAGAGATTGTGGATTCTAGCTTGGTATGGGCTGAGATTTAGTTTGGGTCTGATTCACATGCTGTGTGCCAGTGATTGCGATGAAGATAGGAGACATTGAGCCACGAGCTGAGGATGTGACCCAGTTATGATGTGCTTGTGTTCGATGTTAATCTGACGATGGTGATTCGTCAGCCATTTTTGAGTCTTAGGAGTTGTGTCGAGATGACAGATATGATAGAGATGGACTGGATAGGATCTAGCAGTGGATGAGATGTGTTGGGACTCTAACCCAACCGTGATTGAGATAACTGATGTGATTGTGATGACTAAGTGGTGATTGGATGAAACAATATAAACGGATAGGCGAGTTGGGGTGCTAAGTTAGCTTGGTACGGACACATGGTTGATGTTCGAGTGAGTTGGTTCCAACATGGTTGGAACTACAGAATCAAGAGAAGTTGTGATTGAGACAATGAGAGGAGTGCTTGATTCAGCATTGGTGACAGATATTCCGAAGTCATTGAGGGTGACTTCTCATTTTCTGCCCATGGCAGATAATGTCTGTTGTCTCCAGTACGTTGATCGTGTATTGATTGATGGAACTGTGATTGGTTTTGGGTCATCTGAAGGATTTAGGCATTTCAAAGTTGGTAAAGCGGATTTCTCATTTTCTGCTTGGTGGCAGAAGATGTAGGGTTACATGGTGTGGTGAGTGCAGTGAGATTGTGCTTGCACTCGCGAGAGATGAAATTTGATGTCATTGTTTTGGATCATCCTAGATTTTCCCCAGATGGGATGACGAGGATCGATATGAGGTAATTAGAGAGAACCCACAGTCTAGACATGTCTCATCTTTTGACTGATCTATTTAGATGTTGAAAATGGTTGAGCAGTAATGTGACTGTGGAAGGATTCAAAGAGGGTGTAGGACCCTATGACCTGAAACTTGGTAGTTAGATGAGAGTGAGCATATGTGGATCCTAGGAGAATAAGGACCGTGATGTTGAGGATATAGGGTGTTGTGACGATCGAGGATCGTGATGTTAATGATCGGGTGATGTTATGATGGATCTAGATCGTGATCTTGATGATCAGGTTATGTTGTGGGTCAGGTAATGTTGTGGGGATTGACTTCCTTTCGAATTCGATCTGGTACGATATGGTAATCGAACGAGAAGGTATCCGGTAAGATCAGAGTTGGTACGTCTCGATAGACGTGGGTGAAATTGGATACTCATTGGGCATGAATGGGTACGCCTTGGTGGATGTGATTCGGATTGGGATGTATTGGATGACGTGATTAGGAGTAGGCGTTTAGATGCTGGTCCGCTAACCAAGAGACCCAGATGGACACAGAATTGGAACGTGTGGTTTGTCTCATGCGGGATTGAACAGATAGACTCCAGAATTGAAGCGTGATTAGCTACGAGATATGTAGTAGGCTGGTACTAGGTACCTTGTATGAGGATCGATATTGGACAAACATGAGTGATGCCTAGTGGCGGTTTATAGGATGTATCAGTGGTACGTTGATGAATGTGTTGGTAATCCGCTTAGTTCCGATATCAAGGGATTGGTTGAGAGCGTGGACTAGACATTGGATACGACACGTTGGGCCAGAGTGATTTTGATGGGTTTGGTGATCGTATGAGCAGGTGCTTAGAGCCATGGATAGCTACCCTAGAACTGGGATGTGTAACACTGCTTGGCAGGTATTCGATGGGGTCCAGTTGCACACGAACCGAGTGAGATTCATTTCATCGTTATGGGGATCCTATCGACCTGATGTTAATGTAAAGTGAAATTTAAGGTAATAAATCTTTTCTGCAAGTTCCCAGGTAAGTTATGCATGGATCGTGTATCCACAGGTACAATGAATTGGTGGTTAGTGTAACCACAGGTTGCTTTGCGTGAAGCGACTGCTCTGTGACTCTCACCAGCGTCATGGATCGTTGAGGGAGATGATTGATGTGAGCATCGAGACCGATGAATGCTGCAGGTTTGAGCTTGCCCTATGAGATGAGATCTTGACGTTGATCTTACGTTACATTGAGGGAGTTTTGGGTACGAGGTACCTTGGTGCGACTCTAGAGTGAGTCGAGTTGTGTTGGTGATTAGAACTGTGACCGTGGAGCCGTGATTACCAGCTGAGTGCGACGTTATGGAAACCTTCGGGAATAAGTTGAGATTTGGTGATTTCCGATAGGAGCAGATGTCAGGGAGGATTAGTGACTAAGAAGAACCGTGAAGCTAAAAAGCAAAAAGTGTCAGCGTAATAGTGGAATTGTCAAGTGGTATTAACTCGAAATATGAGATCGATTTCACTCGAAGTGGTCAAGTGTAGCCGATGCGGCGTGAGTATTGGTGGAATGTCTGGGTGCAAGCAAGTATTGTGCTGGTTAGTGGGTATACATGTGTGCACATGATGTGAGGCTGAACTTGCTTCCCACGAGGTGGATATGGAATCGAGATATTTGGAATTTTGAGGACGAAATTATTTAAGGGGGGAAGGTTGTAACGACCCGTCCCAAATATCGGGATTAAATATTAATTAATTATGGATTTAGTATGACTAATTGGGGATTAGTTGAGAAAATTCGAACGGACGGTGTAAAATGACCGTTTTACCCCTAGAATTGGACAAAATGTTGACTTTTGACCTGGGTAGTCAAACGCACGAGGACCGACGACCGTTACATAGATTAGGACGTCACGAGTCCGTAGACAAGTGGCACGTCGAATTTGGACGTCAAACGGGGAAGGTATGGTCACAAAATCGAGATCGGTTAAACTTACATTCTGGAAATGAGATTAAAATATTAATAAAATAATGAAGTACTTCTGAGTGACAAGTGTCACTCATCCTATGGCTCAAATTCCACAAAAAAAGGATCTTGTCCCATTGGTTAATTTATATATATATATATTTTTTATTCAACTCTCAATCCTCACTGTCCATCATCTTTTCTTCTCATCATTTCCTCTCATCATCACCCTTCATCTTCTTCATCATCGACCATCTTCATCCCTCACTTTATATGTTTTCATTTCCTTAACCCATGAGAACAAACACCCCAAACCCACACCCTTTACCCACCAAACCTCACTCGTTGTTGATGGTGTAAACGTGGGAACGAAGGGGAGACTGGGACGAGCTGAACAGTGGCGAGGTTGAGCACCGTCGTGCATGGTGGTCGGGAAACCGCGAAGGTAAGTTTTTGGGTTTAAATTTGGGCTTTTAGTTAGGGCATTTTCTGGGCATTTCTGAAGTCCAAACCTTATTATTATGACCAATACGAACTCATTGCGGGTCAGTTAAGAGGACTGTGGTGGTCGGGATCGACGGGGATGGGCAGTTGCAGGTGGTTGTCTCTGTTCATCGTGATGCAGGTACGCAGGCTCTTTTTCTTATTTTTGAATCAATGGACCTCTTAGTTAGGATTAGACGATGACATAGGAAGAAACAGGATCGAAAATGGCTGAGAAACACGGAAGAACCGGATAACTAGAGAACCGGTCTGGACTGGGTTCGACGCGAGGTTCAAGATGACCGTCCCTGGTGCTTGGGCTTCAAGCGCAGTCGCTTGAGACGGCGCTTGGGCTTCACGCGCAGTAGCTTGAGACGGCGCGTGGGGGCGCATATGGAAGAATTGGAGGTCATGGTCAATATGTAATTTTATCTTTTCGATGTAACGAACATTTTGGGACAAGTTTCGAGTTGATCGGACACCGTTTTGGGGTAGTTTTGAATGTCCAAGGGTTTAGGGTCTATTTTAAATACATTTAAAAATTCCAACCAAATTAGGGGATTCAATGTTAGCCTATTTGAAGTCGTTAATGACCTTCGGGTGTGATTTGGACAAGTCCGGATGTTCTAGTGATGGTGAGTTAGCCCGGGGAGGCTTATAACACGCGTATCAAGGCGGCAGCTAGGACGATTTTGTGAGTGGACATTGTTTTCTAAACTATGATGCATGCATAACTGTTTTATATGTTTTTCATATGTGATTTCTATGATGATGATTGTGATATTGGTGATTTACATATTTGCATGTATTTTGAGGTGATTTACGTATTTGCACGTATATCGTGGTTTATGATTTTACATTGTGGTTATACGTGCTTGTGGTTTCAGTGATGGTTTGATGAAATGGTTTTTGATTCGAAAAAGTTAACTCGGGCATGAGACCCATTTGTTTTGGAAACCTTCAGACATGAAGTCCATTTGAGTTATATTATCGGGCCAAGGGCCCAGTTGGTTTATTTAATCGAGCATGAGATCCAATTGTGTTTTATGAATGTGATTTCGGGTCGGGGACCCATAAATAGATTTGGAATTGAGAAATCGAATTTTTGGATTACGATGGTTTTATTGAAATCTCGGGCATAGGCCCATTTGAACGGATTGAGATGATTATGATATGTTTTCCATATACCATCCTTATGATATGGTATCGCCCCTCTAGGGAGGGTCAGGGACCTGGGTGACCCTAGGGGAGACTCGACTGAGACCGAGGGGCACGCGTAGCTTTATAGATGACATCTAGGATGTTAGGTATTGCCTGCGATGGGTTATTCTATGGAGCAACCAGACCATAAAGTAACTCAGGAGCAGGATTGCTATTATTGGACGTCTGGGACGTCAGGTGTCTAGGACACCAGGCATCTGGGATGCTGAGGATTGGTATATAATGGTATTGGATTGAATTGTGATTCATGGCTTTACTGGATTATGTATATGGATTTCAGATTTATTGGATTTATGAAATAGTATTTCAGTGTTGGTTTTCGAATGCATGCATGCTTTTTAGTGAAATGCATAAATGTCTTCTTATGAAATGTGTTTCTATTAAACTATTGATTTTTCGTCCACTCACAGCTTTTAATGGTTTTAATGCCCTTCAAGTTGATCATGGATGCGGGCCGTAGCAGAGACCGAGACATCACACTCCTTCACCGATCCTGGTGCGCTCTAGAAGCCCCAAATAGGCTGCGGTTTCAAGCTATCCCTTGTTTGACACTTTATGTCAGACATGAGCATGGCATATCCCGCGTTAATCCCCGGGGGATTTGGGATGGGTCGTGTCATCTAGAGCCAGGCTTTATTTTCCTAAACGATTGATTAGTCTCAAACGTGCAGGGCAGGGCTCTATTTTCCTAAGATTGGTTATTTGGGTTAGGAGCCAGACGTCCAGAGTTGGGTTCTATTTTCCTAGGTCGGCCCACACTCAGATGTCCAGAACTAGGCTCTGTTTTTCCCTAGTGGTATGGCCTATCAGTAATGCAGTTATGAGATTATTATTGGAATTCTGGCATTGATGATGGGTTGGTTCAGTGTGATGGTTATGGTTGTGCGTTGGTATGTTCATATATGCGTTGTTACTTTGATATGGTTTTATATGGACATGGTTTGTGGTATTACTGGTTTTCTTATAATTGTGCGTATTTTGAGATTGCTATTTTAATGATAAATCACATGCATGTATAATTTTTTAAAAAAAAACGGAGGGTAGCTTACATATTTTTTGAACTATGTTTTTAAAATCTTTATTTTCATCCATTCACACGGTTTCTTCATTTTGAAACCATCTAGGGTTGTTGCATGGAAATCGAGGATGCTCGAGAGGCAGAAGCATGAGCTCGCAAGAGTACGAGTATCCCTTGTTTGACGAGTGTTAGGGGCACTTTCGGTAGTGTGGGTTATTTGTCATACAGGAGCAGGGCCCAGACATGACTATCGAGGTGTTTTAGGGGGTCCTGTCATCTTATTTGTTGTAGCATTATCAACAATAATAGTTAACACTTTTTCCATTTTCCATTCTAGTAAACATGACTCTATAAGCATACCTATGGTTACACCATGGTGATTAGGAATCACAAAAAATTTCAAAACTCTTATGTGCATTTTCTAGTCACCATCAATAAAAGGGGCAGTTAAGACCATATAATTGATGTTATCAAGGGTGGTCCATGTATTATTTATGAAGCGTGCCATATGGTTACACTAATCTTTCTTCAATTCCTCTTTAATGTTGTCATGCATCTTTCAAAAACTGCCTAACTAAGTTTCTTCTACTCGAGACATTAAATATTTGACAAGCAACACTACAAAACCTCCTAAATCTCATCTTCTCTACAAGCAAGAATGGAAGCTCATCTAGGGAAACCATCTCAACATACTTAGACAAATAATCACTCTGCATAACCCTTAGCAACCGTCGTTTTTTCCATGAGACTTATCATATGCTAGAATTTTCTGAAATTTTAATTAATTTGCAGGGTAGTATATACACAAATTAATAATGTGGTTCAACATTCCACAAAATCCCTTTTTTATTACTATCTGCAACATAATCACTCTCTATACCCTTAGGACAGTAAATATATTTAGCCTTCTTTTGTATTACTTCAACCATTATCTATTTCCATTTATCATCCAATTGTTTCTCTAATGTCTTAATTTCATAAGTCATAAAGTGATCCCAAACAAGACTACGTTTCTTCCCTGATCTATAAGGTATAGAGACAAATGTAGGGTCACTTATGTTTCCTCTAATGAGCATCCAACCATTCTTCCATCTGCTACAAACGTGGATTCCCTAGCTATGGATTGATCAAGTTATTCTCCTTCATCATCTTCATCTCCTAGTTCAGGTTCTAGATTAGCAGGTTTTTAGGCTTCAACATGCAAAACCAACACTAGGTTGTTTCTGCCCAGCCTTGGACTTGATTAAAGACTACATATAAGTGAAACATAAATTAATCAGAAACACAAAACTTAATGAAATGCATGAACAACAAACTAGATTCATAACAGAACTTATCTATGCTAATGCATCCACAAATAACTATGCCAATTTGTTCACAAACCAGATTCAACAACAACTCAATAGGTGCAACAACCCTTAACCCGGATCCAACAACAACTCAATAGATGCAGCAACCCTAAACTAGATTCAACAACTCGTCAATAGATGCATCAAAAATTCATAATTTCAACACAATTAACTATGCCAATGTGTCCACAAAGGACGAGATTGAAGAAGTTAAGCGACTTTTAGTAGCATTTGTAAATTATAATCTTAATTCTATTTCTATCAAACTCTTCTTCCTTGCTTGGGTATCTATTGTTGTGTATCATACTTTTTGATTTCTTCTGCTTTTTCTTATCTATGTTTCATTCTTTGCTTCCTAAACTCCAAATTCATATCATTATTCATTAAGTTTTTTTAGAGAAATTATTTAGAGTATATAACCATATTATTGTACTCTATACAATCATAAATATCTCTTAAAAAAAATCATATTCAAATTAAGGTAAGAAGAAAATTAAAATTGTGCTATATTGGTTTCAAGAACAAACTGTCTAAATTGAAGATAACACAAATTCATCAACACATCAACTATCCTATACACACATCATTACATCAATACAACATCAACACATCCACACATCAACACATAAAGAATAATGAAATTTTGGAGTCGATTTGTTCTCCCTTTTCTCCCTTCTCTCTGTAGAAAACCTAATCCATCCCCCTTTTGCTTACGTCCTTGGTTTTTGACTAGGGTCAGTGGCAAGATATCCCTCTCCCTTCCTTTCTCTCCTTGCCTTCCCCTTGCTACCATCTTTCATTCCCCTTCCTTGCCCCTTCTTCTTCTCGAATTTATTTTTTCTTAGTTTTTATGTTTTCCCCCTTCTTTCTTCTTCTTTTTCCTTTTCTCATCTTTCCTTTCCTCTTTGTTTTCTCAGTCGTCTTTCTTCTCAAATTTTCTCCCCTCTCCCCCCCCCCCCCCCTCTTCTTCTTTTTCCCCTTCTTTCTTCTTCTTCCTTTTCTCAGTTTTCCTTTCCTCTCATTTTCTCAATTGTCTTTTTTTTTTCTTTTTTTTTCTCCTTTTTTCTTCTCTTTTTTTCTGTCTACTTTCCTTACCCTTGTGGTTTATTTGGCTCATTCCTTGTGGAGGCTTTTGCTTCTTGTTTTATGGAGACTTCTCCTATCTCCTCGGATCTAGACTTCCATCTCCACGTCAAACTTCATTCACCTTACATGAATCCCCTTAGCAATCCTTACTGGTAGCTCTCAACGCCACGCCTCTTTGAACTTTCCTCCACTAACCTCCGCCTCTTTACTCAATGTTTACTCTCACTTCCAGGTTTCCTTGGTGGGTTGTGGATTTGGGTTACTCTCAAAGTGCTTTTCACTCGTTGAATGGATTATGTGAGCACTTTTTGCGTGGGTGACTTACCCATTCTCTTTTTCCACTAACTTCTTCGGTATCATCTTCACTGTTTTTGGTTTTGTTGGTGGTTTATATGCAGGTGCGTGGTGGCTTGAGCTGTTGTGTATAACTGCAATTGGAGTGATGGCGGCTACCCAATTTTTAGATCTAGGGTTTCATATGGGTCTTTTAATTTTTATGTTTTGGACTTATGTAATATACATAGATTTAGTGTTTTCTATGTGTTTTTCTTATGTCACTTTTATGTTTTTTTGTTATTGGGCTTCTTTTACCATTGTATTTATTTGTCCTATCTAATGAAAAACTTAATTGGTTGATAAAAAAAACACCAACACATCGAGATAGCACAAATTTTAGAGAAACAAAGTACAAGATAACTCAAAATTGAAGAGAACCCATATCGAAGCACAATATTTCAAAAAATTAGAGAATTTCACAGTTTTTACTTACATGTACCATCAACGATTTAGCAGATTTGGCACTTTAGAGGCTGAAAGCGATTATGATTGAATAAATAACTTGAGTCTTGAACAGTTTATGGTTTAGCTCTCACAATGTGTGTGTGTGTGTGTGTGTGTGTGTGTGTGTGTGTGTGTGTGTGTGTGTGTGTGTGTGTGTGTGAGAGAGGGGGAGAGAGAGAGAGAGAGAGTGTGTGTGTGTGTGTGTGTGTGTGTGTGTGTGTGTGTGTGTGAGAGAGAGAGAGAGAGAGAGAGAGAGAGAGATGGAGAGAACAAAAGAAGGAGAGAGAGATTGAGAGAACGAAAGAGAAAGAGAGAAAGAGGGAGAAAGAGAGAGAGAGAGATGGAGAGAACAATAGATGGAGAGAACAAAAGAAGGAGAGAGAGATTGAGAGAACGAAAGAGAAAGAAAGAGAGAGAGAGATGGAGAGAACAAAAGAAGGTGAGAGAGATTGAGAAAACGAAAGAGAAAGAAAGAAAGAGAGAGAGAGATGGAGAGAACAAAAGAAGGTGAGAGAGATTGAGAGAACAAAAGAGAAAGAAAGAGAGAGAGAGAGAGAGAGAGAGATGGAGAGAACAAAAGAAGGAGAGAGAGATTGAGAGAACGAAAGAGAAAGAAAGAGAGAGAGAGAGAGAGAGAGAGAGAGAGAGAGATGGAGAGAACAAAAGAAGGAGAGAGAGATTGAGAGAACGAAAGAGAAATAAAGAGGAAGAGAAAGAGAAAGAGAGAGAGAAAGAGAGAGAGAGAGAGAGAGAAAGAGAGGCAGATTTCAGTTCTACATTTCCACAATTCAAAGTTTTGAAACTTAGGGCTTCCAATTTTGCTAGGTTTCATTCATCAATCGTCGTAGTGAGAGTCTGAGAGAGAAAAAGGTTGAGAGGATTGTAAAGATAGAGAGCATCGTGCAAATTATAGAGGAAGATTACAGTTTCCTATGACAGGACCCATCCTGATCCCCTCGGGGACCCCACGAGGATGCGCCCTGCTCCCGTCTGACACAACCCTAGAGAATGACCAAAATATCCTTAACGGGTTAAATAATTCACAACATAAAGTTTTAAACATAATTAAGTCCGAGTATGGGATCAACAGTGCCAGATAAGGGATAGAGAGCACTACAAAAACGCAAGCACAAATATTAGTTTTACAAAATGGTGCTCGACCTACCCAACACGGGTATTAGGTATGCAGCAGTAAAATGACTATGTCTCAGCCTCAAGATCCGCCTCTACCTCTGGGCCATGTTCTGGAGGGGTCAAGAAAATAATGAAAGTGTGAGTGGACCAAAAATAAAGGATATTTCAAAACCGTTCATAATACATAGTGAAAATACTGTTTTACCCCTTCGTTTTCAAATCATGCATGCATTTGAGTCAAAACATATATAATAATAACTGAATTGTACATCATATAATCACACACAATATAATAATCATATATCTACAATAATCGTATTGCACCGTATATCCCAACCCTGAAATCCCAGATGTCTTACGTCTCGGACGTCTAATAAGGTCATTGTCCTAAGGCTACGCATGCCGCCCAGGGTCTCAATCCTGAGTCCTATCCCCAAACTCAATCCGAGGTATGACATCTCAGATGTCTAACGTCTCAGATGTCTAATACTAGAAATCTTGCTCCAGAGCCCTACGGTCCGGTCGCTCCGTAGCATGACCCCTCGCAGGCAATGCGCCGTGTCCACTCTAGGGTACTAATAACTAGAGGAGACAGTAATCCATATGGTTAATATATACAGTGCAATAGTATGAACCTGTGGCATCCCGGTCTCATGCCCAACACCGTGTAATACATATATGCAAAATCCAGGTGTAAGACCCAATCTAATCCACACACATTCATATAATAGTATAATGAAAACAGTTATGATTGCAATCAGTTTAGAAACCGAAAGACCCACTCACAGTACTATCCTGTTGCTTAATCGAACGCCTAAATCTGTCCTGAGGATATATCACAGTCTCTAACCTGTCCAAAACACATCCAAGGATCACAAATGGTCTCTATAAACTCATATCTAAAACCTATCAACAGTGTCGGCTTGGAAATGCATCCTGAACATGCTTTTTCCGAGGCTGTAAACCTCATTTTGACCTATCAAACGATCTCCGATCAACCCGAAATCACCACCATTGAATCCGAATAGTCGAAACCATCAAAATGGCACCTGTCCCACCTCGAAAAAAGTGCCCATGTACCCCCACGCACAGGTCAAAGTCGCGGTTAATGTTGACCAAAAAGTCAACTCTGACGTTAACAAAAATTCAATGCTACCATCAGGTCAACGGTCAAAGTCAATGCTGACGTCATCTGATAGTGTCGGGTCTGACACCTGTCAGACTAACAGGTATCACATGTCATTTACTGGTTGGTCCACGTCGCTAACATGTTAGTGACACGTGGTAGCCACTGATTAGGCCACGTCACTAACATGTCAGTGCTGACTTGACACGACCCATCCCAATCCCCCTAGGATTACCATGGGATGTGCCATGCTCCCGTCTGACAAGAGGTGTCAGACAAGGGATAACCTATTGCCACTGCCCAAACGGGCTTCCAGAGTGCGTAAGGATCGATGGAGGAGGTGTGCGATGCTCAAGTCTCTGCTGCAGTCGCATCCGGAATCAACCTGAAGGGCATTGAAAACAAAAGCTGTGAGTGGACGAAAATAAACAAGTCTGTTTAAAACATTTATAAGACATTTATGCCCCTCAGTAAAACCATATGCATGCGCCAAAAACCAATGACCACACATTTATTTAGAAATAACCATTAGGGCCTTAGCCCGGAAACCAAAGCATAGTTTCAATTTCCAAAAGTCAATCCAAGAGTTATTTCATCAATCCAGTAATATGAACCATAAGGCATATAATATAAACCATAACCATAATTTTAGCCACTGCACTATACACTCCAATCCGACATCCCTGATGTCTGACGTCCCTGACGTCAATAAGGTCACAATCACAAGGCTACGCGTGCCACTCGGGTCTCAATTTCCGAGTTCAATCCCCGAACCCCGTTCGGGTACAGCATCCCCGATGCTTAGCGTCATAGACGCTGGACGTACTAGACGTCTGTGACCTCTCCGGGGTACCTCATCCGGAGGAGACAATATAATATGGAAGGATTTATACAGTGCAGTACTGAATACATTTTATTGATATCCACATGCAAAACATATAGGTATACATAGGTAAAATCCGAACTGAATCGTTACGTTTCATCAAACGGGTCTCATACCCAAATACCGTGAAACGTGCCATAACCGAAATATCATCAAAACCATTTATTGATTCCAGCATGTGAACATATATAAAATGTAAACCAGAAAACATTTATTCAATTCCATTTTAGGGTCCCCGACCCGCAATCGTATGTAGAAATCAACTGGGCCCCTGGCCCGATTTCACAAGTTAACTGGGCCCCTGGCCCGATCCACATGTTAACTGGGCCCCTGGCCCAATTTCATAGTTCAACTGGGCCCCTGGCCCGATTTTACATTATTCAAGTCCGTAACCGTTTCATGAAATCATATCCAACCACATTCATGGAAATCGGTGCAAATCCAGAAAACCTCGATTTACGTGTAAATACGTATTTCACCTCGAAATACGAGAAATCATTTTAAATTCACCGATATCCAAAGTAAATCATTTAATCATATTTATAACAATCATAAAACAGTTATGCATGCATCGAATTTATGAAACCAATGTCCACTCACAGACCGTTTAACCGAGCGCCTCGATACGCGTGCCATAGGCCTTCCCGGGCCACACCACTATCACCGGGACTCCCAATCCTGTTCAAATCACATTAGAGGATCACTAACCTCATCATTAACATCTTATCCAAGTCCCGTAATTTTCCCGAATTTTTAAGTATTTTTAAACTGGATTTAAAACCTTCGGACATCCCGAACAATATCGAGACGGTGTCCGATCGACACGAAACCAATCCCAAAATGTTTGTTACATTGTATAGGACAAAAGTCATGTTGACCTCACCTCGAGATTCGTTCCCACGCGCCGTCACGCGCCGCCGTGAGTGGCTGCGCGTGAAAGCCACGTGTCTGCTACAGTGACTGCTACAGTCACCATCTTCACCCGTTTGTCTGGTAAACGGGTCTGATTACCCGCGATCTGACCCGGCCAGATAACCATCAATTCGACCTTGATTCCATCCGTTCTTGATCCTAAAACAATCAATATCCAATCAATTTCAGTTCTGTGTCAATAATCAATATCGACATGGATTAAATCAACCAATCCAAGCCCGAACAGCCAAACGGGTCGTCGTTAGTAACTCACACAACTCAAGTCCATTTTCAAATTAACTTCACATGAAGTATACTAGGACCCAAACGAACCCAAAAGCACAACCAATTGAACAAGAGCTCACCTGGAAGTCGTCGTCCACACCACTGCATTTCCCTGAAAACAGTGGCCACCGTCCCAGCTCAACCGTGGCTGGTTCCCATCGAAAATGATATGGCTGAGCTCCAGACACTCCCAGAAAGCTAAACCCGTCCTTGGTTTGGTCCAACAAGGCTCAGAAATTAAATTCTGAATTTTCCCTCCAAGAACCCGAAAATGGTTCTCACGGTTTCCTCCCCAATTCGACAACCACACAAGCTCAGAATGATCCTCACAACTCACTCACAATGTTTTTAATCCAATTGAGTCGTTAAAAGTGCCTCAAAGCACCACGCAGGTCCACTGTGTAAAGGTTCCTGCACTGACCCGAAACCATTAATAAATGGTGTCCATGTTCTTCAAGTCAGTTGCCAACCCAGAACACATGCCTCCACGTGACAGGACCCATCCCAATCCCCCCCGGGATTAGTGCGGGATGACCCTGCTCCCGTCTGACACGAAGTGTCAGACAAAGGATATTTTCGTCATTTGCCCTCCCGGGCTATCAGAGTACGCCAGGATCCGGAGGAGGCATGTGATATCTCGGTCCCTACTACAGTCTACATCCGATGTCAACCTGAAGGGCAGTCAAAACATTAAAAACTGTGAGTGGACAAAACAAAAGTTTATAAAACATTTCATAAGACATTTGTACCCTCCACTAAAAAGCATGCATGCATTCGAAAACCATTTATCCAAAACAAACCATATGTGGGACTAAGCCCAAAGCAGATATAAACTAAGGTCGAAAGGACCACAATAAAAAGGACCATACGGGCCACTGCCCAAATCCTGTGCACACCTGTACACACCACATATCATATATCATATATCCATTACACATATATATATAAGTCACACAACCAATCCTGTCACGGTATCCAAAGCCACGCGCGTGCTACCCAGGTCTCAATCCGAGTCTTCTCAAAGTCAAGATCAATGTCCGCAGACCACTGACCCTACCCGAGGTAATAGTAATCATAGCCTTCCTGAGAGTAAGGAACCCAACTGGGGGGTGACCCCACTCAGTCGGTGCTCCGTGACTACTCCGGGGTCCACCCAGGCCAACGACCCTCTCCGGAGGAGATAATAGAAGTAAAGGAAGGTAGACGAACATATATATACATAACATAAATATTCATGACCGGTTCCCCTGAACCGTCATGATCCATAATATCCATAATCAGGTAACATGCCGGTTCCCATAAACCGTCATGTACCGTAATAACCAACAAGGGTTCATGCCGGTTCCCATAAACCGTCATGAACCATAATACCATAACAAGGGTTCATGCCAGTTCCCATAAACCGTCATGAACCTGGGACTCCATTTAAGGTTCCCTGACCTGAAATCATAAACCGTAAAGTGATTGGGTCTCGTGCCCGAAGATAGGACATCAGTTGGGCACCGTGCCCGATATCTGAGGTCATATGCCCGAGACAAAACCAAATAGGACTCATACCTGAGTTTATCCTTTTGAAATCCAAATCCAGTTCATTTAAATCAATAAAGACATACAGACCCGTATAAGCACCGTATAAGGCCGAAACCTCGAAATACGTGCTTATACGTAACCACATACAAATGCACCCATGGCATCATCAAACAAGTAATAAAACATATAATAAACATTTATGCATGCACCAATTTAGAAAACAAGGTCCACTCACAGACCGTCCGAGCTGTCACCTCGATTTGCGTGCCATACGGCTCCCCGAGCCGATCACCATCACCGGGACTCCCAAACCTGTCCAAATCGTAATAGAAGGTTACTAACTACTTAATTAACCTCCCACTAAAGCCCCGTAATTTTCCCGTATTTTTAACTATTTTTAATCCCGAACCTAAACCTTCCGATGCCCCGAAACATATCGAGACGGTGTCCGGTCGACACGAAACCAGTCTCAAAATGTTCGTTACATCGAATAGAAGATTTCGTATGTTGGAACCTTCCCCAGATTCCCTGCCACGCGCCCTCACGCGCCGCCTGAAGTGGCTGCGCGTGGGCTTCACGCGCCTGCTACAGTACCTGCTGACGTCATCGCTGACGTCATCACTGACAGCCCCTGACAGTGACACGTGTCATGCTCCCATTGGCCCACTGTCTGACATGTCAGTCTGACATTGTCAGATCTGACATGATGACGTCATCCCTGACATGATGACGTCATCAGGATGACGTCATCAGTCATCCCCTACATCGGTCAGACCGGTCTGAACCGGTCCGGTCCGGTTTTTCCTGCAACTTGGACCGGCGTAACCGGTCCAGGTGTCCTTCTCCCTCATTTTTGGTCCGATTTCATCCATTCCAATTCCTAAATTCCTATTTCTTCATTTCCTATCTAACCCAATTAACAAAACTACCTAAAACCCTCGAAATCCGACTTGTTCAATTTTGAACCTCACGGTTCAATTTTCCCGAAACCTCCCAGGGCTCCTCCGACGTCCAACCACCACCAAAACCTCCCTTACAACTCCCTAGCAACCTATTTAACTCAAACCAATCGTCCAAATCGACCCATAACAACAAAATCCACACAAAAATTGAAAATGGGCTTACTGGGTACCCGATCGGGTTCTGGGTTCCCGCCACCGCCCACGGCGGTTCCAGCCACCAGCTGCCATCCTTAGTCCTCCTCTCTCACCCTCTGGTCTCAGTTATGGCTAGAAGGGAAGGTTTTGGTGTTTGGGTGAGGAAATGGTGATCGGTTTGGTTTGGGAAGAAAATGGGAGAAATGGATGAACGGGGAAGGGTTTGGTGCATGAGTGGGTGGGGTTGGCCAGTGGATGGGTGACAAGTGTCACTCATCCATTGGGCCTCCATTAAATATCTGGGCCCACTAGAGACAAAACTGCACTTTTTGTCTCGTAAAACGTGCCATCGTGAATAGTAACTGGGAACTTCCGTGAACCGTAACTTCGTCGTCGAACGCCCGAATTCGACGTGCCGCCTGTCTATGGATTCGTATCTTCCTTATCTACGTAACGGTCTTCGGCCCTCGGCCATCGGACCTCCTGGTCAAAAAGTCAACTTTTGACCTCCTATTCACCCAAATTACCAAAATGCCCTTGGGCTTCCGAACGTCATAACTTCTTCTACGAACGTCGGAATTGAACGTGCCATCTGTCTATGAACTCGTGACGTCACGAACTACGTCACGGTCATCGGTCAAAGTCCCTTTGACCGCCCGATCGAAAAGTCAACGTTTTGCCACCACCAGGGGCAAAACGGTCATTCCGCATCGTTCGTCCGATTTAACCTAACTAATCACCGATTAACCTCACTAATCGTGATTAGTCACTAATCTAATCATGGAATTTGGGACGGGTCGTTACAACCTTCCCTCCTTAATTAATTTCGTCCCCGAAATTCCAACCGACCTAATCTTCTCTTTTTGTCTCGTAATCGGTAGTTGTCCAAATTCAAATCCGAAATCATCATTCCGTAAACTAGTATTAGGAATAGCCATTCCGAACCCAAATCCATAAAAGAAAATCTATAGTCAAGCTCTAGAATCAAATCCTGAATCGTCACCCAGAATCCGATTCCAAAACCCAAATACAGAAATCCTCTTTCAAGTTCCAAAATCAAATCCTGAATCGTCATCCAGAAATCTGGTTCCAAAACCTGAAATATCATTCACGTCTACCTAGACGTACCAAAACCAAACCTATCGGTTACCCACTCAACCGATTACCACCATACGATCGATTGACTTCATAGGGAAGTCAATCCCAACATCAACACAACACTAGGTCAGACAAAATCCGACCTCGTCAGACACCTACTCATCGGACAACTACTCAGGCGAGTAATAAGCCATATGGGATTTACCTCGAAAAGAAGTTCAGTCCCATCATGCTTCACTCAACATCCAAGTAAGAGTAATAAACTCTCCACCTATCTGGATACCCAAATCACGATCCAGATCCAACACTACGTCAACCGACCATAGACGTCACGATCGAGGATCATCTCGCCAACCAAAGTCCTAGACCATTTCCCACATCTTAAATAGATTAGTCTACGACGAGACACGCCGAGACTGTGGGTTCTCACTGATTACCTCGTATCGATCCTTGTCATTCCACCAAGGCAAAACAAGAATGATCGAATAATCCATCCTACGTGAATGCAAACAACACTCGATGCACTCACCACGTCAGGTAACCTGACATCGTCTACCACCAAGTAGAGAATGAGGAATCTCAGTCACCTAACTTCGATATACTCATCTCCTCCTGATGATTCAGAACAGATCCCGGGTCCACCAACCAATACACGATCAGTGTACTAGTGGCAACCAACAACATCTATATCATCAACGTCATCTACCACCATCATTCATGGTAAAATCTAAGCAGTCACCCAAAATGACGTCGAAATACCCGATACCAATGCGGAAAACCCGTATTCCTCTCGTCACCTCAATCGCAAACTCCCGCGATTCCGAAGTTCCAACAAGATTGGAAACAACATACCCGGACATCAACCACGTGTCCCTTAACCACTTTAACCTTATCTGAGGTCCACTCTGGAACCACAGATACCGAACATATGCCCATCTCGTCAGAGCCACATCCCGACTCGTGACTCACCGTCATCACAATCACCCGCACCGACACCAGCACTAGCACTAGCACGAGTACCAGCACCATCACTACCACCTGTCAGCATCAGCACACAAGCATCCTCACTAGCATCAGTACTGACGCTAGCACACCGTGTGCAAAACTGACACCCTGGATCTCCGCTCATACCAAGCGACGATCGCGTACCTCTGCTCGTATAGGAGAAACTCTGTCTCCCTCGTACCTGACTACTCTGGGTACAGTCACCCTGACAACTCATGCGAGAAAAGGAAAACGTTCCCCGAACGTCCCCGATCCCCAACAATCGTAACTATAACCACTCTCGGTAGTAGCGCCTGCCCCACACTCGTGCAGACCTAACTACCAGACATCGCTATATCCAGACTCCGTATCCAACAGAATCAATCGCCCGTACTAACTACTCTGTATCCCACTCAGGGATTCTATCGACAAGTACCAACCCTGGTAACCTGTCCAACCAAACTCTAACCAGTCGCAACTCGACTATCCCAATGTCGTCTACCAGGTCACCCGCGACCTTAGTTGCACCAACCCACAACTGAAGTAGCACGACAACCAACTCGGTCTAACCGATACGTACAACCCTGACTGCGAAGTGCAGTCCCAACACAAGCTGACATGACTAGACCAACTAACGAATCCAAATCCGAATAGTCGTCCAAGTCAAACTACTCGTCAACTCCCATTTCCGAACCATACACATACGGTAGGGTTCCACGATCACACCTAGAGTTCCTTTGAACCCACCTGCGAAAAGTAGTAAAATCAACAATCAGACCGACCCTGCGGTCCGACATCGTAAAGACGTCAATCCAATCCTACCAACAATCCAACTCGGATTCCTCGAATCCGGTTGCTAACTGCCAACTGCAGTAAATCCATTTAACTCAACATAATCTGACCATCAAATGGTCACACTCCTAACCAGTCGTCGGAATCGATCCTACGACATCGGGAAGACGATCCCAACTAACCGTCTCACGATCCAAAACTCTAACGTAATACTACGTTAAGCCTTCCGTAGGGTTCCACACTGCCAACCCTGACAGAACCATGGCAACCCCGGCATCGAGTGCCGAACCAAGGCTTGCCAATCCTACTAAGTATCGTACCGGCACCCCGACAATCAGGTTGACCACGGACTGCAGCCCAATGAGATATCACATCCTCGACCAGCATACATACTCCAAGAGCTCCGCGGTTGCTCGAATAGAGACAACCCCGCTCTGATACCACGTTGACAGGACCCATCCCAATCCCCCCCGGGATTAGTGCGGGATGACCCTGCTCCCGTCTGACACGAAGTGTCAGACAAAGGATATTTTCGTCCTTTGCCCTCCCGGGCTATCAGAGTACGCCAGGATCCGGAGGAGGCATGTGATATCTCGGTCCCTGCTACAGTCTACATCCGATGTCAACCTGAAGGGCAGTCAAAACATTAAAAACTGTGAGTGGACAAAACAAAAGTTTATAAAACATTTCATAAGACATTTGTACCCTCCACTAAAAAGCATGCATGCATTCGAAAACCATTTATCCAAAACAAACCATATGTGGGACTAAGCCCAAAGCAGATATAAACTAAGGTCGAAAAGACCACAATAAAAAGGACCATACGGGCCACTGCCCAAATCCTGTGCACACCTGTACACACCACATATCATATATCATATATCCATCACATACATATATATAAGTCACACAACCAATCCTGTCACGGTATCCAAAGCCACGCGCGTGCTACCTAGGTCTCAATCCGAGCCTTCTCAAAGTCAAGATCAATGTCCGCAGACCACTGACCCTACCCGAGGTAATAGTAATCATAGCCTTCCTGAGAGTAAGGAACCCAACTGGGGGGTGACTCCACTCAGTCGGTGCTCCGTGACTACTCTGGGGTCCACCCAGGCCAACGACCCTCCCCGGAGGAGATAATAGAAGTAAAGGAAGGTAGACGAACATATATATACATAACATAAACATTCATGACCGGTTCCCCTGAACCGTCATGATCCATAATATCCATAATCAGGTAACATGCCGGTTCCCATAAACCGTCATGTACCGTAATAACCAACAAGGGTTCATGCCGGTTCCCATAAACCGTCATGAACCATAATACCATAACAAGGGTTCATGCCGGTTCCCATAAACCGTCATGAACCTGGGACTCCATTTAAGGTTCCCTGACCTGAAATCATAAACCGTAAAGTGATTGGGTCTCGTGCCCGAAGATAGGACATCAGTTGGGCACCGTGCCCGATATCTGAGGTCATATGCCCGAGACAAAACCAAATGGGTCTCATACCCGAGTTTATCCTTTTGAAATCCAAATCCAGTTCATTTAAATCAATAAAGACATACAGACCCGTATAAGCACCGTATAAGGCCGAAACCTCGAAATACGTGCTTATACGTAACCACATACAAATGCACCCATGGCATCATCAAACAAGTAATAAAACATATAATAAACATTTATGCATGCACCAATTTAGAAAACAAGGTCCACTCACAGACCGTCCGAGCTGCCGCCTCGATTTGCGTGCCATACGGCTCCCCGAGCCGATCACCGTCACCGGGACTCCCAAACTTGTCCAAATCGTAATAGAAGGTTACTAACTACTTAATTAACCTCCCACTAAAGCCCCGTAATTGTCCCGTATTTTTAACTATTTTTAATCCCGAACCTAAACCTTCTGATGCCCCGAAACATATCGAGACGGTGTCCGGTCGACACGAAACCAGTCTCAAAATGTTCGTTACATCGAATAGAAGATTTCGTATGTTGGAACCTTCCCCAGATTCCCTGCCACGCGCCCTCACGCGCCGCCTGAAGTGGCTGCGCGTGGGCTTCACGCGCCTGCTACAGTACCTGCTGACGTCATCACTGACAGCCGCTGACAGTGACACGTGTCACGCTCCCATTGGCCCACTGTCTGACATGTCAGTCTGACATTGTCAGATCTGACATGATGACGTCATCCCTGACATGATGATGTCATCAGGATGACGTCATCAGTCATCCCCTACATCAGTCAGACCGGTCTGAACCGGTCCGGTCCGGTTTTTCCTGCAACTTGGACCGGCGTAACCGGTCCAGGTGTCCTCCTCCCTCATTTTCGGTCCGATTTCATCCATTCCAATTCCTAAATTCCTATTTCTTCATTTCCTATCTAACCCAATTAACAAAACTACCTAAAACCCTCGAAATCCGACCGGTTCAATTTTGAACCTCACGGTTCAATTTTCCCGAAACCTCCCAGGGCTCCTCCGACGTCCAACCACCACCAAAACCTCCCTTACAACTCCCTAGCAACCTATTTAACTCAAACCAATCGTCCAAATCGACCCATAACAACAAAATCCACACAAAAATTGAAAATGGGCTTATCGGGTACCCGATCGGGGTCTGGGTTCCCGCCACCGCCCACGGCGGTTCCAGCCACCAGCTGCCGTCCTTAGTCCTCCTCTCTCACCCTCTGGTCTCAGTTATGGCTAGAAGGGAAGGATTTGGTGTTTGGGTGAGGAAATGGTGATCGGTTTGGTTTGGGAAGAAAATGGGAGAAATGGATGAACGGGGAAGGGTTTGGTGCATGAGTGGGTGGGGTTGGCCAGTGGATGGGTGACAAGTGTCACTCATCCATTGGGCCTCCATTAAATATCTGGGCCCACTAGAGACAAAACTGCACTTTTTGTCTCATAAAACGTGCCGTTGTGAATAGTAACTGGGAACTTCCGTGAACCGTAACTTCGCCGTCGAACGTCCGAATTCGACGTGCCGCCTGTCTACGGATTCGTATCGTCCTTATCTACGTAACGGTCTTCGGCCCTCGGCCATCGGACCTCCTGGTCAAAAAGTCAACTTTTGACCTCCTATTCACCCAAATTACCAAAATGCCCTTGGGCTTCCGAACGTCATAACTTCTTCTACGAACGTCGGAATTGAACGTGCCACCTGTCTATGAACTCGTGATGTCACGAACTACGTCACGATCATCGGTCAAAGTCCCTTTGACCGCCCGATCGAAAAGTCAACGTTTTGCCACCACCCAGGGCAAAACGGTCATTCCGCATCGTTCGTC
Source organism: Prinsepia uniflora (assembly GCA_032719365.1). NCBI lineage: Eukaryota > Viridiplantae > Streptophyta > Magnoliopsida > Rosales > Rosaceae > Prinsepia > Prinsepia uniflora. The sequence goes on from CM064873.1 coordinate 39,504,073, forward strand.
CGATTTAACCTAACTAATCACCGATTAACCTCACTAATCGTGATTAGTCACTAATCTAATCATGGAATTTGGGACGGGTCGTTACACCACTAGCTCAAAGCTGTCCAAAATCATTCATTAATGTTAAAAAATCCCTTGGAACAGATCGCACAAAACCTCCAATTTTCACGGCTGTTTCGATCAAACAGTACCCCTGTGGAAATTACAATTCTGCCCCTGCACAGTAAATTACCAAAATGTCCCTCACGCATCCAGACCCGTAACTCGGTCATACGGACTCCGATTGATGCGTGCCGCCTGTCTACGAACTCAGGGCATCGAGACCTTCATAACGGTCCTCGGTCCTCGGCCATCGGACCACCGATCAAAAAGTCAACATTTCCCCCTTATTATGTTTAAATTACGAAAACGCCCATGAACTTTCGCACGTCATAACTTTCACCACGGACATCGGAATCGAACGTGCCACCTGTCTATGAACTCGTGACGTCCCGAACTACGTCACGGTCATCGGTCAAAGTCCATTTGACCATCCGAATTAAAAGTCAATGTTTTGCCCACGCCCAGGGGCAAAACGGTCATTTTGCACAATTCGTCCGAAATCGCCCAACTAATCCCAGATTAGTAAATCACAATTAAATATTATTAAATCTTGATATTCGGGACGGGTCGTTACATGACTGGACACTGACATTTGACACGTGTCATCGTCCTATTGGGCCATGTCATCTGACAATTTGACAGGGAGATGACATCAGCTGATGACGTCATCATCCCTGTCCTCTCGACGGGTCTGCAAATCGGCTCTCACAGACCCGTGACCCGACCCGGTTCCAACATTCTAATTGCTCAACCATTTTCAATCTGGTTTTTCCCTAAATGATCGTCTTATCCTAACTAAGAGATCTGTATGATCAAAACTAGAAAACACGGTCTAAAAGTCACCTGAGATTGGATGAACAGTAAGTCGTGGATTTTAACCGTCGATATCTCCCAATTCCGGCCACCGTCTACTTCGAAAACTAGCCCAATGAACACGTCTTGCACCTTAGAACATGTTAGGTCCCATTAGATTGTTCAACACACGGTGGAAATCAAAGTTCCATTTTTGGAACAAAATGGTGTTTCGGGTTCTCACATCTCCGTCGTGATTTCCACTGTGTATAGCCTCGCCGTCAGCTCGGCTACTCCCTCAGGTATTCCTCACAGCCTCAGTGATGCTCAATGAAGTGAAGGTAGAGTAAGGAGGTGGTGGTGCGGTGCTTTGGTGTTTCACGGGTTACAGAGAGTTTGTGAGTTAATGAAAATGATAATAAATGAAAATGAGAGAAAAGATGATGAAGATGGAACCTTAAACTGATCCAATTGCATAGGGAATCCCACCAATGGGATGAGTGACACTTGTCACTCATCCAAGGGTCCCACCGAATTGCCCTTATCTAATAAGAACTTGCCAAGTGTTAAATTCTCGGGATTTCATGAATAGTGTCATTTTCGCGTCGATGACCATAACTTTCCCATCTGGTCTCCGATTTCAGCGTGATAGCTGTCTACGGACTCGTGACATTCCGATCTACATCACGGTCAAAAGTCAAATTCCAAAATATAGTCCGAGTCAATCGTCAACAATTTCCCTCAATTAGGGGCAAAATGGTCATTTCACATTTAAAATTTCAGCTTTACTAATTCGTAAAAGTTCGAGGTGTTACAAGCTTGTATGATTCGAATTCGTTTAGTGAGAATGCGAGAAAGAGACGAGAGATACTAAGAGAAATAGAATTTGTTTGTGCAAATTAGGGGACAATTTTGTATTAGATTTTTAATTATTAAAAAAATCAAGTTCGGTTCCATTTTGATATGGGATGGTTTTTCCCAATATTGAAATCGATCGAGTACCGACTTGAATCGATTTGGTTTCGGTACCATACTAATTTGAATTGGTTCAATTTTGGTATGGTACATATCATTCTTTGCATTATTTTATTTTTTTATTAATTTTGTATTGATACGAAATTGTATGATTTTAGTATTTTGATTCTATATGGTCATGACTAGGTAAAATAATGTTTCGATAGTCTTTCACAAGAGTGGCTCTCCTTGCATAGCGTGCATAGCGTGTCGTACTGTTGTGTTCTCGAAAGCCCAAAAGTAGAATGGCCCAAATGATGCCGTCTTGCATCCCAGTCCCCACACTTAGCATTTGGTAGGTGCTCTGAGTGAGTCCCGAGTCTCCGGCCATCTAGAGCTTGAAGAGAAAAGACTTATAAAGATGAGAAATTTGATCGCTGTGGTGATTACGCTGGTGGTGTTACTACCATTAGGCGCACCAAAAGAGCAGCTAAGCACGAGGGAATGCGAGAGTCTTGGTTTCACAGGGCTTGCTTTGTGCTCGGATTGCAATAGTTTGGCTGAGTACGTTAAAGACCAAGGTTACCCGTCCGATTCCCTTCTCTCTATAATTGAATCGTTATTCCCATCTTTTCTGCGTTTGTTTGTTCAAAAGATTGGTAGTATCCGTACTTTCATTTTGATTTTAATGTTGGCACATTCGTTATTTTTGAGTTATTATTGTTCATGGGCTTTGGAGATAATGGCATGAACATGTTTATCTTCATCTATAACTCGAATGTAAGGTGTTTAAGATCAGCACTGATTGGTAATTAATGGGCGCGGAATGGAAATGTTTCCCATCGGTATTGAATTTGTACGACCGAGGATGAAATTAGAGACGCCCATTTACACATAAGTGATTTGGTTGTTTTATAGACGTCTCCATTTATTTACAGAGAAGAGATTTTTTATTTCCAATCTTATTGAGGATGCATCATTGATTTTCGAGGGAATTTAGAAAAGACGTATCCATCTCTTCAAGTTAACAATTTTCGGAATTGATACTTATAACTTGTTGCAATTTTCTTATGGATATTTTGAGGAGCAAGAAATAACTATATGAGCTTTAAAATTGAGCTATATCTGGTACCAAGATTATGTAAATAGGTCTGCACTGCATTGCTGACAATGTAATGTTGACGAGAAACTAGGGGCCATTATGAAGGCTGTATGCCTATATCAATCAAATAAGTTTCGCTTGCATATTTGGTGATATGCTAGAATCAAAGCACTGTGTGAACCATATATTCTGTCGGATGTTTAACAAAATGGCAGATCTATTGATTAAATATAATGTGACTGCAGGAGGTCCTAGAACTGTAACTGGAAAAGGTACTGATGGAATATGAGAAGCTTGAATTGAGGGAACTACATTATTCTATATATAATTGCTTTACATTTGACTGTAACTACAAGTGTAGTTTGTACTACTTCCAGAAGGATGTGTAAAATCCTATTTTTGATTGCAGAGCTGATATCAGACTGTATGAAGTGTTGCACTGAGGATTCTGATGATTCCATGACCAAGGTATAGGTCTTTATAGTTTATACAAATAATGAATTTGGAATTCCAGATAATATTTCAATAGACGCATATGCTTTTGGGTCTGAAAGGTTTATTAGGAAGGATTTTGGCTCTGAAAGGTTTATTTGTTTCCTATTTTACTAATTTTTCGAAGTATCTCTAACCTAGTAACCTGTAAAGGGGGATGATTTTGTTATATAGACATGCCACGTGGTAAGGTCAAATTATGAATTCATGTGTTACACAAAAGACAAGGGATCAGACTTGAGTAACCTGGCCTAGATGAAAAGCTAAACATACAATGGGGCACAGGGGTGGTGTCCGGCAAAGAGTCACTGATAGCATTAGGAAACTTCTCAGTCTATATCCACTTGAGATCTTATCATGTAACTTTGTGTCCATATGGTACGTTCTTGTATGATCTGCATAAGATAATCCTTCTCCTGCAAATTGGAATTTCCATCTGAGACTTCTATATACTGGCCTTATTAATAGACAAAGAAATGGTTAATTTGGTTATCTGTAACTACAGGTTGCCTATTCTGGTGCGATTCTGGAGGTCTGCATGAGGAAACTGATTTTCTATCCAGAAATTGTTGGCTTCATTGAAGAAGAGAAGGATAGGTTTCCTTCTGTCAAAATTCAATATATTTTCAATTCTCCACCAAAGTTGATCTTGCTAGATGATACAGATGGTCAAAAGGAAACAATAAGGTGAGCTCCATCTGATTTACATGCCATTGTTGTCTTTCTCATGATTCTATTACCGTAATCCAACCCTGAATGCTGTAGTCTGGTGACGTTGTTAAGGTTTTAGTGAGGAAAAATATGATACCTGGTTTGATAGAAGTTTAATCTCCATTTGTTCCCTTCCAACTTATTACATATACTTTTATATCTATTGCAGAATTGACAATTGGAAGCGTGAACATATACTGCAGTTTCTGCAAGGGAAAGTAAAGCCTGCTTCAGCAATCTGAATGTTTCTTATTATCTTCTCTCTGTCATAATATGTACCTTAACTCTCATGTATCTTTGAATCCTCTTTTTAGAAATACTAAACTGTGATACGACCAATGAATCTTCCTTATCTTTTTCTGTTCCTACTCCATATGGTCTTATTTTGACAACGTAAATTGCGAAGAATGTAGGAAATTTGAACTTGTGTATTTTTATTCCGGAAATGAACATGGTTATAGATCTAATGGGATTTGTTTGTTCCAAACAGTAACATTTTTTAGATCAGCCAGATACTTTCACTTCATTTTTCTCTTTTTGCGCTCATTATCTTCTTTCTGTTGATTTTGCTTTGATTTACTCAATCGAGTTTGGTTTGGTCTGGTAGGCAGGAGGTCATCAAGTAGTGGTGTCTGAGGATAATAGGTGCGGGTCCAAGGTCGATGAAAGGGTCTGGTCACCAGACCCTGGTGTTATAGGGGGCCGCGCTAGTCGTAATGCATGGGTTTGATACGTTATGTATGAGAAATTTTGTAATAACAAGGAAATTGTTAAAAAAAAATTAGTTCAATATATATCGCAAGCAGTAGATGTCGTGATTGCAAATGATTAGATGCAATGCACTAGGAGGAATTTGTTAGTAAAGTCTTAATACTTAGGAAATCTCTGTAGTGCAATTCTTATTACGCATTCTAAATTTTTTGGTATTTTTAACTCTCATCCGAACATGCTGATTTGAATGGACAAAAGGTAACGGGTGTTGTTTTCTCATCTGGAAGTTTTTATTGACTAAATTGATTTAAAATGTTGTTTTGACGTAATGCCTATTTAAAGTAGAATTTATAGAGCCACAAGTTCTAGTGTTTCAGTGATATTCTCATAGCTGGTGATTTTGGATCCAACTTTTAGAAAATGTGAGATTGACACTCAACAATGATGAGAATCGTACAAATGTCGATGGTGTATTAGAGTAAACTCAGGAGCTTTGAACTCGATCCAAGAAAAAAGAATGACACACATTTATCCAATTACAAATTTTAAAAAATCCTCAATTAAAACATCTATAAGAATGTCATGGGCCCCCTCAAACCAAACAATATTCTCCCCTGAAGTCAATCCTACCTTTGCAATCCGATCAGCATACTTATTAGCATACACAACCTGACCCAAAATCCTGGAGTAAATTTTGATGTCATTTAACATGGGTGCCCTAATAGAAAAATCCTGCCGGTCCTGATTCAGTGTAGTTATGGCCAAAGCAGTATCACCTTCCATTTCATAACAAGCAACACCCAGCTCACCAATCAACTGGATCCCCTTGCGGGCCGCCAAAGCTTCAGCATGGAAAGGAGAGCAGCTGTTGCTAATATGCCCAGAAGTTGCAACAAAACGCCTTTCCCAATCCCTGATCACCACACTGTAGCCTCCACGACCATCAGCTGCTGTAAATGTAAATGCTCCATCAAAATTGCACTTCGGCCATCCATTCCATGGCCTCACCAAATCACCCTGTCTCGGTGGAGTTTGCCATTTGAGACGATGCTTGTGAAAAAGCTGCGAGCCAAGAAGCAGCGCTACTAGCAACTTCATGCAGAGGAAGATGCTTCCCATTCTACAGAATATTGCTTATGATATTACGATTACACATTTTTAAAACAAGACTCAAATCATTATAATAAAATAATTATGATTTTATTCAATGTTATAACTTTTTTATATTACAACAAAAAATTATTCAATGTTATCTTAATTGTGAAAGTTTGAATTATAATAAAATAATAGAATTTGTTGGTACCAAAACTATTAATTTATAGGGGTTTAATTATAGGTTATAACGATGAAGTGGTGAATGGAAACAGAAGGCAGCAAAAGTAAAAATTGAAATCTCACCATCTTTTCTAAAAAAAAAAAAACGGAAACAGTTTTTTTTTTTTGGGCAAACACAAAAGTAAAAACATTAAATGGTGGCAAGAGCATCCGCTACCAAATTTGCTTCGAGGGAATGGACTGAAGCCTGTTTTCTTCCCCCAAAAAAAAAATAACATGGCAAAACTGTTTCAAGGCCAAAAAAACACAATTCAAAATGACGACCAATTATATTCCCCATCATATATTCATTAAATCAGGGTCGGAATCATTATACAGCACAAATTTATAAATATACATTTTGTAGATTCATTGAAGTACACAATAGACGTAGCTAGCGCACTAGAAGCTCATCCCACCACCAACTAGAACCAGAATGGTTGGGACTGCATTCATTAGATTGTGTCCAAAATGACCGCATTCAATAATAGAATTACCTTGAAGGACGCCATGCTAAAAATTTCAGTTATAAATTCGCATCTGCCTCAAAAAATCTGTCGTGCTTTAGGAACGAAATTAGTTACCCACGTTTGGTTGCTGATAATTGATTTGTATCAATGGAAGCGTGGGATTTCGTTCTCAAACTTGGGGGAAGTAGTCTTAATGGGAGCCCAGATATCCGCACCATTACTTTGAGCAACTCCATCGGTACACGAAACAGGAACAAGGCAAAGTCCTCTGCTTCTCAAGCTGTATGGCCCTAACTCCTGAACACAAAAATTATACATTAAGCACAAAGTTAGACCAATTATGCCCAAAATGAAACATTGGTTCTCCGTATAAACTACGATAATCTGCTGCATGTGCAGAATCTCAAGCTCACCTGCATCCTAGCTGGTGGTGCACTTGCGAGGTATGGAGCGCTCAGCACCTAAATGCACGAACAAGAAAGTCAAATCTGTCGCATTTTTAAGCAGTAGATCTGAAAACCCTGTCGTTATACATGATTACAATTTATAGACCTCATGCAAAAATTAAAGTCATTCAGCTTTTACTATTTTTGCAGCAGACTTGACAATTGTTTGGTAGTTCTTTGCTTCACACTTTGAAGTCCTATGAAAAATGTCTCATCCATATCACAATATAAAATGATAGGAATTATGTATTTCTGTCTGTTCACATATATTGTAATCAAATTTTGGGGGAAAAAAAATTCAAGTTTCACATTTCACAGAAACTGAAAACACATGAAAATGAATTCTTTATGTTTTATTTATACAATGTAAGCAAAGATTTTCCTGGTAAGAAATAACAAGTCTGCAAAATTCAGACTCAGAAGAAACTAAGGTGAAATTTAAGTAAAGCTCTCAACTGCTCAAATCTTATATAGTAATGCTAAACCTTTCAAATGTTTGATATATGATTCTTAAACCAGACTACATCAGACCAATCACAAAATTGAGCATACATTTTATTATATATGTACCAGTCACCTGTTACGAAGTTGGGTACTAGGGTAGGAATTCACTTATACTTAGGATGAGCAGACTTACCTTAACTTGTTCATGAAGGAAACGTATGTAATCCATTGCCTCCAGAAGGACAGAAGCTGTATCTGTCTGTAGTAAGACAAGAGAACGTTAGAGACAGAGATGTAAATACAGCATAAGCACTATATATAACATGTTCACTTTGCTGCTGAAGTGTGCGACGGCTGTAAAGAAGACCTCTAAACAATACAAACTCCATGAGATAAGTTGATAAGGAATCACTAATTTCGTAACCACTCCATTCTAAATCATGCTTCAAATTTAAAAAATTCGAAGGAAAGGATTCATTTATTCTGTATACCTTTCCATATGGCGAAACAAGCTGTTGCAAAGCTACAATTCTTTCACCAAGCTTCTCTTTCCTCTCCTAAAAACAGATCAAACGAATCAAAATATAAGTAGCTCACAATATAATGCATACAGAAGTGAAAACCATAGCATCTTCCAGAATAGCATTGCTTTCATGAGAAACTAATAACCACATTAAAGTGAATCTTAGACCAGAATTGAGAACTGCCTTCACCAAGTCAGTTTAAATCACTCCCTACAGTAACTACTGACAGCTGATATATTTTCTGCATTCTTGGGGTCACAAGTGTACCACTTTTAAGCATCTTAAGGTCATACATGGGAATTTAAAAAATTAATTATATCAGGTGCATCATTGTGGTAGAGGTAAGGTAGCACTGGAAAGGATAATTCATAGATATTATAAAACAATTCTATTACCTACAAGGTGAAAACTTAAAGTTCCTAAGTTAAAACAAGTGGTTTTTTGAAGGCAGATTCGCTCCCAATTCCCAATTTTGTCTCTTTCTCTCTCTCTCTCTCTCTCTCTCTCTCTCTCTCTCTCTCTCTCTCACACACACACACACACACACACACACACACACACACACACACACACACACACACGAGAGCAATATCAAGTCATATGAGTGAAAAACTAATATTACACATAATAATACACACTTATCAAACAAAAGAAAATTGGAGATAAAACCCTTGTGAAATGCCCAAATCAGTCTTATGTCATTCAGATTCAAGAGAAGTAAACACACAACACACTGACACATGAAATAAATGAGGGTTCCAAACCCCAAGAATGGAAAAACTTGGGAGGGAAAGAAGGAAAAGAAACCTTTGTGGAGATTGATAAATCACTCTTATGTCGCTTGGATGCAAGAGAAGTAATACTGCTTTGGTCAACAGAGCAGGGGCTTCTTTTGTTTTCTGTCATCTTTCTTACATCTATCCCTTCCTCCCCCTAATTTATCATAACAAAAGGATCTGTGTAAAACTAGAAGAGCATTAACAAAAACACACCCAGTAATGAATGTTAACCTAACAATTACACAAGCACCAACATAAGATAATTGCATCTAAAACTTATTGTTTTGCATAAGATGAATCCATCAAGTATTTCACTCAATGGTGAAATATATAGCAAGCAGAAAACAAAATGAAATAATTATTATTTTCTGGTCATAACCATTATACATATTTTTCTTTATGTTTTATGATTGAAGGTGTCTTAACTCAGAGGGTGGAAAACGAATAATTAATCTTAACACATTAAACAATAGAAATGATCTAACAGGAATTTACGTATCCATCGTTATGATACTCACTACGGATCTATTAAACTTTTAAACATATTCGTTATAACACTTAACTTTTAAACTTATTCTCCAAATTTCTTATGACAGCATTTACAGAAACAGATGCTCTACTACTTCAATGACGTTAGGAAACAAAACGAATATATTAGGTACGAAATGAGCTAACACTTGGTGACACCCTCACTAGAGATAAACCATTCTTTTATTTTAGTCTCTAAACAGTACCCATGAAGCTTTCTGAGAAGGTGTTACATCCTTTACCTCCAATGAGGCACATGAATCACAAGGTTCCATGCAAGCCTTGGAGAAAACAGAGAAATCATGGTAGAAACTGCAGGATGGCACCCATGCAGCAATGCTCGAAAAAGATTACAGTTGACCGACCGACAAGGTTGATTTTGATAAACCCACCATCCATTATCATAACTAATTTTCTATACTCACAAGCTTGATGTCATTCTCTGAATAATTATAATAATCTATTTTTATATGAACCGTACACGACAACATACGAAATATATCTGCATTTGTTTATTTATATGACAAACAAAAGATGCACTGTTTTGGTCAGTGGTTTACCCTCAATTCGACACAAAAAAATTCAAGGACAATATAGTATCAATATACGTAGTCTACTTGTGCCTGCTACCATATAGAAAAATGAAATCACAAATTACCCAAAATTGTGAACTCACAAACAGACAACAGCTCCATCGTATAATGAAATACACAATCACCTACTATTATTAAACTAATAAATAAGCAAACAGATAATTCATAATATTTTATACATCAAAGTTTAAAAGTCCTTTGGTCCGTGATTTCATTAATCAAAAGACATAAATCAATCAACCGGAGGCTTAAATTCAAAACGGCTTACATGATTCAATAAATACATAAAAGAAAAACACAAAATCAGAAACATAGATAAATCTTCTGGGACTGTATTCGGAACAAAATGAAACTATTAAATGATTTTGGTGGGCCCAGACAAAATTGATATACTAATACTGTTAATGAATTGGACCATGGAGATAGGCGATGAGCATAAGTAATTGGCACGATGGTTGGCATACGCAATCTTCCGACCTCATTAAATATTAGAGATTTTTTTCATAATTAATAACAAAATATACATATATCATACATTCATAATTTATGAAGAATTTCTATTAGAAAAATGATGTCCTTGTAACATAAATTACAAATCTATTATAGAATTAACATATATTAATTAGAGATTTACCAAAAAATTATTATCCTCATCCTCATGGGCAAAAGTTGTAAAGAAACTTTGATCAAGTTTAAGAACTCACCGAGAACCTAGCGCCTGCATTGCAGAAAGAGCTAACAATCATACTTTAAACACCCACCTCCAAAGTTACCAAGTGGAAAAACCCACCAAAACCCACTTCTCACAATCACCAAATATTGCAGATGATCAGAAACAGTGACCCTTTGACTCAAACATTCCTCTCTCTCTCTCTCCCTCACTCAATTTAACTTTCTTCGATTTTACTTTGTAAAGCATCGAACTTTACATATAATAGTACCCGAAATTCACCAGAACTTTATCCAAAGTTAGGGAATCTGTGAATTATTTCAACCAACAAACTTCAGGACTTCAGTGGAAATACTGAAATCAACCACTGAAAGAGAACATTTTATGTCAACTAGCGGCAGAGGGAGATTCGCCGGAAGGACTTTGGATTCTGCAGAGAGATAAAGAGGAAAAGAGAGAGAGCAGAGAGCAGAGAGCATAGAGGAGAGTGCAGAGAACAGAGAACAGAGAACAGAGAGCGGAGTATCTCCGTGTGAAAGACTGAAAACTGAGGGAGAGAGAATGGAAGGACTTTCAAAGTGTTTTATAAAGTTAAAGAAATTGTTTTTGAAATAAGAAAACTATATTTTATTTTTATTATTTTTAAGTTTTGAGTTTGTGGAAGAAAAAAAAAAAAGTGGAATTTATTTGACAGCTAATATACAACCCGGACAGAAGGGAAGAGAAAAGTGGTTAATTTAACCCAAGATGACTTCATTTTTCTGACCATAGTTAAATGACCTTTTTGTACTTTTTTGTCATTTTCAAAAGTTTTGATATGAGGCCGGTAGTACCATTCGCAATTGCTTCAGCAAAATTTATACCCTCGTATAAGTAAAAGTTAAAAGATACTTTTGGGAAGATACTTTTGGGTCAGCGTGTTTAGTAACAAAAACAATTCAGTAAGAATTTAAATTTTTTCATTAGGTTCAATAAAAAAATAAATCATTCAAATATTATACCTATGAACAAAAACACATACTACCTAACAAAAATAAAATATGTTTTCCACAAGAAACCAAAATTAATTTTTTGATACAAATTTCATTTTTGGTAATATCAAATTTCACAAAGTATCTCTCATATAATACAATAACAAAAAAAAATTAATATAAAAAAATTAAAAAATCAAAATACTTATTCATTATAATCCTTAAATTGAAATAGTAAAATATTACATCACTCGTTCTAAAGAGTATGATGAAGTGCAATCAAGTTTGTCGGTAGTGGCCAACTGAACTACATCTTGCACACTTGCGAGTTGATCTTTTTCTCCAATTGATGGGATTCTCTTTTCAATTGGATACTCGCAAGTTTGTCGATAATGGCCAACTAAACCACATCTTGCATACTTACGTGTTGATCTTTCTTCTCCAATTGATAGGATTCTCTTCTCCTTACTTCTACCGTACCTTCTACATGTGATTGGTGGTAGGACAATTATATCCCTCACATCATCGGACACCTCGCAATTTGCTTGATCACTAACTTGCATGTGCAATGACCAATGAGTTTGTACCATAATACTAGGAACATATGGGGTATCATGAAATTTACATGTGTTTACATGCTGCACAAGCACTTGCACACGGTAGTTAGTCAAGATCAAAATCTCGGTATGAGCCGCACTTCATCTCTAAATTAACAACTTCAACACGACTTCCATCATATACATGAAATGAGTAAATCTCAATTGGTGATACCTACATATTTATAAAATACGAGATGCATTTACACTCTACTCAACTAATCTCTATATTCAATTTGTAAGAACATTAAGCAGACAAAAACCACAAGAAAAAATTGAATTAATTTTTGTACATACCTGTAATGATAATCCTTTCTTGTTGTTCCCTTTGTTTAAACTTTCAGCCCAATGAAATGTGAATTCATTTTGGCAGCCTCAATTCGACGATTGTATAACCACTTTTGAAGTATATTCATTCTTAAATACTCAAGAAAATTGGAGATTGGTAGCTTACAAGTGTCACTGGTAATTGAATTGAGACAGTCAACTATATTTTTCTTCATGAGGTTAAAACGCTTCCCATTAAAATGCGCACAAGTCCATTTTTCATATCCAGATTCTTTAAGATACTCAGCAGCTTCAGAGTCGGCATAAGAATTTCCACCATAAGACGATCAAATCCATGAATACGATATGGCTTCGCAGCTTTATAATATATTGAATATGTCTCTTCATGTTTATAGCGGTTCTTAAGGTTTGACTTATATGGAATATGCATGCCCCATGATGAGCATCAGGAAATATAATAGAGATAGCCTTCCAAATTCTTTCGTTTCTATCTGAAATAAACACTAAGTCATGAACATCCTAGTTAGCTCTACATAATTTAGTGAAAAACCAATTTCATGATGCAAGATTCTCTAAATCTCCAACTCCAAATGTGAGAGAGTATAGTTGGTTATTTTCCATCCGTGCATGTGGCAACTAACAATGTTCCAAGATATTCTCCTTTTAAAAATGTTCCATCTAGTGCTATAACTAGCTTTATATGTAAGACCTATGTCTTGGGAAGTAAGATCGGTGAGCAAGACCCATGAGCTTGGGAAGCAAGACAAGTAAGCAAGACCCGTAAACTTCGGAATTCAGGCCGGTAAACAATCCCACATCGCTCAGGGAGGGAAATGTGAAGTTTCTTATATGTGTGGGCCCGTATCTATCTAGCACGAGGCATTTTGTGTAACGATCCGTCCCGAATTTACGAGATTAATTAAGGACTAATAGAGGATTAGGGAGACTAATCGGGAATTAATCGTGGATTGTTAGACGTTTAGTGTGAAATGATGATTTTGTCCATAAACAAGCGTAAAAATGTTGACTTTTAACCCAGGAGGTCGAATGCACGTGAATCGAGGTCTATTACGTAGATTGAGATGATATGAGTCTGTAGATAAGCGGCACGTCGAAATCGGACATTGTATGGAAAAGTTACGGGTCACGGAAGATTTTGGGAACTATTTATGGTGGTATATTTTACGAGGTAAGTTGACATTTTTCCTTAAGTAGGGCCCAAATATTTACCCAGACCCAATGCATGAGTGATACTTGTCACACATCCATTGCTCATCATCTTCATTCATGCATCTTCTCCCCTTCCCCTCTCTGTTTCATTCATCCCTGCAACCCAAAACCCACAAACCCACTGTCAGGACCCACCCCTAATCCCTCGGGATTAAGGGCTGAATCTTGCTCCAGTCTGACTTACGCATGATATGAAGGTCAAACTGACGTCCAACCTCCATGTGACACGTAAGTCAGACGAGAGATTTCCAATTTGACCATCCAATAGCATTCGAAACTTCCCAAAGTGCACTGAATTACTGTGGCTCGCAGGTGTGATGTCTCCGTCTCTCTCTCGACCAACAACCGGTACCGCAACAACCTGGAGGGTATTGAAAACACGAAAAGACTGTGAGTAGACAAAAATAAAGTATCGTTCAGAAACAGTTCAATAAAACAATTACATTTTTACCCTCCACGCAAAAACCAATGCATGCATATCGAATCCAAGTCATGAAACCATTCATATCCAAAAACCATTATTGAAAAGAAAAAAAACCATTTAGAAGCCCGAGTCAAATCCGCTATTCAAATCCAGGCCTCAGCCTCAAATCACAAATCAATCTCAAATCCGGGAACTCAGTCCCAAAACTCGTCAAATCCAAAGCATTCGGGCCACTGCCCAAATCATCTGAAAACCAGTGAAAACATCAAGCATGCAAGTTTACTGGATCTCAAGTGCGCTCGAGTCTTTAAACTCAAAACCATGCGCAATAACCAGGCCTTCCCGGGATATCAACGAGTCTTTAAACTCAAAACACAATTTGTGGGGGAGGGGGGGTGGTATCACAATCACCGAGTCTTTAAACTCAAAACATATACCGAGTCTTTAAACTCAAACATTTCAGGGCCCTCCCCCCGTCAATCAATCCGAGTCTTTAAACTTAAAACCAGATCCAATGGGTTTTTCTTTTCTTTTCAGGGTCTTTAAACCCAAAACCATTTTTTCCAAGCAACAGTGAAAACCACAGAAAATACTTCTCTGGATTCGCAACAATGATTCCGTAAGCTAGCATCCAGAACCATCATCCCGAACCCAAATCCAGACTTCCTTTTCGAATCTCAAAACCAAATCCGAAATCCAGTTTCAAAACCGAAAGCTCATGAACAGGGCTCCAAGCCAGAAATCCTTTTCAAATCCTTGAAATCAAATCATATTTCAATTCCCGAAATCAAATCATTAAAACCACAGTCAAATCACAAGATCGTTCGAAATCTCGTAAAACGTGAAATCCCGTAAATATCTCGAAAAACGTGTAAAACCGTAAAACAGCAAGATCATAAATCAAATCATAGATTCACGTATAGAAAACATATAAAAACATATATGCATGCATAATAAGTTAGAAAGCAAAGTCCACTCACATACCATAGCATCGTCACCTCGATACGTGCGCACCTACGCCGTTCCCGACCAATCCACTATCTTCAACTTTCCCAAACCTGTCCAAATCCCATAACAAGGTCACTAACTACTTCATAAAGCTTATACTAAAGCCCCGTATTTTTTCCATATTTTTTAACTATTTTTAACCGAGACTTAAAACCTCCGGACATCCCGAAAACTATCGAGACGATGTCCGATTGACTCGTAACCAGCGCCAAAATGTTCGTTACATCGATTACTTTAAAAGTCATGTTGAAAGATTCCCCAAAATACCCTTCACGCACCCCTATGAGCATCTGGAAGTTTTTGCACGTCAAACTCACGCGTGTGAACAGTGTCACCATCTTCCTCTCGCCGACCCGGTCCAGACTGATTCAAACCGGTCCGGTTCAACTAAGCCGGCGTGGGCGGTTCTTCTTGATTTTTCCCCCTTTTTCAATTCTGTTTAGCTCGCTACTTTCGTCCCCAACTCTATAGACATTCTAACTAATGAAATCCAGAAATTTGGTCCTGTTCAATACCTGTCTGATTCAAAGGAGAAAACCAAAACATCCTCCTCTCTGTTCTCGTGCTTCCCGGCCACCATTCTTTCTCCTTCCAAGCTCAAAAGCTTCTTGACATCACCCATAACCTCACTGGGTTAACTAATTTAAAGTTCAAGCGTCATAGCATCAATTACCATTTTTGAATTCGAACTTACCCTACCGTCGAGTTCACAACCACCGTCCCTGTTTTGCCTTACAGTTGGGTCCATTGAGCTAATCTCACTCCCCAGAACTTCATACTCACCACCAAACTCATCAACACGTAGGTTAACCGAGGGTACGTTCATCGAATGTAAAAAACAGAGGTATGTATCCTACCTCCCAATTCTTGCCACCGCTCATTGTGGTTCACCACGGTGGTACTACCAAAATCCTCAGGCTCAGGGCTCCATCTTTCGTTCACAACTCAACGCCAAAGGTTGAGGATCAAGGGACTGAAGGAAAGATCACTATGTTTTCTCCTCTCTGTTTTTCTTCTCCGATCGATTAAGCCCAACGTTTAAATCTTAAACGGGTGATCGACTTGGCTAGAAGCCTCTAGGAATGGCCAGGTGTCCTCCACCCTATGGTCTTAACCCAAAAAATATCCAATAATTCTGCCTCAGGTGTCCCTGTTCGGTTGCTCACAATGCCCAAAGTACCAAAAGACCATTTTGCCCCTATCATGCAAAATTACCATTTTGCCCTTCAGGTTCTATGTCCGTAACTTTCATTCCCGAACTCCAAATGGCACATGCCACCTGTCGTTGTACTCAGGAGGCCGAGACCTATCTAACGGTCCTTGGTTTTCGTGAAGAAACTTTGTCGTGCAAAAATTCAACAAATGCCCCTCTGTTAACCAATTTACGAAAGTGCCCTAAACCTTTCGAACATCATAACTTCCTCCTTGGATGTCGGAATCGGACGTGCCACCTGTCTATGAACTCGTGATGTCTCGAACTACGTCTTGGTCATCGGTCAATACCCAATTGACCGTCCGAACTAAAAGTCAACAATTTGCCCATTCTAGGGGCAAAATCGTCATTCTGCGCCGATTGTCCAAAAGTGTCCAACTAATCACCGATTCTCTTTGTTAATCCATCATTAAACTTTAATCTAATCCCGACTTCTGGGACGGGTCGTTACAATCTACCCTCCTTAAAAAGAATTTCGTCCCGAAATTCCACATCTCGTACCTCTGTAACCAGCGAGGAGAAATCCAACTGATCTTACACCTGGGTCTCCTACCCGGTGTCCAGTACCTGCCAATCCAAAATATACTAATAGTGGCCAAACGGTCACCACATCTTTCCCTATGAATCAACTCAACCAACTTTAGTTCATCAGGACAATCGCACTAGGGTCATCACAAATCCATCTCGTTCCCGCGATATTCCCAACACCACACCAACCGATTCTCACAGCTCGACTATCACTAGGTACGCACCACTGCTACAAGACAGCGCACTTTCCTCAACATATTCAACCTCTGTCTTGTCATCTCATCCTACTGACTAGGTTTCAAGCCACTGCATCCAATCCAATCGACTTATATACCGCACGTCTAGCTTGTGGGTTCTCTTCAATAACCTCATATCGATCAGTTATAGTCACTCATTTCTCATTTCCTTCCGTCATCCTTCAACGGAACTCACAATCTCCTAACACCATCTCCTAACACTCGCTACACTGGGCATCACCAAGTACTTTTCTACTTTTGCACCTAACACAAGTGTCCACACTTACAGGGGGTTCACAAATCCTGGCATTTCAACCACGAGTTCCCAACTCATCTCTAGAGTATCCACCACACAATCAAATGTCCAACTTGGAACCACCTGATTCCGAGATTCCAGCTAGGTTGGAAGGGTGTCCACCTTTTCCCAACCAATAAACTCAATCCGCGACTCGAATACCACTAGTGGACAAACCGTCCAAATGTCAACTCCACTATCCTTAGTCGACCCTCAACTTCTACGGATCACGACCACGTGTACACACCCAAACCACAGGGTATCAATCATCACTCCTTCTGGTGATTGTATCACATCCTGCCCGAGGTTCCACTCCAAGCACCTGCTAGGATTCAAGTCACCAACTCTCGAAGTCGACACTCACTCAGTGTCATCCTCGGCACCGGTCGACCTATACCAACATGTCAGGGGAAAGTCTCCTCGTACCAACCTCACGTGCGGTCAACCCCGACCATTCAATCCTAGCCTGATCCAACACAAAGCCTAGGTCCACCACGCTTCCGCTGCGCCCCTCTGATCAACCAACGACATCCTGACCGTTCGTCCTGATACATGACCTACCCATGGTCATCCCTACCTCGCTCTGAGTACGAACCCTCGTCGAGAGTCATCCACCAGGCACCCACTATCTCAGCTGCACCTAGCAGCACCATCTCTGATCCAGCCGTAAGTCGGCCCAAACCACAAGGATTACGATACCACAAACCCCAACACACCGTTTCCCTTAGGTACTTCTCACTACAATCGAGTAATCCCACGGGGTTCCACAAATCATCCTCGTTATTCGGGTTATCCAAACCCGCAACTACCACAGGTTCACTACAACCTTACCACTCGGGTGGTCAAACCCGACTAAGACCATCACTAGGGGAAAATCCCTCGAATCTCAAAGTAATTCCTAAACCCTGCCTCTCAACCCAACTGACCAAAAGGTCACCAATCCATACGCTCAGCATCCAAACACTATCCGGCCACCGTCAACTGGCCTCCTTGGCCTACGTATCCCACTAACTCAACAAGCTACTCTCAGGCCCCTCAGGCCGACCAACCTACTCATATGTAGCTCACCGGCTACCATCCAGATTTATCCTACTGGCGTATCTCCGACCCTATGGTCCATCCATCAAGAAAAACCAACACCAACGTACTAACCGTTCTGGCCCTAAGCCGACATACGTCATTCCTCGTACCGCGTATCGAGCGACTACCATTCTGACACTAACAATTGCTACTTACAAACCACAACAAAAGTACAATCACGTATCGCATCCAGGTTGTTGACGGGCTATTCCGCGTCGAGACATCACATCCACAGTAACCTCACACCATCCAAGTCGATGAACCAACGACTCTAGGAACCAAACCTCGCACAGAACACACGAAACCTCGCTCTGATACCAATTTTCAGGACCCACCCCTAATCACCAGGGATTAAGGGCTGAATCCTGCTCCCTTATGGCTTACGCATGACACGAAGGCCAAACTGACGTCCAACCTTCATGTGACACGTAAGTCAGACGGGAGCAGGATTCAGCCCTTAATCCCGGGGGATTAGGGGTGGGTCCTGACACCCACCCCACCATCATACCATCATCTCTGTACTGAGTGAGAAGGAAAGGACGGCGAAGAGACGACGGAAAAAAGGTGGGAGCACGGCGGAGCCACCAGGGAAGGTCACGGCCAGGTAAAACCCAAAAACCCGATTTGGGTCAAAAATTCGATTTCAGTTTTTGAGGTTTGTTGGGCTGTTCTGATGACCAAAACAGGTTCCCAAGAACCAGATGACCTTAACAGGATCAAAACCAAGGACTATGGTGGCTGTAATCGATGGGGAAGCAAGGTTGAAATTTCCCATCACTGTTCAACGTTGGGGGAGGGGGGGGGGGTACGATTCTAACCCTTTTAGCTAGTTTAGGGTTCATAGACCCCTTCCTGGGATCAATACGATTAGAATGGTCGAAAAATAGAGTGAAATGGTCGTTAGAGGAGGAAGAACAAACCGGGTCGGGTAGCTGGTCTATTTGACCCGGTTGCAAAGATCCGGGTCGACCCGGCTAGAGGTTGAAGAGGATGACATCATCATCTGTTAGACCTGACAGGTGTCAGATGTTAGGCTGACGTCAGCATTGACTTTGCTGACGTCAGCATTGACCGTTGACTGAACTTTGACCCGCGCGTGAGGGCGTGTGGGCATGAATTTCAAGGTGAGACCGATGCCATTCAAAAGGTTTCAACGATCTGAATCCAATGGTGGTGGTTTCAGGTCGATCAGAGATATCTAGGTTGGCCATTTAGAGGTTTTAGCATCGAGAAGCGTGTTCAAGACACGTTGACCGTTCTGGGATGTGTGAGGGTTTATGATATGGACTTGTATAGGTTAATAGTAACGTTTGGGGTATGATTTGCACAGGTTCTGATGTCCCAGATAGTATGGATTAGCCCCGGAGGGGCGTACGACACAGATTTCGGAGCACGCAGCACAAACGGTCTATGAGTGGACTTTTGCTTTATAAATATGATGCATGCATAAATGTTTTATATGTTTTGTGAACATGATTTGAGATGCCTTGAGTGCATATGCTTTAAATATGATTTGATTGGTATTTTCGTAGAAAATGCAATACTGCAAGTAGATCGAGATTTATGTTTTATATGACATTTGGGTTTAAGCCAAGCGTACTACATGCATATGATTATACGATTTTGCGGTTTCACGTCGAAGCATTAAACCTGGCATTTGAGTTACTATTTTGAATGATTGCACAGAGATGCATGAAATCAGTACTCGTGCATGAGTCCCAGTTAGATATGGACTTGAACTTAGGTGATAGTCAAAGGTGTTTTGGAAAAATGGATTGGATAACAAAATGGTTTTCGGATTTAGAAATATCTTTCAGGCGTATGATCCAGTTGATTTATGGTTTGACTTAGAGTATAGTCAAACATGAGATATATTAGGCTGTGAGACCCAATTGTGGATTTGATAGGATTCGAGGAATCCTGGATTGATGAAGTGTTGCTAGTCACTATTTTTATGATGGTTTTTTTGGAAACATATTTGATGAGATTATATCCGGGTGTAAACCCTATTGAGATGATTTTGGGTTGAGTCCCTACGATATTTGATTACTGTTTTCACTGAGACCATCCTCATGAGATTGATATGGTTGAGGTCCTCCGATAGGAATGAGTTTTCCCGGAGAACAATCTGGAGATAATGCTCGCCTCTGAAATATTGAGAGGTCACAATGCACCTGCTGTCGAGCAGCTGAGAGAGGCAACAGCCGATGGAGGCTCGACTCAGGAGTGCGGTAAATGAGATCGGTCGGTGATATGTTCACGACGATCTAGAGATTGTCGGCCGGTGATGTTGTAACGACCCGTCTCGGATTTTTGGATTATATTGGTGGTTAATGAAGGATTAGTGAGCTTAATCGGTGATTAGTCGAGTAATTACGGACAGATGGTGCAAAATGACGATTTTTCCCTTGAAATGGTCAAATTGTTTACTTTTGTTTCTAGCTGTCAAATGGACTTTGGCTGAAGACTGTGACATAGTTCGGGGCATCACGAGTCCGTAGATAAGTGGCATGTTTGATTCTGACATTCGAGGAGGAAGTTATGACGTTTCGGAAGCATAGAGGCATTTTAGTAATTTGCCATGAAAGGGCATTTTGGTCATTTGTATCCTAAGGGGAAAATTTGTCTTTTTGTTCGTGTTGATGAATCATTAATACATGACTCATTTCGTTCCCTAAGTGACACATGTCACCTGGAAAAGACTAATTAGTAGCAAGTGCACAGGTGTGCGTTGTCGCAGTGGGGGAGTTCAAAGGAATTGAACTGAGTGAATGTGTATTTGGGAGAAAAACAGGGCATCGACCATACCCAAATAGAGGAACCAACTATCCTCTTCTGATCAATCAAAATTGAGAAGGAAAGAAAGCAGGAGACTGGAGAGTTAATTGAGGAAACTAGAGATAAAATCCTGAGCGGAAACCCAAACCCGAAACATTTGAAATTTGAATTGATCAAGGATTGGAACATAGAATTTTAGACCACAAAAACTAAAATTGGCCTTGACATAAGCCTCCTGAGCTCAAGGCGAGTCGAACCCAATCAAAAACGAAAGAAAAGGGTGTCGTTTTGGCTTAGAACAGACATGGAGAAGTTTGGAAAATTTGAAGGTTGAGTTGTGTAAATGGAGGAGTTGGACGATGAAATTGAGATCGAAAACGGAGTTAGGAGGATCCCACGAAGTTTCTTAATGAATCAATTGCAAGAAAACAGATATAATTGAGGAAATTCGATGGATGAATAGTACTCAGGTGTCCTTCGAAAAGTCGAGTTTGAATTGAAGGAATGAGGTAAGTTCTCAAGTAATTTTGATTACAGAACCATAATTCGACGCATAACAATGCTATTAGGTGAATTTGATGAAGAAATTGATGACAAATTGACTGATAATTGAACGGGTCATGTCGCGGGTTGCAGGGATCCGTTTATAGGCAATCAGGTGACACAGACGAGTATTGTAGCTGGCGCGTGGGTTTCATGCTCAGCCGCTTGCGGCAGCGCGTGAAGGCATGCGGAGCAGATTTCCAAGGTGAGGTCAACATGACTCTTACTCTATACAATGTAACGAACATTTTGGGACTTGTTTCGAGTCGATCGAACATTGTTTCGATATGATTCAGGATGTCCGAAGGTTTAAGGGCTAGTTTAAAAATAGTTAACAATTCGAGAAGATTACGGTGATTTAGTGGAAGCATATTGAAGTAATTAGTGACCTTAGAATGTGATTTGGATAGGTTTGGGAAGTTTGGTGATAGTGGGTTAGCCGGGGAAGGCGTAATGCACGCGTATCGAGGAAGCAACGGGAATGGTCTGTGAGTGGACGTTTCTTTCTAAATTATGATGCATGCATAAATGTTTCTATATGTTTTTATACGTGATTTCCATGTTTATGATTGTGATATCTCTGAGTTATGATTTGCACGTATTTTGAGGACTTTTACGTATTTGCACGTTTTACGTGATTATGCTTTTATGCTGTGATTTGAAAATGGTTTCGATGACATGATTTTGGGATTTAAATTATGATTTGATTTCAATTGTTTAGAAATGGATTTGGAAAAGTGATTTCGATAAACGTGTTTTCGGATTTGGATTCAGAATAATGATTTCAGATTCGGATTGGGATTCAGAATGATGATTTCGGATTCGGATTGGGATTCAGAATGGTAATTTCAGATTCAGATTTGAACATGGATTTATGGATTTGGAATTGGAATGGGAAATGATTTTCAAATGGTTTGGATTGGATTTGCTGGATCTGGTATTGGGTTTAATGACCTGGATGTGTGTGACGGGGGTGGGCTCGGATATGTTATTTGGATTTAAAGACCCAGTTAGTTTAAAGACTCGGATATTGTGATTTCCCTCGGAGGCCTATTGAGTTTGAAGACTCGGATTGATATTGAGGCCTGTTGAATTAAAAGGCCAGATATATTAAGTTTAAAGACTCAGATAGATCCAGCAAGTTCGATTGATGGAAATGTGTTTTAACTGATTGTGGATTTTTGTGATACACTGATGATTTTCACATGGTTTAAGAGGTTTCGGGATATGGCCCAGATGATTTGGATTTGTGGATTTTTGGGCTGAGTTCCCATACTTGGGATTTGATTTATGGTTTTGGGCTAAAACCCGAGGTTTGAGAAAAGGAAATAACTTTGGTTTTCATAAACGGTTTTCAGTATCTTGGATAATAAACACGTAATTCAAGTATATGCAATTTAAATCCTTTTTGAGTAGATGTAGTATTGGTAAATATAGATCTTTCTTTACCGGAGAAATTAGGGAACATTCATAATGGTTAGTGAAAAAGAATAATAAATAAACAAAGAATAAAATAATAAAAGAATGAATGAATTAAAGAATAAATGAATTAATAAATAAAAGGATCAAAGAATAAAAGAATAAAAGAACAAAAGAGTAAAAGAATAAAAGAATTAAATGGGGGGTTTTGGAAAGAGTTTGTAGCAGAAACTACATTTTAACGAACTAGCAATTGAAATGCGAATGCTCATGCTAACTAGGATTTACAAACAGTAGATTAGTTTCATAGAAAAAACTAACACTTTTACGTAAGTAAATTTAAATTAACAATAACATTATTTAAACAACTCCTACTTTAACCTTTCTACAATGGACATTCTTTAAACACAAATTTTACCAACACTCTAAGATTTTGCTCATATTGAACCAATAAAAAAAAAAAAATCCTATTTTCTCATATTGAACCAATAAAAAAATCCTACCTCCATTATCTAAATTACATGCATCCATTTTTTAATACTATAAATGCACCGAATAGTGGTCATAAACACTTATAATACGATTCACCTTATATATATTTTTTAAAATGTGTGTCAAACATTTAAATCTCTTCAATCATATTTTAAGTGCACCGAATAACGGTCATAAACACTTAGCATTTAAATGAAGTTTGAGCACTAAAACGTATGAAGTAAATGAAATTGAAAAAGTAAAATACATGGTGATTGTATTCATATTCACAAATATTGCATTATAAGTAGAACCGAAACAATCACAAGAATTTAAGTAAAGGGAATAAAGTTACACTTTCCGAATCCAAGAACAGCTTGTGATTCCTAAGTGGATGGAAACAATGGAATGTTATTCATAAAATTCTCTGATAGCAGGAGGAACCTTATGAAGATGGAGGAATAAACATGAGAATTTAGACTTAAACTCTAAGATTACCTCGGAAATACTCGGCCTAAGATGTTCTTATGAAAGGAATAGAATTGTGCCAAAGAGCTCTTAAAGAAAAGTCCCCCGAAAAATTGATACACTTGAATTACGCATTTAAATAAACACGTAATTCAAGTATATAGAATTTAAACCCTTTTTGTGTATATTTAGTATTGGTAAATATGGATCGTTTTTAATCGGGCAAATTAGGGAACATTCATAATAGTTAGTGAAAAAAAATAATAAATAAACAAATAATAACATAATAAATGAATTAATGAATTAAAAAAATTAAAGAATTAAAGAATTAATGAAGTAAAAAATCAAAGAATTAAAGAATCAAAGAATTAAAAAATAATAGAATAACATAATAAAAGAGTAAAAGAATAAAAGAATAAAAGAATTAAATGTGGGGGTTTGGAAAGAGTTGTAGCCCATACTACATTTTAACGAACTAAGAATTGAAATGCGAATGCGAATGCTAACTAGAATTTACAAACCATAGATTAGTTTCATAGAAAAAACGGACACTTTTATGTAAGTAAATTCAAATTAACAATAACATTATTTAAACTACTCCTACTTTAACCTTTGTATAATGGACTTTCTATAAACACAAATTTTATCAATACTCTAACATTTTGCTCATATTGAACCAATCACGAAATCCTACCTTGATTATCTCAATTACATGCATACATTTTTTTAATATTATAAATGCACCGAATAGTGGTCATAAACACTTATAATACGATTCACCTTACGTTTTTTATTTGAATGTGTGTCAAACATTTAATTCTCTTCAATCACGTTCTAAGTGCACCGAACATCGGTCATAGGCACTTAGCGTTGAATTGAAGTTTAAGCACTTAAACTTATGAAGTAAATGAAATTCAAAAAGTAAAACACATGAAAATTGTATTCATATTCATAAATGTTAGAAAGAAAATACCCACACAAATATTGCATTGTAAGTAAAACCGAAACAATTACTAGAATTTAAGTAAAGGGAACAAAGTTACACTTTTGGAATCCAAGAATGGCTTGTGATTCCTAAGTGGATGGAAACAATGGAATGTTATTCATAAAATTCCCTGAAAATAGAAGGAACCTTATGAAGATGGAGGAATAATCATGAGAATTCAGACTTAAACTCTAAGATTGCCTCGGAAATACTCGGCTTAGGATGTTCTTAAGGTAGAATAGAATTGTGTCTAAGATCTCTTAGAGAGAAGTCCCCCAAAACAATGAAATGGCCTCCTTATTTATAGAGGAAGAGCCACAAACAAATTATAAAAAAAATAATAAAATACAAACTAAATAATTAAAACAATTAAATGAAATATTGAAATGATGAATTGGGCTGGTTTTGTAGCTGGAAAACTGCTGGAAATCAGAGGAAGATAAGCATGTTTGATGCAGAAAATACAGGGAATGGCTCAGCAGGTGGCAGTAGACTTGCATGTCATGATTTCAGCATGGGGCTACTGACAGGAGAACGTGGGAGTCGGTAGGAGTAGCTGTACGAGGTAGGTGGGAGTCGGCGGTTCAGGCGCTAGCTAGACATGGGCTTTTGGCACACGTGCGCCAAAATGGAGGCCTTCACTTTGGCAGGCGCACACTGAAGGTACGCTTGAAGGAGCTGCATCGAGTTTTGGGCTGGGCTGAATGATCGCGGGCCATGGGATCGCTTCCTGGGCCTCGCGCGTGAATTAGTTGGGCTGGACCTTCTGGACAGCGTTCCAAATGGATTCGGTATGATTTTTGGTAGCTTCCCTTATCTCGTCCATAAATTCTTCGTTATAATTCCGATTGGGACAATTATTTTGCCAAAATGCTTAGAATTCCAAGCTCTATTTATTTCTGCAAATTACACACAATATATTATTTTTTCCAATTGTTTGGTATTTTAACATTAAAAGATATGCATAAAGGGTATAAAATAATATAAAATAAAACTCAATTAAATACCTATCAAATACCCCCACACTTAAACTTTGCATGTCCCTAGAAAATACTAAAATTAAACTAAGAATTTTAAACAACTAAGCCCTTTACCATTTGTCTCAATATTCCATTATTGTAATCATGGCATTAAAGATTTGCACTTTAGGGCATTTAAGCACATGGAATTCAAGAGTTAATAAATGGTAAAAAAATGTGTTAAAAAGTAAGACAATGAGAAACTTTGGTGAAATGGATCTCAACATGAATAAAACAAGTATGAATCAACTCACAATGATATGCACTCATAAATTCACTCAAGTTGTAAGGGTTTGTGTTTGCTCTCAAAGTACTTGATAAAAAATGCTCACATAATAGAAATAAAGTACTTTTGCAAAATCTCAAACAAACACATCAAGATAAAAACATACTTGTATAAATGAACCAAAACCATAAGCTTACTCTAGTGATAAACTCAACTAATCAAAATTTACCATCTTAAGGATCATAAGGTCTTTATGAAGGTTTCAATGGGGGTTAAGTTTAGAGGCAAGGAATATATAGGATAAGTGGTGCTCAAATTCGTTTCAAGACTCAATAGACTCCCAAAACGTAGCATAGCTTCCCATCCTTAGTGCAGTGACATCAAGATTCCATCCCTTCGAACATAGACCAAATTTCATCATGTTGGGCCTCATATTCATTCTTTGTGTAAGATTTACAAATATAAACGACTTAACTCAAATTTTACATAATCAAACCTTAATACCTTGAGAGAGACTAAAAACATTGTTTTTTCACCATATTTGTTTTTGAAACTTTTTTTTCTTCGTTTTTTTAGATCAAGGTTATAACATATGCCAACAATACAACAAAGTTTAAGCAAGTTAAATCCATAGAACATATAAAAGACTTCAAAACATCAAAAATTTCTCTTCACACCATCTTTAGGTCTTCAACCGAGTCTTTGAAATAAGGGTAAAGGATGTCTATACTAGGCTCAAATGTTTAGATAATCATGGTGATGAAAGAAGGGCTTAATGTGGGTTCAAAGAGGTTAAAACTAAGGGGGTCACAACTTGTGCGCACAAAATAGGGAACATGGATGTTTGGATATGCGGTGTTAACCCTAATGCCTTAATCATTTCCAAAATTAGAGAGATTATTGACATTAAAGCATTGAAAATCAAATAGATTAAGTTCTGGTACTCTAGAGTTCGTTAAAAGCTATAACAAGGAGTTATGAGGCATATGTATATCAATTTAAACAAAGAAATTATGAATCACTCATCAAAGATGTGTATAAAGTTCTAAAGCTCACATAAGGTTCATATGATTTATACTTACCTTAACATGCTCATTTATGTACCGGTTTAAGATGCATTATCTACAAGTCATAAACACTTAATCACAAAGTATTAACAAACGAATTCAAGTTGTAGTGATCATCTTTATAGCCATAATGTATTCATTTCCCTTCATTTATATAATTGAAAGGTTAAAGGGCATCCTAAGACTCAAAAAACACTAAGTTAAAACAAAAAGACTCAAGAAAGCTTTAAAAACTTTTTTTTTTCAAATTATTTTTAATAAGAAATTTTATAAAAAAAATTTATTGCACAATTAAAATTGTAAACGATTCCGCCACACTTTAATTACACATTCTTCTCAATGTAAGCAAGGAAAAATTAATCGAACATAGAATCAAAGTAAGGAATGGGATTTACGAAAGTAAAGTAAGAAAAACATTAAATAAACAAAATAAAAGAGAGTGAAGAGTTGAAAGATAGCAAATCTGCATTTGATGATTCCTTCACATCTCAGGAACACATTGGGTTACCTCCCAACAAGTGATTGAAGTTTAACGTCTATCCAGCCTAGACCAAAATGCAAGTTAGTTTGTCAGAGATGCACGTTTGTCAAGAATGTAAGTTGGAGATGCAAGTTGAATTAAATATGCAAGTTAAATTAAAGATGCAAGAGAGTTAAAAATGCAAGTTAAAGATGTCCGGACAAGTAATGTAAGAAAATGTACAAACAAATGTAACAAACATATATACAAGTAGGAAATACCATATATACAAGTAAGAAATAACAAAGTAGAAACAGGTGTAGAATGCACAAAGTCGAGTCACGAAAAAATAAAGCAAATGCACAAGTTCCAAAAACATTTAAACTAATGCAACACATGAGTATCTACTTGAAAATTGATGTGGATGCATAAGAGATAAACTGTTAGAACCTACACAAGACATAAGAGTTATGTGACAATGCATGAAAGAATGACCTGCACCTTCGATCTCACTTCCCTAGATTCACTTCGTCTAGGGGGCCCGGTGATGAAATCCGAGCATCATGAAACCTTAGGGAGGTTATACAATTTACAAATTCAATAGGAAAAAATATTTACACATTAGGGGGAAGTCAAAGATATATATGGTTCACATAGCTTCAAGGTTTGGATGGAGACTTCTACGTCCGTACGTCCCAAGTAAATATCTTATATTTATTCATCTGTTTGGACAAGATCAAAAGTGACCAGGTTAGAACGAATAAACATAAGAGGTAGGGCTAATTTCAATACATCCCAAGGCTTGAACTCAATTGATGTGCATTTCTTAGACCTCAAACCCGTTACGAGTATCGTCTAATGTGTGATGACCTGAAAATTAAAAAAAGGAACAATTGGAACAATTGGAAAAAAATGACGATTTTTCCCTTGGTTATGGGGGGCAAAAGTTGACTTTTTGATCGCGACTTTGTTTGGACTTTTTGAAGAGATTGTTGAGTAGGTCTCGGGATACTGATTCCATGGACAGGTGGCATGCGTCAATCGGAGATTAGACGTAAAAGATACGGGTCTAGACGGTGAAGGGCAATTTGGTAATTTGGAAAAAGAAGGGTAAAATGGTAATTGGGCTGGAATTGTGTATCGACCCGTCCCGAATTCCAAGATTAGATTAGTGACTAATCACGATTAGTGAGGCTAATCCGTGATTAGTTGGGCGAAATCGGACGAACGATGCAAAATGACTGTTTTGCCTATTGGGCGTGGGCAAAACGTTGACTTTTTGTTCGGGTGGTCAAACAGACTTTGGCCGATGACCGTGACATAGTTCGTGATGTCATGAGTTCATAGACAGGTGGCGCGTTCAATTCCGACATTCGAGGAAGAAGTTATGAAGTTCGGAAGTTTAAGGGCATTTTGGTAATTTTGGTTAAAAGAGGCAAAATGTTGACTTTGGACTGGGAGGTCCGATGGCCGAGGGCCGATGACAGTTACGTATATCGAGACGATACGAATCCGTAGACAGGCGACACGTCGAATTCGGACGTTCGACGACGAAGTTACGGTTCAAGGAAGTTTCAGAGAACTATTGCGCGTTTTACGAAACGACTTAACTTTTGGATTCTAGTGGGCCCAGATATTTCAAGGAGGCCCAATGGATGAGTGACAAGTGTCACCCATCCATTGCCTAGCCCAAACATATTCATACATCTCACCTTCCATTTGCATCGATCATCTTCATTTCCTTTGCTTTCTTCCAACCACCCGATCTTATCCTTTGAGCCCAAACCAAACCAACCCTTCACATATGATCATGCTTGAGAGACCAGAGAGTGATGAGAGGACTGAGGATGGCTGCAGGAGGCTGGAGCCGCCGTGGATGGCGGCGTGGAGGAGGCAAACCCGAAAGGTATGGCTCGGTTTTGGTTTTTGGATCCATTATTGTGATTTTGTTGTTATGGTTGATTTTAGAAGATTATGAGGGGCTTAATGAGTTGTTAGGGTCGTAATAGGATGGTTTTGGGAAGATCTGGACGGCTGTGAAGAAATAGGTGAGTTTTGGAAAACTTGAACCGTGGGGGAAGATTGAACCGGTCGGATTTTAGGGGTTTTAGGTGGATTAGGTTGCATAAACATGTTCCTAGGATCAAGTTAGGAAGGTTAGGATTGAATTGGGTTGAAAACGGACCAACATGAGGATTGTAGAGGCCTGGACCGGTCACGCCGATCCAGTTGCAGAAGGTAGACCGAACAGGCTGGTCTGAACCAGCTGAAGGTAGGAGACGATCTACAATGCACCAGAGCTTGAGCCCACGCGCAGGGCCGTTTGGGCGGCACGTGGCAGTGCATGGTGAGGTTTTCGGGAATGTTTCCAACATGTGAAATCTTCTATTCGATGTAACGAACATTTTGGGACTGGTTTCGTGTCGATCGGACACCGTCTCAATAATGTTCGGGGCATCAGAAGGTTTAGGATCGGGATTAAAAATAGTTAAAAATTCCAGAAAATTACGGGGCTTTAGTGGGAGGTTATTTAAGTAGTTAGTAACCTTATATTACGATTTGGATAGGTTCGGGAGTCCCGGTGACGGTGATTGGCTCGGGTGAGCCGTATGACATGCAAATCGAGGCGGAAGCTTGAATGGTCTGTGAATGGACCTTGTTTTCTAAATTGGTGCATGCATAAATGTTTATTATATGCTTTAATACATGTTTGGTGATGCCATGAGTGCATTTGGTTGTGGTTACGTATAGACACGTATTTCGAGGTTTCGACCTTATACGGTACCTATACGGGTCTGTATTTCTTTGATGGTCTAAATGAAATGGATGTGGATTTCCAAAAGGATAAACCCAGGTATGAGACCCATTTGGTTTTGTCTCGGGCATATGACGCTATTGATGGCCTTCGGGTCTAAATCGTGGTCGCGGTGAGTGCTATGTGTACGACGGTCGACGATACGACGCTCGCCTCCGGATTGGGATGTGTTCCTTCTGGAGAGGTCACGATGCACGATCTGTTGTCAGGTAGCCGATGGAGGCTCGACTTCAGAGTACTGACGGTTCAGGATAGCGATCGGTGATGAGTGCACCATGATCTTGTGGTGGTCGCGTCGGTTGATTCGTTCACGGCGACATACGAGGATTGAGGGCGGTCCTGGATGGATGGTTGCACGCATCACTGCGATCGGAGTCGTGACTGACCCTTAGATATCTGGCACGATGCCCAGATGATGTCATATGTTCGGGCATGAGACCCAGGTGTTTTATATTGATGATTTCGGGTCAGGGACCCTAGATGGATTTCCAAGTTCATGGCGGTTTATGGGAACCGACATGAACCCTGGGAAGGTTATTGTGGTACATGACGGTTTATGGGAACCGGGCATGAACCCTTAAATGGATGTTTATAGATCATGGCAGTTCAGGGGGACTGGGTGGACCCCGGAGTAGTCATAGAGCACCGACTGAGTGGAGTCGCCCCCCAGTTGGGTTCTTTACTCTCAGGAAGGCATGGATCGTAACCTCAGGACGGGTCATTGGTCTACGGACATTGACCTTGGATTCTGAGAGACTTGGGTTTGAGACCCCAAGTAGCACGCGCGTAGCTTTGGAAACCGTGACAGGATTGGTTGTGTGAATTATATGTATATATGATGTATATGATATGTGATATGCACAGGTTTTGGGCAGTGGCCCGTGTACATGGTTTCATTATGGTTTTGGGCTGAGTCCCACATGGATTTGGGCAGTGGCCCGTACGGTTGATTCTCTATGATTCATTCATTATGATTTTGGGCTTAGTTCCCAGTTATGGTTCTTTTGGATAAACGGTTTTCAAATGCATGCATGCTTTTTAGTGAAGGGTACAAATGTCTTCGTTAAAATGTTTTTATAAACTCCTTGTTTTGTCCACTCACAGCTTTTAATGTTTTGACTGCCCTTCAGGTTGACAGCGGATGTGGATTGTAGCAGAGACCGAGATATCACATACCTCTCCGGATCCTGGTGTACTCTGATAGCCCGAGAGGTCAAAGGTCGGAAATATCACTTGTCTTACACTTCGTGTCCGACGGGAGGTGGATTGTAAGACCCGTGTCTTGGAGGGAACGGTGAACGATCCCACATTCCTACGAGGGGGAATGGTCTGCGAAGGGAATAGTGGTGTGCCTTAAAGGTGTAGGCACACACCTATCTAGCACTATGCCTTTTGGTAGCTCAAGTGGCTTTGGGGGGGGGGGGGGGGGGGGAAGCGAGTTGAGGGTGGTGCAATTCCATGATGGGTGACCTCCTGGGAAGTTGCACCATGAGCTTCTGAAAAAAAAACCGTGAGGGCAAGGCCCAAAGCGGACAATATGGTGCTAGATGAGTCGGGTCCTGACCGAGGAGGGTTGAGTCCTGATAATTTGGTATCATAGCTAGACTCCGACCGGGAAGTGTGCTAGCGAGGACGCTGGGCCCTAAGGGGGGTGGATTGTAAGACCTGTGTCCTGGAGGGAACAATGAACGATCCCACATTCCTGCGAGGGGGAATGGTCTGGGAAAGGAATAATGGTGTGCCTTAAAGGTGTAGGCACACACCTATCTAGCACTAGGCCTTTTGGGAGCTCAAATGTCTTTGTGGGGGGGGGGGGGGGGGGGGGGGGGATTGGAACCCCAAAGTTAAGTGAGTTGAGGCTGGTGGAATTCCATGATGGGTGACCCCCTGGGAAGTTTCACCATGATCTCCCGAAAACAAAACCGTGAGGGCGAGGCCCAAAGCGGACAATATGGTGCTAGATGAGTTGGGTTGTAAGACCCGTGTCCTGGAGGGAACGGTGAACAATCCCACATTCCTGCGAGGGGGGGAATGGTCTGGGAAGGGAATGGTGGTGTGCCTTAAAGGTGTAGGCACACACCTATCTAGCATGAGGCCTTTTGGGAGCTCAGTGGCTTTGGGGGGGATTGGAATCCCAAAGTTAAGCGAGTTGAGGCTGGTGCAATTTCATGATGGGTGACCCCCTGGGAAGTTGCACCGTGAGCTCCCGAAAACAAAACCTTGAGGGCGCAGGCTTGCTGTTGAGTATTGATGTGGCCCAAAGAGGACAATATCATGCTAGATGAGTCGGGACCTAACAGAGGAGGGTCGGGTCCTGACAGAATGGTAACAGAGCCAGACCCCAGCCGGGAAGTGTGCCAGCGAGGACGCTAGGCCCTAAGGGGGATGGATTGTAAGACCCGTGTCCTAGAGAGAACGGTGAACAATCCCACATTCCTGCGAGGGGGAATGGTCTGGGAAGGGAATGGTGGTGTGCCTTAAAGGTGTAGGCACACACCTATCTAGCATGAGGCCTTTTGGGAGCTCAGTGGCTTTGGGGGGGTTGCACCGTGAGCTCCCGAAAAACAAAACCTTGAGGGCGCAGGCTTGCCGTTGAGTATTGTTGTGGCCCAAAGAGGACAATATCGTGCTAGATGAGTAGGGACCTGACAGAGGAGGGTCCACGAGCAAAACATGCTCTGATACCAACTTGTCAGGACCGGTCCCAAATCCCCCTGGATTAACGTGGGACCCGCCTGATCCCGTCTGACACCACGTGTCAGACCAGGGAAAATTCCATCTCTGCCCTCGCCCGGGGCCATCAGAGTGGATCAGGATCGTAGGAGGAGGGGAGTGATGTCTCGTCTCTGCTATAGCCCACATCTGCGATCAACCTGAAGGGCATTAAAACATTAAAAGTCGTGAGTGGACAAAAACCATCTTCTAATAAAAACATTTTCATACAATGACCTTTATGCCCTTCATAAATACATACGCATGCATTCAAAAATTGTTTATCAAATATTCATAAAATTCATTTGTCAAACATATCAAAACCTTTCAAGGGTTCATGGTCGGCCCCATAAAACGTCATGACCCATAACTCCAATTGGGTCCTTGACCCGAAATCACAACTCAAAACCATAAACCATAACATGTGGGAACTCAGCCCAAATCCGTTCTCAGTGAAATACCAAAACATCAAGTACGGGGTCTCCGCCCCCAAATCATTTCTAAAACATCGAATACGGGGTCTTCGCCCTAAATCACTTTTCCATAATCATAAAACACTGGGTCTCCGCCCCCAAATCACTTTCTGTAAAACCACATACGTATTGAAATACGTATAACCCATCCTAGGCACTTCCGGAGAAAATTCCAACTCGGGGCACACAGCCCCTAGGGAACACATCCCCGATATAGTCACGATGTCATCATATCTATCTAGTGTGCACACTACTCGGGATCTCACTCCGAGTCTTCTCCTAGGAATCTCCATCTGGGAGGCTCAATCACTGGATCTAGTCCGAGCTCTCTCTCTGGATCTAGTCCACACATCTCTCCTGAATCTGGTCCGGGACCACATCATATCTAGTAACGACCACTCCTGGAACAGGATCCCTATGGGGATACCCAATCTGGTATGTGGATCGTGACTCTCCAGGTCGACGTCTGGAGGAGACCATATAATCAATATGGAGGGTTTCATATACATTTTCAATTACTCTTTTCTTTATTTCTCAAATCACTTTCAATTGGGTCTCATACCCGAATCATCTCAATAGGATTACGCGAATCCGATTCAAATCCATTTCACAGGCCTCGGCCTAAATCCACAGTTCAACTGGGTCTCATGCCTGAATTCTCATTTCACAAACTGAACTGGGACTCAAGCCCAATAACACGAATAACTGGGCCCTAAGCCCAAACCACAACTCAACAGGACCTCAAGTCCGATTTCACAACCAACGGGGCCTTAAGCCCGATATCTCAACTAAATGGGTCTCAGGCCCGATATCATAAATCAACGGGGCATCAAGCCCGATAGTACACCTAATTGGGCCTCAAACTCGAATCATTAACTAACTGGGCTCCCGGCCCGATCGTATAACACAAATGGACCCTCGGTCCGATTCCTCGTCAATTCAAATGGACTCCAAGTCCGAGAATTTGTAAATCAAAAGGGTCTCATGCCCGATTTCATGTTTCCTAATCCAGAACCAATTCATAAAACCCTCATTGAAATCCTAGAACGTATAAGCAGCGTATAAAACTGGAAATCTCGAAATACGTGCAAATACGTAAATCCTAGGCTACCCCAAACAAATGCACTCATGGCAACACAAAACATATATTAAAATACTTATAAAACATTTATGCATGCATCAATTTCGAAAGAAGGGTCCACTCACAGATAGTCCGAACTGCCGCCTCGATTTGCGTGCCATAAGCTCTCCCGAGCCGATCACTATCACCAGGACTCCCGAACCTGTCCAAATTTTAATAGAAGGTTACTAACTACTTAATTAACCTCCTACCAAAGCCCCGTAATTTTCCCGAACGTTTAAATATTTTTAAACCGATCCTAAACCTTCCGACACCCCGAAAACTATCGAAACGATGTCCGATTGACGCGAGACCAGTCCCAAAATCTTCGTTACATCGAATAGAAGATTTCATATGTTGAACACTTCCCCAAATTATGGTCCACGCACCCTCACGCGCCCAAGAAGGGTCATATCACTATTCATCATCATCAACCTCAGAAAACCGGTCTAAACCCGCCGGGTACTGTGCTGAACCGGCGTGACCGGTTCAGTGCTTTCCCCTCTTCATTTTGGTCCGATTTCAACCCTAATTAATCCTATAATTCTTATTTTCATGTTTTCTATCTATTCTAATCCTTAAAACAACCTAAAAACACCTAAATCCTATGGTTTGATTTTGAACCAAACGGTTCAAAGTTTCCAAAAATCACCCACGGCTTCACAGCCGTCCAACCACCATAGAAACCTTCTTAATAACTTCCTAACAACCTATTTGATTCATTAAAACCATTAAAACCGACCCAAAACGTCAAAAATGGAAAATGGGTCAAAACGGCTCACCGTGAACCTCACGGGTTTCCCTCCTTCCAGCCGCCGTCTGCGGCGGTTCTGGCCATCCAGGCTGGCCACCTCAACTCCCTCAGCCTCCTGGCCCTCTGTCTTGGTCATGGGTTAAGGTTGGATGGGTTTTGGGTTTGCACGGATGGGAGAAATGGTGAGATCGGGTCATTGGGGGGGGGGGGGGGGGTGGGTGTGTGTGTTTGAAATGAAGAAATGGAATAGTGCATTGGATGACGTGGGGGGGGGGGGGTGGTGGGTGTGTGTGTTTAGGTGTCCATTGGATGAGTGACACTTGTCACTCATCCATTGGGCATCAGGACAAATATCTGGGCCCACTAGAGTCCTAAAGTGGACTCGACTCGTAATTCGTACAATAGTGCACTTGAACTTCCGTGAACCGTAACTTCGCCGTCGAACGTCCGAATTCGACGTGCCGCCTATCTATGGATTCATATCGTCCTTATCTACGTAATGGTCTTCGGCCCTCGGCCATTGGACCTCTTGGTCAAAAAGTCAACATTTGCCCCTTTTTAACCAAAATTACCAAAATGCCCCTAAACTTCCGAACGTCATAACTTCCTCCTCGAACGTCGAAATTGAACGTGCCACTTGTCTATGAACTCGTGACGTCACGAACTACGTCACGGTCATCGGTCAAAGTCCATTTCAGGGGCAAAATTGTCATTTCGCCCGAACATCTGCTAATCCTAGTTTAATCTCCAATTAGTCTCGCTAATCCGTCATTAATTCTTAATTAATCCCGTTAATTCGGGACGGGTCGTCACAAACTTCCCCCCTTAAGGAATTTCGTCCCCGAAATTCAAATCGACCCGATTCCACAACCAAACTGTGGAATCCAACCTTATTCCTCGACCCGGATCGCAGCACCCACACGAGGATACTCGTGTAGAAGTACACGTCAAACACACATATCGTACTCATTGGTAGCGTCCTTGGTACGTACCGTCATCGGAGCCTCCAAAGCTCCCATTCATTTTCGACAACTACACGTCTGCTCGCATGTCTCACTCGAGACAAACGTCAACACTCGTCGATCACGCCTGTCACTCACTTGACAGGTCAGCCATACCAATCTGACATCTAAATGGTTTTTCAGTCTGCCCCTCTGACAGTCATCAGGCTGAAAACGCATCCCCCTAAGGGCTACCACAACGAAGCTGACATCCTGCTCAGCATCCGATCAGAAAACACCCTACAAATTCTGCCATCACAATGGCCCGAATCCCATCTCGTAGGTCATCCTCAGACCTATGCCCATACTGGCTTCGATACTCACATTAACCAATTCTCTTAAAATTCTAGACTCAAATTGACTCTGATGTCCAAACTGACCCTCCTTAGAGTCCCATCACTCCCTATCAATCCGAACTCATCAGATACCTATCAATCCATACCAACACGGTCACAACCATCGTGACCAGCCGGCAACTCCTAGCTCCACTGCGCTTCTCCGATCTCGACTCGCTCTCGAGTCCTCGTATCGTATCTCGCATTGCTCAACGATACCACTTGTCATCTAGTCTCGGGTGAGTCTCCAAACTCATTATCGGATCAAATCCGATCGTCACTCAAGTCCATCTAGAACTCTATCCAAACTAAAACGTACTCGTACTCTCGGGTACTCTCAACCTGACGCATCGATTGACCTAGTCAATCCCATCGTCTAAAGTGCACAACGCAAGGATGCACCCACATCACCTCCACATCGGGGTGTCACCCGACCTACTCAAGGACTGCTCACTGGTAACGTCCAACCACAAACTACCGTCCGCACTCCAACCATGGTCCGGACCCCAACCGTCCATCACCAGGCGAACATCAATCCATTACCTCGGATATTCACTCGTCACGTCAATCAAATTTGACTCACAGCCTAGGTGTTCGGTTCTTACACCCTCTTGAAGTCCTAGCTGTCACGTCACTCGTCGTCGTCCCACCTAGGGAAAAATCCAAGATGGTGCGATTTGATGTCATCGTCGAAAGGACTCTGATGCCATCATCTCGATCACAACCTCTCTTGATTCTGAAGTACCAATCACGTTGGAATCGTGTTTCTTATCCAATCACGAAGCTCACTCTACACACGAACTTACTAACGTTCTATAGGCAAACCAGTGCCAAGTCCTCACTCAGGAGGTATGGTCAACCGTAGTCAACCAAAACTAATCCGTAATGGACTCTCAAGTCCTCAACTCAACCGGACACCATCCACGCGTCCGTAACTCACTTTTCACTTCCATACTTCCGAGTACACCCTCTCGACTCAATCTCGTAGCACTGGGGGAACTAGTCTCCATTACTGGGGAAACTGATCTCCAACACAAGGGAAACTAATCTCCATAACTAAGGGAAACTGGTCTCCATACCAAGTACTCCCGTACGTCGCACTGAGCCACTCGGGATTCTCTCTGTCCCACTCTTGAAAATTACCTACACTGGAGCGTGACAGGACCCGCCCCGATCCCGCAGGGACCACAAGGGGACGTGCCCTGCTCCCGTCTGACACACAATAATTCATACCAATTTAAACCTCAAAACAACAAATGCATAAATAACCAAATCAAGTCATACATCAAATCCGAATTAAACGAATGTCAGACAAGGGATGAAATCCCGAATTACAAGTTGCGAGCACGACTCTATATTAAACCTGCGGGTACACCATCCAACAGGGGTTCAGGTACGCAGAAGTAGATCTATGCCTCAGCCTCAGGTTCCTCCTCTACCTCAGTATCACGACCTGGAGGGGTTACCAAAAACATTAAGGGTGAGTGGACCGAACTCAAGTTTATAAAACCATTTGATAAGTAAAACATATAATTTACCCCTCCGTTTTCCAAACATGCATGCATCCATAATTAAAACCATCAATCATATAATATGAACCATAGGGCATAATATAAAACCATAAGTATAATTTTAGTTGCTGCACTATACACTCCAATCCCGACATCCCTGATGTCTGACGTCCCTGACGTCAATAAGGTCACAATCACAAGGCTACGCGTGCCACTCGGGTCTCAATTTCCGAGTTCAATCCCCGAACCCCGTTCGGGTACAGCATCCCCGATGCTTAGCGTCATAGACGCTGGACGTTCTAGACGTCCGTGACCTCTCCGGGGTACCTCATCCGGAGGAGACAATATAATATGGAAGGATCTATACAGTGCAGTACCAAATACATTTTATTGATATCCACATGCAAGGCATATATATACCTAGATAAAATCCGAATCAATCATTAAGTTTCATCAAACGGGTCTCAAGCCCAAATACCGTGAAACGTGCCATAACCATATTTTCCATATCCTCAAAACCATCATTGTTTTTAGCATGTGAATAAGTATAATAAACCAGAAAACATTTATGCACGCAAGGGTTTAAGAAAATGGCCCACTCACAGTACAGTCCTGCTGAAAACCGAACGTATACCCTCGTCCTGGTACGATTAAACAATCCCTGTCATATCCAAAGCATATGCAAAGGTCAAAACAAACCCCTAACATTCAACCATGAAACCCTAAACTGAAACCGGTCCGGAAAAGCCGCCCGAACGCGCTTTCCAAGGCAATAACTCTCATTTTGACCAACTTAATGATCTCCGATCGACCCGAAACCACCGCCATTGGATCCGGATCATCGAAACCTAAAGAATGGTGGTGGTCCCACCAAAATCACTGTTCACACGCGCCCCCACTCGCCTGGTCAACCCTCTGGTCAACCGTGCTACAGTACTGCTGACGTCAGCATGATGTCACTGCTGACGTCAGTATGACGTCATCACTCACAGTGTCAGAGGACACGTGTCAGCAGTCCATTGGTCCCTGGTCTGATTGATTTCTGACATGATGACGTCATCATGACGTCATTGCTGACGCCAGCATGATGACGTCATCAGCTACAGTAACCGGGTCACCGCAGACCCACGGTTCGACCCGATCTGTTCTCATCAACCTGACCACCATTTCTGATGGGATTTGTTCCTATGGACTCGTCTCAACCTCCTCAACGGTTCTGTGCAATTAGAACTGGATTTTAGGTCGAAGAGATTACCTGAAAATTGACTAGAAGGTTGGCTGCCGGTTCTGGTTATCTTCTCCGGCGACTCGACGACTTTCCAGTCACGGTCCTAGGTTCAAACTGGTCGTCAAGGTCCCCTGAATGTGTCCTAACAATAACCAAACAATGTCAACGTCCAAAACAGATGTTTCGAAGTAGGGAAGGAAAACGGGCACTCACGGGTTTACCGTCCTAACGCCGCCGTGTCGCCGCCGTACACCGTCCAGATCAGTTCCTTGTCGTCCTGTCGTCACGGTGAACCTAACCGTACGTTGGTTCGAGTCCCAGAGTGAAGGTTTGGATGGTTTGGTGACTTGGGCTGTTCGGGTTTCCTTCTCGGGTTTGGGAGGATTCCCGGCCGTGCAGGGTGGCTGTGGGGTGGTGGCCGGCGCCTGAGGGTGGCAGTTGGCCGCCTGGTGTTGCCGTGAGTGTGAGGTTGAGAGGTGAGGTGCTGAAGTGTTTGTTCGAAGGGGTAGCCGTGCTCACGGTTTGAGAGAATGAAATGTGAGAGTGAAAAATCTGAGAATTTTAAAACAGATGGCTGGATGGAATGAAGGGCTGAGATTCAATCTCAGCATAGGATCAATGGTGAGGATTTAAGGAAAATAAAACAATAAACTAACCTATTGGCCAACACAGATCCTTAATTTGGGGAATGTAGGGGATGAGTGACACTTGTCACTCATCCAAGGGTCCAGATTGAGTT
This sequence comes from Prinsepia uniflora, assembly GCA_032719365.1. Taxonomy (NCBI): domain Eukaryota; kingdom Viridiplantae; phylum Streptophyta; class Magnoliopsida; order Rosales; family Rosaceae; genus Prinsepia; species Prinsepia uniflora. Next base: position 39,544,698 of record CM064873.1, read on the forward strand.
GATTAAAGTAATCAGATCCCATTAATAAAATATTATTTTAATCCGGTTCTCGGTTGGTTCGGTTAAATGTGAAATACTTCCGTGACCATAACTTCCTCGTACGAAGTCCGATTTCGGCGTGCCGCCTGTCTACGAACTCAGGACGTCGAGACCTACCCAACGGTCCTTGAGTCAAGTGAAAATTAGTTTCTAAGAGAAAAGTCAACATTTTCACCCTAACCGTCCAAATTACGGTAATGCCCCTGGACTTCCGATAGTCATAACTTTTTCCCTGATCGTCCGAAATGGACGTGCCACCTGTCTATGAACTCGTGACGTCCCGAACTACGTCACAGTCATAGGTCAAAGTCCATTTAATTTATAAATCAAAAAGTCAACAATTGGCCAAACCCAACGCAAGGGTAAAAGCGTCAATTCAAACATTAATTTACAATATTAAAATCCTCGAATTTCCGGGGTGTTACAACCTTCCCCCCTTAAGAAATTTCGTCCCGAAATTTCAAAGAAACAAGTAAGGAAATTGTTCTCGCATCTGAGCCTCAGGCTCCCATGTGGCTTCTTCCACATTCTGGTTTCTCCAGAGAATCTTCACGAGAGGAATCGTCTTCCGTCGTAGTACCTTGTCCTTCCGATCCAAGATCTGTACTGGTTGTTCTTCGAAGCTCAAATCCTCCCGTAGTTCGACGGGTTGTTCCCCAAGTACATGCGAAGCATCATGTACGTACTTCCGCAGCATCGATATGTGGAAAACATCGTGAACTCTAGAAAGTTCTGGAGGTAGCGCCAATCTGTAAGCAACCTTGCCAATCCTCTCCACGATCTCATACGGTCCGATAAAACACGGACTCAGTTTCCCCCGTCGGCCAAAACGGATAATCCCTTTCCACGGAGATAATTTCAGGAAGACAAAATCTCCCACCTCAAATTCCAAGTCTCGAATCCGTCGATCAGCATAACTCTTTTGGCGATCCTGTGCCGTCTTCAATCTCTCCTTGATAACTCGAACAGTTTCCAGGGTTAAGTCCATCAATTCCGGCCCTACAGCCGCTCGCTCTCCTATCTCCGTCCAGTAGATAGGTGTCCTGCACTGTCGACCATACAGTGCCTCATATGGTGCCATTCCGATGCTTGCCTGATAGCTGTTGTTGTAAGAAAATTCCATTAATGGCAAATGAGTATCCCAAGAGTCCTAAAACTGTAGTACACATGACCTCATCATGTCCTCCAGGGTCTGAATGGTTCTTTCAGACTGTCCATCGGTCTGTGGATGGAAAGCAGTACTGAAACGTAGGGTTGTTTCCAAAGTAGCTTGCAAACTCCGCCAGAACCTGGAAGTGAAACGCGGATCACGATCGGACACGATCGATTCCGGCGTACCATGCAATCGTATGATTTCCTTCACAAACAACTGAGCCAATCGGTTAGGTTTATAAGTCTCCTGAACGAGCAGAAAATGGGCTGACTTGGTTAACCGGTCCACGATCACCCATACTCCGTCAACTCCACTCTGAGTCCTCGGTAACTTAAAGACGAAGTCCATGGTGATGTGATCCCACTTCCACTCGGGAATCGGAAGTGGCTGCATAGCCCCATACGGTCTCTGCCGTTTCGCCTTAACCTGCTGATAGGTTAAGCATTTGCTTACGAACTCAGCAATATCCTTCTTCATTCCTGACCACCAGTAATGGTTCCGGAGGGTACGGTACATCTTTGTACCTCCCGGATGCATAGCATAAGCCGAACTATGGGCCTCCTCAAGAATCTCGGCCCGTAACTCTGCCACTGCAGGTACACACAAACGGCCCAACTTCACAAGCGCTCCATCGTCCCGGATGGTAAAATCCTGTCTCCCATCCGCATCGACCTCAATTCTGTAAATACAGAGTATCGGATCCTGAAGTTGTGCTTCGATGATCCGATCAATCAGTACTGGTCGTACATGGAAGCTAGCCAACAAAGCTCCATGCCCATCCGTACCCAAAATAACTCCCGCCTTCCGGAGTTCCACCAGTAAGGGAAGATACACCATCCCCAGGTGTGCAACTGATCCCGCTGATTTTCTACTGAGTGCATCCGCCACCACATTGGCCTTACCCGGATGGTACTCGATCGTACAGTCATAATCCTTCAGCAGCTCCAACCATCTCCGTTGTCTCATGTTAAGCTCCTTCTGAGTGAATAAGTACTTAAGACTCTGGTGGTCGGTGTATATCCGACACGTTGCGCCGAATAGATAATGTCTCCAGATTTTCAGGGCATGAACCACCGCTGCCAACTCCAAATCATGGGTAGGGTAGTTCAACTCGTGGGTCTTCAGCTACCGGGATGCATAGGCGATAACCTTGCCAGTTTGCATCAACACGCAGCCCAGACCCTGCAGCGATGCATCACTGAAGACCACAAACTCTCCACTGTCATCCGGCAATGCAAGGACAGGTGCAGTGGTCAATCGATCTTTCAACTCTTGAAAGCTCCGATCGCACTGCTCGTCCCAGATAAACTTTACTCCCTTCCGAGTCAAACGAGTCAATGGTGCAGCAATTTTGGAGAAACCCTCCACGAATCTCCGGTAGTAACCTGCTAACCCGACGAAACTCCGGACCTCCGTTACTATTGTCGGTCTAGCCCAGTTACTCACCGCATCTGTTTTCTGGGGGTCCATGCAAATCCCATCCGTCAATATCACGTGTCCCAGACTGCTCAGCCAAAACTGACACTTGCTCAGTTTGGCGTACAATTGTTCTTGGCGTACAATTGTTCTTGTCTCAGCCTCTCCAAGACCAACCGTAGATGTTCCTCATGTGCACGGGCACTCCTCGAGTACACCAAAATGTCATCGATGAACACAATCACGAACTTATCCAGGTAGGGTCGGAAGACCTGGTTCATCAGATCCATGAATGCTGCTGGAGCATTCGTCAAACCAAATGGCATAACAAGGAACTCGTAGTGTCCGTAACGGGTTCGAAAAGCAGTTTTCGGAATATCCTCCTCCGAAATCCTCAGTTTGTGATACCCAGACCGCAAATCAATTTTCGAGAAGCACTGAGCTCCCCGCAACTGGTCAAAAAGGTCATCGATCCTGGGTAGAGGATACTGGTTCCTCAATGTCACCTTGTTGAGTTGTCGATAGTCAATACATAAACGGAGACTTCCTTCCTTCTTCTTCACGAACAACACCGGTGCTCCCCACGGTGAAGTACTCGGTCGAACATATCCCAAATCCTCCAGCTCCTGCAATTGAGCCTTGAGTTCTCGTAACTCAGCCGGCGCCATCCGGTATGGTGCTTGGGATATAGGTCGGGTACCGGGGAGTAGTTTAATTGTAAATTCGATCTCCCGCGATGGTGGCAATCCAGGTAAGTCTTCCGGAAATACATCCGGAAACTCACATACCACCGGTATCTCGTCGATACCCGGAGTCTCAACCTGTTCCGACACGACATGCGCCAGATAAGCCTGGCATCCCTTCCGTAGAAGTTTGGTAGCAGTGAGTGACGAAATCACTTCAGGAGGCAAACCGTCACGTTCCCTCTGAAAGATAACTTCCGGAAAACCCGGGCTCCGCAGAATCACTTGCTTGCTACAGCAGTCGATGAGCGATCCGTGCTCCGACAGCCAATCCATCCCTAGGATTATATCGAAGTTGTGGATATCCAGAATAATTAAGTCTGCTGGTAAATCCACATCCTCAATTCTTACCGGGCACCTCCGAATCACCTGATTCACAAGGTACACGATGCCCATCGGGGTGCCAACACCCATTTCGTAATCTAAGGCTGATACCACACAATCAAGCAAACCAGCACAACTCTTCGAAATAAAAGAATGTGTAGCCCCCGCATCCATCAATACACGTACAAGAAGGTTTAAGATATGTAGTGTACCTGTAACCACGCATGGGGCAGTCCTCGCCTGCTGCTGGGTCATTGCAAATACTTGGGCCCTTGGCCCTCCATTCCGTCCGCGCCCGCGCGCGCCACGTCCAGCACCACGGTCACCTCCCTGACCGCGACCTCCATTAGTGTGGGAAGCCGTGCTCTGCACCACGCTAGAGCCCCCAGCGTCGTTGTTCTTGGGCAACTGCGGGCAATCACAGGCATAGTGGCCCTCCTCTCCGCAAGCAAAACAAGTTACTGGACTTGGCCTATCCGAATGCCCACCAGAAGCACCGCTCCAAGATGAGCGCTGCCCAGAGTTGTATCCAGATCCTCTGCCCTGAGAGCCTCCGCGTCGACCTGACCAGCCACGACCTTTGAAAGATGAGGGTGCTCCCCTGTAGCCCCCTCCCTTGTTGTTCTTATGGCCCGATGGCCCACGATGTGGGTGATCCTGCCGTCGCCCCTCGCCCGAAGGTTGTCGTGTCTGGTGTGCCGCCAGACTGGCCTCGACACACACCGCAGCGTCGACCAAATCTCTCAGTGAAGCATGAGTAGCAGCAGTCACACTTGCCCGGATCTCCCCTCGGAGTCCAAGCTCAAACCTTTGGCATTTGTCCTCCTCCGTGCTCACGAATGATGCAGCGAACCGGGATAGTTTTCCGAAAGTTTGCTCGTAGTCTGCAACGGACATGTCACCCTGCTCCAGCCGTAGGAATTCCGCCTCCCGCGCCTCGCGAAAGGATCGCGGGTAGTACTGGTCCAGAAATCTGGAACGGAAAGCTTCCCAAGTAGTGGTATGGACTGACCACCCAGACATTTCGAGTCCGTGCCACCACTGGTAGGCTCCTCCTTCCAGCAAGAAGGCCGCCAGAGTTACCCGTTCGCCCGGAGGGCAGTGCATCACCGAGAAGATCCTCTCCCACTTGGTGATCCAATCATGAGCATCCTCGGGGTTTGATCCCCCGCAGAAAGGAGTGGCTCCCAACCGTTGAGCCCTTTCAATGCTCGCGCATTCCATCTCCCTTTCCAGATCCTCGTCAGTTCGTGTATGAGGAATTCTCCTAGGAGGCATAACCAACTGTCAAGAGGCATAGATCAGATAACAATATTCTTAAAAGTCGAAAAGTAACTAGTACTAATCGCTAGTCTAGCATGCTGACCATACCCTAGTACTGACCACAACCTAGTGCTCTGATACCAAGCTGACATGACCGGCCCCGATCCCGCAGGGACCACAAGGGGACGTGCCCTGCTCCCGTCTGACACCCAATAATTCATACCAATTTAAACCTCAAAACAACAAATGCATAAATAACCAAATCAAGTCATACATCAAATCCGAATTAAACGAATGTCAGACAAGGGATGAAATCCCAAATTACAAGTTGCGAGCACGACTCTATATTAAACCTGCGGGTACACCACCCAACAGGGGTTCAGGTACGCAGAAGTAGATCTATGCCTCAGCCTCAGGTTCCTCCTCTACCTCAGTATCATGACCTGGAGGGGTTACCAAAAACATTAAGGGTGAGTGGACCGAACTCAAGTTTATAAAACCATTTGATAAGTAAAACATATAATTTACCCCTCCGTTTTCCAAACATGCATGCATCCATAATTAAAACCATCAATCATATAATATGAACCATAGGGCATAATATAAAACCATAAGTATAATTTTAGTTGCTGCACTATACACTCCAATCCCGACATCCCTGATGTCTGACGTCCCTGACGTCAATAAGGTCACAATCACAAGGCTACGCGTGCCACTCGGGTCTCAATTTCCGAGTTCAATCCCCGAACCCCGTTCGGGTACAGCATCCCCGATGCTTAGCGTCATAGACGCTGGACGTTCTAGACGTCCGTGACTTCTCCGGGGTACCTCATCCGGAGGAGACAATATAATATGGAAGGATCTATACAGTGCAGTACCAAATACATTTTATTGATATCCACATGCAAGGCATATATATACCTAGATAAAATCCGAATCAATCATTAAGTTTCATCAGACGGGTCTCAAGCCCAAATACCGTGAAACGTGCCATAACCATATTTTCAATATCCTCAAAACCATCATTGTTTTTAGCATGTGAATAAGTATAATAAACCAGAAAACATTTATGCACGCAAGGGTTTAAGAAAATGGCCCACTCACAGTACAGTCCTGCTGAAAACCGAACGTATACCCTCGTCCTGGTACGATTAAACAATCCCTGTCATATCCAAAGCATATGCAAAGGTCAAAACAAACCCCTAACATTCAACCATGAAACCCTAGACCGAAACCGGTCCGGAAAAGCCGCCCGAACGCGCTTTCCAAGGCAATAACTCTCATTTTGACCAACTTAATGATCTTCGATTGACCCGAAACCACCGCCATTGGATCCGGATCGTCGAAACCTAAAGAATGGTGGTGGTCCCACCAAAATCACTATTCACACGCCCCCCACGCGCCTGGTCAACCCTCTGGTCAACCGTGCTACAGTACTGCTGACATCAGCATGACGTCACTGCTGACATCAGCATGACGTCATCACTGACAGTGTCAGAGGACACGTGTCAGCAGTCCATTGGTCCCTGGTCTGACTGATTTCTGACATGATGACGTCATCATGATGTCACTGCTGACGTCAGCATGATGACATCATCAGCTACAGTAACCGGGTCTGAGAACCGGGTCACCGCAGACCCACGGTTCGACCCGATCTGTTCTCATCAACCTAACCACCATTTCTGATGGGATTTGTTCCTATGGACTCGTCTCAACCTGCTCAACGGTTCTGTTCAATTAGAACTGGATTTTAGGTCGAAAAGATTACCTAAAAATCGACTGGAAGGTTGGCTGCCGGTTCTGGTTATCTTCTCCGGCGACTCGACGACTTTCCAGTCACGGTCGTGGGTTCAAACTGGTCGACAAGGTCCCCTGAATGTGTCCTAACAATAACCAAACAATGTCAACGTCAAAAACAGACGTTTTGAAGCAGGGAAGGAAAACGGGCACTCACGGGTTTACCGTCCTAACGCCGCCGTGTCGCCGCCGTACACCGTCCAGATCAGTTCCTTGTCGTCCTGTCGTCACAGTGAACCTAACCGTACGTTGGCGAGTCCCAGAGTGAAGGTTTGGATGGTTTGGTGACTTGGGCTGTTCGGGTTTCCTTCTCGGGTCTGGGAGGATTCCCGGCCGTGCAGGGTGGCTGTGGGGTGGTGGCCGGCGCCTGAGGGTGGCAGTTGGCCGCCTGGTGTTGCCGTGAGTGTGAGGTTGAGAGGTGAGGTGCTGAAGTGTTTGTTCGAAGGGGTAGCCGTGCTCACGGTTTGAGAGAATGAAATGTGAGAGTGAAAAATCTGAGAATTTTAAAACAGATGGCTGGATGGAATGAAGGGCTGAGATTCAATCTCAGCATAGGATCAATGGTGAGGATTTAAGGAAAATAAAACAATAAACTAACCTATTGGCCAACACAGATCCTTAATTTGGGGAATGTAGGGGATGAGTGACACTTGTCACTCATCCAAGGGTCCAGATTGAGTTGATTAAAGTAATCAGATCCCATTAATAAAATATTATTTTAATCCGGTTCTCGGTTGGTTCGGTTAAATGCGAAATACTTCCGTGACCATAACTTCCTCGTACGAAGTCCGATTTCGGCGTGCCGCCTGTCTACGGACTCAGGACGTCGAGACCTACCCAACGGTCCTTGAGTCAAGTGAAAATTAGTTTCCAAGAGAAAAGTCAACATTTTCACCCTAACCGTCCAAATTACGGTAATGCCCCTGGACTTCCGATAGTCATAACTTTTTCCCTGATCGTCCGAAATGGACGTGCCACCTGTCTATGAACTCGTGACGTCCCGAACTACGTCACGGTCATAGGTCAAAGTCCATTTAATTTATAAATCAAAAAGTCAACAATTGGCCATACCCAACGCAAGGGTAAAAGCGTCAATTCAAACATTAATTTACAATATTAAAATCCTCGAATTTCCGGGGTATTACAGAGCGTGGCAAGTATGCCAACACCCAGTGTCAACACTTCATTCTGCAATCAGACTCAGCCGTCACCGAGTCGAATCCAGAATCACCACTCGTACTATGCGTCACTCACGCACCTCGTATCATCGTCACGACTGACGAATCCTATCGTCGCAGTCGTCACAGCAACCTGAGTCTATCCAACTCGATAAGACTCGATCACGTCCATCGATAGCAGCGTCTGTCACAACATCGTGCAGACCAAACTCACAAACACTCTGTTATCGAGACTCCCAATCCATGCGGTAGTCTCACTGCCGGGTACCAAACACTCTACACGCAACATCCATGGATCGGTCCACCTCTGGGTCCGATCACAAGTACCACACTCCTGGTAACTTGTCCAATCAAACACCTTACTAGGATCAACACAAACTCGGCTGCCAGTTGCAGCTCAACCATCCAGACCGTTCCCTCGTTCTCGACTCCGAAAAGTCGTCGTACTCCAATACTGGTACCAACCAGCCAAAAACTACACTCTGAGGACCTTGTCCTCTCGTAACTCTAAGGCTCTCAACCGCTGGGCTCCACAAGAATTCGGCCATACTCCGTGCCTAACACTGCACAACGACCACACGTCGAGATCGTCACCTATCGTGTGATACGACAACCACTCCAGCGTCTCCTGCCAGTCGACATCCCACTGGGATTCGACACACTGAAACATGGCCTCTTATGTAACGCCCCGAAAATCTAAAAGTTGTAAAATATTAAAATAATGTGCAAATGACGTTTTTACCCTTGATGACATATGGATAAAAGTTGACTTTTTGTTTAAAATACTTTTTGCACATTTTTCGAGTACCGTTGTGTAGGTCTCGGAACGCTGAATCCGTAGACAGGTGGCACGTCGAAAACGGAGTTCGTATGAAAAAGTTATGGGTTTGGGAAGTTCAGGGGCAAAATGGTCATTTGTGACCTCAAGGGTAAAATGGTAATTTTATGTGTATTGTGATTAATCGGTGACTAGTGTCAAGTGTTAAAAGAGATTAGTGTCACTTTATAATGAGTCACATGCTTCATCAAGTGACAAGTGTCACTTGTTAAAAGAGATTAGTGGCATGGATTAATTAATTAATTGAGGTTAATAAACATTTGAATATTTGATGAACAGTACACGAACAGTACACGACCAAAAACCTTCAAACACTGCACAGAGACCCTTCCTGCTTCTCCTTCATCTTGATCCAATTCCAGTAGGAACAAGGGCAATTGTGAGTAATCAATTAGAGTTAATTGGTTAATTTGAAGAGAAAAACTGAAAGGAAACCGAGCAAAATCCAAGGGACACCATACTGAGTAAACCCGAAAAATCACCCAACACCATGATTTTCGATTCTGGTTTTTTGGACGATTTCGATCGCAATTGAGGTGATATTAAGCTTTCTGGGAACTGGACGAACCAAACTGAATCAATTGGGAAGGAAATTGGTGGAGAAATCGTGACGAACAGACTCTACAACTAGTTCGGAAAATCGAGCTTGAGTTCAGTGACTTAGAGGTAATAACGCATGAAATTGATCTCGATTTCGTGTTTATAATAGTCCTATGATGCTTCTGGTATGAACAATTGAAGGAAATAGGTTGTTTTTGAATAGAACCCGAATTCAAACCCGACGGGTACTCATCTTGAGTCGAGACGTTCTAGGGCTTATTTGATTAAATTGAACCTATAGACTTGTAAATTAGATTGAACTGACATTAATGAATGAAAGAACGGAAGAAATTGAGTTGGAATTGAAGGAAAGCGAGTAGGGTCTGATCGCGGGTTGCAGACCCGTTTATCAGAGAAACGGGCGAGGAAGGTGCACTGTAGCAAGCACTGTTCACGGCGCGTGGCTGTCACGCGCAGCCGCTTGCGGCGGCGCGTGAGGGCGCGTGACCGGGAATCTGAAGGAGGGTTCAACACACTTTTTTATGCTCTCGATGATACGGACCTATTAGCGTTGGTTTCGGGTCAATCTGATATGAACTAAGAGTAGTTTTGTGTACCCGAAGCGTATAGGTTACGTTTAAAATAATATTATTTTATTCCGACGATTAGAAAATTCGTACATGGGATTATGTGATAAGCTAGTAATATTATATTACTTGTTTGACAGACCCGAATTCTTTCAGGTCGTCGGAAGAATACGAACAGCTTGAAACGGAACAATATAGACGGTGTGTGAGTGAGCTTTTGTTTTCTACCCTGAATGCATGCATATATGTTTTAAATGCCTTATAATATGATTTGAAATGATTTGGTATGATTGATACTTCGATAGGATGATTTCCGGATTTTTGGGAATATTATATTATTTTATATGCTTTTGGGCACGATTTTCGAGAAAACTATAAAATTGATATTTTGAGCTAAGGCTCGGCGTTTTGAGCTTGATTTTGACTCGGATTATGAGTCTGGTATTAGATTTGATGGATTTATATCATGAACGAGATTGTGATTGCACAGGTTTGCGTGGATTGGTTTATGGACTTGAGAAAAGTGTTTTTGGGCTTAAAGCCCAGTTCAAAATGGTTTTGATATTACATGCAACTGTTTTCACTGGTTTTCATGATAATGATATATGAGGGCTTTCGGTGTGGAATATGTTTCCCCCGAAATGGACCCTGGAGATAACGCTCGCCTCTGGGATGGAAGTGTTTACCCCGGAGAGGTCACGTAGCACGGTATGTTGTCGTGCAGCCAAATGGAGGCTCGACTCAGGCCAGATGTGCTGGATTATATGGAGGTTAGTCAGTGATATGTTCATGACGACCTGGATTGCCGGCTGGTGATGTGTTCACAGCGGCGGATGCTCGGGATTTGAGCGGTCCTTGAGCATATTGATTTGCACGCGTTGCAGGGATAACGTGATTTTTATTGATGTTTGAGATTTATATTCATATCTTAATTATTTGATTTATGAGTTATGATATGCATGCATGTTTGTGAAAACTGGAGGGTAAGAATATATTTTGATAAATGTATTTCTAAACTTGATTTTTGTCCACTCACACCTTTGATGTTTTATTTGCCCTCCAGTCCAGTGCACAGGTACTGAGGCTAATATCGAGGATGAGGAATAAACGGACCGTTGCGTACTCAGACACTTTGTAGCGTAGGATTTTGCTTCGTACATGTAAATATTTCATATGATCTGTAAACCTGTTGACTAGGTCAACGGTCTCGGAATACTGAACTATCCCTTGTCTAACAATGTTATCGTTGATATGTGTTATATGTATACATTTGAAACTACTTTTGGTACTTTCGAGTTATTGTCAGACGGGAGCAGGATCTGTCACAGTTATCGAGGGATAATCGGGATGGGTCTTGTCATCTTATGCCAATTCGGGTCAAACATTCCTATTCCCAACAGTCGTGACTATAGTCGTACAAGGTCATCGTAAACCGGGCGACCCTGACCTCTGACCACCACTGGTAATACTCTGGACATCCTCTATCCGACATGACACTACCGACGAGCGGTCACGACTCTCAAGTCGTCATATGGTCTCTACCGATCCACAGGATCCTACTCCCTAGTAACACTATGGCTCCAAGCCGTCGGATTCACACGAACACTGATCCTACTCGGGATCCACTTCCTCGAAACACGTGGCATTCCAAGCCAATCGAACCTCAAACTATCGTATCGCGTGCCAAACACCATCTAACTAAGGTTCGATTCTATCGATTCCTCATACTAATGCCCTAATAACCAGGTTGATGACGGGCTGTTACGACTTTAGAGACATCACATCCTCGACCTGCGCATACTCCACGAGCAAAACATGCACTGATACCAACTTGTCAGGACCGGTCCCAAATTCCCCAGGATTAACGTGGGACCCGCCTTATCCCGTCTGACACCACGTGTCAGACCAGGGAAAATTCCATCTCTGCCCTCGCTCGGGGCCATCAGAGTGCATCAGGATCGTAGGAGGAGGGGAGTGATGTCTCGTCTCTGCTACAGCCCGCATCTGCGATCAACCTGAAGGGCATTAAAACATTAAAAGTCGTGAGTGGACAAAAACCATCTTTTAATAAAAACATTTTCATACAAAGACCTTTATGCCCTCCATAAATACATACGCATGCATTCAAAAACTGTTTATCAAATATTCATAAAATTCATTTGTCAAACATATCAAAACCTTTCAAGGGTTCATGCCCGGCCCCATAAAACTTATGACCCATAACTCCAATTGGGTCCTTGACCCGAAATCACAACTCAAAACCATAAACCATAACATGTGGGAACTCAGCCCAAATCCGTTCTCAGTGAAATACCAAAACATCAAGTACGGGGTCTCCGCCCCCAAATCATTTCTAAAACATCGAATACTGGGTCTTCGCCCCAAATCACTTTTCCATAATCATAAAACACGGGTTCTCCGCCCCCAAATCACTTTCTGTAAAACCTCATACGTATCGAAATACGAATAACCCATCCTAGGCACTTCCGGAGAAAATGCCAACTCGGGGCACACAACCCCTATGGAACACATCCCCGATATAGTCACGATGTCATCATATCTATCTAGTGTGCACACTACTCGGGGTCTCACTCCGAGTCTTCTCCCAGGAATCTCCATCTGGGAGGCTCAATCACTGGATCTAGTGACAGGACCCGCCCCGATCCTCTCTGGGACCACATGGGGACGTGCCCTGCTCCTGTCTGACACCCAAAATAATGTTCCAATTTTAAGCTTAAACGTTCAAATGCATAAAAACCAATTTAAAGTTTTACATCAAATCCGAAATAAACAGATGTCAGACAAGGGATGAAATCCAAAACTACAAGTTGCGAGCACGACTCTAACATAAACCTGCGGGTGAAATCACCCAAAAGGGATTCAGGTACGCAGAAGTAGATCTATGCCTCAGCCTCAGGTTCCTCCTCAACCTCCGTAGCATGACCTGGAGGGGTTACCAAAACAATAAGGGTGAGTGGGCCGAAACTCAAGTTTATAAAATCGTTTAGTAAGTAAAACATATAATTTACCCCTCTGTTTTCCAAACATGCATGCATTAGAATTTAAAACCATAAATCATATAATATGAACCATGAGGTATGTAATAAAATCATAACATAATTTTAGCCACTGCACTATACACTCCAATCCTGACATCCCCGATGTTTGACGTCCCTGATGTCTAATAAGGTCATAGTCTCAAGGCTACGCGTGCCACTCGGGTCTCAATTCCGAGTCCAATCCCCGAACCTTGTCCGGGTACGGCATCTCAAATGCCTAGCGTCCTAGACGCTCGACGTCCCTGACGTCAAATAAACAATCCTGCTCCTGAGTCATTTTACGGTCCAGTTCCTCCGTAGAATGACCCCTCGCAGGCAATGCGCCATGACCACTCCAGGGTACCACATCCGGAGGAGACAGTATCATATGAATGGATCTATACAGTGCAGTACCAAATACAATTTATTGATATCCACATGCAAGACATATATATATATACATATATAAGATCCAAACCAATCTTTAAGTTTCATCGGACGGGTCTCAAACCCAAATACCGTGAAACGTGCCATAACCATGATTTCCATATCATCAAAATCGTTTCTTGATTCCAGCATGTGAACATATAAGTAAATCGGAAAACATTTAAGCATGCAAGGTTTTAATGAAATCGAGCCCACTCACAGTACGATCCCGCGGTAAACCTGCGCGTACGAACTTGTACTGAGATTATCGTACAATTCCTGTCAGTCCAAATCACACGTAAGGGTCACTACAAGTCTTAAACATTTATCCAAAAAGTCCGAAACAGAAACCGGCTCGGGGAAGCCGTCCAACACGTTTCCCGAGACAACCAGCCCTAAACTGACCCTCCCAAACTATCTCAGATCAACATGGTTAATTCATCAAAAATGTTCAGAATGATGAGAGGAACAAAAGTCATGTTGATCGTGATAAGAGATAAGGTCCAACGCGCCCTCACGCGCCGCCCAAAGTGGCTGCGCGTTAAAGTCACGCGCCTGACACTGTAGCTACAGTGTCACCACCTTTACCCGTTTGTCTATAATACGGGCCTGCCACCCGCGGCTTGACCCGGTTGATTACCCATCAATTCCTACTCGATTTCAATCCAAACGGGTTGATCATCCCAACTCATTAACTGGTCATTAATTTGCCTCGACAAGTCCATTAACTGGCCATTCGACCCTTGATCAACCAAACGGGTTGATCATCCCAACTCATTGGTTTCCAAACCAAAATCAAATTAACCTTCCAGGAAGCATCAAAGGACCCAAAAGAACTATAAGGAATGATCAATTGAACAAAACGTTACTTGGAAGTAGCCGTCCGAACCTCTGAAATTCCTCTGAAAATGGCAGCCTCCGTCCCAGCTCCACCGTGGCTGGTTGCCCTTGATTTCGATATGGAGGTGTTCTAAACACTCCCAGAAAGCTCACTCAGTGCGTAGGTTGGTCCAACAGTCACCAGAAATCAAAACCCGATTTTCCCTCCAATTTTCCAGAAATGGCTTTCTCTGGTTTTCCTCTCAAACTCACTGTCCTCTCCTCAGTAGATTGTAGTACACACCATTCCTACTCTGTTTAAACAAACTGAGCCGTCCAACAACTCGTGGAAACCCAGCCTGGCCACTGAGAAAAGTTTCCAGCAAGGTTTCGAATCTTGAGTTAACAAATGGTGCCATTGCCTGATGAATCGATCATCCCACGTTCCCACTACCTTTAAGGCTTAAATAAAACCTTCATTTACAGTTCATTACGAGTTAAACTATTGGGATTGCTCAGAATCACCACCCACGGCAGTGCAGCCATGTTCTCCCACGATTTGCTACAGTAACCCGTGAGTGAACTGACCAAAATGCCCCTAGTTCAGAAATTACCAAAATGCGCTTCACTTTCCAGACCCGTAACTCACCCATCCGAAGTCCGATTTCAGCGTGACGCCTGTCAACGAACTCAGGGCATCGAGACCTACCTAACGGTCCTTGAGTCAAGTGAAAATTAGTTGTCAAACAAAAAGTCAACATATTTGTCCCAATCGTCCAAATTACGGTAATGCCCCTGAACTTCCAATAGTCATAACTTTTTCCCTGATTATCCGAATTGGACGTGCCACCTGTCTATGAACTCGTGACGTCCCGAACTACGTCACGGTCATAGGTCAAAGTCTGGTTGACCCACAAATAAAAAAGTCAACAATTTGGCCATATTATTCACAAGGGTAAAAACGTCAATTCATACATTAAATTACAATATTAAAATCCTCGAATTTCCGGGGTGTTACAACCTTCCCCCCTTAAGAAATTTCGTCCTGAAATTTCAAAGAAACAAGTAACGAAATTGTTCTCGCATCTGAGCCTCGGGCTCCCATGTGGCTTCTTCCACATTCTGGTTTCTCTAGAGAATCTTCACGAGAGGGATCGTCTTTCGACGTAGTACCTTGTCCTTCTGATCCAAGATCTGTACTGGTTGTTCCACAAAGCTCAAATCCCCTCGGAGTTCGATAGGTTGTTCCTCCAGTACATGAGAAGCATCATGTATGTACTTTCGCAGGATCGATACGTGAAAAACATGGTGAACTCTAGAAAGTTCTGGAGGTAGTGCTAATCTGTATGCAACCCTGCCAATCCTCTCCACGATCTCATATGGTCTGATAAAACGCGGACTCAGTTTCCCCCGTCGACCAAAACGGATAATCCCTTTCTGCGGAGATAACTTCAGGAAGACAAAATCTCACACTTCAAATTCCAAGTCTCGAACCCGTCGATCGGCATAACTCTTTGGCGATCCTGTGCCGCCTTCAATCTTTCCTTGATAACCCGAACAGTTTCCAGGGTTAAGTCCATCAATTCTGGCCCTACAGCCGCTCGTTCCCCTATCTCCATCCAGTAGATTGGTGTCCTGCACTGTCGACCATACAGTGCCTCATAGGGTGTCATCCCGATGCTTGTCTGATAGCTGTCGTTGTAAGCGAATTCCATCAATGGCAAATGAGTATCCCATGAGTCCTGAAACTGTAGCACACAGGACCTCATCATGTCCTCCAGGGTCTGAATGGTCCGTTTAGACTGTCCATCGGTCTGTGGATGGAACGCAGTACTGAAACGTAGGGTTGTTCCCAAAGTAGCTTGCAAACTCCGCCAGAACCAGGAAGTGAAACGCGGATCACGATCGAACACGATCGATTCCGGCGTACCATGCAATCGTATGATTTCTTTTACGAACAATTGAGCCAGTCGGTTAGGTTTATAAGTCTCCTGAACTGGCAGAAAATGGGCTGACTTGGTTAACCGGTCCACGATCACCCATACCCCGTCAACTCCACTCTGAGTCCTTGGTAACTTAAAGACGAAGTCCATGGTGATGTGATCCCACTTCCACTCGGGAATCGGAAGTGGCTGCATAGCCCCATACGGTCTCTGCCGTTCCGCCTTAACCTGCTGACAAGTTAAGCATCTGCTCACGAACTCAGCAATATCCTTCTTCATTCCTGGCCACCAATAATGGTTCCGGAGGGTACGGTACATCTTTGTACCTCCCGGATGCATAGCATAGGCCGAACTATGGGCCTCCTCAAGAATCTCGGCCCGTAACTATGCCACTGCAGGTACACACAAACGGCCCAACTTCACAAGTGCTCCATCATCCCGGATGGTAAAATCTTGTCTCCCATCCGCATCGACCTCAATCCTGTAAATACAGAGTATCGGATCCTGAAGTTGTGCTTCGATGATCCAATCAATTAGCACTGGTCGTACATGAAAGCTGGCCAACAAAGCTCCATGCTCATCTGTATCCAAAATAACTCCCGCCTTCCGGAGTTCCACCAGCAAAGGAAGATACACCATCCCCAGGTGTGCAACAGATCCCGCTGACTTCCTGCTGAGTGCATCTGCCACCACATTGGCCTTACCCGGATGGTACTCAATTTTACAGTCATAATCCTTCAGCAGTTCTAACCATCTCCGTTGTCTCATGTTAAGTTCCTTCTGAGTGAATAGGTACTTTAGGCTCTGGTGGTCGGTGTATATCCGGCACGTTGCGCCGAATAGGTAATGTCTATAGATTTTTAGGGCATGAACCACCGCTGCCAACTCCAAATCATGGGTAGGGTAGTTCAACTGATGAGTCTTTAGCTGCCGGGATGCGTAGGCGATAACCTTGCTAGTCTGCATCAACACGCAGCCCAAACCTTGTAGTGATGCGTCACTAAAGACCACGAATTCTTCACTGTCATCCGGTAATGCAAGGACAGGTGCAGTGGTCAATCGATCCTTCAATTCTTGAAAACTCCGATCGAACTGCTCGTCCCAAATAAACTTCACTCCCTTCCGAGTCAGACGAGTCAATGGTGCAGCAATTTTGGAGAAACCCTCCACGAATCTCCGGTAGTAACTTGCTAACTCGACAAAACTCCGCACTTCCGTTACTGTTGTCGGTCTAGCCCAGTTAGTCACCGCTTCTGTTTTCTGGGGATCCACGCTAATCCCATCCGTCGATATCACGTGTCCCAGAAAACCAATACTGCTCAGCCAAAACTGACACTTGCTCAGCTTGGCGTACAACTGTTCTTGTCTCAGCTTCTCCAACACCAACAGTAGATGTTCCTCATGTGCTCGGGCACTCCTCGAGTACACCAAGATATCATAGATGAACACAATCACGAATTTATCCAAGTAGGGTCGAAAAACCCGGTTCATCAGATCCATGAATGCTGCTGGAGCATTCGTCAAACCAAAAGGCATAACCAGGAACTCGTAGTGTCCGTAACGGGTTCGAAAGGCAGTTTTTGGAATATCCTCCTCCGAAATCCTCAGTTGGTGATACCCAGACCGCAAATCAATCTTTGAGAAGAACTGTGCTCCCCGCAACTGGTCAAAAAGGTCATCGATCCTGGGTAGAGGATACTGGTTCCTCAGTGTCCCCTTGTTGAGTTGTCGATAGTCAATACACAAACGGAGACTCCCTTCCTTCTTCTTTACGAACAACACCGGTGCTCCCCACGGTGAAGTACTCGGTCGGACGTATCCCAAATCCACCAACTCCTGCAATTGAGTTTTGAGTTCTCTTAACTCGGCCGGCGCCATCCGGTATGGTGTCTGAGATATAGGTCGGGTACCGGGGAGTAGTTCAATTGTAAACTCGATCTCCCGCGATAGCGATAATCTAGGTAAGTCTTCCGGGAACACATCCGGAAACTCACGTACCACCGGTATCTCGTCGATACCCGGAGTATCAACCTGATCCGACACGACATGCGCCAGATAACCCTGGCATCCCTTCCGTAGAAGTTTGGTAGCAGTAAGTGAAGAAACCACTTCAGGAGGCGAACCGTCACGTTCCCCCTGAAAGATAACCTCTGGCAAACCCGGGCTTCATAGAATCACTTGCTTGCCACAACAATCGATGAGCGACCCATGCTCCGATAGCCAATCCATACCCAAAATTACATCAAAGTTGTGGATATCTAGAATAATTACGTCCGCTGGTAAATCCACATCCTCAATCCTCACCAGGCACCTCCGAATCACCTGATTCACGAGGTACACGATGCCCATCGGGGTGCCAACGCCCATCTCACAATCTAAGGCTGATACCACACAATCAAGCATACCAGCACAACTCTTCGAAATAAAAGAATGTGTAGCCCCCACATCCATCAATACACGTACAAGAAGGTTTAGGATATGTAGTGTACCTGTAACCATGCCTGGGGCAGTCCTCG
This sequence comes from Prinsepia uniflora, assembly GCA_032719365.1. Classification (NCBI taxonomy): domain Eukaryota; kingdom Viridiplantae; phylum Streptophyta; class Magnoliopsida; order Rosales; family Rosaceae; genus Prinsepia; species Prinsepia uniflora. The sequence goes on from CM064873.1 coordinate 39,563,318, forward strand.
CCTGCTGCTGGGTCATTGCAAACACTTGAGCCCTAGGCCCTCTGTTCCGTCCGCATCCGCGTGCGCCACGCCCAGCACCACGGTGACCTCCCTGACCGCGACCTCCATTAGTGTGGGAAGCCGTGCTCTGCACCACACTAGAGCCCCCAGCGTCGTTGCTCTTGGACAATAGCGGGCAATCACAGGCATAGTGGCCCTCTTCTCCGCAAGCAAAGCAGGTTACTGGCCTCGGCCTGTCTGAATGCCCACCAGACGCACCGATCCATGATGAACGCTGCCCGGAGTTGTATCCTGATCCTCTTCCCTAAGAGCCTCCGCGTCGACTTGACCAGCCACGACCCTTGAAGGATGAGGGTGTTCCCCTGTAGCCCCCTGCCTTGTTGTTCTTCTGGCCGGATGGCCCACGGTTTGGGCGATCCTGTCGTCGCTCCTCGCCCGAAGACTGTCGTGTCTGGTGTGCCGCCAGACTGGCCTCGACACGCACCGCAGCGTCGACCATATCTCTCAGAGAAGCATGAGTAGCAGCAGTCACACTTGCTCGGATGTCCCCTCGAAGTCCAAGCTCAAACCTCTGGCATTTGTCCTCCTTCGTGCTCACGAATGATGTAGCGAACCGGGAAAGTTTTCCGAAAGTCTGCTCGTAGTCCGCAACGGACATATCCCCCTGCTCCAGCCGTAGGAACTCAGCCTCCCGTGCCGCGCGAAACGATCACGGGTAGTATTGGTCCAGAAATCGGGAACGGAAAGCTTCCCAAGTAGTGGTATGGACAGACCATCCAGACATTTCAAGGCCGTGCCCCCACTGGTAGGCTCCTCCTTCCAATAAGAAGGCCGCCAAAGTCACCCGTTCGCCCGGAGGGCAGTGCATCACCGTAAAGATCCTTTCCCATTTGGTGATCCAGTCGTGAGCATCTTCGGGGTTCGATCCCCCGTTGAAAGGTGTGGCTCCCAAACGTTGAGCCCGCTCAATGCTTGCGCATTCCATTTCCCTTTCAAGTTTATAAAATCGTTTAGTAAGTAAAACATATAATTTACCCCTCCGTTTTCCAAACATGCATGCATTAGAATTTAAAACCATAAATCATATAATATGAACCATGAGGTATGTAATAAAATCATAACATAATTTTAGCCACTGCACTATACACTCCAATCCTGACATCCCCGATGTTTGACGTCCCTGACGTCCAATAAGGTCATAGTCTCAAGGCTACGCGTGCCACTCGGGTCTCAATTCCGAGTCCAATCCCCGAACCTTGTCCGGGTACGGCATCTCAAATGCCTAGCGTCCTAGACGCTCGACGTCCCTGACGTCAAATAAGCAATCCTGCTCTTGAGTCATTTTACGGTCCGGTTCCTCCGTAGAATGACCCCTCGCAGGCAATGCGCCATGACCACTCCGGGGTACCACATCCGGAGGAGACAGTATCATATGAATGGATCTATACAGTGCAGTAACAAATACATTTTATTGATATCCACATGCAAGACATATATATATACATAGATAAGATCCAAACCAATCTTTAAGTTTCATCGGACGGGTCTTAAACCTAAATACCGTGAAACGTGCCATAACCATGATTTCCATATCATCAAAACCGTTTCTTGATTCCAGCATGTGAACATATAAGTAAATCGGAAAACATTTAAGCATGCAAGGTTTTAATGAAATCGGGCCCACTCACAGTACGATCCCGCGGTGAACCTGCGCGTACGAACTTATACCGAGATTATCGTACAATTCCTGTCAGTGTAAATCACACGTAAGGGTCACTACAAGTCTTAAAAATTTATCCAAAAAGTCCGAAACAGAAACCGACTCGGGGAAGCCGTCCAACACGTTTCCCGAGACAACGACCATAAACTGACCCTCCCAAACTATCTCAGATCAACATGGTTAATTCATAAAAAATGTTCAGAATGATGAGAGGAACAAAAGTCATGTTGATCGTGATCAGAGATAAGGTCCAACACGCCTCACGCACCGCCCAAAGTGGTTGCGCGTGAAAGTCACGCGCCTGACACTGTAGCTACAGTGTCACCACCTTCACCCGTTTGTCTGTAATACGGGCCTGCCACCCGCGGCTTGACCCGGTTGATTACCCATCAATTCCTACTCTGTTTCAATCCAATTTGATCCTAACATGTTTATTATTCTTACAATTTAAGTTCTGTGTCATTAATTTGCCTCGACAAGTCCATTAACTGGCCATTCGACCCGTGATCAACCAAACGGGTTGATCATCCCAACTCATTGGTTTCCAAACCAAAATCAAATTAACCTTCCAGGAAGCATCAAAGGACCCAAACGAACTATAAGGAATGATCAATTGAACAAAACGTTACTTGGAAGTAGCCGTCCGAACCTCTGAAATTGCTCTGAAAACGGCAGCCTCCGTCCCTGCTCCACCGTGGCTGGTTGCCCTCGATTTCGATATGGAGGTGTTCTAAACACTCCCAGAAAGCTCACTCAGTGCGTAGGTTGGTCCAACAGTCACCAGAAATCAAAACCCGATTTTCCCTCCAATTTTCCAGAAATGGTTTTCTCTGGTTTTCCTCTCAAACTCACTGTCCTCTCCTCAGTAGATTGTAGTACACACCATTCCTACTCTGTTTAAACAAACTGAGCCGTCCAACAACTCGTGGAAACCCAGCCTGGCCACTGAGAAAAGTTTCCAGCAAGGTTTCGAATCTTGAATTAACAAATGGTGCCATTGCCCGATCAATCGATCGTCCCACGTTCCCACTACCTTTAAGGCTTAAATAAAACCTTCATTTACAGTTCTTTACGAGTTAAACTATTGGGATTGCTCAGAATAACCACCCACGGCGGTGCAGCCATGTTCTCCCACGATTTGCTACAGTAACCCGTGAGTGAAATGACCAAAATGCCCCTAGTTCAGAAATTACTAAAATGCCCTTCACTTTCCAGACCCGTAACTCAGCCATCCGAAGTCCGATTTCAGCGTGCCGCCTGTCAACAGACTCAGGGCAACGAGACCTACCTAACGGTCCTTGAGTCAAGTGACAATTAGTTGTCAAACGAAAAGTCAACATTTTTACCCCAATCGTCCAAATTACGGTAATGCCCCTGAACTTCCGATAATCATAACTTTTCCCTGATTGTCCGAATTGGACGTGCCACCTGTCTATGAACTCGTGACGTCCCGAACTACGTCACGGTCATAGGTCAAAGTCCGGTTAACCCGCAAATCAAAAAGTCAAAAATTTGGCCATACTATTCACAAGGGTAAAAACGTCATTTCATACATTAAATTACAATATTAAAATCCTCGAATTGCCGGCGTGTTACATCTAGTCCGAGCTCTCTCTCTGGATCTAGTCCACACATCTCTCCGGAATCTGGTCCGGGACCACATCATATCTAGTAACCACCAGTCCTTGAACGGGATCCCTATGGGGATACCCATTCTGGTCTGTGGATCGTGACACTCCAGGTCGACGTCTGGAGGAGACCATATAATCAATATGGAGGGTTTCATATACATTTTCAATTACTCTTTTCTCTCTTTCTCAAATCACTTTCAATTGGGTCTCATACCCGAATCATCTCAATAGGATTCCGCAAATCCGATTCAAATCCATTTCACAGGCCTCAGCCTAAATCCACAGTTCACTGGGTCTCATGCCCGAATTCTCATTTCACAAACTGAACTGGGACTCAAGCCCGATAACATGAATAACTGGGCCCTAAGCCCGAACCACAACTCAACAGGACCTCAAGTCCGATTTCACAACCAACGGGGCCTTAAGCCCGATATCTCAACGGGGCATCAAGCCCGATAGTACACCTAACTGGGCCTCAAACCCGAATCGTTAACCAACTGGGCTCCTGGCCCGATCGTATAACACAAATGGACCCTCAATCTGATTCCTCGTCAATTCAAATGGACTCCAAGTCCGAGAATTTGTAAATCAAAAGGGTCTCATGCCCGATTTCATGTTTCCTAATCCAGAATCAATTCATAAAACCCTTATTGAAAACCTAGAACGTATAAGCAGCGTATAAAACCGGAAATCTCGAAATACATGCAAATACGTAAATCCTAGGCTACCCCAAACAAATGCACTCATGGAAACACAAAATATATATTAAAATACTTATAAAACATTTATGTATGCATTAATTTCGAAAGAAGGGTCCACTCACAGACCATCCGAACTGCCGCCTCGATTTGCGTGTCATAGGCTCTCTCGAGCCGATCACTATCACCAGGACTCCCGAACCTATCAAAATTTTAATAGAAGGTTACTAACTACTTAATTAACCTCCTACAAAAGCCCCGTAATTTTTTCGAACTTTTAACTATTTTTAAACCGATCCTAAATTTTCCGACACCCCGAAAACTATCGAAACGATATCCGATTGACGCGAGACCAATCCTAAAATCTTTGTTACAACGAATAGAAGATTTCATTTGTTGAACACTTCCCCAAATTATGGCCCACGCGCCCTCATGCGCCCCAAGAAGGGCCATATCACTATTCATCGTCATCAACCTTAGAAAACCGGTCTGAACCGGCCGGGTACTGTGATGAACCGGCGTGACCGGTTCAGTGCTTTCCCCTCTTTGTTTTGGTCCGATTTCAACCCTAATTAATCCTATAATTCCTATTTTCATGTTCCCTATCTATTATAATCCTTAAAACAACCTAAAAACACCTAAATCCTATGGTTTGATTTTGAACCAAACAGTTCAAAGTTTCCAAAAATCACCCACGGCTTCACAGCCGTCCAACCACCATAGAAAACTTCTTAATAACATCCTAACAACCTATTTGATTCATTAAAACCATTAAAACCGACCCAAAACGTCAAAAATGGAAAATGGGTCAAAACAGCTCACCGTGAACCTCACGGGTTTCCCTCTTTCCAGCCGCGCGTCTGCGGCGGTCCTGGCCATCCAGGCCGGCCACCTCAACTCCCTCAGCCTCCTGGTCCTCTGTCTTGGTCATGGGTGAAGGTTGGATGGGTTTTGGGTTTGCACGGATGGGAGAAATGGTGAGATCGGGTCATGGGGGGGGGGGGGGGGGGGGTGGGAGGGGGAGGGGGTGTGTGTGTTTGAAATGAAGAAATGGAATGTAATGCACGGTGCATGAATCAATTTGGGTGTCCATTGGATGGGTGACACTTGTCACTCATTCATTGGGCATCAGGACAAATATCTGGGCCCACTAGAGTCCAAAAGTGAACTCGTCTCGTAATTGGTGCAATAATGCACTTGAACTTCCGTGAACCGTAACTTCGCCGCCGAACGTCCGAATTTGACGTGCCGCCTATCTATGGATTCGTATCGTCCTTATCTACGTAACGGTCTTTGGCCCTAGTCCATCGGACCTCTTGGTCAAAAAGTCAACTTTGCCATTTTTTAACCAAAATTACCAAAATGCCCCTAAACTTCCGAACGTCATAACTTCCTCCTCGAACGTCGAAATTGAACGTGCCACCTGTCTATGAACTCGTGACGTCGTGAACTATGTCACGGTCATCAGTTAAAGTCCATTTGACTGCCCGATCGAAAAGTCAATGATTCACCCATTTTGAGGGGCAAAATCGTCATTTCGCCCGAACGTCTGCTAATCCTCGTTTAATCTCCGATTAGTCTCGCTAATCCGTCATTAATTCTTAATTAATCCTTTTAATTCGGGACGGGTCGTCACACGGGTCCTGACCGAGGAAGGTTGGGTCCTGATAAATTGTCTGATTCATCTATGTTTCATGACTCATTTAGTTCAGTAGGTGACATCAGTCACTTTGTAAAAGAGAATTAGTGGCAGTGAGGTTTGGCGGTGGTGTGTGAGTAATTTCACCACTGTGTATTTTTTTTAAGAGAAAACAAAAACAGAGCTTGATAAATTTACTGGGAAGCAGAGGGAAAATGAGAGCATTTGAAAGAGAAAAGTAAGTGGAAGAAAGGAAAGAGAGAGGAAGAACGAGAGGGATGGAGAGAACTGATGCAATTGAGAGGACCCGTAGAACTTCAAGTCCTCCAATTGCTATAATTGCCCTTGAATTCATCTTTCTGGGATTGAGGCGAGTCGAACCCAATCAAAAACAAAGGAAATCGATGATGGTTTGGTCAAGAACCGAAAGGGTGAGGACGTTGAATTTTCGAGCTTGATTCGAGTAATCGGAGACATGGAACGATGAAATTGACGTTGGAAACAAGTTTATAAGAGTCCTACGAAGCTTCGGAATGAATCAATTTGAAGGAATCAAGGGAAATTGAAAGGATAAGATGTTGAACTTCCTATGAAAAATTCAAGGTTTGGTCAAATGGATTGAGGTAATGAATCTCGTAATTGAAATCACAGACCTTTAATTAAGGATTAAATGATGATTTTAGATGACTCAATTGAAAGAAATGATGCAGAATTGATAGGGATCGAATCGGGTTGCTTCGCGGGTTGCAAGATCCGTTTATCAGTTAAACGGGTGGGAGAGATGAAACTGTAGCACGCACGTGGGTTTCACGTGTAGCCACTCACGGCGGCGCGTGGGCTCAATTCCTAAGGTGAGGTCAACATGACTTTTATTCTATGCAATGTAACAAACATTTTAGAGTTGGTTTTGAGTCGATCGGACACCGTTTCGATATTGTTTCGAGGGTCCGAAGGCTTATTGTAACGACCCGTCCCAAATTTCATGATTAGATTAGTGACTAATCACGATTAGTGAGGCTAATCCGTGATTAGTTAGGCTAAATCGGACGAACGATGCGAAATGATCGTTTTGCCCCTAGCGTGGGTAAAATGTTGACTTTTCGTTCGGGCGGTCAAATGGACATTGACCGATGACCATGACGTAGTTCGTGACGTCACGAGTTCATAGACAGGTGGCACGTTCAATTCCGACATTCGAGGAAGAAGTTATGACGTTCGGAAGTTTAGGGGCATTTTGGTAAGTTTGGGTAAAAGGGGTCAAATGTTGACTTTTTGACCGGGAGGTCCGATGGCCGAGCGCCGAAGACCGTTACGTAGATAAGGACGATACGAATCAATAGACAGGCGGCACACTGAAATCGGACTTCGAACGAGAGAGTTATGGGTCACGGAAGTTCGATTTCACTATGCACGAACTTCGAGACGGGGACGTTTCAGCGAAATCTGATTGGGTGGATATTTTGGTGGGCCCCATGGATGAGTGACAAGTGTCACTCATCCCATTGATTTGATCCCCCAAAATGTGGATCTATATAATTAATTAATATTATTTAATTATTTTATAAACCAAACCCACCCACCATTCAATCTTAACCATCCATTTCAATTCTATCTTAAATCCTCACCCTCCATCTCTCATTCCCTCATCTGATCACACCATCTCCTTCTCTCTTCTCTTCCACGGCACCATCACCATTTTCATTTCATTTTCTTCCTTTTCCTCACAAACCCGAAAACCCCATTAACCCATATTCTCCATTTTCTTCAAAACACACAACACACATCCCCTCACCACCTGTGACTGAGACCAGAGTGATAGTGTGAGTGAGACGAGGAAGGACAGGACGGAGGCGGCCAGAGCCACGGCGGCTCACGGCGGGAGGAAACCCGAAAAGGTAGGTTAGGGGTTTGAAATTCAAAACTTGGGTTTTATGGGTCTTGGATCGAAACTAATGATTTGGTTGGGTTTTTGGGGACTCGAGGAGGCTAATGGGATCAAAAGGAACGGCTGAGGACGGCGGTGCAGCCCAGACGGACGGCCGAAAACTGGGCGACTGTTCTCGGCATCACAGGTAATTACCTCGACCCGTTTTCTAGTTTTTAAACCCATAGAACTCTAGGTTAGGTTAAGAGGAGTAGAATGGGACAAACGGGAGGAAAAATGGTGGCCGGAGCAGGGAGAGCCGGTCGGGTCAAGCCGCGGGTCACGTCGACCCGGTTGCAGACGTTCGGGTCGACCCGCGGGAGGGCAGGGATGACAGGTGACGTCATCCTGCTGACGTCATCATGTCAGGGATGACGTCAGCATTGCCAGATCTGACAATGTCAGCTGACATGTTAGAAAATGAGCCAATAGGAGTGCAACACGTGTCACATGTTAGTGCACAGTCAACACTGACATGTCAGTGACGTGGCCCAATTAGGGGCTGACACGTGTCACTGGTGTGGACCAGCGCCGTGATGACACGTGGCACATGTCAGACTGCCACGTGGCATTGACAGTACAGTGACATGGACCAATGTGAGCATGACACGTGGCACCTGTCAGAGTCTGACATGTCAGACCTGACAGCTGTCAGCGATGACGTCATGCTGACGTCAGCGATGACGTCAGCAGGTACTGTGGCGGCGCGTGAAGCCCACGCGCAGCCACTTCAGGCGGCGCGTGAAGGTGCGTGGCAGGGAATTTGGGAAAGTGTTCAACACGGGAAATCATCTATTCGATGTAACGAACATTTTGGGACTGGTTTTGTATCAATCGGACACTATCTCGATATGTTTCGGGGCATCGGAAGGTTTAGGTTCGGGATTAAAAATAGTTAAAAATACGGGAAAATTACGGGGCTTTAGTGGGAGGTTAATTAAGTAGTTAGTAACCTTCTATTACGATTTGGACAGGTTCGGGAGTCCCGGTGATGGTGATCGGCTCGGGGAGCCGTATGACACGCAAATCGAGGCGACAGCTCGGACGGTCTGTGAGTGGACCTTGTTTTCTAAATTGATGCATGCATAAATGTTTATTACATGTTTTATTACTTGTTTGATGATGCCATGGGTGCATTTCTATGTGGTTACGTATAAGCACGTATTTCGAGGTTTCGACCTTATATGGTGCTTATACGGGTCTGTATTTCTTTATTGATTTAAATGAACTGGATTTGGATTTCAAAAGGATAAACTCGGGTATGAGACCCATTTGGTTTTGTCTCGGGCATATGACCTCAGATATCGGGCACGGTGCCCAACTGATGTCCTATGTTCGGGTACGAGACCCAGTCACTTTACGGTTTTGATTTCAGGTCCGGGAACCTTAAATGGATTCCCAGGTTCATGACGGTTTATGGGAACCGGCATGAACCCTTGTTATGGTATCGTGGTTCATGACGGTTTATGGGAACCGGCATGAACCCTTGTTGGTTATTACGGTACATGACGGTTTATGGGAACCGGCATGTTACCTCGGTTATGTTATTACGGTACATGACGGTTTATGGGAACCGGCATGTTACCTGATTATGGATATTATGGATCATGACGGTTCAGGGGAACCGGTCATGAATGTTTATGTTATGTATATATATGTTCATCTACCTTCCTTTACTTCTATTATCTCCTCCGGGAAGGGTCGTTGGCCTGGGTGGACTCCGGAGTAGTCACGGAGCACCGACTGAGTGGAGTCACCCCCCAGTTGGGTTCCTTACTCTCAGGAAGGCTATGGTTACTATTACCTCGGGTAGGGTCAGTGGTCTGCGGACATTGACCTTGACTTTGAGATGACTCGGATTGAGACCCGGGTAGCACGCGCGTAGCTTTGGATACCGTGACAGGATTGGTTGTGTGACTTATATATATGTATGTGATGGATATATGTTATATGATATGTGGTGTGCACAGGTGTGCACAGGATTTGAGCAGTGGCTCGTGTACTTGGTTTCTTTATGGTTTGGGGCCGAGTCCCTTATGGATTTGGGCAGTGGCCCGTATGGTCGTTTTCATTGTGGTCATTTCGACCTTGGTTTATATCTGCTTTGGGTTTAGTCCCACATATGGTTTGTTTTTGGATAAATAGTTTTCGAATGCATGCATGTTTTTAGTGGAGGGTACAAATGTCTTATGAAATGTTTTTATAAACTCTTGTTTTGTCCACTCACAGTTTTTAATGTTTTGATTGCCCTTCAGGTTGACATCGGATGTGGACTGTAGCAGAGACCGAGATATCACATGCCTCCTCCGGATCCTGGCGTACTCTGATAGCCCGGGAGGGCAAAGGTCGGAAATATCCCTTGTCTGACACTTCGTGTCAGACGGGAGCAGGGTCATCCCGCACTAATCCCGGGGGGATTGGGATGGGTCCTGTCACTTATGTTACGTTTTTAATTCATATTTAATTCCCGGAAAATTTTGGGAAATTAATATGATATTCATTGAGTCATTAGTGACCCTTAATGTTGGTTTTGGACAGGATTCATGATTTCTTGAAAATGTCAAAAATTACTGAAAAACGTGCAGCTCAGAATTGAACGGTTTGGACAGTGTGAGTGGACGTTTGTTTTATAAAATGTTATGCATGCATAGTTAAATGTTTTACATGATTGATTGATTGATTTGGTTTGCAATGATGTCATGGTGATTTGGCATGATTATTTGTGATTTAATGATTATTTTAATCCGTCTTTCTGGCACATTTTACGAGAAATGTGCAAATGATATTTTGAGCTAAGCTCGGAGTAAAAAATTTTCAAAAAGGATATTTTGACTAAATTGGTGAGTCAAGGATGATTTTTAGATTATTTTAATGTTTTCAATTGAGAACTTACGGATTTACATGTAAATGGCATTTGGGCTTGAGACCTTGTCGGGAATGATTTTGACTTGGTTTGAATTCAAGGATATGCTTGATATGTGTTTTTGGTTTAGATTGTGTTTGTGATTGTGGATACTGGTATATGTCTGGATGATGCGAGTGCAGTTCCTAGATGTGACTACTCGGATGTGCATGAGTGCGGTTCCCAAGTATGTGGTACGTCTAGATGGTGCGAGTGCGGTTCCCAGACATGACTCGGATGGTGCCTGAGTGTAGTTCCTGAGGTTGGCCTACGCGTAGTGCGGATTGATTGATTGATTGTTTGTGCACTTGTGAGTAGCGCGGATTGATTGATTGATTGATTGTTTGTGCACTTGTGAGTAGTGCAGATTGATTAATTGATTGTTTGTGCACTTGTGAGTAGTGCGGATTTATTGATTGATTGATTGTGCACTTGTGAGTAGTGCAGATTGATTAATTGTTTGTTTGTGCACTTGTGAGTAGTGCGGATTGATTGATTGATTGTTTGTGCACTTGTGAGTAGTTCGGTTTGATGTTTGATGTTGATTGTGATTGCATACTGGTATTGAGTATGGGTTTTGGTCATTCTTTGCGTACTGGTATTGAGTACGGGTTTTTGGTCTTTGTGGCCAGGTTATTGTTTTCATATGTTTGGCTTGAGAGCCAGGATTTGATGCTTTTCATGTGATTTGGCTGGGAAACCGGTGATTGTTATTCATATGTTTTTCCCTATGCATGCATGGTTTGATAAACTGGAGGGGTAAATGGTCTATTTGAAATGTATTTTCAAATGATATTATTTTTGTCCACTCACACCTTTTATGTTTTTATGACCCTCCAGGTCGTGGCACGACATTCGGGGCTGATCAAGAGGCGGAGGCATGAGCGGAAATCAATGCAGTTTTCCCTTGTCTGACAGGTGCTGAGGGGTAGTTTCGGAACTTCAGTTAACTTGTCAAACAGAAGCAGGACCGGACACGGTTATTAAAGTCCAGTTGGGACGGGTCCTGTCATCATGTCCTAAACATCAACCTTGAAAATTTCTTACTTCAGATGAACTAAGATAACTCAAGTGTTAACATTCACTGGCCTTAACCTCATGGCTTCTTAGGTCCATGAAGGGTTTAGGTAAGAGTTAACAAACGAGACTTCGCATATACCATTAAAGATCAAAATCTAAATTTCGAAGCACAAGTGATCCAAATATAGACGAGACTAGTTTATGAAAAACAAACACTTATGAACAAATATAAACAAGTATAATATGACAATTTACATATGAACAATTTATACAAGTATAAACAATTTACTCAAAAGTATGTATTTATACTAACAGAAAGCTAAGACTAAGAAAGATTTGAAATTTTTGTTTTAAACTTTTTTTTTGATTTTTTTTAATAAGTAATGGCAAAAAGTAATGGTAAACATATTTCAAACAAATATTTTCTTTACGAATTTTTGATTTGATTTTATAAAATAATAAAAGAACAATTAATGAAAAAAAAAGAATAAAAAGAATGTACAAGTATGAATAAGAATAAACAAGTATGTACAAGTATGAAAAAGTATTTAGATGAACAAGTAAAAAATAAAAATAAAAATTATGAACAAGTGTGAAAAATTATAAAATGACAAGTATAAAAGTAAAATTATCAACAAGCATAAAAATAAAAGTTCTTAACATGTATAAATATTATGAACAAGTATAAAAATAATAAATAAATGTAAATTATAGACAAGTATAATATGAACATGTATAAACATTATGAACAAGTATAATATGTACATGTATAAAAATAAAATAATATAAAACCTTAAAAAATATAATATAAAAAGTATAAAATTATAAACAAGTATAATATGCATAATTTATATATACTAACACATTAAAAATGATTTTCAATTTTCCCGGAAATGGCGCTAAAAATTGATACACTTAGACTACACATTTAAATAAATATGCAATTCAAGTATATGTAATTTAAACTATTTTTGTATAGATGTAGTATTGGTAAATATGGATCGTTCTTAACCGGGGAAATTAGGGAACATTCATAATGGTTAGTGAAAAATAATAAAAAAATAATAATAAATGAATTGAAGAATTAAAGAATTAAAGAATTAATGAATAAATGAATTAAAAAATTAAAAAAATAATAAAAAATAAAATAATAAAAGAATTAAATGGGGGCTATTTGAAAAGAGCTTGTAACCGAAATTACATTTTAACAAACTAAGAATTGAAATGTGAATGCTCATGCTAACTAGAATTTACCATAAATTAGTTTCATAGACAAACCCGACACTTTTACCTAAGTAAATTCAAATTAACAACCACATTATTTAAACTACTCATACTTTAACCTTTGTACAATGGATTTTTTTTAAACACAAATTTTACCAACACTCTAACATTTTGCCCATATTGAACCAATCACGAAATCTTACCTTCAATATCTCAATTACATGCATACATTTTTCAATACTATAAACGCACCGAACAACGGTCATAAACAATTATAGTAAAATCCACCTTAAGTTTTTTTATTTGAATGTGTGTCAAACATTTAAATCTCTTCAATCCTATTCTAAGTGCACCGAACAACAGTCATAAACACTTAGCGTTGAATTGAATTTTAAGCACTAAAATGTTTGAAGTAGATGAAATTCAAAAAGTAAAACACATGGAAATTTTATTCATATTAAAAAATGTGAGATCAAAAATACCAACACAAATATTGCATTACAAGTAAAAATGAAACATTCGCAAGAATTGAAGTAAAGGGAACAAAGTTACACTTTCGGAAATCAAGTACAGTTTGTGATTCCTAAGTGAATGGGAACAATGGAATGTTATTCATAAAATTCTCTGATAGTAGAACGAACCTTATGAAGATGGAGAAATAAACATGAGCATTCGGACTTAAACTCTAAGAATGCCTCGAAAATACTTGGCCTAGGATGTTCTTAAGGAATGAATAGAACTGTGTGTAAGAGCTCTCAAAGAAAAGTCCCCCAAAACAATGAAATGACCTCCCTATTTATAGAGGAAGTGCCATAAAAAATCTAAAAAAAAATAAAATACAAACTAAATAATTAAAAAAATTAAATGAAATAGTGAAATGATGAATTGGGTTGGTTCTGTAGCTTAAAAACTGTTGGCAGGAGAACATGGGAGTCGGTAGGAGCAACTCTACGGGGTAGATGGGATTCGGTGGTTCAGGTGCTAGCTGGACGTGGGCTTTCGACACATGTGCACAGAACTGAAGGCCTTCACTTCGGTAGGTGCACACCGAAGGTATGCAGGCAAGCAGTGCAACGAGTTTTGGGCTAGGCTGAATGATCGCGGGCCGTGGGCTAGGTTTTTGGGCCTTACACATGAATTGGCTGGGCGGGACCTTTTGGGCTGCGTTCAAAATGGGTTTGGGCTTATTTTTGGTAGCTTCCCTTATTTCCTGCATAAATTCTTCATTGTAATTCCGATTGGGACGATTCTTTTGTCAAAATGCTCAGAATTCCAAGATCTATTTATTTCTCCAAATTTCACCCAAAATATTTTATTTACTACAATTTTTTGGTATTTTAACAATGAAATTTAAGTATAAAGGGTATAAAATAATATAAAATAAACCTCAATTAAAGATCTATCAGTGAGGCAGAAGGCTGTGGAAGTGGTGGTGGTGCTAAGGTAGGTTGTAGACTAGGTTGTCGCTTAGTGTAGGTGCGGAGAGGTGGCCAGGGAGGCTCTACGGCAGTAGGGGCAGTGGCAGTTGGGGCTATTAGTTGGGCAACAAAGATGTTTCTAGGGGGCAAACATAGGTGGTGGTAGGGTCTAAACTTGAGCATAAAAGGATGCTTCCTCATGGCCTTGCGCAGATGAGGCATCCAATGAGTCTATATGTGGAGAAGAAAGGGTAGCCGTTGTAGGTGGTGTGTCACTCGGCTGAATAGGGACAGAGGAGACAAGAGGGTGAGTTGATAGACGCGAGGGAAAGGTGTTAGGAGAAGTACTTAGGGTTGTGGAGAGTGTTTGGGCACTTGAAAATATGGATCTATCAAACTGGACATGGTGGGGGACATAGATGTTGTGAGAGGAGGAATCATAACACATATAAGAACTCTAATTGAGAGAGTCTCTGAGAAAGATGCACGTGTTTGACCTAAGGCATGAGCTAAGGAAAGAAAATGTACCCAAAGGTGTGAAGACAAGAATAGTTTGGAGGCTGATGAAATAGGGTAGTATAAGGGCTCTAGTTTTGCAGGATAAGAGTAGGAAGTTTGTTGTTAAGGTACACGATTGTTTTGAATGCATACGTCCAATAGGGTAGTGGAAGAGAGGTTTGATGAAGTAGGGTGAGACTGATATGCTAAAATCAAGCATTAAAATACACACAAAGTCACACTCAACACTCAATGAAAACATATGCAATTTATAACTTTTTTTTGTAGATGTAGCATTGATAAATATGGATCATTCTAAACTGGGGATTAAGGGTACCTAAGCATGATTTTAGTTTGATTGATTAATTAGGGGTAATTGATAGATTTTAATGTTCTACGTGATTAAACTACCCTAAACTAACCTAATATATTATTTACATGGCCAACTTATCTCCTTACTTAACTTGTTCATTATTGTATTAACCTTAACCGACAAAATCCTATAACTTTAGTTTTACGAGTTACTTGCATATTCTCTTAAGTATGTGCCCGGGATACCGACGACACTTTCAGTGATCTAGACTCAGGACACCTTATATCTAGTCAAGCATTGAGTGATAGGTTCCATCCCAATCCTTTTGGGTTATGGTGGGATGTGCTTGATCTTGTCTGACACCATGTGCTAGAAAAAGGGATGAAACTGTAACCTGCTTGGGGTTATCTAGAGTACACAAGGATCTTTGGGTTACACATCGACATGTGATATCTCGATCTTTGCTATAGCCCGTATCCGCGATCAACCTAAAGGGTATAAAAAAACCATAAAAGCTATGAGTGGAAAAAAACAATCAGTTGGAAAACAATTTAACAAAAATGACATTTATACTCTTCACGTAAAAGCATGCATGAATCAGAAAAAAAGTATTGCAAATAATTTTCTCAAAAGAAAATCATATTGCTTTTCAAAACAAAACACAGTGAAAACTGCTTCTCAATCAAAGCTATTTCCTCATTAGGGACTCAGTCCAAAACCAATCATACATGGTCTCGGCCCAAAAAAAATCACGTGGGACCTCAGCCCAAATATCAAACCATGTGGGATCTCAGCCCATCATCATCAGTCACGATTATAATCCCAGAAATATGTGCCCATAAGCTCAAGGACTGATCTAATCTTGAGCATGTTACCGTGAACACATCACCAAACGAAAATCTCCAGATCATCATGAACATATTATCGATCGATCTCATATACTACACTCTTAAGTCGAGCCTCCCTCGGCTGCCTGGCAGCAGGCGCATTATGATCTCTTTGTACCCTGGAGGCGAGCATTATCTCCAGGGTGTTTTCTTGGGAAACATATTCACAACCGGACCCTCTCATAATCCGAGTATTTAGACTCCCGAGTCTTTAAACTTAAAATAATAATAATAATCATTTTGAAAACAGTGGAAACATTTTCATAACTGTTGTAACTCAAATCAAAACAGTTATTTCTCATTAATCATCTCAACAGGGTCCACGCTCGGAATATAGTTTCAACAAATTCATTTCCACAAAACTATCATTGAAAATAGTGTCTATCAACACTTCATAAACCCAGGATTCCTCGAATCCTATCAAATCCACAACTGGGTTTCATGCCCGAAGTATCTTTCATAAACCTCATAATTGGGTCACAACCCGGTATATTTCACGTTTGACTATACTTTAAGTCAAACCATAAATCAACTAGGTCATACGTCCAAATGATATTTCTAAATTCGAAAACCATTTCATTGTTCAAATCATTTTCAAAATCCCAATAATCAATGGGGATTTCCAACTAGGACCCATGCCCGAATCTCAATTTCACGCATTTCCCTGAAACCATCAAATAATATAATCACGTGCACGTAGTATACTTGGCCTAAGCCCAAATACCATATAAAACATAAATCTCGAACTACGTGTAATATCGTAGAAAATGCAATATAAAACATATTTAAATCATATGCACTCAAGGCATCTCAACTCATGTTCATAAAACATATGAAGTAGTTATTCATGCATCATATTTCATAAAACAAAGTCCACTCACTGACCTATACAAGTCCTAATCATAAACCCTCAAAACTCCCAGAACGGTCATCGTGTCCCGAACACGCTTTCCTAAGGCTAAAAACCTCCAAATGACCTATCAAAAAAACTCCGATCGACTTAAAACCACCACCATTGAATTCAGTTCTTTGAAGCCTTTCTAATAAGACCAGTTTGACCTTAAAGTTCATCAAATTTTTGGTCACACGCGGGCCAAAGTTTCAGTCAACGCTGGTCAACGGTTAATGCTGATGTCAGCAAAGTCAACACTGACGTCACTAGTCAACGGTCAAAGTCAATGTCGACGTCAGCAACGTCAATTTCGACGTCATCCGGTTCACCGGAGATGGCGGCCGACGCTACTGTGCGATGCAGTCTGGTTCGACTGCCGGGGCCGCAATATGCCATTTTTGTCCAATTTATCAAACCTTCATAACTTTCTCATTTCTCAACCAAAGCCTACGTTCTGTATATGGAAATCATACTACTCGAGCCAATGAATCCAAATATGAACTTAAAAAGTAAAAAAAAAAACCTGATTTTGAAGAATTGGCCTCCCTAAGTTTCGGCCAAACTTCGAACTCATTTTTTGGCCATTCCCGTCGTCCAAAACCTTCCATTCTTGCACTTACAAGCTCGTATAAGCTCCAAGTGTAGCGACCCGTCTAGAATTTCGAAATTAGATTAGTGACTAATCATGGATTAGTGAGGTTAATCGTTGATTAGTTGAGCAAAATCGGACGAACGATGCAAAATGACCATTTTGCCCATAGTGCTGGATAAAATGTTGAATTTTGACGCGGGAGGTCTGATGGCTGAGGGTCAAGGACAGTTACATAGATCGGGTCGTTACGAATCCATAGACAGGCGGCACGCCGAAATCGGACGTCGAACAGAGAAGTTATGGTTCACGGATGTTTTAGGGCACTATTACGCGTTTTAGGAAACGGGGAGCTTTTTTACTCAAGTGGGCCAGATATTTTACGAAGGCCCAATGGATGAGTGACAAGTGTCACTCATCCATTGCCCACTGAGATTGTATTCATGCACCACCACTTCCCTTTTTCTTTGTTCGACCATGTCCCCAAACCAAACCCGATCAATCCCTCAACCCCAATCCAACCCTTACCCCTATGATCATGGTTGTGAGGCCCAGAGAGTGAGAGGGGACATGAGGATGATGGTGGCTGGCAGGAGATGGCATCGTCGTGGACGGTGGAGGCAAACTTGAACAAAGGTAACAGTTTGGCCCTTTTCATTTTATTTTTGATTCTTGACGTTAGGGATGGTTTTAATACATTGTAATTAGTTATTTAGGTTATTAGGAAGGTAATAAGAAAGTTTTGGTGATGGTTGGAGGCTGAGGAAGCCCTGTGGAGTTTTTGTGATTTTTGAACGGTGAGGGACATATCGGTTCATCGGTTTTAGGAAGTTTTAGGTTGTTTTAATTGTATATTTAGGTTCCTAGGATCAAAATAGGTGGAATGGAATTAATTAGGAAGAAAAAGGACGAAGAATGAACGGTCTACGGGCCTGGACCGGTCACACTAGTCCAGCTAGGCCGGATTTGCAGGAAAATATCGGACCGGCTGGTTTGGACCGGTCTAGCTGAGGAGGAAGATAAACAGTGCACCGACGCGTGGCTCCCACGTGCAGGGGTTTCTGCCGGTGCGTGTGGGTGCGTGTCTCACTTTCTAGGGAAGGTTCCAACATGTAATTTCATCTATTCAATGTAACGAACATTTTGGGACTGGTTTCGTGTTGATCGCACACCGTTTCGATATTATTCTGGACGTCCGATGGTTTAGGATCGACATTTAAAATGGTTAAAAATTCAGAAAATACGGGGCTTTAGTGAGAGGTTAATAAGGTAGTTGGTAACCCTCTATTACGATTTGGACATGCTTGGAAGTCCTGGTGACGGTGATTGGCCTGGAAGAGCCGTATGGCATCTGTATCAGTGATGGGTGCACCATGATCTAGAGGTGGTCGCGTCGGTTGATACGTTCACGGCCACATACTAGGATTTAGGACGGTCGTGGAAGGATGGTTGCACGCATCACTATGATCGGAATCGTGACTGACCCAGAGATATCGAGCCCGATGCCCAGTTAAGTCATGAGTTCGGGCACGAGGCCTAGTTACTTTACGTTTATGATTTCGGGTCGAGGACCCTAAATGGATTTCCGGGTTCATGACAGTTTATGGGAACCGGGCTTGAATCCTTTGAAAGGTTTTAAGAATGTTTTCGTTATATATGTATATATTCATATACCTTCCTTATTTGGAATGTCTTCTTCGGGGAGGGTGGTTGGCCTCGGTGGACCCCGGAGTAGTCAGAGAGCACTAACTGAGTGGAGTCGCCTCCGTTGGGCACCTTACTCTCAGGAGGGCTTGTATTGTAACCCTCAAGGAGGGTCATTGATCTACGGACATTGACCTTGGTGGACGCTGAGGAGACTTGGGCTTTGAGACCCCGGGTAGCACGTGCGTAGCTTTAGAAACCTTGACAGGATTGGTTATGTGATTTATATGTATATGATATATGATATGTGATGTGTATTGGTTTTGGGGTGAGTCCCACATGGATTTGGCCAGTGGCCCGCATGTTTGGTTTCTTTATGGTTTTTTGGATAAATGGTTTTTTAATGCATGCAGGCTTTTAGTGAAGGGTGCAAATGTCTTCGATAAAATGTTTTTATTAAATTATTATTCTGTCCACTCACAGCTTTTAATTTTTTGACTGCCTTTCAGGTTGATCGCGGATGCGCGTTGTAGTAGAGACCGAGACGTCACATACCTCCTCCAAATCCTGACGTACTGAGAAGCCCAGAGCGGGCCAAAGTTGGAGTTTTCCCTTGTCTGACACTCTGTGTCTGACGGGATCAGGAGCATCCCGCGTTAATCCCTTGGGGATTGGAACAAGTCTTGACAAGTGTTATCAGAGCAAGGTTTGTGCGCTCTGAACCCCGAGTTATCATGGGGTACCATGATGACTACTCTGATCCCGACAAGTGGTATCAGAGCATGGTTGGCTCATAGGATACTCAGGATGCTCTGATTCTGACATGTGGTATCAGAGTGAGGTTGTCTCTATTCAAGCAACCGCGTAGCTCTTGGAGGGAAGCGCATGTCGAGGATGTGTTAGGTTATCGGTACGATAGTTAGTAGGATTGAATCGTCGATCGTTTGGGTTCGACATTTGATGTCGTGTTGCCATAATTCTGTCGTGATTGGCAGTGTGGGACCCTACGGAGTAGTTAGTACAGGCGATTGATTCGTTAGATGCGGAGTCTCGATAGCAATGTCTGGTGGTTAGCTCTGCACGAGTTTGTGGCAGGTACTACTACCGAGAGTGGTTGTAGTTCCGATTGTTGGGAATCGAGGACGTTCAAGGAACGTTTCCTTTTCTTGTATGAGATGTCGGGGTGACTATACCCATAGTTGTTGGGTACAAGGGAGGCAGAGTTACTCTGATGTGAACAGAGGTATGGGGTCGTCGCTCGGTATGAGCGGAGATCTAAGGTTGTCTCATTCGTATAGTGTGTGCTGGTGCTGGTGCCTGCTATTGTGATGACGATGAGTCACGAGTCGGGATGTGACTCCGTCGCGATGGGCATAAGTTCGGTATCGGTGGTCCGCGAGTGGATCACGAATAGTGATGGGCTAGATTGGATCCAACAGTTGTTGAGACGTGAGGATCGAGTACTGTCGTAGGGATTAGCGACCAACTGGTCAGAATTGGTCAGATATGGTGGTATGTAGAGATTTGACTGCAGATCACAGCAGGAGTCTGTTGTGACTCTTCATTTGATCGGTACACCGGGTTAGGATGAATTGACATCCTTTTGGATGTGCATAAATGGTGTAAACAGATATGCGAACTTGGTAGTGAGTTAGACTGGTTACAGACATGTGGTTGATGTCCGAGTGTATTATTTCCAATCTGGTTGGAACTTCGGAATCGTGAGAGGTTGCGTTCAGGTGACGAGAAGAGTGTGGGTTTTTCGCATTGGTAATGGGGATTCCGAAGTAGGTGAAGAAGACTTCTCGTTTTCTGCTCTTTAGCAGATGACGTTGGATGCCGGAGGATGACATTGGATGAACTTTGATGTCATCATCTTCAACTTTCCTCATGTGGGTGAGGAAGGAGACGACTCATAGTGTCACATCCAATGACGTGACAAGTGAGTGCTTAGGGTAAGGGAGATTGAGTCGAGTGGTAATGATCAGGGTGATCGAGTTGTTTTGAGGTGATTGTGATGTGACAAGTGAGTGACAGAGGTTTGGTAATCATTAAAGGTGAATTTCCTTGCTGATTATGCTAAGCTAGGAGCAGAGGAAATTAATTAACGCGAGGACAAAATTAATTAAGGAGGGAAGATCGGTTGGAATTTCGGGGACGAAATTAATTAAGGATGGAAGGTTGTAACGACCCGTCCCAAATTCTGGGATTAGATTAGTGACTAATCATGGATTAGTGAGGTTAATCGGTGATTAGTTGAGCGAAATCAGACGAACGATTCAAAATGACCATTTTACCCCTAGTCGTGGGCAAAATGTTAACTTTTTACCCGGGAGGTCCGATGGCCGAAGGCCAAGAACCGTTACGTAGATCGGATCGATATGAATCCATAGACAGGCAGCACGGTGAAATGGGACGTCGAACGGAGAAGTTATGGTTCACGAACGTTTCGGGGTACTATTGCGCGTTTTACGAAACAGGGAGCTTTTGTACTCAAGTGGACCAGATATTTTACGAAGGCCCAATGGATGAGTGACAAGTGTCACTCATCCATTGCCCACTAAGATTGTATTCATGCACCCCTCATCCCCTTTTCTTTGTTCGACCATGTCCCCAAACCAAACCCGATCAATCCTTCAACCCCAATCCAACCCTTACCCCTATGATCATGGTTGTGAGGCCCACAGAGTTAGAGGGGACATGAAGATGATGGTGGCTGGTAGGAGACGGCGGCGACGTGGACGGTGGAGGCAAACTTGAACAAAGGTAACAGTTTGGCCCTTTTCATTTTATTTTCGATTCTTGACGTTAGGGATGGTTTTAATCAATTGTTATGAGTTATTTAGGTTATTAGGAAGGTAATAAGAAGGTTTTGGTGATGGTTGGAGGCTGAGGAAGCCCTGGGGAGTTTTCGAGATTTTTGAACCGTGAGGGACAAATCGGTTCATGGGTTTTAGGAAGTTTTAGGTTGTTTTAATTGTATATTTAGGTTCCTATGATCAAAATAAGTAGAATGGAATTAATTAGGAAGTAAAAGGACGAAGAATGAAAGATCTAAGGGCCTGGACTAGTCACGCCGGTCTAGCTGGGGCGGATTTGCAGGAAAAAGTCAGATCGGCTGGTTCGGACTGGTCTAGCCGAGGAGGAAGATAAACATTGCACCGGCGCTGTCAACCTGAAGGGAAGTCAAAACATTAAAAGCTATTATTGGACAAAACAAAGAGTTTATAAAAACATTTTAACGAAAACATTTGTACCCTTCACTAAAAAGCATGCATGCATGCATTCGAAACCATTTAATCCAAAAGAACCATATGTGGGAACTAAGCCCAAAACCATAAAGCTACTAACTACACGGGCCACTGCCCAAATCCATACGGGTCTTAGCCCAAAACCTGTACACATCACATATCATATATCATATATCACATATATACATATAATCACACAACCAATCATGTCACGATTTCCAAAGCTACGCGCGTGCCACCCGGGGCCTCAAACCCAAGTCTCTCAGGGTCGAAGGTCTTTGTCGGTAGACCAATGACCCTCCTTGAGATTATGATACAAGCCTTCCTAAGAGTAAGGAACCCAACAGGGGCGACTCCACTCAGTTAGTGCTCCGTGACTACTATGGGGTCCACCCAGGCCAATGACCCTCCCCAGAGGAGATAATCCAAGTAAAGGAAGGTATATGAATATGTATACATATAAATAATGAAATCATCCTTAAAACCTTTCAACGGATTCATGCCTGGTCCTCATAAATCGTCATCAATCATAAAAACCTTTCAAGGGTTCATGCCCGGTCCCCATAAACCGCCATGAACCTGGAAATCCATTTAGGGTCCCCGACCCGAAATCATAAATGTAAAGTAACTGGGTCTCGTGCCCTAACACATGACTCAACTAGGCACCGTGCCCGATATCTCAAGGTCAATCACGAATCCGATCGTAGTGATGCGTGCAACCATCCATCCAGGACCGCCCTCAATCCTGGTATGTCGCCGCGAACGAATCAACCGACGCGACCACCGCTAGATTCTGGTGCACTCATCACCGATCGATATCCTGAACCATCAGTACTTTGAAGTTGAGCCTCCATCGGCTACCCGACAACAAATCGTGCATCGTGACCTCTTCGGAAGGAACACATCCCAAGTCGAAGGCAAGCGTCATATCATCGGTCGGCGTGCACATAGCACTCGCCGCGACCACCATTTAGACCCGTAGGTCATAAATAGAGCCACATTCCCGAGACAAAACCAAATGGGCCTCATGCTCGAGTTTATCCTTTTGGAATCCAAAACCATTTCATTTAAACCAACAAAGAAAGTACAAACCCGTATTGGCACGGTACAAGGCTGACACCTCGAAATACGTACCAATACGTAACCACACTCAAATGCACTCATGGCATCACCAAACAAGTATTAAATCATATAATAAACATTTATGCATGCACCAATTTAGAAAACAAGGTCCACTCACAGACCGTCCCAGCTGCCGCCTCGATATGCGTTCCATACGGCTCTCCCGAGCCAATCGTCGTCACCAGGACTCCCAAACCTGTCCAAATCACTTTGGAGGGTTACTAACTACCTTATTAACCTTTCACTAAAGCCCTGTAATTTTTTGGAATTTTTAACTATTTTTAATTACGATCCTAAACCTTCGGACACCCCGAAACCTATCGAAACGATGTCCGATCGACACGAAACCAGTCCCAAAATAGTTGTTACATCGAATAAATGATTTCACATGTTGGAGCCATTCCCAAAATGTTGGCCACGCGCCCACACGCGCCCAAGGAAGCCTCTGCGCGTGAGCCCACGCGCCACACTGTAGCACTGTCTCCTACCTTTGGTTGAACCGGTTCACTGCAACTGAATAGGCCGAACCGGTCTGGACCGGTTCAAGGCCCAAACTTGTCCATTTCTAATCCATTTCTTCCCTTTTCATTTCTAAAGTTTCCTAAACTGATTTCCTATCTTTTTAACCACTAAAAACATAAGGATAGCCGTGAAAGCCATACCTTCATGTTCGACAATGGTGACGGCGGCTGCAACCTCCCTCTGTCGTAGCCTCCGGCCGTCCCAGCCTTAGCAAATGATCTAGACCTTCCCAAAAGTTCACCAGGAAGTCAACTCATACGTTAGAATTGATCAAAAACCCAGAAAAACTGATTTTCGAATTTTGAATATAACAAAGGCCCTCGGGTTACTCACCTCCGCCGTCCACCACCGTGGCTCGCCGTCGTCCTCATTCTCATAATGATTATGGTTGTGAGGAAACCGGGTGGTGAGTCATGTGGGTTGTTTGTTCAAAGAGAAAGAAGAAAATGGTGTTTCGGGTTTGTGAGAAACATAGAGGGAATGTTGATTAGATGAGAGGGAGACGGGATGAGATGAATGGTGAGGATTGAGAGATTAATTAGAATAGAGGGTTAGGATTAAGTGGTAAGTAGATTAATTATAAAATAATAATAATATTATTATTTAATTAGGATAGATCCACTTTTTAGGGGATTGGCCAATGGGATGAGTGACACTTGTCACTCATCCATGGGTCCCACTGAAAAGTCAACCAATCAGATAAATCCACCTCATCAATGCCTTGTAATACGTGCATAGTGAAATCGAACTTCCGTAACCCATAACTTTCCCATTCAAAGTCCGATTTCACCGTGCCGCCGGTCTATGGATTTGTATCGTTCCGATCTACGTAACGGTCGTTGGCCCTCATCAATCGAACATGCCAGTCCAAAAGTCAACTATTTGCCCCTTTTTACCATAATTACCAAAATACCCCTGAACTTCCGAACGTCATAACTTCTTCCTCGAATGTCGGAATTGAGCGTGCCACCTGTTGATGAACTGGTGACGTCCCAAACTACATCACAGTCATCGGCCAAAGTCCATTTGACCGCCTGAACAAAAAGTCAACATTTTACCCACGCCCAATGGCAAAACGGTCATTTTGCATCGTTCGTCCGATTTCGCTCAACTAATCACCGATTAACCTCACTAATCATAATTAGTCACTAATATAATCTAGAAATTCAAGACGGGTCGTTACAGGTGACCTAAGGGTCTGAGTCGTGGTCGCGGCTAGTGCTATGTGCACGGTAACTGATGATACGACACTCGCCTCCGAACTGAGATGTGTTCCTTCCGGAGAGATCACGATGCACGTACCGTCATCGAGCAGTCTCTGGAGGCTCAACTTCGGAGTGCTGACGGTTCAGGATGTCGATCGGTGATGGGTGCACCACGATCTAGAGGTAGTCGCGTCGGTTGATACGTTCACGGTGACATACCAGGATTGAGGGCAGTCTTGGAAGGATGGTTGCACGCATCACTGCGATCGGAATCGTGACTGACCCTGAGATATCGGGCACGACGCCCAGTTGAGCCATGAGTTCGGGCACGAGGCCCAGTTACTTTACGTTTATAATTTCGGGTCGAGGACCCTAAATGGATTTTCAGGTTCATGACAGTTTATGGGAACCGGGCTTGAATCCTTTGAAACGTTTTAAGAATGTTTTCGTTATATATATATACATATACCTTCCTTATTTGGAATGTCTCCTCCGATGAGGGTCGGTGGCCTAGGTGGACCTCGGAGTAGTCACGGAGCACTAACTGAGTGGAGTCGCCCCCGTTGGGCACCTTACTCTCAGAAGGGCTTGGATTGTAACCCTCAGGGAGGGTCATTGATCTACGGACATTGACCTGGGTGGACACTGAGGAGACTTGGGCTTTGAGACCCCGGGTAGCACGCGCGTAGCTTTAGAAACCGTGACAGGATTGGTTATGTGATTTATATATATATATATGATATATGATATGTGATGTGTACAGGTTTTGGGGTGAGTCCCACATGGATTTGGGCAGTGGCCCGCATGTTTGGTTTCTTTATGGTTCTTTTGAATAAATGGTTTTTGAATGCATGCAGGCTTTTTAGTGAAGGGTACAAATGCCTTCGATAAAATGTTTTTATTAAATTATTGTTTTGTCTACTCACAACTTTTAATGTTTTGACTGCCCTTCAGGTTGATCGCGGATGCGGGTTGTAGCAGAGACCGAGACATCACATACCTCCTCCTAATCCTGACGTAATAGCGGGCCAAAGTCAGAATTTTCCCTTGTCTGACACTCTGTGTCAGACGGGATCAGGAGCGTCCCGCGTTAATCCCTTGGGGATTGGGACAAGTCTTGACAAGTGTTATCAGAGCAAGAATATTTTAGAAGGTGAGATATGGTGTAATTAGTTGTGCACAATAATTCTCAAATTTATTTAAACGAGAAAATTGGTTTGAGAAGAACTTTGGTACAAAGAATGATAGACTAATTTAGCCGAAGAATAATAATAAGTATTTATAGGCATAGGACCAAACCCTACCTCAATCCTAATTGAAATTGAAATACAAATCCTAATCGAATTGATAATCCTTGTTAGCCGCAAATCCTTCCTTGTGTTGCAAGGAATTTTCTTTGGAAATTTCACGCAAGACCCTTGGCTATTTCCATGCAAATTCTCTTTAATTCATACAAAAAACAACTCCTAGAAGCATAAGGATTTGATCTTGAACAGGTAGAAGATGCGTAAATCTTCAATTACTAGTGGAACAAGTAATCCTACCCGTGCAGCCTGACCCATCCGCACCAAGACAAGAATTCCCACGGTTGTAGGACTCCGATTTTAGTATTTCTTTCACCACTGGAAAATAGACTTCAAGATCTTTCCAACTATACATTAACCACATCCCGATTCATCCTGGAATATTCACAATTTTTCATTGAAGTGGGCTACTCTGCACAGGTAGATTTCGAGTTTGTAACTTTTTAATTCTCTTCTCCTTTGGCCTTCCCCAAGAACGAATCTTGGAATAATCTTGAGCCTTCTTTCACACATGGACAAGGTCTTGACCCATCTTGATGAATCTTGATCCAATCTTTTTAAATCTTGGCCCATTCTTGATGGCTTATTTGTTTTTCGTCCAATTTAACCTCTTAACTCCACATTTTTGGGTTAGTGCCTAAAACATTAAAATAAGTTAAAACACACATTATTAAGAAAATAAAAAGGTAAATCTAGGAAGAAAAGAAATAATAATTCTGTACAAAATTATCAAATCAGAGACCTATTTGGAAAATAAGATGATGTTGCATTTCAGTGAGAGCATTATTTTGAGGAGTATATAGAAGAGTTAGTAGGCGGTTGATGCCTTGAGTGGCAAAAAGGCTTAATTTTGACAAACTCCCCACCACCATTAATGTACAATGAAGCGATGGCATTTTAAAAATAGTTTTCAAAGAGTTTTTTGAAATCAATGAAGGTAGAGTAGACATATGATTTTTTTTCTCAAAGGAAAAAGCGAAGTGTACTTCTGGAAATGATTAACAAATATAACAGAGTATGAAAAACTATCCATTGACTTGTTAGGGACAGGACCCCAAATATCACTATAAAGTTATTGAAGAGGACGAGTGTTGTTTGGAGAGGAAACACCAAATGATTGGTGGTGACTTTTGCTACATAGACAAGAAGTATAGATAGACTGATAGCTTAGAGGAGACACTGATAGAAGAAAGAAATAGGAAACTTTGAAGAACTTTATAATTGGAATGACGTAGACATAAGTGCTAGAGATTGGAGGAAACCACCACACCTACTAGTGGTTGATACCATTGAAGGGAGTAAGAGGACCACTCATACACATCATCCTTACTCGGGCCCTAAAGGAGAACTACCTCAGTGCTGAGATGCTTCACATGGAAGTGATCAGTAAAAAGCTCAATATGTGGGTTATTATGTTTATTGAAATTTGATATGAAAATTAGGTTTCTTGTCATAGCAGGTACGCAAAAAGAAGTTACTGAGGCTAAAAAAGGGAAATGAAATAAAGGATAGAGAGGAAGAACCAGAATTTGTGATTCCCAAGCCTTTACCATTACCAATGATAATCTTGTCTGGTCCACGGAACTAAGTGGCATCAGAGAGATGTTACAAACTAAAGGCAACATTATGAGATGCTCCAAATTCTAGGAGCTATCTAGGTGACATGCCTCAATAGTTGGGATCAACCAAGAGTTAGAAAGATGAGGAGTGTTTTAGCTGTGGACAGCGCTTGGCATTGTGGCCCTATGTGCCACACCATTGGTAGAAGCCACACTAACTTCTTGAAGGTAGTCCATTACAGTGTTTGTATCATGACAAAGAAAGGTGAGACGCGCTTTGAGGCCTAGAATAAGAGCCCTGGCAGTGATCACATAGAAGCGGGTGAGACAGGTCTAACCTGTAGAGGGGGTTTTAGCAGCATCAACCAGGGTGATCATTTGAGAGGAGACATATGAAAAAATGGTAAGACGGAGCAGCTAGCCTTAACAAATCCAGAATTTGCACTATACCGGGTTGATGGCTGGAGGGCAGGGATGAGTTCCATCCACATAGCCCATGAGGTCGTAGCCTATAAGCAAGGAATGAAACACGGCACGACAGGGGAAAAAATTAGTGGCTATGAGGTTTATAGGAAGTTGGGTAGTAGCATTGATGGTAATGAGAGAGGGTAGAGGATTATCGACGAGTGGTGGAGGGATGGTTAGTTGAGTTACCATAGGAAAATGAAGGTAGAGAAAAAAAAAAGGAAGGATGATCAGGTGCTCAGTGGAGCCTAGGGCTTTGACACCATTAAAAGGTATGAGAAACGTTTTTTCTTGTATATTTTGATTAGGTTATAGTAATGTCCTATCTATACAAACTTAGAAGAGTCTAACTAGGAATGTAATCTTATATTGACAATCTACATAATAGTTAAGAAATCAATGAGATTTCGTTGACAATAGACCAGCAGATCAAGGAGATTGATTCTCAATCTCCTATGATCCTGGAGATTCCTTAATATGAACAAACACCCCAAAACCTACCTTTTACTAGACAATTGGAAAAATAAAAAACGTAAAGACTCGATCTTAGTTAAGATAGAATATTTAAACCCCTAGCTTCACGTAGTAGTAGTAGTTTTTCCTCCTAAGGGTTATAACAGCACAATACCTGCAAACATTTATTTACATAACTAAAATGCTAGAAGCAATACATTAATAAGCTAATAGGAACGGATGACATTAAAGATAATTCATAGGACCAAAAGATATACCATAGCCATGATTTTTCACTTGTGAAGTGTAAATGCCAACATTTAAAGCGATCATACTTGAAAAAATTGTCATCTAAGCACCATATAAATATTTTGCCTTGACTCTAATCGGTACTAGGAATCTCTCAAGTCACACAAGAATCCTAGGATTTTATTTGTTCAAGCATATGTGATGATTTTATGTTATGGAATTCAAGTTTAATCATGTATGAATTTCAAGGAAAAACAACACTTTATGGAAATAAAGATTTCAGAAAAGGAATTAAAGTTTAAGAGCATAGATATGTACCTTAATTGTAACGACCCGACTCGAATTCCGGGATTAGATTAGTAAATAATCATGATTAGTGGGGTTAATCGGTGATTAGTTGGGCGAAATCAGACGAACGATGCAAAATGACCGTTTTGCCCCTAGTCGTGGGTAAAACGTTGAATTTTAATTTGGGACGTCAAATGGACTTTGAACGATGACTGTGACATATTTTGGGACGTCACGAGTCCATAGACAGGTGGCACGTTCGATTCTGATGTTCGAGGTGAAAGTTATGACGTTTGAAAGTTAAAGGGCATTTTGGTAATTTTGATTAAAAGGGGCAAAATGTTGACTTTTTGACTGGGAGGGCGATGGACGAGGGCCGATGACCGTTACGTAGATCGGGATGATACGAATCCATAGACAGGCGGCACGCTGAAATCGAACTTCGAACGAGAAAGTTATGGGTCATGGAAGTTCGATTTCACTATGCGCGCATTACGAGGCTAGAAAACGTGGCTTATTCTGATTGAGTCCTATATTTTAAATGGGACATATGGACCAATAACCTTAAAATGTGGACCTATGTCTTGATTGGTGAGATTGGATTAAAATATTAAGATTTTAATTATTTGATAATTTCCACTTAACTCACCTTTTTATCTTGGCCCCTCATCTGACCTAAACCTTCAATCAACACCGTCCATCTCATCCCTCCCCATCTGATCAAATTCCACCATCTCTCTGTTATACCACAACCCGAAACCCCATTTCCTTTCCCCCCATACAAACACACATATTCCTCACCTCACCATCTTTGTTGTGTGTGCACAAAAATGAGAGTGACTGGGATAGTGAGAGACGACGGGAGGCGGCAAGGAAACGGCAGCGACCACGGTGGTTCACGGCAAAGGTGAGTTAACCCGAGAGCTAATTATGTCCCAGTTTTGAAAGTCGACTTTTAGTGGTAGTTTTAAGCTCCTAATGGATTCTAATGAGACCTACGGACAGAGACGAACCCATTGAACCTGATTTTGAGGCTCGAGGAGGCCTGGATCGAGAGGAAGGAGGATCGAAAAATCTGGGCTTTGAGTTTTTGTTCAGAGGTAAAAATCTAAATGCGTTTTCTTGTTTTTGATTCCATAAACCTCTTAGTTGGACCTAGACGAACACGCAGGAAGAAATCGCGTAGAAAAGGTTGAGCAATGGCTGAGAACCGGTCGGGTCGGTTCAGCGGTTCGGCTGAACCTGTTCAAGCCAGTGAATCGGGTCTAACGCGAGGTTGACAATGAACAGTGCCCGACGCGTGGGTTTCACACACAGGGGGTTCAACCGATGCGTGGGGGCGCGTGTAAGGTCTTTGGGGAAACTTTTAACCCGTGAAATAACCTATTCGATGTAACGAACATTTTGGGACTGGTTTCGTGTCGATCGGACACCGTCTCGATAATGTTCGGTGCATCGGAAGGTTTCGGATCAAGTTTAAAAAAAGTTAAAAATTCGGGAAAATTACGGGACTTTAATAGGAGGTTAATGAAGAGGTTAGTGACCCTCTAGTGTTATTTGGACAAGTTTGGGAGTCCCGGTGATAGTGACGAGGCCCGGGAAGGCCTATGGCACGCGTATCGAGGTGCATCGTAGGACGGTCTGTGAATGGACTTTGGGGATTTGATTAATAACTAATCATGATTAGTGGGGTTAATTGGTGATTAGTTTGGTGAAATCGGACGAATTATACAAAATGACCGTTATGCCCCTAGTCATGGGTAAAACCTTGACATTTAACTTAGGCGGTCAAATGGACTTTGACCGGTGACCGAGGCGTATTTTGGGACGTCACGAGTCCATAGACAAGTGGCACGTTCGATTCCGACGTTCGACGTGAAAGTTTTGACGTTTGGAAGTTAAGGGGCATTTTAGTAATTTTGATTAAAAGGGGAAAAATGTTCACTTTTTGACTTGGAGGTCCGATGGCCGAGGGCCGAGGACCTGTTAGGTAGATCGGGATGATACGAATCCATAGACAGGCTGCACGATGAAATCGGACATCGAACGGAAAAGTTATAGGTCACAGAAGTTCGATTTCACTATGCGCGCATTACGAGGCTCGGACACTTGGCTTATTCTGATTGGGTCCTATATTTTAAATGGGACCTATGGACCAATAACCTTAAAATGTGGACCTATGTCTTGATTGGTGAGATTGGATTAAAATATTAAGATTTTAATTATTTGATAATTTCCACTTAACTCACCTTTTTATCTTGGCCCTTCACCTGACCTAAACCTTCAATCAACACCGTCCATCTCATCCCTCCCCATCTGATCAAATTCCACCATCTCTCTGTTAAATCACAACCCGAAACCCCATTTCCTTTCCCCCCATACAAACACACATATTCCCCTCCTCACCATCTTTGTTGTGTGTGCATAACCATGAGAGTCACTGGGATAGTGAGAGAAGACGGGAGGCGGCAAGGAAACGGCGGCGACCACGGTGGTTCACGGCAAAGGTGAGTTAACCCGAGAGCTAATTATGTCCCAGTTTTGAAAGTCGACTTTTAGTGGTAGTTTTAAGCTCCTAATGGATTCTAATGAGACCTACGGACAGAGACGAACCCATTGAACCTGATTTTGAGGCTCGAGGAGGCCTAGATCGAGAGGAAGGAGGATCGAAAAATCTGGGCTTTTAGTTTTTGTTCAGAGGTAAAAATCTAAATGCGTTTTCTTGTTTTTGATTTCATAAACCTCTTAGTTGGACCTAGACGAACACGCAGGAAGAAATCCCGTAGGAAATGGTTGAGTAATGGCTGAGAACTGATCGGGTCGGTTCAACGGTTTGGCTGAATCGGTTCAAGCCAGTGAACCGGGTCCAACGCGAGGTTGACAATGAATAGTGCCCGGCGCGTGGGTTTCACGCACAGGGGATTCAACCGGCGCGTGGGGCCGCGTGTAAGGTCTTTAGGGAAACCTTCAACACGTGAAATAACCTATTCGATGTAACGAACATTTTGGAACTAGTTTCGTGTCGATCGGACACCGTCTTGATAATGTTCGGGGCATCGAAAGGTTTTAGATCAAGTTTAAATATAGTTAAAAATTCAGAAAAATTACGGGACATTAATAGGAGTTTAATGAAGAGGTTAGTGACCATCTAGTGTGATTTGGACAGGTTTGGGAGTCCTGGTGAGAGTGACCAGGCCCGGGAAGGCCTATGGCACGAGTATCGAGGCACATCGTAGGACGGCCTGTGAGTGGATTTTGGGGATTAGATTAGTAACTAATCATGATTAGTAGGGTTAATCGGTGATTAGTTGGGCGAAATCGGATGAACGATGCAAAATCACCATTTTGCCCCTAATCGTGGGAAAAACGTTGACTTTAAATTTGGGCGGTCAAATGGACTTTGATCGATGACCGTGAAGCATTTTGTTACGTCACGAGTCCATAGAGAGGTGGCACGTTCGATTCCGACGTTCGAGGTGAAAGTTATGACGTTTGGAAGTTAAGGGGCATTTTGGTAATTTTGATTAAAATAGGCAAAATGTTGACTTTTTGACTGGGAGGTCCGATGGCTGAGGGCCGAGGACCGTTACGTAAATCGGGATGATAAGAATCCATAGACAGGCGGCACGTTGAAATCGGGCTTCGAACGGGAAAGTTATGGATCATGGAAGTTCGATTTCACTATGCGCGCATTACGAGGCGAGGACACTTGGCTTATTCTGATTGGGTACGATATTTTAAATGGGACCTATGGACCAATAACCTTAAAATGTGGACCTATGTCTTGATTGGTGAGATTGGATTAAAATATTAAGATTTTAATTATTTGATAATTTCCAATTAACTCACCTTTTTATCTTGGCCTCTAATCTGACCTAAACCTTCAATCAACAGAGTCCATCTCATCCCTCCCCATCTGATCAAATTCCACCATCTCTTTGTTATATCACAACTCGAAACCCCATTTCCTTTCCCCCACACAAACACACATATTCCCCACCTCACCATCTTTGTTGTGTGTGCACAACCATGAGAGTGACTGGGATAGTGAGAGACGACGAGAGGCGGCAAGGAAACGACGGCGACCACGGTGGTTCACGGCAAAGGTGAGTTAACCCGAGAGCTATTTATGTCCCAGTTTTGAAAGTCGACTTTTAGTAGTAGTTTTAAGCTCCTAATGGATTCTAATGAGACCTAGGGACTGAGACGAACCCATTGAACCTGATTTCAAGGCTCGAGGAGGTCTGGATCGAGAGGAAGGAGGATCGAAAAATCTGGGCTTCGGGTTTTTGTTCATAGGTAAAAATCTAAATGCGTTTTCTTGTTTTTGATTCCATAAACCTCTTAGTTGGACCTAAAGGAACACGCAGGAAGAAATCGCGTAGGAAATGGTTGAGCAATGGCTGAGAACCGATCGGGTCAGTTCAGCGGTTCTGCTGAACCGGGTCCAACGCGAGGTTGACAATGAACAGTGCCCAGCGAGTGGGTTTCACGCATAGGGGGCTCAACCGGCGCGTGGAGGCGCGTGTAACGTCTTTAGGGAAACATTCAAAACGTGAAATAACCTATTCGATGTAACGTACATTTTAGGACTGGTTTCGTGTCGTTCGGACACCGTCTCGATAATGTTCGGGACATCGGAAGGTTTCAGATCAAGTTTAAAACTTGTTAAAAATTCGTAAAAATTACGGGACATTAATAGGAGGTTAATGAAGAGGTTAGTGACCCTCTAGTGTGATTTGGACAAGTTTGGGAGTCCCGGTGATAGTGAAGAGGCCCGAGAAGGCCTATAGCACGCGTATCGAGGCTCATCGTAGGACGGTTTGTGAGTGGACTTTGGGGATTAGATTAGTAACTAATCATGATCAGTGGGGTTAATCGGTGATTAGTTGGGGGAAATCGGATGAACGATGCAAAATGACCGTTTTTCCCCTAGTTGTGGGTAAAACGTTGACATTAAATTTGGGCGGTCAAATGGACTTTGAGCGATGACCGTGAAGTATTTTGTTACGTCACGAGTCCATAGAGAGGTGGCACGATCGATTCCGACGTTCGAGGTGAAAGTTATGACGTTTGGAAGTTAAGGGGCATTTTGGTAATTTTGATTAAAATAGGCAAAATGTTGACTTTTTGACTGGGAGGTCCGATGGCCGAGGGCCGAGGACCGTTACGTAAATCGGGATGATAAGAATCCATAGACAGGCGGCACGTTGAAATCGGACTTCGAACGGGAAAGTTATGGATCATGGAAGTTCAATTTCACTATGCGCGCATTACGAGGCGAGGACACTTGGCTTATTCTGATTGGGTCCTATATTTTAAATGGGACCTATGGACCAATAACCTTAAAATGTGCACCTATGTCTTGATTGGTGAGATTGGATTAAAATATTAAGATTTTAATTATTTGATAATTTCCAATTAACTCACCTTTTTATCTTGGCCCCTAATCTGACCTAAACCTTCAATCAACACAGTCCATCTCATCCCTCCCCATCTGATCAAATTCCACCATCTCTTTGTTATATCACAACCCGAAACCCCATTTCCTTTCCCCCACACAAACACACATATTCCCCACCTCACCATCTTTGTTGTGTGTGCACAACCATGAGAGTGACTGGGATAGTGAGAGACGACGAGAGGCGGCAAGGAAACGACGGCGACCACGGTGGTTCACGGCAAAGGTGAGTTAACCCGAGAGCTATTTATGTCCCAGTTTTGAAAGTCGACTTTTAGTGGTAGTTTTAAGCTCCTAATGGATTCTAATGAGACCTAGGGACTGAGACGAACCCATTGAACCTGATTTCGAGGCTCGAGGAGGTCTGGATCGAGAGGAAGGAGGATCGAAAAATCTGGGCTTCGGGTTTTTGTTCATAGGTAAAAATCTAAATGCGTTTTCTTGTTTTTGATTCCATAAACCTCTTAGTTGGACCTAAAGGAACACGCAGGAAGAAATCGCGTAGGAAATGGTTGAGCAATGGCTGAGAACCGATCGGTCAGTTCAGCGGTTCTGCTGAACCGGGTCCAACGCGAGGTTGACAATGAACAGTGCCCAGCGAGTGGGTTTCACGCATAGGGGGCTCAACCGGCGCGTGGAGGCGCGTGTAACGTCTTTAGGGAAACATTCAAAACGTGAAATAACCTATTCGATGTAACGTACACTTTAGGACTGGTTTCGTGTCGTTCGGACACCGTCTCGATAATGTTCGGGACATCGGAAGGTTTCAGATCAAGTTTAAAACTTGTTAAAAATTCGTAAAAATTACGGGACATTAATAGGAGGTTAATGAAGAGGTTAGTGACCCTCTAGTGTGATTTGGACAAGTTTGGGAGTCCCGGTGATAGTGAAGAGGCCCGAGAAGGCCTATAGCACGCGTATCGAGGCTCATCGTAGGACGGTTTGTGAGTGGACTTTGGGGATTAGATTAGTAACTAATCATGATCAGTGGGGTTAATCGGTGATTAGTTGGGGGAAATCGGATGAACGATGCAAAATGACCGTTTTTCCCCTAGTTGTGGGTAAAACGTTGACATTAAATTTGGGCGGTCAAATGGACTTTGAGCGATGACCGTGAAGTATTTTGTTACGTCACGAGTCCATAGAGAGGTGGCACGATCGATTCCGACGTTCGAGGTGAAAGTTATGACGTTTGGAAGTTATGGGGCATTTTGGTAATTTTGATTAAAATAGGCAAAATGTTGACTTTTTGACTGGGAGGTCCGATGGCCGAGGGCCGAGGACCGTTACGTAAATCGGGATGATAAGAATCCATAGACAGGCGGCACGTTGAAATCGGACTTCGAACGGGAAAGTTATGGATCATGGAAGTTCAATTTCACTATGCGCGCATTACGAGGCGAGGACACTTGGCTTATTCTGATTGGGTCCTATATTTTAAATGGGACCTATGGACCAATAACCTTAAAATGTGCACCTATGTCTTGATTGGTGAGATTGGATTAAAATATTAAGATTTTAATTATTTGATAATTTCCAATTAACTCACCTTTTTATCTTGGCCCCTAATCTGACCTAAACCTTCAATCAACACCGTCCATCTCATCCCTCCCCATCTGATCAAATTCCACCATCTCTTTCTTATATCACAACCCGAAACCCCATTTCCTTTCCCCCATACAAACACACATATTCCCCACCTCACCATCTATGTTGTGTGTGCACAACCATGAGAGTGACTGGGATAGTGAGAGACGACGAGAGGCGGCAAGGAAACGACGGCGACCACGGTGGTTCACGACAAAGGTGAGTTAACCCGAGAGCTATTTATGTCCCAGTTTTGAAAGTCGACTTTTAGTGGTAGTTTTAAGCTCCTAATGGATTCTAATGAGACCTACGGATAGAGACGAACCAATTGAACCTGATTTCCAGGTTCGAGGAGGTCTGGATCGAGAGGAAGGAGGATCGAAAAATCTGGGCTTCGGGTTTTTATTCAGAGGTAAAAATCTAAATGCGTTTTCTTGTTTTTGATTCCATAAACCTCTTAGTTGGACCTAGAGGAACACGCAGGAAGAAATCGCGTAGGAAATGGTTGAGCAATGGCTGAGAACCGATCGGGTCAGTTCAGCGGTTCGGCTGAACCGGTTCAAGCCAGTGAACCGGGTCCATCGCGAGGTTGACAATGAATAGTGCCCAGTGCGTGGGTTTCACGCACAGGGGGCTCAACCGACGCGTGGAGGCGCGTGTAACGTCTTTAGGGAAACTTTCAACATGTGAAATAACCTATTCGTTGTAACGAACATTTTAGGACTGGTTTCGTGTCGATCGGCCACCGTCTCGATAATGTTCTGGACATCGCAAGGTTTCGGATCAAGTTTAAAAATTATTAAAAATTCGGAAAAATTACGGGATATTAATAGGAGGTTAATGAAGAGGTTAGTGACCCTCTAGTGTGATTTGGACAAGTTTGGGAGTCCCGGTGATAGTGAAGAGGCCCGGGAAGGCCTATAGCACGCGTATCGAGGCGCATCGTAGGACGGTCTGTGAGTGGACTTTGGGGATTAGATTAGTAACTAATCATGATAAGTGGGGTTAATCGGTGATTAGTTGGGCGAAATCGGATGAACGATGCAAAATGACCGTTTTTCCCCTAGTCGTGGGTAAAATGTTGACTTTAAATTTGGGCGGTCAAATGGACTTTAACCGATGACCGTGACGTATTTTTTTACGTCACGAGTCCATAGAGAGGTGGCACGTTCGATTCCGACGTTCGGGGTGAAAGTTATGACGTTTGGAAGTTAAGGGGAATTTTGGTAGTTTTATTAAAAGAGGCAAAATGTTGACTTTTTGACTGGGAGGTCCGATGGCCGAGGGCCGAGGACCGTTACGTAGATCGGGATGATAAGAATCCATAGACAGGCGGCACGTTGAAATCGGACTTCGAACGGGAAAGTTATGGGTCATGGAAGTTCGATTTCACTATGCACGCAATACGAGGCGAGGACACTTGGCTTATTCTGATTGGGTCCTATATTTTAAATGGGTCCTATGGACCAATAACCTTAAAATGTGGACCTATGTCTTGATTGGTGAGATTGGATTAAAATATTAAGATTTTAATTATTTGATAATTTCCAATTAACTCACCTTTTTACCTTGGCCCCTAATCTGACCTAAACCTTCAATCAACACCGTCCATCTCATCCCTCCCGATCTGATCAAATTCCACCATCTCTTTGTTATATCACAACCCGAAACCCCATTTCCTTTCCCCCATACAAACACACATATTCCCCACCTCACCATCTTTGTTATGTGTGCACAACCATGAGAGTGACTGGGATAGTGAGAGACGACGAGAGGCGGCAAGGAAACGACGGTAACCACGGTGGTTCACGGAAAAGGTGAGTTAACTCGAGAGCTATTTATGTCCTAGTTTTGAAAGTCGACTTTTAGAGGTAGTTTTAAGCTCCTAATGGATTCTAATGAGACCTACGGACAAAGACGAACCCATCGAACCTGATTTCCAGGTTCGAGGAGGTCTGGATAGAGAGGAAGGAGGATCGAAAAATCTGGGCTTCGGGTTCTTGTTCAGAGGTAAAAATCTAAATGCGTTTTCTTGTTTTTAATTCCATAAACCTCCTAGTTGGACCTAGAGGAACACGCAGGATGAAATCGCGTAGGAAATGGTTGAGCAATGGCTGAGAACCGATCGGGTCAGTTCAGCGGTTCGGCTGAACCGGTTCAAGCCAGTGAACCTGGTCCAACGCGAGGTTGACAATGAACAGGGCCCCTTGCGTGGGTTTCACGCACAGGGGGTTCAACCGGCGCGTAGGGGCGCGTGTAACGTCTTTAGGGAAACTTTCAACACGTGAAATAACCTATTCGATGTAACGAACATTTTAGGACTGGTTTCGTGTCGATCGGACACCGTCTCGATAATGTTCGGGGAATCGGAAGGTTTCGGATCAAGTTTAAAAATAGTTAAAAATTCGGAAAAATTACGGGACATTAATAGGAGGTTAATGAAGAGGTTAGTGACCCTCCAGTGTAATTTGGACAAGTTTGGGAGTCCCGGTGATAATGAAGAGGCCCGGGAAGGCCTATAGCACGCGTATCGAGGCGTATCGTAGGACCATCTGTGAGTGGACTTTGGGGATTAGATTAGTAACTAATCATGATAAGTGGGGTTAATCGGTGATTAGTTGGGCGAAATCAGATGAACGATGCAAAATGACCATTTTGCCCCTAATCGTGGGTAAAACGTTGACTTTTAATTTGGGCGGTCAAATGGACTTTGACCGATGACCGTGACGTATTTTGTTACGTCACGAGTCCATAGAGAGGTGGCACGTTCGATTCCGATGTTCGAGGTGAAAGTTATGACGTTTGGAAGTCAAGGGGCATTTTGGTAATTTTGATTAAAAGAGGCAAAATGTTGGCTTTTTAACTGGGACGTCCGATGGCCTAGGGCCGAGGACCGTTACGTAGATCGGGATGATAAGAATCCATAGACAGGCGGCACGTTGAAATCGGACTTCGAACGGGAAAGTTATGGGTCATGGATGTTCGATTTCACTATGCGCGCATTACGAGGCGAGGACAATTGGCTTATTCTGATTGGGTCCTATATTTTAAATGGGACCTATGGACCAATAACCATAAAATGTGGACCTATGTCTTGATTGGTGAGATTGGATTAAAATATTAAGATTTTAATTATTTGATAATTTCCAATTAACTCACCTTTTTATCTTGGCCTCTAATCTGACCTAAACCTTCAATCAACACAGTCCATCTCATCCCTCCCCATCTGATCAAATTCCACCATCTCTTTGTTATATCACAACCCGAAACCCCATTTCCTTTCCCCCATACAAACACACATATTCCCCACCTCACCATCTTTGTTTTGTGTGCACAACCATGAGAGTGACTGGGATAGTGAGAGACGACGAGAGGCGGCAAGGAAACGACGGCGACCACGGTGGTTCACGGCAAAGGTGAGTTAACCCGAGAGCTATTTATGTCCCATTTTTGAAAGTCGACTTTTAGTGGTAGTTTTAAGCTCCTAATGGATTCTAATGAGACCTAGGGACAGAGACGAACCCATTGAACCTGATTTCGAGGCTCGAGGAGGTCTGGATCGAGAGGAAGGAGGATCGAAAAATCTGGGCTTCGGGATTTTGTTCATATGTAAAAATCTAAATGCGTTTTCTTGTTTTTGATTCCATAAACCTCTTAGTTGGACCTAAAGGAACACGCATGAAGAAATCGCGTAGGAAATGGTTGAGCAATGGCTGAGAACCGATCGGGTCAGTTCAGCGGTTATGCTGAACCGGGTCCAACGCGAGGTTGACAATGAACAGTGCCCAGCGCGTGGGTTACACGCATAGGGGGCTCAACCGGCGCGTGGAGGCGCGTGTAACGTCTTTAGGGAAACATTCAAAACGTGAAATAACCTATTCGATGTAACGTACATTTTAGGACTGGTTTCGTGTCGTTCGGACACCGTCTCGATAATGTTTGGGGCATCGGAAGGTTTCGGATCAAGTTGTAAACTTGTTAAAAATTCGTAAAAATTACGGGACATTAATAGGAGGTTAATGAAGAGGTTAGTGACCCTCTAGTGTGATTTGGACAAGTTTGGGAGTCCTGGTGATAGTGAAGAGGCCCGGGAAGGCCTATAGCACGCGTATCGAGGCTCATCGTAGGACGGTCTGTGAGTGGACTTTGGGGATTAGATTAGTAATTAATCATGATCAGTGGGGTTAATCGGTGATTAGTTGGGCGAAATCGGATGAACGATGCAAAATGACCGTTTTTCCCCTAGTTGTGGGTAAAATGTTGACTTTAAATTTGGGCGGTCAAATGGACTTTGACCGATGACCGTGAAGTATTTTGTTACGTCACGAGTCCATAGAGAGGTGGCACGATCGATTCCGACGTTCGAGGTGAAAGTTATGACGTTTGGAAGTTAAGGGGCATTTTGGTAATTTTGATTAAAATAGGCAAAATGTTGACTTTTTGACTGGGAGGTCCGATGGCCGACGGCCGAGGACCGTTACGTAAATCGGGATGATAAGAATCCATAGACAGGCGGCACGTTGAAATCGGACTTCGAACGGGAAAGTTATGGATCATGGAAGTTCGATTTTACTATGCGCGCATTACGAGGCGAGGACACTTGGCTTATTCTGATTGGTTCCTATATTTTAAATGGGACCTATGGACCAATAACCTTAAAATGTGGACCTATGTCTTGATTGGTGAGATTGGATTAAAATATTAAGATTTTAATTATTTGATAATTTCCAATTAACTCACCTTTTTATCTTGGCCCCTAATCTGACCTAAACCTTCAATCAACACCGTCCATCTCATCCCTCCCCATCTGATCAAATTCCACCATCTCTTTGTTATATCACAACCCGAAACCCCATTTCCTTTCCCCCATACAAACACACATATTCCCCACCTCACCATCTTTGTTGTGTGTGCACAACCATGAGAGTGACTGGGATAGTGAGAGACGACGAGAGGCGGCAAGGAAACGACGGCGACCACGGTGGTTCACGGCAAAGGTGAGTTAACCCGAGAGCTATTTATGTCCCAGTTTTGAAAGTCAACTTTTAGTGGTAGTTTTAAGCTCCTAATGGATTCTAATGAGACCTACGGATAGAGACGAACTCATTGAACCTGATTTCCAGGTTCGAGGAGGTCTGGATCGAGAGGAAGGAGGATCGAAAAATCTGGGCTTCGGGTTTTTATTCAGAGGTAAAAATCTAAATGCGTTTTCTTGTTTTTGATTCCATAAACCTCTTAGTTGGACCTAGAGGAACACGCAGGAAGAAATCGCGTAGGAAATGGTTGAGCAATGGCTGAGAACCGATCGGGTCAGTTCAGCGGGTCGGCTGAACCGGTTCAAGCCAGTGAACCGGGTCCATCGCGAGGTTGATAATGAATAGTTCCCAGCGCGTGGGTTTCACGCACAGGGGGCTCAACCGGCGCGTGGAGGCGCGTGTAACGTCTTTAGGGAAACTTTCAACATGTGAAATAACCTATTCGATGTAACGAACATTTTAGGACTGGTTTCGTGTCGATCGGCCACCGTCTCGATAATGTTCGGGGCATCAGAAGGTTTCGGATCAAGTTTAAAAATAGTTAAAAATTCCGAAAAATTACGGGACATTAATAGGAGGTTAATGAAGAGGTTAGTGACCCTCCAGTGTAATTTGGACAAGTTTGGGAGTCCCGATGATAATGAAGACGCCGGGGAAGGCCTATAGCACGCGTATCGAGGCGTATCGTAGGACCATCTGTGAGTGGACTTTGGGGATTAGATTAGTAACTAATCATGATAAGTGGGGTTAATCGTTGATTAGTTGGGCGAAATCGGATGACCGATGCAAAATGACCATTTTGCCCCTAATCGTGGGTAAAACATTGACTTTTAATTTGGTCGGTCAAATGGACTTTGACCGATGACCGTGACGTATTTTGTTACGTCACGAGTCCATAGAGAGGTGGCACGTTCGATTCCGACGTTCGAGGTGAAAGTTATGACGTTTGGAAGTTAAGGGGCATTTTGGTAATTTTGATTAAAAGAGGCAAAATGTTGACTTTTTGACTGGGAGGTCCGATGGCCTAGGGCCGAGGACCGTTACGTAGATTGGGATGATAAGAATCCATAGACAGGCGGCACGTTGAAATCGGACTTCGAACGGGAAAGTTATGGGTCATGGAAGTTCGATTTCACTATGCGCGCATTACGAGGCGAGGACAATTGGCTTATTCTGATTGGGTCCTATATTTTAAATGGGACCTATGGACCAATAACCTTAAAATGTGGACCTATGTCTTGATTGGTGAGATTGGATTAAAATATTAAGATTTTAATTATTTGATAATTTCCAATTAACTCACCTTTTTATCTTGGCCTCTAATCTGACCTAAACCTTCAATCAACATAGTCCATCTCATCCCTCCCCATCTAATCAAATTCCACCATCTCTTTGTTATATCACAACCCGAAACCCCATTTCCTTTCCCCCATACAAACACACATATTCCCCACCTCACCATCTTTGTTGTGTGTGCACAACCATGAGAGTGACTGGGATAGTGAGAGACGACGAGAGGCGGCAAGGAAACGACGGCGACCACGGTGGTTCACGACAAAGGTGAGTTAACCCGAGAGCTATTTATGTCGCAGTTTTGAAAGTCGACTTTTAGTGGTAGTTTTAAGCTCCTAATGGATTCTAATGAGACCTACGGATAGAGACGAACCCATTGAACCTGATTTCCAGGTTCGAGAAGGTCTGGATCGAGAGGAAGGAGGATCGAAAAATTTGGGCTTCGGGTTTTTGTTCAGAGGTAAAAATTTAAATGCGTTTTCTTGTTTTTTGATTCCATAAACCTCTTAGTTGGACCTAGAGGAACACGCAGGAAGAAATCATGTAGGAAATGGTTGAGCAATGGCTGAGAACCGATCAGGTCAGTTCAGCGGTTCGGCTGAACCGGTTCAAGCCAGTGAACCTGGTCCAACGCAAGGTTGACAATGAACAGTGCCCCTTGCGTGGGTTTCACGCACAGGGGGTTCAACCGGCGCGTGGGGGTGCGTATAACGTCTTTAGGGAAACTTTCAACATGTGAAATAACCTATTCGATGTAACGAACATTTTAAGACTGGATTCGTGTCGATCGGACACCGTCTCGATAATGTTCGGGGAATCGGATGGTTTCGGATCAAGTTTAAAAATAGTTAAAAATTTGAAAAAATTACGGGACATTAATAGGAGGTTAATGAAGAGGTTAGTGACCCTCTAGTGTGATTTGGACAAGTTTGGGAGTCCCGGTGATAGTGAAGAGGCCCGGGAGGGCCTATAACCCGCGTATCGAGGCTCATCATAGGACAGTCTGTGAGTGGACTTTGGGGATTAGATTAGTAACTAATCATGATAAGTGGGGTTAATCGGTGATTAGTTGGGCGAAATCGGATGAACGATGCAAAATGACCGTTTTTTCCCCTAGTCGTGGGAAAAACGTTGACTTTTAATTTGGGCGGTCAAATGGACTTTCACCGATGACCGTGACGTACTTTGTTACGTCACGAGTCCATAGAGAGGTGGCACGTTCGATTCCGACGTTCGAGGTGAAAGTTATGACGTTTGGAAGTTAAGGGGCATTTTGGTAATTTTGATTAAAAGAGGCAAAATGTTGACTTTTTGACTGGGAGGTCCGATGGCCGAGGGCCGAGGACCGTTACGTACATCGGGATGATAAGAATCCATAGACAGGCGGCACGTTGAAATCGGACTTCGAACGGGAAAGTTATGGGTCATGGAAGTTCGATTTCACTATGCGCGCCATTACGAGGCGAGGACACTTGGCTTATTCTGATTGGGTCCTATATTTTAAATGGGACTTAAGGACCAATATCCTTAAAATGTGGACCTATGTCTTGATTGGTGAGATTGGATTAAAATATTAAGATTTTAATTATTTGATAATTTCCAATTAACTCACCTTTTTATCTTGGCCCCTAATCTGACCTAAACCTTCAATCAACACCGTCCGTCTCATCCCTCACCATCTGATCAAATTCCACCATCTCTTTGTTATATCACAACCCGAAACCCCATTTCCTTTCCCCCCATACAAACACACATATTCCCCACCTCACCATCTTTGTTGTGTGTGCACAACCATGAGAGTGACTGGGATAGTGAGAGACGACGAGAGGCGGCAAGGAAACGACGGTAACCACGGTGGTTCACGGAAAAGGTGAGTTAACTCGAGAGCTATTTATGTCCCAGTTTTGAAAGTCGACTTTTAGAGGTAGTTTTAAGCTCCTAATGGATTCTAATGAGACCTACGGACAGAGACGAACCCATTGAACCTGATTTCCAGGTTCGAGGAGGT
The DNA here is from genome assembly GCA_032719365.1 of Prinsepia uniflora. NCBI lineage: Eukaryota > Viridiplantae > Streptophyta > Magnoliopsida > Rosales > Rosaceae > Prinsepia > Prinsepia uniflora. The sequence continues at coordinate 39,608,120 of CM064873.1, forward strand.
CTGGATAGAGAGGAAGGAGGATCGAAAAATCTGGGCTTCGGTTTTTTGTTCAGAGGTAAAAATCTAAATGTGTTTTCTTGTTTTTGATTCCATAAACCTCCTAGTTGGACCTAGAGGAACACGCAGGAAGAAATCGCGTAGGAAATGGTTGAGCAATGGCTGAGAACCGATCGGGTCAATTCAGCGGTTCGGCTGAACCGGTTCAAGCCAGTGAACCTGGTCCAACGCGAGGTTGACAACGAACAGTGCCCCGCGCGTGGGTTTCATGCACAGGGTGTTCAACCGGCACGTGGGGGGCGCGTGTAACGTCTTTAGGGAAACTTTCAACACGTGAAATAACCTATTCGATGTAACGAACATTTTAGGACTGGTTTCATGTCGATCGGACACCGTCTCGATAATGTTCGGGGCATCGGAAGGTTTCGGATCAAGTTTACAAATAGTTAAAAATTCGGAAAAATTACGGGACATTTAATAGGAGGTTAATGAAGAGGTTAGTGACCCTCCAGTGTAATTTGGACAAGTTTGGGAGTCCCGGTTATAGTGAAGAGGCCCGGAAGGCCTATAGCACGCGTATCGAGGCGCATCGTAGGACGGTCTGTGAGTGGACTTTGGGGATTAGATTAGTAACTAATCATGATAAGTGGGGTTAATCGGTGATTAGTTGGACGAAATCGGATGAACGATGCAAAATGAACGCTTTTCCCCTAGTCGTGGGTAAAACGTTGACTTTTAATTTGGGCGGTCAAATGGACTTTGACCGATGACCGTGATGTATTTTGTTACGTCACGAGTCCATAGAGAGGTGGCACGTTCGATTCCGACGTTCGAGGTGAAAGTTATGATGTTTTGGAAGTTAAGGGGCATTTTAGTAATTTTGATTTAAAAGTGGGTAAAATGTTGACTTTTTGACTGGGAGGTTCGATGGCCGAGGGGCCGAGGACCGTTAGGTAGATCGGGATGATACGAATCCATAGACTGGCGGCACGTTGAAATCGGACTTCGAACGGGAAAGTTATGGGTCATGAAAGTTCGATTTCACTATGCGCGCATTACGAGGCTAGGACACTTGGCTTATTCTAATTGGGTCCTATATTTTAAATGGGACCTATGGACCAATAACCTTAAAATGTGGACCTATGTCTTGATTGGTGAGATTGGATTAAAATATTAATATTTTAATTATTTGATAATTTCCACTTAACTCACCTTTTTATCTTGGACCCTCATTTGACCTAAACCTTCAATCAACACCGTCCCTCTCATCCTCCCCATTTGATCAAATTCCACCATCTCTCTGTTATATCATAACCCGAAACCCCATTTCCTTTCCCGCCATACAAACACACATATTCCCCACCTCACCATCTTTGTTGTGTGTGCACAACCATGAGAGTGACTGAGATAGTGAGAGACGACGGGAGGCGGCAAGGAAACGCTGGCGACCACGGGTGGTTCATGGCAATGGTGAGTTAACCCGAGAGCTAATTATGTCCCAGTTTTTGAAAGTCGACTTTTAGTGGTAGTTTTAAGCTCCTAATGGATTCTAATGAGACCTAGGGACATAGACGAACCCATTGAACCTGATTTCGAGGCTCGAGAAGGTCTGGATCGAGAGGAAGGAGGATCGAAAAATCTGGGCTTCGGGGTTTTTGTTCAGAGATAAAAAATCTAAATGCGTTTTCTTGTTTTTGATTCCATAAACCTCTTAGTTGGACATAGAGGAACACGCAGGAAGAAATCGCGTAGGAAATGGTTGAGCAATGGCAGGAGAACCGATCGGGTCAGTTCAGCGGTTCGGCTGAACCGGTGCAAGCCAGTGAACCGGGGTCCAACGCGAGGTTGACAATGAACAGTGCCCAGCGCGTGGGTTTCACGCACATGGGGTTCAACCGGCGCGTGGGGGCGCGTTGTAACGTCTTTAGGGAAACTTTGAACACGTGAAAATAACCTATTCGATGTAACGAACATTTTAGGACTGGTTTCGTGTCGATCGGGCACCGTCTCGATAATGTTCGGGGCATCGGAAGGTTTCGGATCAAGTTTAAAAATAGTTAAAAATTCGGAAAAATTACGTTACATTAATAGGAGGTTAATGAAGAGGTTAGTGACCCTCTAGTGTGATTTGGACAAGTTTGGGAGTCCCGGTGATAGTCTAGAGGCCCGGGGAAGGGCTAATGGCACGCGTATCGAGGTACATCGTAGGACGGTCTGTGAGTGGACTTTGGGGATTAGATTAGTAACTAATCATGATAAGTGGGGTTAATCGGTGATTAGTTGGGCGAAATCGGATGAACGATGCAAAATGACCCGTTTTTCCCCCTAGTCGTGTGTAAAACGTTGACTTTTAATTTGGGCGGTCAAATGGACTTTGACCGATGACCGTGACGTATTTTGTTACGTCACGAGTCCATAGAGACGTGGCACGTTCGATTCCGACGTTCGAGGTGGAAAGTTATGACGTTTGGAAGTTAAGGGGGCATTTTAGTAATTTTGATTTTAAGGGGCAAAATGTTGGCTTTTTGACTGGGAGGTTCGATGGCCGAGGGCCGAGGACCGTTAGGTAGATCGGGATGATACGAATCCATAGACTGGCGGCACGTTGAAATCGGACTTCGAACGGGAAAGTTATGGGATGTGGAAGTTTGATTTCACTATGCGCGCATTACGAGGCTAGGACACTTGGCTTATTCTAATTGGGTCCAATATGTTTAAATGGGACCTATGGACCAATAACCTTAAAATGTGGACCTATGTCCTTGATTGGTGAGATTGGATTAAAATATTAAGATTTTAATTATTTGATAATTTCCAATTAACTCACCTTTTTATCTTGGCCCCTAATCTGACCTAAACCTACAATCAACACCGCCCATCTCATCCCTCCCCATCTGATCAAATTCCACCATCTCTTTGTTATATCACTACCCGAAACCCCATTTTGTTTCCCCCATACAAACAAACATATTCCCCACCTCACCATCTTTGTTTTGTGTGCACAACCATTGAGAGTGACTGCGATAGTGAGAGATGACGGGAGGCGGCAAGGAAACGACGGCGACCACGGGGGTTCACGGCAAAGGTGAGTTAACTCGAGAGCTAATTATGTCCCAGTTTTGAAAGTCTACTTTTAGTGGTAGTTTTAAGCTCCTAATGGATTCTAATGAGACCTACGGACAGAGACGAACCCATTGAACCTGATTTTGAGGCTCGAGGAGGTCGGGATCGAGAGGAAGGAGGTTCGAAAAATCTGGGCTTTGGGTTTTGTTCAGAGGTAAAAATCTAAATACGTTTTCTTGTTTTTGTTTCCATAAACCTCTTAGTTGGACCTAGACGAACACGCAGGAAGAAATCGCGTGGGAAATGGTTGAGCAATGGCTGAGAACTGATCGGGTCGGTTCAAGGGTTCGGCTGAACCGGTTCAAGCTACTGAACCGTGTCCAACGCGCGGTTGACAACGAACAGTGCCCCGCGTGTGGGTTTCACGCACAGGGAGTTCAACCTACGCGTGGGGGCACGTGTAACTTCTTTAGGGAAACTTTCAACACGTGAAATAACCTATTCGATGTAACGAACATTTTGGGACTTGTTTCGTGTCGATCAGAAACCGTCTGGATAATGTTTGGGGCATCGGAAGGTTTCGGATCAAATTTGAAAATAGTTAAAAATTCAAAAAAATTACAGGACATTAATAGGAGGTTAATGAAGAGGTTAGTGACCCCCTAGTTTGATTTGGACAAGTTTGGGAGTCCCGGTGATAGTGACGAGGCCCGGGAAGGCTAATGGCACGCGTATCGAGGTACATCGTAGGACGGTCTGTGAGTGGACTTTGGGGATTAGATTAGTAACTAATCATGATAAGTGGGTTTAATCGGTGATTAGTTGGACGAAATCGGACGAACGATGCAAAATGACCGTTTCACCCCTAGTCGTGGGTAAAACGTTGACTTTTAATTTGGGCGGTCAAATGGACTTTGACCGATGACCGTGACGTATTTTGGGACGTCACGAGTCCATAGACAGGTGGCACGTTCGATTCCGACGTTCGAAGGTGAAAGTTATGACGTTTGGAAGTTAAGGGGCATTTTAGTAATTTTTGATTTAAATTGGTAAAATGTTGACTTTTTGACTGGGAGGTTCGATGGCCGAGGGCCTAGGACCGTTAGGTAGATCGGGATGATACGAATCCATAGACTGGCGGCACGTTGAAATCGGACTTCGAACGAGAAAGTTATGGGTCATGGAAGTTCAATTTCACTATGCGCGCATTAGAGGCTAGGACACTTGGCTTATTCTAATTGGGTCCTATATTTTAAATGGGACCTATGGACCAATAACCTTAAAATGTGGACCTATGTCTTGATTGGTGAGATTGGATTAAAATATTAATATTTTAATTATTTGATAATTTCCGCTTAACTCACCTTTTTATCTTGCACCCTCATTTGACTTAAACCTTCAATCAACACCGTCCCTCTCATCCTCCCCATTTGATCAAATTCCACCATCGCTCTGTTATATCACAACCTAAAACCCCATTTCCTTTCGCCCCATACAAACACACATATTCCCCACCTCACCATCTTTGTTGTGTGTGCACAACCGTGAGAGTGACTGAGATAGTGAGAGACGACTGGAGGTGGCAAGGAAACGGCGGCGACCACGGTGGTTCACGGCAAAGGTGAGTTAACCCGAGAGCTAATTATGTCCCAGTTTTGAAAGTCGACTTTTAGTGGTAGTTTTAAGCTCCTAATGGATTCTAATGAGACCTAGGGATAGAGACGAACCCATTGAACCTGATTTCGAGGCTCGAGGAGGTCTGGATCGAGAGGAAGGAGGATCGAAAAATCTGGGCTTCGGGTTTTTGTTCAGAGGTAAAAATCTAAATGCGTTTTCTTGTTTTTGATTCCATAAACCTCTTTGTTGGACCTAGACGAACACGTAGGAAGAAACCGTGTAGGAAATGGTTGGGCAATGGTTGAGAACCGGTCAGGTCGGTTCAGCGGTTCGGCTGAGCCGGTTCAAGCCAGTGAACCGGGTCCAACGCGAGGTTGACAATGAACAGTGCCTGGCGCGTGGGTTTCACGGATAGGGGTATCAACCGGTGCGTGGGGGCGCGTGTAAGGTCTTTGGGGAAATATTCAACACGTGAAATAACCTATTCGATGTAATGAACATTTTGGGACTAGTTTTGTGTCGATCAGACACTGTCTCGATAATGTTCGGGGCATCGGAAGATTTCGGATCAAGTTTAAAAATAGTTAAAAATTCGGGAAAATTACGGGACTTTAATAGGAGGTTAATGAAGAGGTTAGTGACCCTCTAGTGTGATTTGGACAGGTTTGGGTGTCCCGGTGATAGTGATCAGGCCCGGGAAGGTCTATGGCACGCTTATCGAGGTGCATCGTAGGACGGTCTATGAGTGGACTTTGGTTTTATAAATATTATGCATGGATAACTGTTTTATATGGATTATGATTGTGATTATATGATTTTGATTTGGATATTGGTGAATTATATGGGTTCACGCATTTCGAGGCGATTTACGTGCTTGCACGTAAATCGAGGTTTTCGATTTTACTCTGATTTTCTGTACTTATGATTTTGGAAATAGTTGAATGAAATGGTTTTGAAATTGGAAGGATGAACTCGGGCATGAGACCCAATTGTTTTGGAAACCTTGGACTTGGAGCCATTTGAGTTATATAATCGGGCCAGGGGCCCAGTTGATTTACAAAATCGGGCCGTAGGCCCAGTTGGTTTACGAAATCGGGCATGAGGGCCAGTTGGTTATAAATGTGATTTAGGGCTGTTGACCCTAAATGGATTTTAATAAATGGTGTTGGATTTGATAAATCATATGTTTGGACTTGTGATGGTTTCATGGAAATTCCGGGCAGGGCCCTTGAGATGTTTTTAAATGATTGATAAACTGTTTTCCATAAACCATCTTGATACGAGGATATGTGATGGTCTCCTCCAAGTGTTTGGGGCATTGGGGAAGTCAATGTGCATTGCCTGCAAGGGGTCATTATACGGAGCTACCGGACCGTATGATGACTCAGGAGCAGGAATGCTATGATGAGACGTCTGGGACGTCAGACATCCGGGATGTCAGAGACATTGACCCGGTGAGACCCCGGGGTAGCACGCATTGCTTATACCGTGAGATATAACGTCTGGGACATTGAGCGTCTGGGACGCTAGGCATCTGGGATGCCCAGGATGGTTTAAACATGTTTTTCTGGAAATGGTATTTATGGATATGGTTTTGGGCGATGGCCCACTTGGAATTGGAATTGGAATTGGTATTCTGGATGTCGGATTTATATAATATATGTTTGGTTTTCGGTATTCATGGTTTTGGGTAGAGACCCACATGATTTGGTGTTACGGTTTCTGAGCTAAGGCCCTAATGGCATATTTGAGTAAATGTTTTGAATTATGAATTTTCGATGCATGCATACGTTTTAATGAAGGGCATAAATATCTTTTTGAAATTGTGTTTTATGAACTTATTTATTTTCGTCCACTCACAGCCTTTGTTGTTTTTAATGCCCTTCAGGTTGATCACGGATACGACTGCAGCAGAGACTGGGACATTGCATGCCTCCTCCATCGATCCTTGCGCACTCTGGAAGTTCGTTGGGGCAGTGGCTTTAGGTTATCCCTTGTTTGACACTTCGTGTCAGACGGGAGCATGACACATCCCACGGTAATTCCGGGGGGATTGGGATGGGTCGTTTCATTAATCCTTATTATGATTGTCCATAAGATGATGTAGGTCTTCCATCAATGGTTGTAACAGGCGTAAACTTTTGGGGTTTAGAAAGGAAGGATATGATTCAAATAGCCTGAGTTGTGCTAAGGCATGAAAATTCATGACTTGAACTTCGAATTTTTGAACTGAATACTTGCTTAATACCTATGACATTGTGTCGCTTTGAAGGATGAATGTGATGTTCTTGGTTCACTTGGCTTGATTTACATCGTTTCCTCCTTTTTTTTTTCTTTTGTATGTTTTTGTTTTCTTGATATATGTTTTCACTTTTTTTTATTTTCTTTTGAATTGAACCAAAATCATGCAATGAATTCCTCAACTTCTCTATGGGTTGTCACATTCTAAACATTTGAACTTTTCTTTGAAATTGGGCAGCACTTACTTTTATGCTTCTCACCCTCACCATGATTCTTAGTTAATGCAACCTCACATATCCTACATCACTTCTTATGGAAAACCACGCATGAAATCAAGAGTATCTATATGATATAGTTATTTATAAATCAAAGCAAATAGATGCAATGAGATCATGAAATTATGAACAAAAGTGATGAGTGTTTAAGAGTGGAAATAAGTAGATCACTCAGAAAGAAAGAAAAATAGGCACAAAGATCTCACAGGGAAGGATCTATTAATTTTCTATCGTTCACTCAAATTTAGTTGTTTTTTCTACTTTATCACTTTAAACAAGACATTTGTGAAGTGCATATTATGAATTTTTTTAACCATGGGATGATTCTTAGTAAAACAAAGGTAGTTAATATAACCTATATGTTTATATTAATAAGTTGTACTATGATTGGCAAAACAAAAATCGAAAAAAAAGCATTGAACAAAAATAAGAAATCTGGGTGTGTGCGCCAAACCTATTAATTTATATATTCAAAGTTGAATCCTCAACCCTAAAGCTAAATTGAACATTATCCTCAATGTAATAAGCATGAAGCATGTACAAAATAGAATTAAGGTTCATGATAAAAAAGCAGAAGCATTAAGGTCCGAGAGATAAAAATCAGGGCTAGGCTACCTTCCCAGAGTTGTGGATCCAGGCAGAGTTGTGGATTTTCCGTTCGGAATCTGGGCGTGTGCATACATGAGTATTGGCGTGCGTGAGGTCCGAGTAATGAATTGATTTTGGACACGTGGTGGTCCAAGTGAGGTATGGACGTGGGCAGTCCAGTGGTTGGACTTGACATCTCATTGGGAGCATGTCTGTTTCCAACATGGTTGGAACTCCCGATCCGGGGAGAGTTGTGATTGGGAGACGAGAGGAGTGCTCGTTTCCGCATCAGTGATTGGTATTCCGAAGTCATTAGGGTTGACTTCATATTTTCTGCCGTGGCAGATGATGATTGTTGCTACCAATACGTTGAGTGTGTATTGGTTGGTGGACCCATGTTTGGCTTGGGGTCATTGGACACAAGCAGTTGTGTATGATTTTGGATTTGGTGGTGAAATGCGAGGTCATCTTTCCACCAAGGGAAATTTGATGAATGATTCTTTAAGGGTGTAAGACCCTACGATCAGCTTTCAGCTATGTGGGCATGTGTGGATCCTAGGTGGATCTGATTTGTGATGTTGTCGACTTTGGACGATGTGACGATCTAGGATCGTGATGTTACTTGTCGGATGACGTAGCGATGGATCTGGGTTGTGATCGTGATGATCCAGACAGGATGAGAGTTATCACTCTTACCTTGGTATGTGAGTCGTAAATGACGGGACTGAACTTCTTTTCGGAGTGAAGTCCATATGGTTGTTACTCGGGTGAGTAGGTTTCCGATGTGGTCGGATTTTGTCAAACTTTGACATGTGGATATTGGGATTGGCTTCCCTATGAAGTCAATCGAGTGTTTTGAGCGGGTAACCGATATGATCGGTTATGTTACGTCTTGGTGGACGTAAACGAGATTTTGGGTTTTGGAATCGAATTTCTGGGTGACGATTCAGGATTCGATTGCGAAGCTCGAAAATGAATTACTGGATTTGGGTGCGGAATGATTATTCCAATGCTAGCTTACGGAATAATGATTTCGGATTCGGATTTGGAAATGGATTAAAAATGTGATGTTGGGATCGGATTCGGGATTTCTTACGAAATTGCGGATTCGGATTCGGATTTGGAACTAGATGATGGGTGGAGTTCGCTTTGTCTCAAGTTGGTTTGGGCAAAGGTACTTCATTACTAGAACATGTCTGGCTATGACCTGGGTGGTTGTAGGCGGATTGTTGGATTGATGTACGTACAGGGTACGTTGTACGAGGATTGAGACTGGTTAGGCTGAGTAGGTGCCTAATAGCGGTACATGGGATGTACCAGTGGTGTGTAACTAAACGGGTTGGTAATCGGCTTGGTTCCGTTATCATTTGTTTGGTGGTGATTGTGGACTGGACATTGGATACTGTGCGCCGTGCAGAGTGATTTTGTCGGGTTCAGTGATTGTATGAGCAGGTGCTCTTAGCCATGGTTGGCTTGTGGAACCCTAGTATCGAGATGTGTGGTCACTGCTGGGCTGGTATTCAATATGTTCCAGTTACACCACTTGATTGTGTAAGTTGACGGTGTACATACACTCAGGATTAGTGAATCGGTGGTCTGAGTAACCACGAGTAGCCTTGTGTGACTTGATCACACCGTGATTTCCCAGCATCTTGGTTCGCTGTGGGAGTTGGCGGTTACGGACATTGAGATTAATTGGTGTCGCAGGATTGGGCTTGCCCTGCGAATTGAGATCGTGTGGTTGATCTTACGCTACCTTGAGGGTGATGTCATAGGTGGTGTTGTCACGGACGGACAGATGGTCGGGGCTTTACTAGGGTGGTAAAGCTTAGTGGTGACAGTTTGACTGATGGTGTCAGCATGGACTGACAAATGAGATTTGGTGACTCCCAATGGGAGCAAATGTAAGGATATATTGATAATGGAAAGGAACCATCTAGCTGAAGGAGTCAGCTAAATGGTTAGGCGATTTTATCGCGGATCAGGTGATCTTTTCCACTCGAGGTGGTCGAGTGTTGTTGCTATTATGACGTATGACTGAGATGGTATGTCTGGGTACAAACGAGGCTGGTGTTGTCCCAGTATGTGGGTGTACAAGTGTACACAGATGTGTGGTCGAATTGTTTTCCACAAGGTGGTTGTGGAATAAGGTTGTTGGTAATTTCGAGGACGAAATTCTTTAAGGAGGGAAGGTTGTAACGACCCGTCCCGAATATCGGGATTTAATAATATTTAACTATGATTTACTAATCTGGGATTAGTTGGGTGATTTCGGACGAATTGTGCAAAATGATCGTTTTGCCCCTGGGCGTGGGCAAAACGTTGACTTTTATTTCGGATGGTCAAATGGACTTTGACCGATGACCGTGACGTAGTTCGGGACGTCACGAGTTCATAGACAGGCGGCACGTTCGATTCCGACGTTCGTGGTGAAAGTTATGATGTACGGAAGTGCAAGGGCATTTTCGTAATTTGGCATATTAGGGGCCAAATTTTGACTTTTTGACCGGGAGGTCCGATGGACGAGGGCCAAAAACCGTTACGTAGGTATCGTCGATACGAATCCAACGACAGGTGGCATGCCGAAATCGGAGATTCGACGACGAAGTTATGGTCAAGGAAACGAATTTACGAACCGAGGCTCCGATTAAAATAATAATATAATAATGAATAGTAACCAGTGACTGAACACACTTGGATGAGTGACAAGTGTCACTCATCCCTTAATTTCAGGCATAAGACCAGGATCCATGTTTTGAGGGAACATTATGATTATGTTTTATTAATTAATTATGTTTAATTATTGTTTAATTTCCATTAAACCTCTTCTAATTTCCTAACCGTGTACTACCCAAAACCACAATTCATTCCACCCTTAATCTCCTCTCTATCAGCTGATCTTGAGTGTGCAAATTGGAGACAATTCAGAGACGAATTTAGTGAGGGAAACACGAGGGATTGAGGGGGACCGTAGAACTGGAATTCGGAAATTTGATTTTTGGGAGGGAAATTCGAATTGGGAGAATTAGGTCGTGAGGATCGCAATTGAGCTCACATTCAGCTTCCTGGGATCACAACGATCATAATTGTCGAAGAAACGAGATGAATTGGTGCCGTTTTGGCTCTGATCGAGCTTGGTGACAGAGGAAGAAAATCGAGGTTGAGTCGTGATCGTGGAGTGTTTAGACGACGGAATTGAGGTGGGGAAACTACTTCTCATGATCCCACGATGCTTCTGGGTTCGTCAATTGAAAGAAAACGGCTGTGGTTGACAGAACTCCATGGTTGAACAGTGACGGTGTTCGTGCTTGAGTCGTGACGATTGAGCGCGGGATTGAAGCAATTGAGTTGGGGGAAATGCTTAACGGAGTCCATGGAAGCTTCTGGTTAAATCAATTTAAGGAAATCAATTGGAATTGAAGGAATTCCATGAACGAACAGTAACCGGAGTGTTCTTGGTGTTCATCATCGAATCGTGGAATTGTAGGTAAGGAATTGTGTAATTAAGTTTACAGAACTTAAATTGAATTTAAAACGAAACTAACTGAATGATCAATTGGAAGATTTAGGGTTGAATTGATGGACTTTGAACCGGGTCGTCTCGCGGGCTGTTTCGACCCGTTTACCAGACATACGGGTTAGGCTGGTGACACTGTAGCAGGCGCGTGGCTTTCACGCGCAGCCACTCACGGCGGCGCGTGACGGCGCGTGGGCACGAATCTCGAGGTGAGGTCAACATGACTTCTGTCCTATTTAATGTAACGAACATTTTAGAATTGGTTTCGTGTCGATCGGACACCGTTTCGTTATTGTTCGGGATGTCCGAAGGTTTTTAATCCAGTTTAAAAATACTTAAAAATTCCGGAAAATTACGGGACTTGAATAGGATGTTAATGATGAGGTTAGTAATCCTCTAATGTGATTTGAACAGGATTGGGAGTCCCGGTGATAGTGGTGTGGCCCAAGAAGGCCTATGGCATGCGTATCGAGGCGCTCGGTTAAACGGTCTGTGAGTGGACATTGGTTTCATCAATTCGATGCATGCATAACTGTTTTATGATTGTTATAATGATTAAATGATTTACTTTGGATATCGGTGAATTTAAAATGATTTCACGTATTTCGAGGTGAATTACGTATTTGCACGTAAACCGAGATTTTCTGGATTTTCACCGATTTCCATAAATGTGGTTGAATATGATTTCATGAAACGGTTACGAACTTGAATAAAGTAAAAATCGGGCCAGGGGCCCAGTTAACATGTGGATCGGGCCAGGGGCCCAGTTAACTTGTGAAATCGGGCCAGGGGCCCAGTTGATTTCTACATACGATTGCGGGTCGGGGACCCTAAAATGGAATTGAATAAATGTTTTCTGGTTTACATTTTATATATGTTCACATGCTGGAATCAATAAATGGTTTTGATGATATTTCGGTTATGGCACATTTCACGGTATTTGGGCATGAGACCCGTTTGATGAAACGTAACGATCGGTTCGGATTTTACCTATGTATACCTATATGTTTTGCATGTGGATATCAATAAAATGTATTTGGTACTGCACTGTATAGATCCTTCCATATTATATTGTCTCCTCCGGATGAGGTACCCCGGAGAGGTCACGGACGTCTAGTACGTCCAGCGTCTATGACGCTAAGCATCGGGGATGCTGTACCCGAACGGGGTTCGGGGATTGAACTCGGAAATTGAGACCCGAGTGGCACGCGTAGCCTTGTGATTGTGACCTTATTGACGTCAGGGACGTCAGACATCAAGGATGTCGGATTGGAGTGTATAGTGCAGCAACTAAAATTATGGTTATGGTTTATATTATATGCCTTATGGTTCATATTACTGGATTTATGAAATAACTCTTGGATTGACTTTTGGAAATTGAAACTATGCATTGGTTTCCGGGCTAAGGCCCTACTGGTTATTTCTAAATAAATGTGTGATCATTGGTTTTTGGCACATGCATATGATTTTACTGAGGGGCATAAATGTCTTATAAATGTTTTTAACAGACTTGTTTATTTTCATCCACTCACAGCTTTTGTATTCAATGCCCTTCAGGTTGATTCCGGATACGACTGCAGCAGAGACTTGAGCATCGCACACCTCCTCCATCGATCCTTACGCACTCTGGAAGCCCGTTTGGGCAATGGCAATCGGTTATCCCTTGTCTTACGCCTCTTGTCAGACGGGAGCACGTCACATTCCATGGTAATCCCGGGGGGGATTGGGATGGGTCGTGTCAAGTGGTATCAGAGCAGGTTTTGCTCTTTTGTGCGCGAAGGACGAGGGTGTGATGTCTCCTTGGGCTGTTGTTTCGTTGTCAACCTGATAGATAGTTTTGAGTTTGTATGGTGGATTGGGTGTGTTTGGCCCGATACGCCGTGCATTGATGCGATTCAACCCAAGTGGGGTTGTATACGATTAACTGGTAATGTGGGACCGTCGGTTCGGTCATGTGATGATGGATTGTTGTGCTGTAGGGCACAGCCGGGTTCATGGAACCCCATTTGAATAATGTTATGGAAGTACGAAACTCAGTTGAGTATTGGTCTAAGTTTTGGACCCTGGTAGTGTTGGCTAGTGTACGGGGTGTTGGTGCATCGGAGTTAGCCGATGACCTTCGTGGTGGAATCCATGATGGAACCCACGTTGAGTTGATGATTGGATTGGATTTGACGTCTATGCGATGTCAGGACCGCGGAGTCGGTCAGGTTGTGGATTTTACTACAGAGGGTAGTTGGGTTCGGTGGAACCCTAGGGTGTGATTTTGGAACCCTAAATTATAATTGATGGACCGAAAAGTGAACTTTGAATGAGAACTTGTGTTGCGACGAGCGGCGAAGGTCATGGATAACCATGTGGATGACTCAAGTGAGTCTAGTCAGGATTAGGGGTTTCGATCCACGGATGCGGTTATGAGATGAAATATGGAATCCCGTGTTGGATCGAATACTAGTGTGATGTGTGGATACGGATCTTGACAACGATGACTGTTGGTCGACAGTTGTGTAGAGATAACTGGCTATCGAGGGTATTTAGTGTGGTTTTAATACTTGGGGATCATGGGACGTTCAGGGAACGTCCATTTTCCTGATGTGTGGATGGCCAAATTGGGGGTACCCAAAGTTGTGGGGTACGAGTGGTGTTACGGGATCGTCGTTCGGAATGAACGGAGATCCAGGGTAACAACTTTGCACACTGTGTGCTAGCATGGGTGTTCGTGTGCTATGTATGGATGTTGGTATGGTGATACCTTTATGCCAATACTAGTATGGATGCCTGTGTGCTGATACTAGTGTTGATGATGGTGCGTTGGTGCTGGTACTAGGTGCTGGTGTCAGTAATTGTGTCGACGATGAGCCACCATTTGGGGTGTGACTCTGTCATGATGGACATATGATCGGTATCTGCGACTCAGTGGTGGTTGAGTCCTGGACTGGATGGGATCCAGTGGAGGTTGTGTCGTGTTGGGATAAGTCCCAACAGATTTTTGATGACAAGTGATGAATGGATAAAAAGGTATGTTTGAGACTTGAGGAATCTAGGGACGATGTTCCCTATGTCATGAGAATTGGTGGATTTGGGGAGTTGTTGTCAACTCCGAGATTGGTAAGTTTGTGTACTTCTTATCTCCCCAGGAAGTACAAGGAAATTATAAAAAAAAAATTTGGAAAAGTCGAGGAAAAACCATTCGTGGAATTGATGTGTGATTTTGTGATTGTGAATCACTTGGAACCTGAGGATTGAACCTGTTAAGGTTGAGATGTGAGACGAAGGCAGTATGGTATGCACATCCAGGCAGAGTTGTGGATTTTCCGTTCGGAATCTGGGCGTGTGCATACATGAGTATTGGCGGGCGTGAGGTCCGAGTAATGAATTGATTTTGGACACGTGGTGGTCCAAGTGAGGTATGGACGTGGGCAGTCCAGTGGTTGGACTTGACATCTCATTGGGAGCATGTCTGTTTCCAACATGGTTGGAACTCCCGATCCGGGGAGAGTTGTGATTGGGAGACGAGAGGAGTGCTCGTTTCCGCATCAGTGATTGGTATTCCGAAGTCATTAGGGTTGACTTCATATTTTCTGCGGTGGCAGATGATGATTGTTGCTACCAATACGTTGAGTGTGTATTGGTTGGTGGACCCATGTTTGGCTTGGGGTCATTGGACACAAGCAGTTGTGTATGATTTTGGATTTGGTGGTGAAATGCGAGGTCATCTTTCCACCAAGGGAAATTTGATGAATGATTCTTTAAGGGTGTAAGACCCTACGATCAGCTTTCAGATGGATTGTTAGCTATGTGGGCATGTGTGGATCCTAGGTGGATCTGATTTGTGATGTTGTCGACTTTGGACGATGTGACGATCTAGGATCGTGATGTTACTTGTCGGATGACGTAGCGATGGATCTGGGTTGTGATCGTGATGATCCAGACAGGATGAGAGTTATCACTCTTACCTTGGTATGTGAGTCGTAAATGACGGGACTGAACTTCTTTTCGGAGTGAAGTCCATATGGTTGTTACTCGGGTGAGTAGGTTTCCGATGTGGTCGGATTTTGTCAAACTTTGACATGTGGATATTGGGATTGGCTTCCCTATGAAGTCAATCGAGTGTTTTGAGCGGGTAACCGATATGATCGGTTATGTTACGTCTTGGTGGACGTAAACGAGATTTTGGGTTTTGGAATCAAATTTCTGGGTGACGATTCAGGATTCGATTGCGAAGCTCGAAAATGGATTACTGGATTTGGGTGCGGAATGATTATTCCAATGCTAGCTTACGGAATATTGATTTCGGATTCGGATTTGGAAATGGATTAAAAATGTGATGTTGGGATCGGATTCGGGATTTCTTACGAAATTGCGGATTCTGAATCGGATTTGGAACTAGATGATGGGTGGAGTTCGCTTTGTCTCAAGTTGGTTTGGGCAAAGGTACTTCATTACTAGAACATGTCTGGCTATGACCTGGGTGGTTGTAGGCGGATTGTTGGATTGATGTACGTACAGGGTACGTTGTACGAGGATTGAGACTGGTTAGGCTGAGTAGGTGCCTAATAGCGGTACATGGGATGTACCAGTGGTGTGTAACTAAACGGGTTGGTAATCGGCTTGGTTCCGTTATCATTTGTTTGGTGGTGATTGTGGACTGGACATTGGATACTGTGCGCCGTGCAGAGTGATTTTGTCGGGTTCAGTGATTGTATGAGCAGGTGCTCTTAGCCATGGTTGGCTTGTGGAACCCTAGTATCGAGATGTGTGGTCACTGCTGGGCTGGTATTCAATATGTTCCAGTTACACCACTTGATTGTGTAAGTTGACGGTGTACGTACACTCAGGATTAGTGAATCGGTGGTCTGAGTAACCACGAGTAGCCTTGTGTGACTTGATCACACCGTGATTTCCCAGCATCTTGGTTCGCTGTGGGAGTTGGCGGTTATGGACATTGAGATTAATTGGTGTCGCAGGATTGGGCTTGCCCTGCGAATTGAGATCGTGTGGTTGATCTTACGCTACCTTGAGGGTGATGTCGTAGGTGGTGTTGTCACGGACGGACAGATGGTCGGGGCTTTACTAGGGTGGTAAAGCTTAGTGGTGACAGTTTGACTGATGGTGTCAGCATGGACTGACAAATGAGATTTGGTGACTCCCAATGGGAGCAAATGTAAGGATATATTGATAATGGAAAGGAACCATCTAGCTGAAGGAGTCAGCTAAATGGTTAGGCGATTTTATCGCGGATCAGGTGATCTTTTCCACTCGAGGTGGTCGAGTGTTGTTGCTATTATGACGTATGACTGAGATGGTATGTCTGGGTACAAACGAGGCTGGTGTTGTCCCAGTATGTGGGTGTACAAGTGTACACAGATGTGTGGTCGAATTGTTTTCCACAAGGTGGTTGTGGAATAAGGTTGTTGGTAATTTCGAGGACGAAATTCTTTAAGGAGGGAAGGTTGTAACGACCCGTCCCGAATATCGGGATTTAATAATATTTAACTATGATTTACTAATCTGGGATTAGTTGGGTGATTTCGGACGAATTGTGCAAAATGATCGTTTTGCCCCTGGGCGTGGGCAAAACGTTGACTTTTATTTCGGATGGTCAAATGGACTTTGACCGATGACCGTGACGTAGTTCGGGACGTCACGAGTTCATAGACAGGCGGCACGTTCGATTCCGACGTTCGTGGTGAAAGTTATGATGTACGGAAGTGCAAGGGAATTTTCGTTATTTGGCATATTAGGGGCCAAATGTTGACTTTTTGACCGGGAGGTCCGATGGACGAGGGCCAAAAACCGTTACGTAGGTATCGTCGATACGAATCCAACGACAGGTGGCATGCCGAAATCGGAGATTCGACGACGAAGTTATGGTCAAGGAAACGAATTTACGAACCGAGGCTCCGATTAAAATAATAATATAATAATGAATAGTAACCAGTGACTGAACTGTCACGACCCGGCCCATCTAACACAATATTGTCCGCTTTGGGCCCAGCCCTCACGGTTTTGTTTTCGGGAGCTCACGTGCAACTTCCCAGTAGGTCACCCATCATGGGATTGCGCCAGCCTCAACTCGCTTAACTTTGGGGTTCCAATCCCCCACAAAGCCACTGAGCTCCCAAAAGGCCTTGTGTTAGATAGATACGTGCCCACACATATAAGGCACTTCACCTTTCCCTCCCCGAGCGATGTGGGATCATTCACCGATCTTACCTTTCCAAGCTCACGGGTATTGCTCACCGTTCTTGCTTCTCAAGCTCACGGGTCTTGCTCACCGTTCTTGCTTCCAAGACCGGGTCTTACAATCCACCCCCCCTTGGGGCCCAGCGTCCTCGCTGGCACACTTCCGGTCGGGGTCCGACTCTGATACCAAATTGTCAAGACCCGACCCTCTTCTGTCAGGTCCCGATTCATCTAGCACGATATTGTCCGCTTTGGGCCTCGCCCTCACGGTTTTGTTTTCGGGAGCTCACGGTGCAACTTCCCAGGGGGTCACCCATCTGGAATTGCACCAGCCTCAACTCGCTTAACTTTGGGGTTCCAATCCCCCCCAAAGCCACTGAGCTCCCAAAAGGCCTTGTGTTAGATAGATACGTGCCCACACATATAAGGCACTTCACCTTTCCCTCCCCGAGCGATGTGGGATCATTCACCGATCTTACCTTTCCAAGCTCACGGGTCTTGCTCACCGTTCTTGCTTCTCAAGCTCACGGGTCTTGCTCACCGTTCTTGCTTCCAAGACCGGGTCTTACAATCCACCCCCCCTTGGGGCCCAGCGTCCTCGCTGGCACACTTCCGGTCGGGGTCCGGCTCTAATACCATTCTGTCACGACCCGGCCCATCTAACACAATATTGTCCGCTTTGGGCCCAGCCCTCACGGTTTTGTTTTCGGGAGCTCACGTGCAACTTCCCAGTAGGTCACCCATCATGGGATTGCGCCAGCCTCAACTCGCTTAACTTTGGGGTTCCAATCCCCCCCAAAGCCACTGAGCTCCCAAAAGGCCTTGTGTTAGATAGATACGTGCCCACACATATAAGGCACTTCATCTTTCCCTCCCCGAGCGATGTGGGATCATTCACCGATCTTACCTTTCCAAGCTCACGGGTCTTGCTCACCGTTCTTGCTTCTCAAGCTCACGGGTCTTGCTCACCGTTCTTGCTTCCAAGACCGGGTCTGACATGAACACACTTGGATGAGTGACAAGTGTCACTCATCCCTTAATTTCAGGCATAAGACCAGGATCCATGTTTTGAGGGAACATTATGATTATGTTTTATTAATTAATTATGTTTAATTATTGTTTAATTTCCATTAAACCTCTTCTAATTTCCTAACCGTGTACTACCCAAAACCACAATTCATTCCACCCTTAAGCTCCTCTCTATCAGCTGATCTTGAGTGTGCAAATTGGAGACAATTCAGAGACGAATTTAGTGAGGGAAACACGAGGGATTGAGGGGGACCGTAGAACTGGAATTTGGAAATTTGATTTTTGGGAGGGAAATTCGAATTGGGAGAATTAGGTCGTGAGGATCGCAATTGAGCTCACATTCAGCTTCCTGGGATCACAACGATCATAATTGTCGAAGAAACGAGATGAATTGGTGCCGTTTTGGCTCTGATCGAGCTTGGTGACAGAGGAAGAAAATCGAGGTTGAGTCGTGATCGTGGAGTGTTTAGACGACGGAATTGAGGTGGGGAAACTACTTCTCATGATCCCACGATGCTTCTGGGTTCGTCAATTGAAAGAAAACGGCTGTGGTTGACAGAACTCCATGGTTGAACAGTGACGGTGTTCGTGCTTGAGTCGTGACGATTGAGCGCGGGATTGAAGAAATTGAGTTGGGGGAAATGCTTAACGGAGTCCATGGAAGCTTCTGGTTAAATCAATTTAAGGAAATCAATTGGAATTGAAGGAATTCCATGAACGAACAGTAACCGGAGTGTTCTTGGTGTTCATCATCGAATCGTGGAATTGTAGGTAAGGAATTGTGTAATTAAGTTTACAGAACTTAAATTGAATTTAAAACGAAACTAACTGAATGATCAATTGGAAGATTTAGGGTTGAATTGATGGACTTTGAACCGGGTCGTCTCGCGGGCTGTTTGGACCCGTTTACCAGACATACGGGTTAGGCTGGTGACACTACAGCAGGCGCGTGGCTTTCACGCGCAGCCACTCACGGCGGCGCGTGACGGCGTGTGGGCACGAATCTCGAGGTGAGGTCAACATGACTTCTGTCCTATTTAATGTAACGAACATTTTGGAATTGGTTTCGTGTCGATCGGACACCGTTTCGTTATTGTTCGGGATGTCCGAAGGTTTTAAATCCAGTTTAAAAATACTTAAAAATTCGGGAAAATTACGGGACTTGAATAGGATGTTAATGATGAGGTTAGTAATCCTCTAATGTGATTTGAACAGGATTGGGAGTCCCGGTGATAGTGGTGTGGCCCATGAAGGCCTATGGCATGCGTATCGAGGCGCTCGGTTAAACGGTCTGTGAGTGGACATTGGTTTCATCAATTCGATGCATGCATAACTGTTTTATGATTGTTATAATGATTAAATGATTTACTTTGGATATCGGTGAATTTAAAATGATTTCACGTATTTCGAGGTGAATTACGTATTTGCACGTAAACCGAGATTTTCTGGATTTTCACCGATTTCCATAAATGTGGTTGAATATGATTTCATGAAACGGTTAAGAACTTGAATAAAGTAAAAATCGGGCCAGGGGCCCAGTTAACATGTGGATCGGGCCAGGGGCCCAGTTAACTTGTGAAATCAGGCCAGGGGCCCAGTTGATTTCTACATACGATTGCGGGTCGGGGACCCTAAAATGGAATTGAATAAATGTTTTCTGGTTTACATTTTATATATGTTCACATGCTGGAATCAATAAATGGTTTTGATGATATTTCGGTTATGGCACGTTTCACGGTATTTGGGCATGAGACCCGTTTGATGAAACGTAACGATCGGTTCGGATTTTACCTATGTATACCTATATGTTTTGCATGTGGATATCAATAAAATGTATTTGGTACTGCACTGTATAGGTCCTTCCATATTATATTGTCTCCTCCGGATGAGGTACCCCGGAGAGGTCACGGACGTCTAGTACGTCCAGCGTCTATGACGCTAAGCATCGGGGATGCTGTACCCGAACGGAGTTCGGGGATTGAACTCGGAAATTGAGACCCGAGTGGCACGCGTAGCCTTGTGATTGTGACCTTATTGACGTCAGGGACGTCAGACATCAGGGATGTCGGATTGGAGTGTATAGTGCAGCAACTAAAATTATGGTTATGGTTTATATTATATGCCTTATGGTTCATATTACTGGATTTATGAAATAACTCTTGGATTGACTTTTGGAAATTGAAACTATGCTTTGGTTTCCGGGCTAAGGCCCTAATGGTTATTTCTAAATAAATGTGTGATCATTGGTTTTTGGCGCATGCATATGATTTTACTGAGGGGCATAAATGTCTTATAAATGTTTTTAACAGACTTGTTTATTTTCGTGCACTCACAGATTTTGTTTTCAATGCCCTTCAGGTTGATTCCGGATACGACTACAGCAGAGACTTGAGCATCGCACACCTCCTCCATCGATCCTTACGCACTCTGGAAGCCCGTTTGGGCAATGGCAATCGGTTATCCCTTGTCTGACGCCTCTTGTCAGACGGGAGCACGTCACATTCCATGGTAATCCCGGGGGGGATTGGGATGGGTCGTGTCATTCCTAATCCCATTTCTAATCTTTCTAGCTAATTAAAACCGAAATAAACATGCAAAGCCGTACCTTCATCCGTCATTAATGGCGGCCAGATTTTCCTCAGCCGTTCACGGCCATTCCTGGCCATCCCAAACCCCAAAACTAATCCCATTAACCTCCTAGGGTCCTCAGAAACCATACCTAGTTAATGAAATCGAGTAAAAACCATTAAAACCCAAACTCGAATTTTGAATATTTCCTTACCTCACGGGTTCTCTGCACCGTGGGCACCACCGTGGGCCACCGTCCTCAGCCGTTGTCCTCAGTCCCTCAACACTCTGACATGGTCATGTTCAGCTCATAGGTTCATGGTGGTGAGGTGTGGGTTGTGTTTGAAAATGAAGAAAATGTGCATAAGGGGGGTTCGGGTTTTATGAGGAAAAAAAAGAAATGAAGATGGTATTTGATCTGATGAGAGGAGAGAGATAGATTAGATGAGTAGTGAGGATTGAGAGATTAGTTAGATGGATGGATAAGATTTAAAGATGAAAAGATTGATTATATAATAATAGGTATAATAGTATTTAATTAAGTGAAATCCACAAATTAGGGGATCTAGCCAATGGGATGACTGACAATTGTCACTCATCCAAGGGACCCACTGAAAATATCTTGGCCAATCAGAAATTGCCAAATCATCAATGCCTCGAAGTACGTGCATAGTGAAATTGAACTTCCGTGACCTATAACTTCCCCGTTCGATGTCCGATTTCCGCGTGCCGCCTGTGTATGGATTTGTATCATCCCGATCTACGTAACAGTCCTCGGCCCTCGACCATCGGACATCTCAGTCCAAAAGTCAACATTTGCCCTCTTTTAACCAAAATTACCAAATTGTCCCTAAACTTCCGAACGTCATAACTTATTCCTCGAATGTCAAAATTGAACGTGCCACCTGTCTATGAACTCGTGACGTCACGAACTACGTCACAGTCATCGGTCAAAGTCAATTTGACCGCCAGAATGAAAAGTCAACATTTTTCCCATTCCTAGGGGCAAAACGGTCATTTCGCATCGTTCGTCCGATTTCGCTCAACTAATCACCGATTAACCTCAATAATCTTGATTAGTTACTAATCTAATCCTGGAATTCAGGACGGGTCATTACAACTTTCCGTCCTTAATTAATTTCGTCCTCAAAATTCCAATCGACCTAATTCCGACCGTTCTTCCCTCTTTAATTAGTTTCGTTCTTGAAACTCCAACTATCCTAATTCTACATCCACCTCGTGGAAATAATTCGATCTCATGACACGTGTACACTCGTACACCAACTAACTAGAAGAGTACTTGTCTGTAACCAGATGTACCACCAGAACTCAGGTTACGTCTACTATATTCGACCACGTCGAATAACTGTAGCTATACGTTCCAAATTGACACCACTTGTCAAATCTACCAAGTCACTGACACAAACAGCTCAAAGGTTCCTTTCTCAATCTTAATCTATCCTGACGTCTGCTCCCACAGGGAGTCATCAGACCTCACACAACGATCCATGTTGACACCTTTGACAAACTGTCACCACTTGACAGTCGTTAGTCGAAAACTGACGCGATACTCAGTTGTGGTTACACCGACCACCAATTTACTCGACCTGAGTAAACACTTACCAACATTTCACTCAACTTGTGTGTAACTGGACCCATCAGAAACACCATGACCCAATGCACATTAACCAATGTCCAGGTCACGACCTCAACTAATCCAATGGTATCAGGACTAAGTCGACTACCAACATGCTCACCAACGTACCTCTGGTATAACCTATATACCGTCACCAGGCACCACAAGTCTGCCCGGTATCATACCTCGAACTACGTACAAGGTTCATAGGTCCATCTACCAACCTACCACAACAACGACAACCACAACAATAACAACAACAACACGACAACCTAGGTCGTAGCCAAACACGTTTCAATAATGAAGTCCATCTGTCCAATCCAGTATTAGACAAATCGAAACTCCAACCCATTATCCGTTTCCAAATCCGAATCCGCAATTTAATAAGAAATCCCGAATCCAAACCCAAAAATCAAATCCATAACCATGTCCAAATTCGAACCCGAAATCATCATTCCGCACACTAGTATTAGGAATGACCATTCCGAACCCAAATCCATAAATCCACTTTCATGTTCCAAAATCGAATCCTGAATCGTCACCCAGAAATCCGATTCCAAAACCTGAAATCTCGTTCACGTCTACCGAAACACACTATATCCGAACCTATCGGATACCTGTTCAAACGATTACCTCAATACGTTCGATTGAGCTCATAGAGAAGCCAATCCCAACATCAACACATCTAGGGTGACCAAATCCGACCTCGTCGGACACCTACTCGGGCGTAATATATCGTACGGGATTCACTTTGAAGAGAAGTTCAGTCCCAACCTTCTCAACTCAAACATCCAAGTAAGAGCGATAAACTCTCCACCTATCTGGATCATCAAGATCTCGATCCAGATCCATCACTATACACAGTATCTAAACAGATCAGTCAACGACGAGACATGCCGAGACTGTGGGTTCTCACTGATTACCTCGTATCGATCCTTGTCATTCCACCTAGGAAAAACCAAGAATGACCCAAGGCAATGACATCAAAATCTATCCTACGTGAATGCAAACAACACTCGTTGCACTCACCACGTTATGTAAACCAACATCCATCCTATGTGAATCGCAATCTCTCGCGATTTTGAAATTCCAACCACGTCGGAACCAACACACTCGGACATCAACCACGTGTCCCTAACCGGTACAGCATCTCGCTTATCGGTTCACACCGTTTATGTAGGTACACTCATTCCGAGTGGAATTCACGCAACTCAAGGTCAAACCTTGCATACTATTTACGGATGTGCATAAAAGTCCTCCAACACTCGCATCTCGTACCTCGAGTGTCAACTACTATTGGATCCAATCCAGTCCATCACTATCCGTGATCCACTCCTGAACCACAAATACCGAACATATGCCAATTTCGACGGAGTCACATCTCGACTCATAACTCATCGTCATCGCAATAACCGGCACCAGTACCAGCACTAGTACCCGTATCATCACCTGTCAGTATCAGCACAAAGTGTGCGAATCAGACAACCCTAGATCTCCGCTCATACCGAACGATGATCCCATACCTCTACTCAAATTAGAGAAACTCCACCTCCGTCGTACCCAACAACTCTGGGTACAGTCATCTTGACAACTCGCATGAAAAAAGGAAACGTCCCATGAACGTCCCCGATTCCCAACAACCGTAACTACCACCACTCTCGGTAGTAGTGCCTGCCACAGACTCATGCAGACCTAACTAACAGGCATCTCGATAGCCAGACTCCGCATCCAACGGAGTCAACCACCTATACCAACTACTTTGTATCCCCGCTATGGGATTCCATCAACAAGTACCAACCATGGTAACTTGTCCGACCAACTCTAACTAGTCGTAACTCGACTAAACCAATGTCGTCTACTAGGTCGCCCATGACCTTAGCTGCACCAACAATCCATCACAACCAAAGTAGCACGACAACCAACTAGGTCTAACCGATAAGTACAACCTCGACTGCAGAGTGCAGTCCCATCACTCAAGCTGACATGACTAGACCTCACATGACCAACGACCTCAAATTCGAATAGTCATCAAAGTCAAACCACTCGCCAACTCACATTTCCAAACCATAAACCACAAGGTAGGGTTCTACGATCACACTCTAGGGTCTCCCTGAACCCAACTGCTAACTACCAACTGCAGTACAATCCACAATTTGACCGACCCCACGCTCTTGACATCGTAAGGACGTCAATCCAACTAGGATTCCTCGAATCCGACTGCTAACTGCCATAAGTTCAACTAGAGTTCCACGAACTCGACTGCTAACTACCAACTGCAGTACACTCCACAAATCCGGCCGCTCCCAGCAGTAAATCCATTTCACTAAAAAATATCCGACCATCAATTGTCACAACACCAAACTGTCGTCGGAACTGATCCTACGACATCGTGAAAGACGATCCCAACTAACCGTCTCACGATCAAAACTCCAAAGTACTGCTATGTTCCTACCTTCCTTAGGGTCCCACACTATCGACCTCGACAGAACTATGGCAACCCCGGCATCAGATGCCGAACCAAGACATTCCACTATCCAATCCTACTAAATATCATACCGATACCCTAACTATCAGGTTGACTGTAACGATTCGTCCCAAATTCCTAGATTAGATTAGTGACTAATCACGATTGGTGACTAATCATGATTAGTGAGGTTAATCCGTGATTAGTTGGGCGAAATCGGACGAACGACGCAAAATAACCGTTTTGCCGCTAGAAGTGGGTAAAACGTTGACTTTTTGATCAGACAGTCAAATGGACTTTGACCGATGACCATGACGTAGTTCGTGATTTCACGAGTTCATAGACAGATGGCACGTTCAATTCCGACGTTCGAGGAAGAAGTTATGACGTTCAGAAGTTTAAGGGCATTTTTGTAATTATGGTTAAAAAGGGGCAAATGTTGACTTTTTGACCGGGAGGTCCGATGGCTGAGGGCCTGAAGACCGTTACGTAGATCGAGATGATACGAATCCATAGACAGGCGGCACACTGAAATCGGACTTCGAACGGGGAAGTTATAGGTCACCGAAGTTCGATTTTACTATGCATGTACTTCGAGACGTTGATGATTTGGCCCTTGGGCAGATATTTTGAGTGGGTCCCATGGATGAGTGACAAGTGTCACTCATCCCATTGGCTAAATCCCCTAATTTGTGGATCTAAGTTAATTAAATATTATTATATCTATTATTTTTTAATCTAATCTACACCTCATTCAATCCTAGCCATCCACTCCATTTAATCTCTCAATCCTCACCCTCCATTTCTTTTCTCTCATGTGATCAATTCATTTTCTTTGTTTTCCCTCACAAACACCCCCCCCCCCCCCCTTACTTGTTCATCCTCCATTTTTCTTCAAAACACAAACACCTTACCACACCTCACCACCACCATCACCGTGCATCAACCTGACCGTGAGAGGAGGGAGGATGGACTGAGGAAGATAGGAACGGTGGCGAGCCACGGCGGCGGTCCACGATGGTGGATGAACTCGAGACGGTGGTTTTTAGTTTAAAAATCCAAGTTTCGGTTTTATTGGTTTTTACTCGATTCCATTAATAAGGTTGACTTCCTAGTGGTCTAAGGGGAAGGACTGGATTGTTTTCCAAGGCTTAGACGGCCAGGAACGGCGGTGAAAGGCGGAGGAACCGCCACGGCCATGGTTGAACTTGGAAGGTACGGTTTTCTTTCGTTTTTTTCGTGTGTTTAATAGCTAGAAGCTTAGGGTTTGAGATTAGGAAGGTATTAGGATCAAAATGGACTAAAATGGAGTAGAAATGGACAGGTTTGAGGGTTGAACCTGTCGAGCCGGTCCGGTCTAGTTCGAACCAGTCGAACTCGGTTCGACCAAGTAAGGAGATGCTGAATAGTAGCCAGCGTGTGGGCTCACGCGCAAGGACTATCCAGGGAACGTGGGCGCGCGTGGTAGGTCCAATGGGAAAGTGTTCAACATGTGAAACACTCTATTCGATGTAACGAACATTTTGGGGCTGGTTTCGTGTCGATCGGACACCGTTTCGATAATGTTCGGGGCATCGGAAGGTTTCAGATCGAGTTTAAAAATATTTAAAAATACCAGAAAATTACGGGGCTTTAGTGGGAGGTTAATTAAGTAGTTAGTAACCTTCTATTACGATTTGGCCAGGTTCGGGAGTCCCGGTGACTGTGATTGGCTCAGGAGAGTCGTATGGCACGCAAATCGAGGCGGCAGCTCGGACGGTCCATGAATGGACCTTTGTTTTCTAAATTGGTGCATGCATAAATGTTTATTATAGTTTTTCATACATGTTTGGTAATGCCATGGGTGCATTTTTATGTGGTTACGTATAAGCACGTATTTCGAGGTTTCGGCCTTATACGTTGCTTATACGGGTCTGTATTTCCTTATTGGTTTTAATGAATTGGATTTGGATTTCAAAAGGATAAACTCGGGTATGAGACCCATTTGGTTTTGTCTCGGGAATATGACCCTATTGATGACCTACGGGTTCGAGTCATGGTCGCGGCAAGTGCTTGGTGCACGGCGACTGACGACGTGACGCTCGCCTCCAGATTGGGATGTGTTCCTTCCGGAGAGGTCACGATGCACGATTCGTGGTCGGTGTAACGACCCATCCCGAAATTCGGGATTAGTTTTGCAACTAATCAAGATTAACGGGGTTAATCGGTGATTAGTTGGGTGAAATCGGACGAACAGTGCAAAATGACCGTTTTGCCCCTAGTCGTGGGTAAAACGATGACTTTTAGTTCGGGAGGTCAAACGGACTTTGACTGATGACCGTGACGTAGTCTGGGACGTCACGAGTACATAGACAGGTGGCACGTTCGATTCTGACGTTCGAGGTGATAGTTATGACGTTCGGAAGCCCAAGGGCATTTTCGTAATTTGGACGAAATAAGGGAAAATGTTGACTTTTTGATCGGGAGGTCCGATGGCTGAGGACCGAGGACCGTTAGGAAGGACTCGATGCCCTGAGTTCGTAGACAGGCGGCACGCGTCGATCGGAGTTCAATTGACCAAGTTACGGGTCTGGGACGCGTGAGGGGCATTTTGGTAATTTGCCAAGTGAGGGAAAAATGGTAATTTCATCCAGGGGGACTGTTTGAACCGTGAAATAGAGGGCTGAGCACCCGTGCCGTGTGTGTCCTGAAATCCCACAATTGTCTAACCAATTCAGTGACATTGGGGAGATTTATTTATCCCGTTAGTGACATTGAGGATTGTGTGTGTGCTGGGCGTGCACAGGTGGTGTGTGTGTGGGAAACAAGTGATGGTGTTCGAAATTGAAAAACAGAGCTTGGACTTGAGCGTGCACGGGTTGGATTTGTTTATACCTTTGAGTGGAGGAACACAGAGCACTGAGGGAGATTTGTCTGTGCTGGTGAGTGACATTGGGTCAGTTGGGACTGGAGAATTGCAGAGCACGGGCAACCATTTTCTTCTTCGTTTTTGGGACAGTGCGGGGGACGATTCGCAGAGGAGCCAGAACGAGTTCCCACGGGTGTTGGGGGCTTGTTCGATTATCAGAGTGCTGGGAGTGTTGCTCTGATTCATTTTGGAACCAGAAAGTGAGCTGAGAGTTGAGAGAATCAGCTTTGGGAAAAAACTCGATAAATGGAGGGAAATTCCAAATTTAATCTGTTAGCTAAGTTGAGCCAAACAAAGGTAAATATTAGTCTTCTGAGTTCATTTCGAACTCGACCATACGAAAATTGAAGGGAACTGATCACCGTATGGCCATGAACAAAGGCCCCTGGTTTCAGAGATTTTCGAGCTTGAAAAAGAATTCGGGATGATGTTTCCGGATTCCGGCTTATGGAATCATTATTGCGAATTCGAATTCGGGAATGAAAAAGAATTTAATAAAGTGATTTGGTGTGATTGTACATGCCCCGTGGGTAATGATGATTTGAATTTGATTTGTGAAGTAAGATTTGGGGATTTGCATGTGGAAATTCGGACTATGAGTCATGTTGTGAAAAATGTGATTTCGGGATGAATCCCGCGTTTTTGTGATTGATAAATGTTTTGGGGTTTAAAGACCCGTCAAAAACTGTTTTGGGTTTAAAGACCCGGTGCTATTGCTGGATCATGTTTTGAGTTTAAAGACTCGGATAATTGATGACGAGGGAGGGCCCTTAATGAGTTTAAAGACTCGCTTACGGTTTTGAGTTTAAAGACTCGGTTATTGTGATACCCCCGAGGCCTATTGATTATGTTCTGAGTTTAAAGAATCGTTGATATCCCGGGAAGACCTGATTATGCGCATGGTTTTGAGTTTAAAGACTCGGGCGCACTTGAGATCCAGCAGGTTGATTGACTTCTGAATTATTGTTGATTTCCGATGTTTCTGGATGTGTTGGGCAATGACCCGGTTTATATGATTTGATGGATTTGGATTATGTGGTGTACTTGGGTTCGATTCATGGTTTTGGGCTGAGGCCTTGTGTTTATGATTGCGGGCTTAGAGCCGAAGGTTAAGAAAAGGAAAATGATTTTGATTTTCATACACAGTTTTCTTATGTTATCATACACTGTTTTCATATGTTAGAAATGAAATGGATTGCGAAATGATTTTCGATTGCATGCATTAGTTTTTACGCGGAAGGTAAAAACGTCTTTTTGTAACTGTTTTTATAATCTGTTTGCTTTTTGTCCACTCACACCTTTTGGTTTTTTATTGACCCTCCAGGTCGTGGTGCGCTGATCGAGAGGCGGAGGCATGAGTAAGCACGTGTGGCTATCCCTGGTCTGGCACGTATTGAGGGTGTTTTGGGGATTTTAGTCGTCTTGCCAGCGGGGAGCAGGACCGGGTACGGTTAACCATGCCCTTTTCGGGGGCGGTCCTGTCAGTCGGGCAGCCTGGGGAGGCTCGACTTCGGAGTGCAGACGGTTCAAGATAGCAATCTGTGATTTGTGCACCATGATCTTGTGGTGGTCGCGTCGGTTGATTCGTTCACGGCAACATACCAGGATTGACGGTGGTCTTGGATGGATGGTTGCACACATCACTACGATCGGGGTCGTGACTGACCCTTAGATATCAGGCAGGATGCCGAGCTGATGTCATATGTTCGGGCACGAGACCCAGTTGTGTTACATTGGTGATTTCGGGTCAGGGACCCTAGATGGATTTCCACGTTCATAGCTGTTTATGGGAACCAGCATGAACCCTGGTTATGTTATTATGGTGCATGACGGTTTATGGGAATCGGGCATGGAGAATATTACCTATATGTATATATACGGATCATGAAGGTTTAGGGGAACCGGGCATGGATATTTATGTTATGTATATATATGTTCATATACCTTCCTTTACTTGTTCTATCTCCTCCGGGGAGAGTCGTTGGCCTGGGTGGACCCCGAAGTAGTCACTGAGCACCGACTGAGTGGAGTCAACCGCCAGTTGGGTTCTTTACTCTCAGGAAGGCTATGGTTATTATAACCTCGGGTAGGATCAGTGGTCTGCGGACATTGACCTTGACTTTGAGAAGACTCGGATTGAGATCGGTGTAGCACGCGCGTAGCTTTGGAAACTGTGATAGGATTGGTTGTGTGAATTATATGTGTATTTGATATAGATATGATATATGATATGTGATGTGTGGTTACACAGATTTTGAGCAGTGGCTCTTGTACTCAGTTTCTTTATGATTCGGGCTGAGTCCTGTATGGATTTCGGCAGTGGCTCGTATGGTCATTTTCATTATGGTTCTTTCAGTTATGGTTTTGGGCTTAGTTCCCACCTATGTTTCATTTGGTTAAATGGTTTTCGAATGCATGCATGCTTTTTAGTGAAGGGTACAAAGGTCTTTTATGAAATATGTTTTATAAACTTTTGTTTTGTCCACTCACAGCTTTTAATGTTTTGACTGCCCTTCAGGTTGACCTAAGATGTGGACTGTAGCAGAGACCGAGATATCACATACCTCCTCCAGATCCTAGAGTACTCTGATAGCCCGGGAGGGAAAAGGTTGGAAATATCCCTTGTTTGACACTTCGTGTTAGACAAGAGCAGGGTCATTCCGCATTAATCCTGGGGGGGATTGGGATGGGTCCTGTCAACGTGGTATCAGAGCATAGGATTGCTTATCAGAGCAGGTTTGCTCTTATGGTGTGCGCAGGTCGAGGATGTGATATCTCAATGGGCTACAGTTCGTTATCAACCTGATAGTTAGGGTGCCGGTACGATAGTTAGTAAGATCAAATCGCGGATCGTCTTGATTCGGAACTAGATGCCGGGGTTGCCATAGTTCTATCGAGGATGATAGTGTGGGACCCTACGGAAGGATGAACGTATTCGTACGTTAGATTTTGATCGTGAGACGATTAGTTGGGATCGCCTTTCACAGTGTCGTAGGATCGTTTTGACGATAGTTCAGAATTGTGATCATCTGATGATCGGATATTGTTGGGTTAAAAGGATTTACTGCTCCTCACAATTAGCAGCCGGAATCTTGGAGTGTATAGCATTAGGCAGTTAGCAGTTGAGTTTGTGGAACTTTAGTTGAACTTATGGCAGTTAACTGTCGGATTCGAGGAATCCTAATTGAACTTACTGTAGGATTGGATTGACGTCTTTACGATGTCAAGACTACGGAGTCGGTCAGATTGTGGAATATATTGCCTTATGCAGTTGGGTTCAGGGAAACCCTAGAGTGTGATTGTGAACCATAAGGTAGTGTGTATGGTTCAGAAAGGTGACTTGGTGATTGGTTTGAGTTTGACAGCTATTCAGATTTGGGTTCGTTAGTCGGTCTAGTCATATCATCTTGTGTTGGGACTGCACTCTACAGTCGGGGTTGCACTTATCGGTTAAACCTAGTTGGTTGTCGTGCTACTCTGTTGTGATGGATTGTTGGTGCAACTAAGGTCACGAGCGACCTAGTAGATGACATTGGTTTAGTCGAGATACGTTTGGTTAGAGTTTGGTTGAACAGGTTGCTAGGGTTGGTACTTGTCGATGGAATCCCTTAGTTGGGGATAAGGAGTAATTAGTACGAGCAGTTGATTCCGTTGGATGCGGAGTCTAGATCGTGATGTCTGGTGGTTAGGTCTGCACGAGGCTGTGGCATGCACTACTACCGAGTGTGGTTGTAGTTATGGTTGTTGGGAATCAGGGACGTTCAGAGGACGTTTCCTTTTCTCGTATGAGTTGTCAGGGTGACTGTACCCAGAGGTGTTGGGTACGAGGAAGGCAGAGTTTCTCTTTTTCGAGCAGAGGATTGCTTATCAGAGTGGTCAAATGGACTTTGATCGATGACTGTGGCGTAGTTCGGGATGTCACTAGTTCATAGACAAGTGGCACGTCCGATTCCGACATTCGAGGAGGAAGTTATGATGTTCGGAAGTTCAAGGGCATTTTCGTAATTAGGTCGAAAAAGAGGAAATTGTTGACTTTTTGTTCGACCACTATTTTTCACGTAATTCGAGGATCGTTGGGTAGGTCTCGATGCCCTGAGTCCGTAGACAGGCGGCACTCTGAAAACTGACCTCTGACGGGTGGGTTACGGTTCTAAAACGAGGAAGGGCATTTTGGTAATTTTGTGTAAGAGGGGCAGAATGGTAATTTCCAAGGGTGCAATTGGAAACAGCCGTGAGTGGGTTTGTGGGAATTGTTTAACTATTAAGTGGCAAGTGCACAATGTGTGCGTTAGTGTGTTGAATTGGAAATTGAAGTTAGTGGGTGTTTTTGAATTGAAAAACAGAGCACTGGTGAATTGTTTTTGCATTAAGTGAGTTGAGCAGAGCACGGGTATGCAATAGTGGGTTTGGGAACAGGCGCACAATGCTGTGTTGGTGTTCTTTGAATTGAAAAATAGAGTCCAGACCACCAAGATGCTTGATCGACCTTCCTAAGACCAAATTGAGAGAAACTGAGAGCTAAAACAGATTGAAGAGAGGAAGAACAGAGTCCTGAGATTGAGAGAGAGGAAGGAAAGTGATGAAATTGGTGAAAGGAGAGTTCAAAAATCCGAAACCGTTCTTGGTTTAATGTAAGTTCTAATTTTCAGTTTTAGACCAGCCTAAGTCGAATTAAGGTCAGATTATGCCTTCTGGGACCACGATCCCATAGGGACCACGAGGGGACGTGCCCTGCTCCCGTCTGACACCCAATAATTCATACCAATTTTAACCTCAAAACATCAAATGCATAAATAACCAAATTAAAGTCATACATCAAATCCGAATTAAACAGATGTCAGACAAGGGATGAAATCCAAAATTACAAGTTACGAGCACGACTCTAACATACACCTGCGGGTACACCACCCAACAAGGGTTCAGGTACGCAGAAGTGGATCTATGCCTCAGCCTCAGGTTCCTCCTCTACCTCAATAGCACGACCTGGAGGGGTTACCAAAACAATAAGGGTGAGTGGACCGAACTCAAGTTTATAAAATCATTTGATAAGTAAAACATATAATTTACCCCTCCATTTTCCAAACATGCATGCAGCATCATTTAAAATCATAAATAATATAATATGAATCATAAGGCATGTAATTAAACCATAACCATAATTTTAGCCATTGCACTATACACTCCAATCCGACATCCCTGATGTCTGACGTCCCTGACGTCCAATAAGGTCACAATCACAAGGCTACGCGTGCCACTCGGGTCTCAATTCCGAGTTCAATCCCCGAACCCTGTTCGGTTACAGCATCCCTGATGCTTAGCGTCATAGACGCTGGACGTTCTAGACGTCCGTGACCACTCCGGGGTACCTCATCCGGAGGAGACAGTATCATATGGAAGGATCTATACAGTGCAGTACCAAATACATTTTATTGATATCCACATGCAAAACATATGAGTATAAATAGGTAAAATCTGAACCGATCGTTACGTTTCATCAGACGGGTTTCATGCCCAAATACCGTGAAACGTGCCATAACCGAAATTTCAATATCTTCAAAACCATTTATCGATTCCAGCATGTGAACATATAAGTAAATCAGAAACATTTAAGCATGCAAGGGTTTAATGAAAACGGGCTCACTCACTGTACGATTCTGCTGCGAATCTGCGCGTACGGACCTGTACCGGGATTATCGTACAATTCCTGTCTGTTCAATTCACACGTAAGGGTCACTACAAGTCCTTATTATTTATTCAAAAGAAAGTTCGAAACAGAAACCAGTTCGGGGAAACCGTCAACATGTTTCCCGAGGCAACCGGCCCTAAACTGACCCTTCAAACTATCTCAGATCAACATGGTTAACTCACCAAAAATGTTCAGAATGAGGAGACGAATAAAAGTCATGTTGATCGTGATTGGAGATAATCCCCAACGCGCCCTCATGCGCCGCCCAAAGTGGCTGCGCGTGAAAGTCACGCGCCTGACACTGTAGCTACAGTGTCAGCACCTTCACCCGTTTGTCTGTAATTCGGGCCTGCCACCCGCGGCTTGACCCGGTTAATTACCCATCAATTCCTACTTGATTTCAATCCAATTTGATCCTAACATGTTATTTAAGCATCTAATTTAAGTTCTGAGTTATTAATTAGCCAAATCAAATCCTTAAATGGCCCTTCGACCCGTGATCATCCAAACAGGTTGATCACCCCAACTCACTGGTTTCTAAACCAAAATCAAATTAACCTTACAGGAAGCATCATAGTATCAGAACGAACTGGAAAACACACTCAATTGAACCAACACTCACCTGGAAGCAGTCGTCCAAACCTCTGAAATTCTTCTGAACACGGCAGTCACCGTCCCAGCTCACCCGTGGCTGGTTGCCTTCGATTTTGATATGGTTGTGTTCTAAACACTCCCAGAAAGCTTACTCTGCGATTAGATTGGTCCAACACACCGTAGAAATTAAACTCTGATTTTCCCACCAATTTTGCCCGAAATGGTTTCTCTAGTTTTCTTCATCAATTCTCAGCTCTTTCAGCATCAGAGTGATGCTCACTCATGTTATGATCAGTTTTAAATAATCTCAGCCGTCCTAGAGGCTCGTGGGAGTCCAATTTGTCCACTGAAAAATGTTCCCCGAAAAGCTTCGAACTTGAATTAACAATGGGGTCGTGCAAGGTGGATGCAACAGACCACGTTCAAAAGCAAAAGACAGCCCAGACTTTCCAGCACATATTAGCATAATCAATTGTGCACTGAACCATCGTACATGGTGGTGCCGCCCATGTCCCCCGCGGTTTTCTACAGTAACCAGTGCGAAATGACCAAAATACCCCTGGTTCAAATAATTACCAAACTACCCCTCACTTCCTAGACCCGTAACTCAGCCATATGAAGTCCGATTTCGGTGTGCCGCCTGTCTACAGACTCAGGATATCGAGACCTATCTAACGGTCCTTGAGTCATGTGAAAATTTGTTGCCAAACAAAAAGTCAACATTTTCGCCCGTGAAGTCCAACTTACCGTAATGCCCCTGCACTTCCGATAGTCATAACTTTTACCCAGGTCGTCCGAATTGGACGTGCCACCTGTCTATGGACTCTTGACGTCCGGAACTACGTCACGGTCACTGGTCAAAGTCCATTTGACCCACTAATCAAAAAGTCAACAATTTGGCCATACCATTCACAAGGGTAAAAACGTCAATTCAAATATTAATTTACAATATTAAAATCGTCGAATTTTCGGGGTGTTACAACCTTCCCTCCTTAAGAAATTTGGTCCCGAAATTTCAAAGAAATAAATGAGGAAATTGTTCTCGCAAATGAGCCTCAGGCTCCCATGTGGCTTCTTCCACATTCTGGTTTCTCCAGAGAATCTTCACGAGAGGGATCGTCTTCCAACGTAGTACCTTGTCCTTCCGATCCAAGATCTGTACTAGTTGTTCATCAAAGCTCAAATCCTCCCGTAGTTCGACAGGTTGTTCCCTTAGTACATGCGAAGCATCATGTACGTACTTCCGTAGCATCGATATGTGGAAAACATCGTGAACTCTAGAAAGTTCTGGAGGTAGTGCCAATCTGTATGCAACTCTCCCAATCCTTTCCACGATCTCATAAGGTCCGATAAAACGCGGACTCAGCTTCCCCCGTCGACCAAAGCGGATAATCCCTTTCCATGGAGATAACTTCAGGAAGACAAAATCTCCCACTTCAAATTCCAGGTCTCGAATCCGTCGATCGGCATAACTCTTTTGGCGATCCTGCGCCGCCTTCAATCTCTCCTTGATAACTCGAACAGTTTCCATGGTTAAGTCCATCAATTCAGTCCCTACAGCCGCTCGCTCTCCTACCTCCGTCCAGCAGATAGGTGTCCTGCACTGTCGGCCATACAGTGCCTCATAAGGTGCCATCCCGATGCTTGCCTGGTAGCTGTTGTTGTAAGCGAATTCCATCAATGGCAAATGAGTATCCCGAGAGTCATGAAACTGTAGCGCACAGGACCTCATCATGTCTTCTAGGGTTTGAATGGTCCTCTCAGACTGCCCATCGGTCTGTGGATGGAAAGCAGTACTGAAACGTAGGGTTGTTCCTAAAGTAGCTTGCAGACTCCGCCAGAACCTGGAAGTGAAACGCGGATCACGATCGGACACGATCGATTCCGGCGTACCATGCAATCGTATGATTTCCTTCACAAACAACTGAACCAGTCGGTTAGGTTTAAAAGTTTCCTGAACTGGCAGGAAATGGGCTGACTTGGTTAGCTGGTCCACGATCACCCATACTCCGTCAACTCCACTCTGAGTCCTTGGTAACTTAAAGACGAAGTCCATGGTGATGTGATCCCACTTCCACTCGGGAATAGGAAGTGGCTGCATAGCCCCATAAGGTCTCTGCCGTTCCGCCTTAACCTGCTGACAGGTTAAGCATTTGCTCACGAATTCAGCAATATCCTTCTTCATTCCTGGCCACCAATAATGGTTCCGGAGGGTACGGTACATCTTTATACCTCCCGGATGCATAGCGTAAGCCGAACTATGGGCCTCCTCAAGAATCTCGGCCCGTAACTATGCCACTGCAGGTACACACAAACGGCCTAATTTCACAAGTGCTCCATCGTCCCGGATGGTAAAATCCTGTCTCCCATCCGCATCGACCTCAATTCTGTAAATACAGAGTATCGGATCCTGAAGTTGTGCTTCGATAATCCGATCAATTAGTACTAGTCGTACATGGAAGCTGGCCAACAAAGCTCCATGCTCATCCGTACCCAAAATAACCCCCGCCTTCCGGAGTTCCACCAGCAAAGGAAGGTACACCATCCCCAGGTGTGCAATTGATCCCGCTGATTTCCTGCTGAGTGCATCTGCCACCACATTGGCCTTACCCTGATGGTACTCAATCGTACAGTCATAATCCTTCAGCAGCTCCAACCATCTCCGTTGTCTCATGTTAAGCTCCTTCTGAGTGAATAGGTATTTAAGGCTCTGGTGGTCGGTGTATATCCGACACGTTGCGCCGAACAGGTAATGTCTCCAGATTTTTAGAGCATGAACCACCGCCGCCAACTCCAAATCATGGGTAAGGTAGTTCAACTCATGAGTCTTCAGCTGCCGGGATGCATAGGCGATAACCTTGCCAGTCTGCATCAACACACAGCCAGACCTTGCAGCGATGCATCACTGAAGACCACAAACTCTCCACTGTCATCCGGCAATGCAAGGACAGGTGCAGTGGTCAATCGATCTTTCAACTCTTGAAAACTCCGATCGCACTGCTCGTCCCAGATAAACTTTACTCCCTTCCAAGTCAAACGAGTCAATGGTGCAGCAATTTTGGAGAAACCCTCCACGAATCTCTGGTAGTAACCTCCTAATCCGATAAAACTCCGCACCTCAGTCACTGTTGTCGGTCTAGCCCAGTTGGTCACCTCTTCTGTTTTCTGAGGATCCACGCAAATCCCATCCGTCGATATCATGTGTCCCAGAAAACCGATACTGCTCAGCCAAAACTGACACTTGCTCAGCTTGGCGTACAACTGTTCTTGTCTCAGCTTCTCCAAGACCAACCGTAGATGTTCCTCATGTGCACGGGCACTCCTTGAGTATACCAAGATATCATCGATGAACACAATCACGAACTTATCCAAGTAGGGTTGGAAGACCCGGTTCATCAGATCCATGAATGCTGCTGGAGCATTCGTCAACCCAAAAGGCATAACCAGGAACTCGTAGTGTCCATAACGGGTTCGAAAAGTAGTTTTCGGGATATCCTCCTCCGAAATCCTCAATTGGTGATACCCAGACCGCAAATCAATTTTCGAGAAGCACTGATCTCCCCGCAACTGGTCAAAAACGTCATCGATCCTGGGTAGAGGATACTCGTTCCTCAGTGTCACCTTGTTGAGTTGTCGATAGTCAATACACAATCGGAGACTTCCCTCCTTCTTCTTTACGAACAACACCGGTGCTCCCCACGGTGAAGCACTCGGTCGGACATATCCCAAATCCACCAACTCCTGCAATTGAGTCTTGAGTTCTCGTAACTCAGCCGGCGCCATCCAGTATGGTGCCTGGGATATAGGTCGGGTACCAGGGAGTAGTTCAATTGTAAACTCGATCTCCCGTGATGGTGGCAATCCAAGTAAGTCTTCCGGGAATACATCCAGAAACTCACATACCACCGGTATCTCGTCGATACCCGGAGTATCAACCTGCTCCGACACGACATGCGCCAGATAACCCTGGCATCCCTTCTGTAGAAGTTTGGTAGTAGTAAGTGAAGAAATCACTTCAGGAGGCGAACCGTCACGTTCCCCCTGAAAGATAACCTCCGGCAAACCCGGGCTCCACAGAATCACTTGCTTGCTACAGCAATCGATGAGCGATCCATGCTCTGATAGCCAATCCATCCCTAGGATTATATCGAAATCGTGGATATCCAGAATAATTAAGTCTGCTGGTAAATCCACATCCTCAATTCTTACCGGGCACCTTCGAATCACCTGATTCACAAGGTACACGATGCCCATCGGGGTGCCAACACCCATTTCGCAATCTAAGGCTGATACCACACAATCAAGTATACCAGCACAACTATTCGAAATAAAAGAATGTGTAGCCCCCGCATCCATCAATACACGTACAAGAAGGTTTAAGATATGTAGTGTACCTGTAACCACGCCTGGGGCAGTCCTCGCCTGCTGCTGGGTCATTGCAAACACTTGGGCCCTCGGTCCTCCGTTCCGTCCGCGCCCGCAAGCGCCACGCCCAGCACCACGGTCACCTCCTTGACCGCGACCTCCATTAGTGTGGGAAGCCGTGCTATGCACCACACTAGAGCACCCAGCGTCGTTGTTCTTGCGGGCAATCACAGGCATAGTGGCCCTCCTCTCCGCAAGCAAAACAGGTAACTGGCCTCGGCCTGTCCAAATGCCCACCAGAAGCACCGCTACAAGATGAGTGCTGCCCAGTGTTGTATCCAGATCCTCTGCCCTGAGAGCCTCCACGTCGACCTGACCAGCCACGACCCTTGAAGGAGGAGGGTGCTCCCCTGTAGCCCCTTCCCTTGTTGTTCTTCTGGACCGATGGCCCACGATGTGGGCGATCCTGACGTCGCCCCTCGCCTGAAGGCTGTCTTGTCTGGTGTGCCGCCAGACTGGCCTCGACACGCACCGCAGCGTCGACCAAATTTCTCAGAGAAGCATGAGTAGCAGCAGTCACACTTGCCCGGATCTCCCCTCGGAGTCCAAGCTCAAACCTTTGGCATTTGTCCTCCTCCGTGCTCACGACTGATGCAGCGAACCGGGATAGTTTTCTGAAAGGTTGCTAGTAGTCTGCAACGGACATATCACCCTGCTCTAGCCTCAGGAACTCCGCCTCCCGCGCCGCGTGAAAAGATCGCGGGTAGTACTGGTCCAGAAATCGGGAACGGAAAGCTTCCCAAGTAGTGGTATGGAGAGACCACCCAGACATTTCAAGTCTGTGCCACCACTGGTAGGCTCCTCCTTCCAGCAAGAAGGCCGCCAAGGTCACTCGTTCGCCCGGAGGGCAGTGCATCACCGAGAAGATCCTCTCCCACTTGGTGATCCAATCATGAGCATCCCACATTGACAGGACCCATCCCAATCCCCCCGGGATTAGTGCGGGATGACCCTGCTCCCGTCTGACACGAAGTGTCAGACAAGGGATATTTCCGACCTTTGCCCTCCCGGGCTATCAGAGTACGCCAGGATCCGGAGGAGGTATGTGATATCTCGGTCTCTGCTACAGTCCACATCCGATGTCAACCTGAAGGGCAGTCAAAACATTAAAAACTGTGAGTGGACAAAACAAAAGTTTATAAAAACATTTTAACGAAGACATTTGTACCCTCCGCTAAAAAGCATGCATGCATTCGAAAACCACTTATCCAAAACAAACCATAGGTGGGACTAAGCCCACAGCAGATATAAACCGAGGTCGAAAGGACCACAATGAAAACGACCATACGGGCCACTGCCCAAATCCATAAGGGTCTCGGCCCCAAACCATAAAGAAACCAAGTAAACGAGCCACTGCTCAAATCCTGTGCATACCACATATCACAATCCATATATCATATCTATATCATATACACATAATTCACACAACCAATCCTGTCACGGTTTCCAAAGCTACGCGCGTGCTACCCGGGTCTCAATCCGAGTCATCTCAAAGTCAAGGTCAATGTCCGCAGACCACTGACCCTACCCGAGGTAATAGTAACCATAGCATTCCTGAGAGTAAGTAACCCAACTGGGGGGTGACTCCACTCAGTCGGTGCTCCGTGACTACTCCGGGGTCCACCCAGGCCAACGACCCTCCCCAGAGGAGATAATAGAAGTAAAGGAAGGTAGATGAACATATATATACATAACATAAACATTCATGACCGGTTCCCCTGAACCGTCATGATCCATAATATCCATAATCAGGTAACATGCCGGTTCCCATAAACCTTCATGTACCGTAATAACATAACCGGGGTAACATGCCGGTTCCCATAAACCGTCATGTACCGTAATAACCAACAAGGGTTCATGCCGGTTCCCATAAACCGTCATGAACCATGATACCATAACAAGGGTCCATGCCGGTTCCCATAAACCGTCATGAACCTGGGAATCCATTTAAGGTCCCTGACCCGACCTGAAATCAAAACCGTAAAGTGACTGGGTCTCGTACCCGAACATAGGACATCAACTGGGCACCGTGCCCAGAATCTGAGGTCATATGCCCGAGACAAAACCAAATGGGTCTCATACCCGAATTTATACTTTTATAAATCCAAAGCCATTTCATTAAAACCAATAAAGAAATACAGACCCGTATAAGCATCGTATAAGGCCGAAACCTCGAAATATGTGCTTATACGTAACCACATACAAATGCACCCATGGCATCATCAAACAAGTAATAAAACATATAATAAACATTTATGCATGCACCAATTTAGAAAATAAGGTCCACTCACAGACCGTCCGAGCTGCCGCCTCGATTTGCGTGCCATTCGGCTCCCCGAGCCGATCACCGTCACTGGGACTCCCGAACCTGTCCAAATCGTAATAGAAGGTTACTAACTACTTAATTAACCTCCTACCAAAGCCCCGTAATTTTCCCATATTTTAACTATTTTTAATCCCGATCCTAAACCTTCCGATGCCCCGAAACACATCGAGATGGTGTCAGATCGACACGAAACCAGTCCCAAAATGTTCGTTACATCGAATAGATGATTTCACATGTTGGAACCTTCCCCAGATTCCCTGCCACGCGCCCTCACGCGCCGCCTGAAGTGGCTGCGCGTGGGCTTCACGCGCCGCTACAGTATCTGCTGACGTCATCGCTGACGTCAGCATGACGTCATCACTGACAGCCCCTGACAATGACACGTGTCCCGCTCCCATTGGCCCACTGTCTGACATGTCAGTTTGACATTGTCAGATCTGACATGATGACATCATCCCTGACATGATGACGTCATCAGGATGACGTCATCAGTCAACCCTGCCTCCTCGCGGGTCGACCCGAATGTCTGCAACCGGGTCGCCGTGACCCGCGGCTTGGCCCGGCCGGTTCTCCGCCGTCCGGCCACCAAAACCGTTCCCGTTTGTCCCATTTTCATCCTCTAATCCTAACCTACAGTTCTATGATATTAAAATGGAAGGAAAACATCAAAACCCATACCTTCGAGCTTGGCCATGGCGGCCGTGACTTCTCCCGCCGTTCATGGCCGTTCCAGGCCGTCTAATGCCTCGAAACCAATCCCATTCATCTTCTGGGAGTCCTAGGAACCTCACCCAATTAATGGAATCAAGTAAAAACCATTAAAACCCAATTTCGAATTTTTGAAATTTTCTTACCTCACGGGTTCTCCTCCGCCGTGTCCTCCACCGTGGGCCACCGTCCACCCTTTTCGTCCTCAGCCCTTCACCCTTCCCCCACGGTCATTCCCAGCTCATACAAGTGATGAATGGTGAAGTGTGATTCTGTGTTTTGGTTTTTGAAGGAAAAGGAAGAAAATGGAGGATTATGGGTTATGGGGTTTCGGGTGGTAAGGAACAAAGAAGAAGGGGATGGCTGATGAGAGAAGGAGAGATTGATGGTGAGGATTGATAGTTAGTTGGTAATGGATGGTTAGGATTAATAGTTGTTAGGTTTAATTATAAAATAATTAAAATAATAATATTTAATTATTTAGATCCACATTTTGGGGGATCAAAGCAATGGGATGAGTGACACTTGTCACTCATCCATGGGGCCCACCAAAATATCCACCCAATCAGATTTCGCCGAAACGTCCCCGTCTCGAAGTTCGTGCATAGTGAAATCGAACTTCCGTGACCCATAACTCTCCCGTTTGAAGTCCGATTTCAGTGTGCCGCCTGCCTATGGATTCGTATCGTCCTTATCTACGTAACGGTCTTCGGCCCTCGACCATCGGACCTCCTGGTCAAAAAGTCAACTTTTGACCTCCTATTCACCCAAATTACCAAAATGCCCCTAAACTTCCGAACGTCATTGCTTCTTCCTCAAATGTCGGAATTGAACGTGCCACCTGTCTATGAACTCGTGACGTCACGAACTACGTCACGGTCATCGGTCAAAGTCCATTTGACCGCCCGATTGAAAAGTTAACGTTTTGCCACCATTAGGGGCAAAACGGTCATTTCGCATCGTTCGTCCGATTTCGCTCTACTAATCACGGATTAGCCTCACTAATCGTGATTAGTCACTAATCTAATCATGAAATTTGGGACGGGTCGTTACAGTGATGCTCACTCATGTTCTGATCAGTTTTAAATAATCTCAGCCGTCCCAGAGGCTCGTGGGAGTCCAATTTATCCACTGAAAAATGTTCCCCGAAAAGCTTCGAACATGAATTAACAATGGGGTCGTGCAAGGTGGATGCAACAGACCACGTTCAAAAGCAAACGACAGCCCAGACTTTGCACCACATATTAGCATAATCAATTGTGCACTGAACCACCGCACATGGTGGTGCCGCCCATGTCCCCCGCGGTTTGCTAAAGTAACTAGGGCGAAATGACCAAAATGCCCCTGGTTCAAATAATTACCAAAATGCCCCTCACTTCCTAGACACGTAACTCAGCCACACGAAGTCTGATTTCGGCGCGCCGCCTGTCTACGGACTCAGGATATCGAGACCTAT
Organism: Prinsepia uniflora; assembly: GCA_032719365.1. Classification (NCBI taxonomy): domain Eukaryota; kingdom Viridiplantae; phylum Streptophyta; class Magnoliopsida; order Rosales; family Rosaceae; genus Prinsepia; species Prinsepia uniflora. The sequence goes on from CM064873.1 coordinate 39,651,404, forward strand.
CTAACGGTCCTTGAGTCATGTGAAAATTTGTTGCCAAACGAAAAGTCAACATTTTCGCCCGTGAAGTCCAACTTACGGTAATGCCCATGCACTTCCGATAGTCATAACTTTTACCCAGGTCGTCCGAATTGGACGTGCCGCCTGTCTATGGACTCGTGACGTCCCGAACTACGTCACGGTCACTGGTCAAAGTCCATTTGACCCACTAATCAAAAAGTCAACAATTTGGCCATACCATTCACAAGGGTAAAAACGTCAATTCAAATATTAATTTACAATATTAAAATCCTCGAATTTCCGGGGTGTTACAACCTTCCCTCCTTAAGAAATTTCGTCCCGAAATTTCAAAGAAATAAATGAGGAAATTGTTCTTGCATATGAGCCTCAGGCTCCCATGTGGCTTCTTCCACATTCTGGTTTCTCCAGAGAATCTTCACGAGAGGGATCGTCTTCCGACGTAGTACCTTGTCCTTCCGATCCAAGATCTGTACTGGTTGTTCATCAAAGCTCAAATCCTCCCGTAGTAAGACAGGTTGTTCCCCTAGTACATGCGAAGCATCATGTACGTACTTCCGTAGCATCGATATGTGGAAAACATCGTGAACTCTAGAAAGTTCTGGAGGTAGTGCCAATCTGTATGCAACTCTCCCAATCCTTTCCACGATCTGATAAGGTCCGATAAAACGCGGACTCAGCTTCCCCCGTCGACCAAAGCGGATAATCCCTTTCCACGGAGATAACTTCAGGAAGACAAAATCTCCCACTTCAAATCCTAAGGTAACTCAACTATGAAGCCAAAGTAGACCCCCAAACCAAATCTAGGTCCTACAACCAATACCCAACTTCAATTCTAAACTAGAAGCGATCTGACCCTTAGTTACTCACCCTTAATGGAATCCTACCTATCGACGCACTACTTCGCCTACACCTCCCACAACTGCTCCGACCATCCCATAGAATCAAATCAACAAAGTCCTAAAGGCACACCTAGATTGTGGGTTCTCTTAAATAACCTCATATCGATCGATAACCTCATATCGATCAGTTATAGTCACTCTTTCTCCAATCCCTTCTGTCATCCGTCAACAGAACTCACAATGGTCCCTAACCATGCCATCACAACGACTATAATCCAGTAATCCCACGGGGTTCCTCAAATCATCCCCGTCGTCCGGGTTATCCAAACCCTCAACTGCCACTGATTCACTACAGCCTTACCACTTGGGTCGTCATACCCGACTAAGACCATCACTAGGTGGAAAAATCTCTCGAGTCTCACAGTAGTTCCTAAACCCTGCCACTCAAGGCATCCGGCTACTCGTAGCCACACAATTCAAAACTCAACCCAACTGACCAAAGGTCACCAATCCATACGATCAACATCCAAACACCATCCAGCCCAACCGGCCACCATCAATCGCCATCCTCGACCTACGTATCTCACTAACTCAACGAGATACTCTCAAACCCCTCAGGCCGACCAACCTACTCATCCGTAGCTCACTGGCTACCTTCCAAGTTAATCCTGCTAGTGTACCTCTGACCCTTATCATCCATCCATCAAACAAAAACCAGTGCCAGCACACTAACCGTTCCAGCCCTATGCCGATGTACGTCACACCTCATACTGCATATCGAGTGACTAACATCTTGACATTAACCACCAATGCTAACTAACCATAACGAACGTACTATCACTATCGTATCCAGGTTGCTGTCGGGCTGTTCCGTGTCGAGACATCATATCCAAAGTAGCCTCATACCACCCAAGTCGACGAACCAACGACTCTGGGAGCCATACCTCGCACAGAACACACGAAACCTCGCTCTGATAACAATTGTCAGGCCCACCCCTAATCCCCCGGGATTAAGGACTAAACCATACTCCCGTCTAACTTATGCATGACACGAAGGCTAAACGGACGTTCAACCTCCATGTGATACGTAAGTCGGACAAGGGATTTTCGATCCGAACGTCCAAAAACTCCCAAACTTCCCATAGTGCACAGAGTCTACTGTGGATCGTGCGTGTGATGTCTCCATCTCTCTTGACCGACAGCCCGCGCCGTAACAACCTGGAGGGTATCGAAAACACGGAAAGACTGTGAGTGGACAAAAATAAAGTATAAGTTTTAACAAAAACAGTTCAACAAACAATTTCAGTTATACCCTCCATTTCAAAAACAATGCATGCATATCTAATTCATGTTATGAAAACCATTCAATATTCCGGTTAAGCAAACCATGTAAGAAAAACCAAACACAGGTTCCTTTTTCCCAAATCCCGGGCCTCAGCCCAAAACCATCGAAAACCATCATCCTCAATCTCAGTGAAAAACGCAAACATTTTTAATCCACATCTCCATTCATCGAACATGCTGGATCTATCCGAGTCTTTAAACTCCCGAGTCTTTCAACTCAATCCAGGCCCTAATATAATCCGAGTCTTTAAACTCCTGAGTCTTTAAACTCAACAGGCCTACGGGGGAAAATCATAATATCCGAGTCTTTAAACTCCCGTGTCTTTAAACTCAATCCGGGTCTTTAAACCCAATCCGGGCCCGTTCCCCGTCATAATCATAATCCGGGTCTTTAAACCCAATAACCAGATCCAGCAAATCCAATCCAAAACCGTTTGAAAACCATTTTCCGTTTCCGAATCCGAATCCGAAATCTCATCAGGATTCCGAATCCAAACCCAGAAATCCACTTTTCCGAAATCCATTTTAAAACATTGATATTAAATCATATTTCAAACCCCAACATCAAATCATGAAAACCAGGTTCAAATCACAATATCCATCGAATTCTCGTAAAACATGAAATTCCGTAATTTCCCCGAAAAAAGTGCAAAACCGTAAATCATCAAGATCATAAAACAAATCATAGAATCACGTATAGAAAACATAATAAAACATATATGCCTGCATCAAGAGTTAGAAATTAAAGTCCACTCACAGACCATTCCGACGTCGCCTCGATACGAGCGCACGTACACCGTTTCTGACCATTCCACTATCCTTGGCTTTCCCAAACCTGTCCAAAGCCCTATATAAGGTTACTAACTACTTCACAATGGTCATACTAAATCCCCATATATTTTCCGTATTTTTAGCTATTTTTAACTGAGCCCTAAAACCTTCAGGCATCCCGAAACAAATCGAGACGATGTCCGATTGACTCGAAACCAGCGCCAAAATGTTCGTTACATCGAATACTTTAAAAATTGTGTTGGATGATTCCCCAAACTACGCTTCACGTGACCCCACGCGCGCCTAGAAGTTTCTGCATGTGAGACCCACGCGCGTGAACAGTATCATCGTCAACCTCAGGTGAACCCAGTTCAGCTGGTTCGAACCGGTCTGGTCTAGGCTAAACCGGCGTTCATGGTTTTCAGTCGATTTTCAACCATTTTTACTCCTATTTAGTCTATTAGTTTCGTTCTACTCTAAGCAAAGGATTCACGTAATTAAAACACGAAATAAAGCTCTAAAACTCACCTTTTATAGCTTGAACAAAAACCCAGAAAAACCAGTTTTCCGATTCCGACCAATCGCCGTCCTTCCAGCCACGAGTTCAAATCCCTGAGCTCAAATACAACCTCCTTAAGCTACCAGGATCAAGAAATCGAGTCAACAATCGTCCAAAGTCCACGACTTTTCATTTAAACGAAAACGGGAAAACAGGGGACCGAAATAGACCTTGCCTTCTGCTCACCGCTGTGGGTCTTAGGGTCCCCAAACCTCTCCTCTAGTCCTCCTCCATCCTTTGAACACCACCACAAACCACGATTGATCGATTAACGCTGCACCACCACCAAGATTCCCTCTCTGTTTTTCTAGTTTCCTACTCACCTCACACACTCACTAGACTCTCCTGAAGCTCCCAAAACACTCCCTTCACTCTCAGCTTTCCTATGAACACCACCCCAACATCCAGACTCGATTGGTTTGATCAGTTATCCTCTCAGCCTTGCACGGTGGTTCTCTGTTTTCACTATTTTCCCCCCATTCCCAACTGTTTCCTCTCCCAACCTTTACCCAGAAACACTCACCACTCTCTCAGGTAGTCTCTGAACACTCTATAAAGATCACACACACGGCTCAGACTTGGGGGGATGTTCGATTCTCTCACAGGTCAGTCTCTCTGTTTTCATAATCGATCAACATAAACCATTTACTCGTGCAACCGTGTAGGCTAGAACCCATTGGAATCCAGCCAGGTGTCACATTCCTGGTGGACTAGCCCAAAATATCCAATAAACCTTGTACACTTGTCCTCAGCTGATTGGCACGCTTCCCAAGGTGCAAAAAGACCAAAATACCCCTAATTGTTTAAATTACGATTTTACCTTTCACTTCCTAGACTCGTATCTCACTCGTCCGACGTCTGATTAAGGCATGCCGCCTGTCGTTGGACTCACGACGTCGAGATCTATCTAACGATCCTCAGTTTACGTGAAGAACCTTGTCGTGCAAAAAGTTAACTTTTTCCCTCTTTTTAACCAAATTACGAAAGTGCCCTCAACCTTCCGAACATCATAACTTCCTCCTCGGATGTAGGAATCGGGCGTGCCACCTGTCTACGGACTCGTGACGTCCCGAACTACATCACGGTCATCGGTCAATGCCCAATTGACTGTCCAAACTAAAAGCCAACATTTTGCCCGTTCTGGGGGCAAAATCGTCATTCTGCGCCAAACGTCCGAAAGTAGCCAACTAATCACCGATTAACCTAGCTATTCCGTCACTAATCACTAAGCTAATCCCGACTCCTGGGACGGGTCGTTACATATAATTTCATCTATTTGATGTAACGAACATTTTGGGACTGGTTTCGGGTTAATCAGACGTCGTTTCGATATAGTTCGGGACGTTCGAAGGTTTAGGTTCGCGTTTAAAAATAGTTAAAAATTTCAGAAAATTATGGGGCTTTAGTGATGTGTTATTTAAGTAGTTAGTAACGGTCTAAATTAATTCGAACAGGTTCGGGAGTCCCGGAGTCGACGATTGAGCCGGGAAGAGCATATAGCGCGCGTATCGAGGCGCAACTTCAGACGTTTTATGATTCCATGAGTTGATTTGTTTGTGGTAGCCTAGGATTTATGTATTTGCACGTATTTAAAGATTTTCGGTTTTATACTGTGCTTATACGTGCTCGGTTTTGAATGAGGGTTTATCGTACTGGTTTTGGATTTGGAAATATGAAATCGGGCATGAGACCTATTTGATTTACAAACTCTCAGACCTAGAGTCCATTTGATTTGACGAGGAATCGGACCGAGGGTCCATTTGAGTTATACGATCGGGCCGAGGGCCTCGTTGGTTTACGATTTGGGCTTGAGGCCCATTTGAACTGTGATATCGGGCCTGAGTCCCAGTTGGTTATAATATCGGGCTTAGGGCCCCTTTGGTTGTGAAATCGAGCTTGAGGCCCCGTTGAGTTATGGTTTCGGGCTTAGGGCCCAATTATTCGTGATATTGGGCTAGAGGCCGAATTGATTGTGAAATCGGGCTTGAGTCCAACTTCGGTTTATGAAATGAGAATTCTGGCATGAGACCTTGTTGAGCTATAGATTTAGGCCAAGGCCTGTGAAACTGGATTTGAATCGGATTCGAGGAATCCTGTTGAGATGAATCGGGTATGAGACCCAGTTGAAATATGTTTTGAGAAAGAAAGTATTTGAAAATGTATATATACCCTCCATGTGATTATTTGGTCTCCTCCAGACGTCGACCTGGAGAGTCACGATCCACAGGCTATAATGGGTATCCCCATAGGGATCCCGTTCCAAGAGTGGAAGTTATGATGTGGTCCCGGACCAGATTCAGGAGAGTTGATCGGACTAGCTCCGAAGATAGAGCCTTCCAGATGGATAATTCCTGGGGGAAGACTCGGAGTGAGACCCCGAGTAGTGTGCACACTAGTATAGAGATGAATCGTGACATATATCGGGGATGTGTTCCCTAGGGGCAGTGTGCCTCGAGTTGGCATCTTCTCGAAAGTGTCGCGGATGGGTTATATGTATGAGATTTACGGAAAGTGATTTGGGACGGAGACCGCGTGCTCCATGTTTTAAGATTGTCATTTCTGCTCAAACACGCATTGTCAGGGCCCACCTCTAATCCCCCAGGATTAGGGACTAAACCCTGCTCCCGTTTGACAACCCAAAAACGAATGACAGAAACAACCTCACGAAAACCACAATTACATTGTCAGACGCAGGAGAATTTAAAACATCCCAGAGTCAGCAGTTACACAGAGCATAGTACCAAACAAAGAAAACAAAAACCGATACACAGAGTTCGGGACAAAATGTTGACTTTTTGTTCGGGCGGTCAAATGGACATTGACCGATGACCGTGACGTAGTTCGGGACGTCACGAGTTCATAGACAGGCGGCACGTTCGATTCCGACATTCGTAGAGAAAGTTATGGTGTTCGGAAGTTGAGGGGTACTTTGGTAATTTGGCTTATTAGGGGCCAAATGTTGACTTTTTGATCGGGAGGTCCGATGGGCGAGGGCCAAGGACCGTTACGTAGGTATCGTCGATACGAATCCAACGACAGGCGGCATGCCGAAATCGGAGATCTGACGACGACGTTATGGTCAAGGAAACGAACTAACGAACCGAGGCCGGGATTAAAATAATAATATAATAATGAATAGTGACCGTTGATTGTGCACATCCGGATAAGTGACAAGTGTCACCCATCCCTTGTTTCCAGCTCCATGTTTCCCTCCCAACACCATCATTACAACATCATCATTCCTTATCCACCATTATCCTTCCTTTTCCTTTGTTTTTCTTTCAAACCGTGCATGATTTAGGGAGAGTATGAACTGGGAGAGTTGGCTCCCTTCTTCTGCTGTTCTTGTGAGAAAATGGGAGACTATGATGATTGAATTAACGGGGAAACACGAGGGGTTGTGAGGGTGTCGAATTTTGGATTTTGGATTTCGGGAAAATTGGGGGGAAAATTCGAATACTGGGAATTGGGCTGTGATGATCGAATTGGAGGTTACAAACATCTTCCTGAGGTTGTGACGAGTCGATCCACATCAAAAACGAGAAGGATTGGTGCCGTTTTGGCTCTGATCGAGCTTGGTGACAGAGGAAGAAATCGAGGCTGAGTCGTGGAGTTTGGGGCTGTGATTGACTCAATTGTTGTGGGGAAATGATTTCTCATGATCCCACGATGCTTCTGGGATCATCAATTGAAGGAAACCGGCTGAGATCGATGAAACTCCATGGTTGCACAGTGGACGGTGTTCATACTTGAGTCGTGATCATTTACTGATCAAACGACGAAATTGATGTGGGGGAATTGTTCCTCGTGGTCCACTGATGCTTCTGGTTGAACCAATTTAGGGAAATCAATCGAGATTGAAGGAATCCCATGATTGAACAGTGACCGCGTGTTCTTCGTGGATCATCATCGAATCGTGGGAATCTGGGTAAGGATTTGTGTAATTGAGTTTACAGACTTATAATTGGACTTAAAACGAGGCTAATGGATTGATCAATTCCAGGAATTAGGATCGAATTGGCAGGATTGGAACCGGGTTGTGTCGCGGGTGAATTGGACCCGTTTACCAGACAAACGGGTTGGGCTGGTGACACTGTAGCAGGCGCGTGAGTTTCACGCGCAGCCACTCACGGCGGCGCGTGGCGGCGCGTGGACACGAATCTCGAGGTGAGGTCAACATGACTTCTGTCCCATTTAATGTAACGGACATTTTGGAATTGGTTTCGTGTCGATCGGACACCGTCTCGATATTGTTCGGGATATCCGAAGGTTTTTAATTAAGTTTAAAAATAAGTAAAATTCGGGAAAATTACGGGACTTTGATAGGATGTTAATAATGAGGTTAGTAACCCTCTAATGTGATTTGGACAGGATTGGGAGTCCCGGTGATAGTGGTGTGGCCCGGGAGGGCCGGTGGCACGCGTATCGAGGCACACAGTTAAAACGGTCTGTGAGTGGACTTTGGTTTTACAAATCCTATGCATGCTTAAATGTGTTATATGGTTTATATACATGATTTCTATGATGGTATTTGTGAGCATTGATTTTGGGTATGTTGCACGTATTTCGCGGTGTTTTCCGTATTTCACGTGTATCGGGATTAACGGTTTATTTGTGGTTTTGCATGCTTGTGGTTAAATAAATATTATGATAAAATGGTTTTTATATTGGAAAGATGAACTCGGGCTTGAGGCCCACTTGTTTTGGAAATTTCGGACTTGGAGTCCATTTGAGAATCGGGCCGGGGGCCCAGTTGGTTAATGAAATCGGGCCAGGGGCCCAGTTGGTATAAAATCGGGCTGAGACCCATTTGAGTTATGTTATCGGGCATGGGGCCCAGTTGGATTAAAATGATGATTTCAGGTCAGGGGCCCTATATTTAATAAATGTGGTTTCGGGTCAGGGACCCTAAATGGAAATGTGTTGTTTTATGGAAAATTCGGGCAGAGCCCATTGTGATGTTGTGAAATGTGTTAATAAAACTATTTTTCCATATACCATCTGTACACATGGATATATGATGGTCTCCTCCAGATGTCTGGGACACTGGGGAAGTCACGGTGCATTGCCTGTGAAGGGTCACCATACGGAGCAGCCGGACCGTATGATGACTCAGGAGCAGGATTGCTATGATTGACGTCAGGGACGTCAGACATCAGGGATGTCAGATTTATGGACCCGGAGAGACCCCGGGCAGCACGCGTAGCTTATGAAACCGTGAGACATGACGTCAGGGACGTCTCGCATCAGGGATGCTGGTGATGGTAATGGTAAAATACGAATTAATGAAATGGCTTTCCGGGTGGATTTATGATTGTGTGATTTTAATGAATTGATGTTCATTTATGGTCGTGGGTGGTGACCCACATGGTTGTTTATGTATAGTTATGGTATTTCGCAGTTTTGGGCCGAGTTCCCACACTTGGTTTTTGGTTGACGGTTTTTGGGCTAAGGCCCTAATGGCTCGGTTGAGCAAACGTTTTGGTTACTGGTTTTCGTGGCATGCATACGTTTTTATTGGAGGGCATAAATGTCTTATAAATGTATTTGATGAACTTACTGGTTTTGTCCACTCACAGCTTTTGGTTTTAATGCCCTTCAGGTTGATCACGGATGCGATTGCAGCAGAGACTGGGACATTGTACACCTCCTCCATCGATCCTTGCGCACTCTGGATGCCCGGTTTGGGCAGTGGCTCTTGGTCATCCTTTGTCTGACACCCCTTGTTGGACGGGAGCAGGGCACATTCCATGGTAATCCCGGGGGGATTGGGATGGGTCCTGTCAACTTGGTATCAGAGGACGGTTGCTCTATTTGTGCGCGCAGGTCGAGGGTGTGATGTCTCTTTGGGCTGCAATTCGTTATCAACCTGATAGATAGTGTTTGGGTTTGGATAGTGGATGGAGTGCGATTGGCCCGATACGCCGTGCGTTAATGTGATTCGACCCAAGCGGGGTTGATTGGGGTGAACTGGTATAGTGGGACCGTCGGTTCGGTTATGAGATATTGGATTGTTGTGCTGCTAGGTGCAGCCAGGTTCGGGGAACCTCATGTGAGTAATGGTCTAAAATGTGAACCCTTGTGGTGGTTTCTAGTGTGAGGGATGTTGGTTCATCAGAGTTGGCCGATGACCTAGTGGTGGAACCCACGTTGATGGGATGGTAGGATTGGATCTGACGTCTATTCGATGTCTAGACCGCGGGGTCGGTCAGGTTGTGGATTTTATATTACGGAAAACTATTTGGTTCGGTTGAACCATAGGGTGTGATTGTGGAACCCTAGTGTTAAAAGGTAAACCTTAATTGTGGTTAGTGGATGAGAACTTGTGCTGCGACGAGTGGCTGAGGTCATGAATGACCATGTGGATGGCTCTGGTGAGTCTAGGCTGAACTATGGGATTCGATTTACGGATACGGTTCTGAGATAAATTGTGGAATCCCGTGTTGGATCGGGTATTGGTGTGATGTGTGGATGCGGATCTCGATAGCAATGACAGTTAGTCGGTAGTCATATGGAGATGACTGGCTATCAAGGGTAATCAGTGTGGTCATAATACTTGGGGACGTTCAGGGAACGTTCATTTTCCTGATGTGGATTGTCAGAATAGTGGTACCCATAGTCGTGAGGTACGGGATCGTCGTTCCGTATGAACGGAGATCCAGGGTTGTCGTATTTGCACACGGTGTGCAGTATGGATGTTTGCGGGGTTGGTACTTTTGTGCTGATGCTAGTATGGATGCTTGTGTGCTGATACTAGTGTTGTTGATAGAGTGTTGGTGCTGGTACTAGCGCTGGTGCTAGTGTCGGTAATGGTGTTGACGATGAGCCACAAATTGGGGTGTGACTCCGTCATGATGAACATATGTTCGGTCTTTGAGATTCGGTAGTGGTTGAGGGATGGACTGGATGGGATCCAGTTAAGATTGTGCTGTGTTGGGATAAGTTCCAATAGTGGTGAGATAACCAGTAAGGAGTGGATTAAAAAGGGTATAATTGAGACTTGAGTAATCTTGGGATGACGTCCCCTACGTCATGATAATTGGTGGATTTGGGGGAGTTGTTGGCAACTCCAAAATTTGTGCGATTTTATGTTTTTAAATATCCCTAAAATGTACGTGGAAATGATTAAAACTGGAAAAGACGAGGAAAACCATTAGTGGTATAAAGGTAGGAATTTGTAATTGAGAACTTGGGAAACCGAGTGTCGAACCGGTAAAGGTCGGGATGTGCGAACGGAACAATAACGGATTGATTGTGGACACGGGGTTGTCCAAGTGAATTGAGGAGGTAGGAAGTCTAGTGGTTGGACTTGACGTCTTGTTGGGAGCATGTCTGTTTCCAACATGGTTGGAACCTTAGTGTCGAGGAGAGTTGTGATTGGGGAACGAGAGTGGTGCTCGTTTTTGGTGATTGGTATTCCGAAGTCATTGGGGTTGACTTCTTGCTTTCTGCCCTGGCAGACGTTGACTGTAGTTACCAGTACGTTGAGCGTGTATTGGTTGGTGAGCCCGTGTGTGCTGTGAGGTCCTTAGGAGGAACTACGTGTTCGAAATTAGGTAAACGAGATGTTTCATTTTCTGGTTGGTGGCAGACGATGTTGGGGTACATGGCGTGGTGAGTGCAGTGAGTTTTGTCGCATCCACGTAGGATGAGTATTGGTGTCATTATTTTGGATCATCCTTGGTTTTCCTAGGTGGAATGACAAGGATCGATACGAACTTGGGTATGTGAGTCGTAATGACGGAATTGAACTTCTTTTCGAAGTGGGGCCCGTACGGTATTCTACTCAGGTGAATAGGTTTTCGATGTAGTCGAATTTTGTCAACCTTAGACGTGTGGAGGTCGGATTGGCTTCCCTATGAAGTCAATTGGAGGTATCAAACGGGTAATTGGTTTTGGTGTGTCTTGGTACATGTGATGAGATTTCGGGATTTGGAATCAAATTTCTGGGTGACGATTCAGGATTCGATTTTGAAACTTGAAAGTATATTTCCGGATTTGGGTACGGAATGGTTGTTCCAAATGCTAGCTTACGGAATAATGATTTCGGATTCGGATTTGGAAATGAGTTAAACTGTGATGTCTGGGTTTGGATCCGGGATTTCTTACGAAATTACGGATTTGGATTCGGAATTGGAACTAGATGTTGGGTGGAGTTTCGTTTTGTCTCATGCTAGATTGGGCAAACGTACTCCATTATTGGAACGCGTTCGGCTATGACCTAGGTGGTTGTAGTCTGGTCATTAGTTAGATGTGTGTACTTCGTACATGGTTCGAGGTACAATACTTGTAGACTTGTGATGTCTAGTTACGGTATACGGGATATACCCGAGGTGTGTTGGTGAACGTGTTGGTAGTCGGATTGGTTCCGATACCATGGGATTGGTTGTGGACCGGACATTACTATGCAATGGGTCATGGTAATTCCGATGTGTTTAATTACACACAGGTCGTTTGAAAGGTTGGTAATCGTTTACTAAGTTAAGTACGTTGGTGGCATGTGTAGCCACGAGTGAGTCTAGTGTCAGTTTTCGACTGACAACAACTGTGTGGTGACAGTTTGTCAGGATGTGTCAACATAGATTGTTGAGTGGGGTCAGCTGACTCCTAGTGGGAGTGGGAAAGGAATCGTCGAGTTGTTGCGTAACGAGAGGGTTGATTTGACAAGTGGGGTCAAATTCGAAACAAGTAGTTTCAGTCATTCGACGGGGTCGAATGTAGTCGTTGCGTTTTGAGTATTAGTGGTACGTAGAGTGCAGACAAGTTTTGCCTGGTTAGTTGGTGTACGGGTGTACACGTGTTGTGTGGTCGATTCCACTTTCCACGGGGTGTTTGTGGAATCAGGGTAATCGAGTTTCGAGAGCGAAACTTTTTAAGGAGGGAAGTACGTTGAGTTTAGATCGGTTGGAATTTCGAGGACGAAATTTATTAAGGAGGGAAGATTGTAACGACCCGTCCCGAATTCCGGGATTAGTTTAGTGACTAATCTTGATTAGCGAGGTTGAACGGTGGTTAGTAGGGCGGAATCGGACAAAATGTGCAAAATGACCGTTTTGCCCCTAGTCGTGGGCAAAATGTTGACTTTTTGTTCGGGCGGTCAAATGGACTTTGACCGATGACCGTGACGTAGTTCGGGACGTCACGAGTTCATAGACAGGTGGCACGTTCGATTCCGACATTCGTAGAGAAAGTTATGGTGTTCGGAAGTTGAGGGGTATTTTGGTAATTTGGCTTATTAGGGGCCAAATGTTGACTTTTTGATCGGGAGGTCCGATGGGCGAGGGCCAAGGACCGTTACGTAGGTATCGTCGATACGAATCCAACGACAGGCGGCATGCCGAAATCGGAGATCCGACGACGACGTTATGGTCAAGGAAACGAACTAACGAACCGAGGCCGGGATTAAAATAATAATATAATAATGAATAGTGACCGTTGACTGTGCACATCCGGATGAGTGACAAGTGTCACCCATCCCTTGTTTCCAGCTCCATGTTTCCCTCCCAACACCATCATTACAACATCATCATTCCTTATCCACCATTATCCTTCCTTTTCCTTTGTTTTTCTTTCAAACCGTGCATGATTTAGGGAGAGTATGAACTGGGAGAATTGGCTCCCTTCTTCTGCTGTTCTTGTGAGAAAATGGGAGACTATGATGATTGAATTAACGGGGAAACACGAGGGGTTGTGAGGGTGTCGAATTTTGGATTTTGGATTTCGGGAAAATTGGGGGGAAAATTCGAATACTGGGAATTGGGCTGTGATGATCGAATTGGAGGTTACAAACATCTTCCTGAGGTTGTGACGAGTCGATCCACATCAAAAACGAGAAGGATTGGTGCCGTTTTGGCTCTGATCGAGCTTGGTGACAGAGGAAGAAATCGAGGCTGAGTCGTGGAGTTTGGGGCTGTGATTGACTCAATTGTTGTGGGGAAATGATTTCTCATGATCCCACGATGCTTCTGGGATCATCAATTGAAGGAAACCGGCTGAGATCGATGAAACTCCATGGTTGCACAGTGGACGGTGTTCATACTTGAGTCGTGATCATTTACTGATCAAACGACGAAATTGATGTGGGGGAATTGTTCCTCGTGGTCCACTGATGCTTCTGGTTGAACCAATTTAGGGAAATCAATCGAGATTGAAGGAATCCCATGATTGAACAGTGACCGGGTGTTCTTCGTGGATCATCATCGAATCGTGGGAATCTGGGTAAGGATTTGTGTAATTGAGTTTACAGACTTATAATTGGACTTAAAACGAGGCTAATGGATTAATCAATTGAAGGAATTAGGATCGAATTGGCAGGATTGGAACCGGGTTGTGTCGCGGGTGAATTGGACCCGTTTACCAGACAAACGGGTTGGGCTGGTGACACTGTAGCAGGCGTGTGAGTTTCACGCGCAGCCACTCACGGCGGCGCGTGGCGGCGCGTGGACACGAATCTCGAGGTGAGGTCAACATGACTTCTGTCCCATTTAATGTAACAGACATTTTGGAATTGGTTTCGTGTCGATCGGACACCGTCTCAATATTGTTCGGGATGTCCGAAGGTTTTAAATTAAGTTAAAAAATAAGTAAAAATTCGGGAAAATTACGGGACTTCGATAGGATGTTAATGATGAGGTTAGTAACCCTCTAATGTGATTTAGACAGGATTGAGAGTCCCGGTGATAGTGGTGTGGCCCGGGAGGGCCGGTGGCACGCGTATCGAGGCACACGGTTAAAACGGTCTGTGAGTGGACTTTGGTTTTACAAATCCTATGCATGCTTAAATGTGTTATATGGTTTATATACATGATTTCTATGATGGTATTTGTGAGCATTGATTTTGGGTATGTTGCACGTATTTCGAGGTGTTTTCCGTATTTCATGTGTATCGGGATTAACGGTTTATTTGTGGTTTTGCATGCTTGTGGTTAAATAAATATTATGATAAAATGGTTTTTATATTGGAAAGATGAACTCGGGCTTGAGGCCCACTTGTTTTGGAAATTTCGGACTTGGAGTCCATTTGAGAATCGGGCCGGGGGCCCAGTTGGTTAATGAAATCGGGCCAGGGGCCCAGTTGGTATAAAATCGGGCTGAGACCCATTTGAGTTATGTTATCGGGCATGGGGCCCAGTTGGATTAAAATGATGATTTCGGGTCAGGGGCCCTATATTTAATAAATGTGGTTTCGGGTCAGGGACCCTAAATGGAAATGTGTTGTTTTATGGAAAATTCGGGCAGAGCCCATTGTGATGTTGTGAAATGAGTTAATAAAACTATTTTTCCATATACCATCTGTACACATGGATATATGATGGTCTCCTCCAGATGTCTGGGACACTGGGGAAGTCACGGTGCATTGCCTGTGAAGGGTCACCATACGGAGCAGCCGGACCGTATGATGACTCAGGAGCAGGATTGCTATGATTGACGTCAGGGACGTCAGACATCAGGGATGTCAGATTTATGGACCCGGAGAGACCCCGGGCAGCACGCGTAGCTTATGAAACCGTGAGACATGACGTCAGGGACGTCTCGCATCAGGGATGCTGGTGATGGTAATGGTAAAATACGAATTAATGAAATGGCTTTCCGGGTGGATTTATGATTGTGTGATTTTAATGAATTGATGTTCATTTATGGTCGTGGGTGGTGACCCACATGGTTGTTTATGTATAGTTATGGTATTTCACAGTTTTGGGCCGAGTTCCCACACTTGGTTTTTGGTTGACGGTTTTTGGGCTAAGGCCCTAATGGCTCGGTTGAGCAAACGTTTTGGTTACTGGTTTTCGTGGCATGCATACGTTTTTATTGGAGGGCATAAATGTCTTATAAATGTATTTGATGAACTTACTGGTTTTGTCCACTCACAGCTTTTGGTTTTAATGCCCTTCAGGTTGATCACGGATGCGATTGCAGCAGAGACTGGGACATTGCACACCTCCTCCATCGATCCTTGCGCACTCTGGATGCCCGGTTTGGGCAGTGACTCTTGGTCATCCTTTGTCTGACACCCCTTGTTGGACGGGAGCAGGGCACATTCCATGGTAATCCCGGGGGGATTGGGATGGGTCCTGTCACAGAGTACATGCGGAACGGTAAAAGGAAACCACTCCGGGAAAACTCTCGAGTACTTTATGCCTCCGACGCTACCTCAACGTCAACCCCCGCGCTAGCTCCACGACCTGGAGGGCAATTAAAACCAGAAGGTGTGAGTGGACCAAAAAGAAATAAAAGATTCGAAAACTATTTTGTAAACAAACCAGGGTTTGGCCCTCCGTTTTGAAAACATGCATGCATAACCCACCGTTTTGAAAACATGCATGCATAACCCATTAAGTAAACACAGCTATAAATCACATAGTAATCATCATAAAAAACATTTATAATTCACAAAATATGCATCATGAAAACAGTACAATAAAACCTAAATCCAAGTCATCATTATCCGATCAAACCTACTGGACCTATCCGAGTCTTTAAACTCCGAGTCTTTAAACTCAACAGGCCTACGGGGGAAATATCAATATATCCGAGTCTTTAAACTCTCGAGTTTTTAAACTCAATCCGGGTTTTTAAACCCAATCCGGGCCCGTCCCCCGTCAATAATAATATCCGGGTCTTTAAACCCAATAACCAGATCCCGCAAATCCAATCAAAACCATTTGAAAACCGATTCTAAATCCATATCCAAACCCGAATCCGAAATCACTGGTCTGATGCCCTTCCGGCATCCAGAACCGTCATTCCGAACCCAAATCCGAAAATCCACTTTCCAACTTTAAAACCAAATTCTGCTTACCGAAATCTGATTCTAAACCGCAAACCCTTGATCATCAAATCTTGTCTCAAATCCATTTAAAATCATTGAAAATCAAGAATAGATCGAAATCCCGAAATCATGGCATCATAATCATAAATCAAGCGTTTCTCGTCAAACGTGCCAAATACGTAATTTCTGGAAAAATGTGCAATTAAGTAAAACAGTTATAGCATATTCAAATAACCATGAAATCACATATAAAACCGTAAAACAAGTAATTAAAAGCAATTATGCATGCTCAGTTATAGAGAAGGGGTCCACTCACAGATACCAGGCACGTCACTCGAGTCCCGTACGTTCTGCACGTTCCTCGTCCGCTTCGGGGTTCCTCGATCCTGCCTGTCGATCGCCGCCGTGCTCGCCGCCGAGTTCCCTGGAGTCCACAAAGTCGTCCTAGCTTCCCCTCGAGTCCAATTTGACCAACTTGATCACTGAGGTTCGCACCACCACCAAACTCCCTTTCTGTTTTTCCCGTGAACTCACACTCCGCACACACCACCGTTCTTCCCACGGTTCCACACCAAACTCACTCACCAAGTCTCACACTCTCTCTGCCCTCACTTCTTCACTCACCAGCACACACACACACACTCCATTCACCTGATCGATTTTCCTCTCAACTCTGTCTCTGTTTTCTCTCTATTACACGATACACACACAACCCGTTTAAAACTCACACCTTGCACAAGCCTAGAACCCACTAGACAAAGGGCACATGTCATCATCCCATGGCCCATCTCAAAATATCCCACAATTTTTGTACACTTGGCCTTATCCTATTTGCACAAATCCCAATGTGAAAAAGACCAAAATGCCCCTACTTGTGAGTCCAAATTACCATATTGCCCTTACCATTCTAGACTCGTATCTCGCCCGTACAATATCCGATGAAGGCATGCCGCTTGTCGTTGAACTCAGGACGACGAGATCTACCTAACGATCCTCGGTCTACATGCAAAAACCCTGTCGTGCAAAAAGTCAACTTTTCCCCTATTTTAACTACATTACGGTAATGCCCTCAACCTTCCGAACATCATAACTTCCTCCTCGGATGTCGTAATCGGGCGTGCCACCTGTCTACGGACTCGTGATGTCCCGAACTACGTCACAGTCATCGGTCAATACCCAATTGACATCTCGAACTCAAAGTCAACATTTTGCCCAACCTAGGGGCAAAATCGTCATTCTACGCCCAAAGGCCAAAAGTAACCAACTAAACACCGATTAGACTCACTAATGACTTACTAATCCCAGCTCTCGGGACGGGCTGTTACACCCATAAATGGGTTTATAGTTCTTGACGGTTTATGGGGACCGGCATCAACCCTTGAAAGGTTTTTATGGTTCATGACGGTTTATGGGGACCTCACATGAACCCTTGAAAGGTTTTGAGAATGTTTTCAAATGGTTTTATGAACATTTTGGTAAATGATTTTTAAATACATGAATATGCTTTTAGTGAAGGGCATAAATGTCTTATTATGAAAACATTTTATTAAATTATTATTTTGTCCACTCACCACTTTTGATGTTTTTAATGCCCTTCAGGTTGACCGCGGATGCGGGCTGTAGCAGAGATCGAGACATCACACTCTTCCTCCTACGATCCTGGCGTACTCTGCTATCGATGGACGTAGTCGAGTCTTATCGAGTTGGATAGGCTCAGGTTGCCGTGACGATTGTGACGATGGGATTCGTCAGTCGTGACGATGATATGAGGTGCGTGAGTGACGCACAGTACGAGCATAGATTCTGGATTCTACTCGGTTACGGCTAAGTGCGATCGCAGAATGTGACGCTGACGTTGGGTGTTGGCAAACTTGCCACGCTACCTCTGTGAGGTAACTATGACGAGTAGGATATACTTGGATGAGTGACAGGTGCCCGAGATATCCTTGGATGGATTATACGAGTGTGAGTGCTGGAGTTGATCCCATAGAGTTGGACGTGTGAACCAGTATGTAGACAGAATAGTAGATGCGCCCAAAGTGGCAAGCATGTGAGTTCGGTGGGCACTGAGCGGGATAGAGAGGATACCAAGTGGCTCAGTGCGAGGCACCAGGAGTACTTGTCTTGGTGACCAGTTCCCTGATGATGCGAGACTCGAGGCACAAGTGTGTGCCCGGGAGTGGTAACGTTAAAGGATGAAATGCCTAAGTGGCGTTCGGATGAAGAGGTATAAATGGATGACGTAAGTGACGTCTTATGACCTATGGGTCGGTTTGTCAAATATGGTAGTACGCAGAGAATTGGCTTCAGATCACGACAGATGTTGCGGTCTTTTTAGCCTGCCGACCGATGCCAATGGATTCCAACCAATTCTGTCAGTCAGAGTTGGATCAGGTTGATTAAAGGTACGAGATACGAGTGTTGGAGGCCGTTTATGCACATCTGTGAATAGTATATAAGGTTTAACCTTGAGTCGGGTGAATTCCACTCGGAATGAGTGTACCTACATAAACAGTATTCACGGATGCATGGATGGTGTCTGGTTGAGCGGAGGACTTAAGAGTCCATTGAGGATTTGTTTTGGTTAACTACGGTTGACCATACCTCCTGAGTTGGGGAGTTGGAAATCATTTTCCTATAGGACGCAGGAATGCTCGTGAGATGAGTGAGCTCTGTAATTGGAAAAGAAGCATGTTTCCAACGTGATTGGAACTTCGGAATTAAGAGAAGTTATGGTTGAGACGATGAGAAGAGTGCTTGGTTCCACATTTGTGACGGACATTCCGAGGCCATTGAGTGTAACTCTTTGGTAAATAGTGTTGGATGCCCAAGGATGACATAGGATGAACTTTGATGTCAACATCTTGGATTCTCCTGGAATTGTCCCTAGGTGGGACGACGAGGAGTGATATGACAACTAAAAGGTTCAAAGAAGGTGTAATAACCGAACACCTAGGATATGAGTCAAATTTGATTGACTTAAGGAGTAGATGGTATTTAGTGTCACTGGATGTGACGAGCGAGTGTCTGAAGTAGGGAACCCATGTTGGTCTTATGGGTTACCTTACGTCGACCGAGGAAGCTGATAGTGGATCCTAGGTGGATCGAGTAATGTGGTTGGACGTTGCTAGAGTGCAGTCCTCGAGTAGGTTGGGTGGCGCCTCGATGTGATGTGATGTGGGTGCACTAGTATGTTGTGTATGTCGGACGATGGGATTGACCACGGTCAATCGGTAGGTCTGGTTGAGAATTCCCGAGAGTACACATGTGTTGTCCAATGGATAGAGTCCTAGATAGACATGAGTGGCGATCGGATTAAATCCGATAGTGGCAGTTTGGGGACTCTAGTGAGTCAAGATTTCAGTAGCGGTTACTGAGTGAAGTGAGGTATGATGTGAGGACTCGAGAGCGAGCCAAGATCAGAGTAGCGCAGAGCAAGCGCAGTGGAACTAAGAGTTGTCGGCTAGTCACAATGGTCGTGACCTATGGTGGTAACAGATTGATTGGTATCCGACGAGTTCGGATTGGTATAGGTTGATGGGACTCTAAGGAGAGTCAGTATGGACATAGGTTTGAGTATGGTCTACAAGGTGGGATTCCTGCCATTGTCATGGTAGGATCTATAGAATGTTGTCTGATCAAATGCTGAGCAGGATGTCATCTTGGATGTGATAGCCCTTAGTGGGAGTACGTAATTCAGCCTGACGACTATAGGATGGAACGTCTCAGAGTGTTAAACTGAGAAGTCGTTTGAATAGCGGTTTGGTATTGCTGACCTGTTAAAGTGAGTGACAGGCGAGATCGACGAGTGTCGACATTCTGTCTCGAGTGAGACGTACGAGCTGACATGTAGTTCTCGGAAATGAATTGGAGCTTGGGAGGCTACGGTGATGGTACGTACCGACGAGTAAAACGGTGGTGTTAGATGTGCATGTGTATGGGAGAATGCCCGAGTAGAGGAGACATGGTTGGATTCCACCGGTTAGTTGTGGAATCAGGTCGATTTGAATTTCAAGGTCACAATTCTTTAAGGTGGGAGATTCTAACGACCCGTCCCGAATTATCGGGATTAATTAAGAATTAATGACAAATTAGCCTCGCTAATCAAGGATTAGACGAGGATTAACGGACGTTCAGGGTGAAATGATGATTTTTCCCTTAGAACAGACGAAACATTGACTCTTAGTTCGGGCGGTCAAATGGACTTTGGCCGATGACTGTGATGTAGTTCGAGACGTCACAAGTTCATAGACAAACAGTTGAGTTTTTCCCGGGAGGTCCGATGGCCTAGGGCCGAGGACCTTTACGTAGATCAGGACGATACGAATCCGTAGATAGATGGCACATTGAATTTGGACGTTCGACGAAAAAGTTACGGTTCACGGAAGTTCAAGGGAACTATTTCACGAATTATGAAACAAATACCTTTTTTGAATTATGTGGGCCCAGATATTTTGGGACAGGCCCAATGGATGGGCGACACTTGTCATCCATCTATTGCCCACCCACTTTCATTCATGCATATCCTCTTCATTCTTTGTTCGTCTAAAACCAAAACCCGATCTTATCCATTCCCCATCAAACCATCACCCCAATCCTTTCCCTCACCTGATTCAATCCAAGAAGGAGACAGAGGGTGGACTGCAGAGCTGACGACGGTGTGGAGGTGGCCGAGTCGCCGTGCACTGTGGAGAGAAGGTAAGAGCTCAGTTTTGATTTTTGAATCAAATATTTAGATTAAAACATTATGGACGGTTTTGGATGTTTGGATAGTGTTAAGTGGGTTGTTAGGATGGTATAGAGGAGTGTTTGGAGGGTGGTTCACCGCTGAAGAATCCAGGGAGGAAACTGAGCATGTGAACCGTGAGGGATGAAATCAAACCATTGGGTTTTAGGCGTTTTCCTTAGGGTTTCGTGATTTGATAAGGTAGGAAATGAGAAAATAGGAAGAATGGAATCGAAAGGGGAAGAAACGAATAAAAAAAAAAGGGAGGAAAATGGCTGAACCGGCATGTGCAGTCCCTTTGGGCGGCGCTTGGTAGGGATTTTGGGGAAGGTTCCAACATGTAATTTCATCTGTTCATTGTAACGAACATTTTGGGACTAGTTTCGAGTCGATCGAACGTTATTTTGATATAGTTCGGGACGTCCGAAGGTTTAGGTTCGCGTTTAAAAGTAGTTAAAAATTCCAGAAAATTACAGGGCTTTAGGGAGGGGTTATTTAAGTAGTTAGTAACCCTCTAAATTAATTTGGATAGGTTCAGGAGTCCCGAAGATGACGATTTTCCCAAGAAGGGCGCATAGCACGCGTATCGAGGTGCGACTTCAGACAATCTGTGAGTGGACTTATTTTATGAATTCGATGCATGCATAAATGTCTATAAATGTTTTAAAGACATGTTTTTTGATGCCATGAGTTCCTTTGTTTGTGGTAGCCTAGGATTTACGTATTTGTACGTATTTCAAGATTTCTGGTTTTATACGGTGCTTATATGTGCTCGATTTTCAATGAGGGTTTAATGTATTTGTTTTGGATTTGGAAATATGAACTCGGGCATGAGACCCATTTGATTTACAAACTCTCGGACTTGGAGTCCATTTGATTTGACGAGGAATCGGACCGAGGGTCCATGTGAGTTATACGATCTGGCCGAGGACCTCGATGGTTTACGATTCGGGCTGGAGGCCCATTTGAACTGTGATATTGGGCTTGAGTCCCAGTTGGTTATAATATCGGGCTTAGGGCCCCTTTGGTTGTGAAATCAGGCTTGAGACCCCGTTGAGTTATGGTTTCGGGCTTAAGGCCCAGTTATTCCTGATATTTAGAGGCCCAGTTGATTGTGAAATCGAGCTTGAGTCCAACTTCGGTTTATGAAATGAGAATTCGGGCATGAGACCTTGTTGAACTATAGATTTAGGCCGAGGCCTGTGAAACTGGATTTGAATCGGATTCGAGGAATCCTGTTGAGATGAATCGGGTATGAGGCCCAGTTGAAATATGTTTTAAGAAAGAAAGTATTTGAAAATGTATATATACCCTCCATGTGATTTTTTGGTCTCCTCCATACGTCGACCTAGAGAGTCACGATCCACAGGCTAGAATGGGTATCCCCATAGGGATCCCTTTCTAGGAGTGGAAGTTATGATGTGGTCCCATACCAGATTCCGGAGAGATGATCGGACTAGGTCCGAAGATAGAGCCTCCCAGATGGATAATTCCTGGGGGAAGACTCGGAGTTAGACCCCGAGTAGTGTGCACACTAGTATAGAGATGAATCGTGACATATATCAGGGATGTATTTCCTAGGGGCTGTGTGCCTCGAGTTGGCATCTTCTCGGAAGTGCCACTGATGGGTTATACGTATGTCGATACGTATGAGATTTACAAAAAGTGATTTTGGGCGGAGCCCCCGTGTTCCATGTTTTAAGATTGTGATTTCAGGTCAGGGACCCATAAATGGTTTTATGGTTCATGACGGTGTATGGGGACTGGCATCAACCCTTGAAAGGTTTTTATGGTTCATGACGGTTTATGGGGACCGGGCATGAAGCCTTGAATGGTTTTGAGAATGTTTTCAAATGGTTTTATGAACGTTTTGGAAAATGATTTTTGAATGCATGCATATGCTTTTAGTGAAGGGCATAAATGTCTTATTATGAAAATGTTTTATTAAAATATTATTTTGTCCACTCACGACTTTTGATATTTTTAATTCCCTTCAGGTTGATCGCGGATGCGAACTATAGCAGAGATCGAGACATCACACTCATCCTCCTACGATCCTGGCGTACTCTGGAAGCCCCGGTGAGGGCTAGAGACAGAATTATCCCTGGTCTGACACTTCGTGTTAGACGGGAGCAGGCACGTCCCACGTTAATCCAGGGGATTTGGGACGGGTCCTAACAAGAAGGGTGTGGAGGGAAATCAAAGAAAACCTCGATGTAAAATTACCGAACTACCCTTATGTTCAAAAAGACCAAAATACCCTTATACTACTTTGACCCCAAAACGAGTTTATCCGAACTCCATTTTTGGAATACTGCATGTCCATGTACTCAAGAGGTCGAGACCTTCGGAATAGTTTTTACGTTATTTCCCAAATATATCCCTGTCAAAAAGCCAACCATTTCTCCATACAGGAGCGAAATGGTCATTTCCTTCTTAATTTTCTAAACTGTATTTTTCTTTAATTTTTGAGGTATTACAATCTACCCACCTTAAAGAAATTCGTCCTCAAAATTTTAGATTAATACAGTCATGTTTTCATACTCAATTGGATAACTGAGGTGCTTAAAATAATCAACTTACTGATTTCTTTTTCTTGCTACTCATAACTTTATTTAAAAATGCATTACTCTGGGTTCTCGTGTAGCCTTAATTAATTCATATAATTTACCCTGCTCGAGGAATCCTTTTAGTAAATTTGATAACACAATAATTCCAAACATAACTTATTTCCCACCAATCCCTAACCAAACTCAACCAATCGTATCTCGCACACCATTCACATCACACAACGACACTATATGTATGCCATCACCACAAATATCAACTCGTTTAAATCTGAAATAGCACCAACACCTCATCCGAACAAATTGGTCTAACCAATATGCACAAATCCGTACGAGCGATAGGTAATGCACTGTTCGCGTGGGAAATGACTCAAGATACAGAGCCTAGCTTGACATATGAGTCTAACCAATATCGACAGATGAAGCACTAGGATACAAAGTCTAGCTATACTGACTCAAGATATAGAGCGCTACTTGACCTCTGAGTCAGAGCTAGTCTCAAGATACAGAGCCCTGCTCGACGTCTAAGTTAACCCAAGTCTCAGGTTACAGAGCCCTTCTCAACATTTGAGACTGACTATCCAAATACTAGTCTCGGGAACTGGAGCCTCGCTTGACGTTTGAGACTAACAACCATTCAAAGACAGCAAATTTCAACAACATAATAATAATATACAAATCTCAAGGGACATGTTTATAGTATACTTATAGATTTCTCAACGTCAAATGCACATTCACAACAAGTTTGCATTCCTTAAAATTCAAGTCATTGTTTCAAATTGTGAAGTTTAAGTTGAACACAACTTCCCTAAAACCTAAAACCCTAATCAACCAAATTTTACCAAATCGCACTAAGTCATCGTACATCACGAATATCGAGAAAACATACTTACAACACACATCGATTTCAAAAACAAAATCCATGTTTTAGAAACCTGGGCTGACTCCTAAAATCATATTTTACACATACCTTGGAAAAAGTATCTTCGAGATTCATTTCAATTTTTCAAAAATCTTGGATAAATATCTTTAGAAAACAAAAAAGTGTACTTCAAGTTCCAAATCATCATTTAGAAAGACATGCCGAACGTGTACTTCAAACAGTTTCATCAAATATTTAAAAATCATTTTAATACTACAATCAAACGAACACATCTCAGAAATAACATATTCCATACCACTGCTCTGATACCAAATTAACAGGACCCGTTCCTAATTTCCTTAATAATCAGATCGGTCCTCCTCTCATCTGAAAAATCTGGTCAGACAAGGGGTATTACCAATTTTATCCATGTCTATATTTGATTAGATTACCCAAATTAAACTCACCCTTACGGGGTTACCACCCACGTCTAACCCACTTTCCTAACAAGTAGTGGTATTTACTAGTTTGACCATATTCAGTTTTACTATATCACCACTTATTATTATTATTGTTATAAAATTTAGTAATATTCAAA
Organism: Prinsepia uniflora; assembly: GCA_032719365.1. NCBI lineage: Eukaryota > Viridiplantae > Streptophyta > Magnoliopsida > Rosales > Rosaceae > Prinsepia > Prinsepia uniflora. The sequence continues at coordinate 39,676,457 of CM064873.1, forward strand.
TTTAATTACATATAGTCACATACCTTCAACCATTTAAACATGTTTTTCTCACAAAATTTCCATCAATCATCATAATCAGAGCATTAACCTCCCATATATCATTTCATTTATAGATATAGATAACAACATGTCGTTATGCCATCATTTACATGTCCTCATCATATTATCATCAACATCATAGATTTATCAATATGAGTCTTTAGGGCTAATTACCATAACATCATAGATTCACAGGTGGTCTTGAGCTTGGGCATCCATCATGAAGGGTATAGAGGCACGTGGAGAGACTGAATTATGACGAAGTGGAAAAATATCGAAGTGGCTAACTTTCCTTCCAATGCCATGCTCAGGCCTTCTCAGCTTGATTGGAGAACACAAATACCTTCTTGTAGCCTCCTTGAGTCAACTAGTGGTTCTTAGAGGTGAGACGCTCATTGGGGATGGCGGAGTGCAAGCTACCTAGAAACCCGAGACTTGAAGCTTATGCTACATTGAATTAACGTGGTATCCTTCCATTCTAATTGTTTAGATGTGGTTTCTAGGTTGGATTCGATGCACTTTAATCTTTAAAACATAGAAAATGGATGAAAATTGAAAGATATAGTTGGGTCGAGTTTTTGGAGTAGGGACTTAGTTGCATTGACCTGCGTTGACCAGTCTTGGGGAAGAAGGTGACTATAGCTACGACTATAGCTACAATGTACGTGGGGGAGACTCACTGTTGGTGGCGCGTGTGGCGTCTCCTTGGGTTCTATTCAGCACAAAATGTTTCTCCTTTTTACAATATGGACCTATTGGTGCAATTTTCAAGGAAATTGGATATCGTTTCAAAGTGGTTCTATACATTCAAAGTGACGATGTTGCAAGTTTATGTACATGTAGTCTGCTGTGATTTTGGAGGTTGGATATGGATTCATTAAATGATTAGGATGATACAACCCGCACCGAGGTTTAGGAATTTAAAATATGAAATTTATCATTTTACCCTTATTTCACCATCCGGATTCTGTTTGACATTTCATTGGATTAGCTTAATCGGGTTGGGCCACGTGAGTCCCTATTTTAGAAGCCCAAGATAATAGCCCAAGTTATAGGTCCTTGGAAAAGTTTAGAATGAAGGACTGCAAGCCTCAAAGCATACCGCTAGCAATAACAGACAAATTGTGTAGAAATGATGGCTTAGAGACTACAATGAAGTTACTTATAGAAAAATGTGTGGTAGCCTACTTTATCTTACTACCACTAGACTAGATATCATGTTTGTAGCTAGTCATTATCTAGGTATATGCATAATACTTCATTGAAACACTATGGAATAGAAAAAAGAGTTTTGAAGCACATTCAAGGTACCATATCTCATGGGATTAAATATCAAAAGGGGAAGTGGAGTTGCAACGACCCATGCCACGAGAAAAAGTAAAAATGAGGTAAATAACGATTTTACCCTTGGAAAATTCAAAATGTTGACTTTTTTGTTAGGATATTTGTTGGGAATTCCAAGAAAGCCATTACAAAGGTTTCGACCTAGTGAATACATAGACAGACGGTACGTCAAAAACGGAGTCCGAATCAGTAAGTAATGGACTTAAAAAGGTCATGGGCATTTTTGTAATTGTACATAAAAGGGTATTTTGGTGTTTTGATAAGGATCTAGAAGGTTTTAAAGCATTCCACAATCTTCTCCATTTTTCCTCGCTAAAAAAAATCTTGTCAACGACATACACAAGTATATATATGTGTATATAGATGTGTTTGGGGGAGGGGGTTTTCAGGGGAGCATGGCCGAAGCCATGAAATACGTCCACCCGAGAGGAAACCTCAGAGAGAACTAGAATGAGATGTAGGAAGGGAGAAGGAAAATAAGGAGAGAAAGATTGGAAGAGATAACATGGAGAAATAGAGGGGAAAATGAAGAGAGACCATAAGGGTAAGGAAGAACCTGTGAAGCCTTGTTTCAGGCTTTGGGTTCCAGGCCAGGAAACTCGGAGATAAGAAAGCTAACGTCTTCCTGAGAGCCTTGGGATCGATTTAGGATGCAAAAGGGAGGTTTTGTGTGCCAGGAAGGACCAGGGGATGTGACTGGAAAACTGGGAACCCATGGTCGTGGGGTGAATGTTTGTATACCTAACCTTTAGTACGTTTTATAGTGTTTTGACGCCATAGAAACTTTTCTGGCCTTCCAACAATGCAAATCCATATAAAGAACACAAAATTTAGAAGAGAAACAACGAAGAAAAATCCAAGTTTCGTTCGCGGGTCATCAACCCTCTTTGTAGGAGCCGCGTCAACCCGATTTTGAGGTTGACGATGAATAGTGATTTACTCCAGATCACTGTAGCTAGCACGTGGATCCCACACGCAACCACTTTGGGCTGCGCGTGGCTCCCACGTGCATCCACTTTAGGTGAATGCAGGCACGTGGAGCGTTTTTCGAGGAAGGTTCCAACATGAACGTTATTCCTTATTAAATTCTTAATTTATTGGTATAAATTCTAGGAAAATCAGTTATCATATGAGTATGTTTTGGATTTATGAAGTATTATGTTCAATTACTTAACTTGTTAATATTCTGGGAAATTAAAGGATTATTCTTCTTAGTTATGGTTAAGTGTTTGGTGACCTAACAAGATTACTATTAAGAATAATTGATGGTTCTTGGTCGTAAAAAGTAAAATTTCAATAATAGTTATTTTAATGATAATAAAAAGTAAACATACATCCAATTAAGGACAAATTATAATTCCTTAGTGCTAGGGTAAGTGGGTCGGATATGGTGGCACCCCACACGAGATGATATCAGTTTGGTTTATACTTCAATTATTCGGTAAAAATTAAGATAGGAAAATCCCTTGTCTGACCCGAGACGTCAGACGGGAGTAGGGCCGGTCTGTTTTTTCTATAAATAGGGATGAGTCCTGTCAACTTGGTATCAGACCGTACGACACGCCCATCCCCAATCCCCATGGATTATGGGATAAGCCATGCTCCCGCCTAACCCACGTGCGACACGAAGGCTAAACACCCGTTTAATCCCCATGTAACAAGCAGACTACACAAGGGATACCCAGGAAAACCGTCCAAAGCTAACTTCCGAGTTCCCGGAGTGCGCAGAAACCATTGTGGATCGCGTGTATGATGTCTCTGTCTCACTAACAACAACCTGCACCGCATCAACTTGGAGGGTATAAAAAAACAGAAAATATTGTGAGTGGAAAAAAAATTGAGTTTATAAAATACATTTTAAGAGAAAAGACGTTTATACCCTCCACGTAAAACCAATGCATGCATTCGAAAACCATAAATCAAAGTTAAAGTATGGGAACTCAGCCCAAAAATCCACAAATCCAAATCATCCTGGCCACAACCCAAAACATCTGAAAACCATTGTAAAACTATTAGTGTATCACAGAAATCCAAAATCATTTAAAACACATTTCCATCAATCGAAGCTGCTGGATCTATTCGAGTCTTTAAACTCAATATATATCCAAGTCTTTAAACTCAACAAGCATCAATATTAATCAGAGTCTTTAAACTCAATAGGCCTCCGGGGGAAAATCACAATATCCGAGTCTTTAAACTCACCAGGTCTTTAAACCCAAATCACATATCCGGCCCTACCCCCGTCACATATCACATCCGGGTCTTTAAACCCAAAACCAGATCCAGCAAATCCAATTCAAAACCATTTTATGAAATCCAAATCCATAAATCAATTTCCAAATCCGAATCCGAAATCATCATTTTGAATATGTCCGAATCCGGAATAGTCATTCCGAATCCAAATCCAGAAATCACCTTAAAACCGAAATCCGAAATCTTTAGAAACTGAGGCCTGGTTTGGTTCATTGGATGATGTTTTTGAGGCTGTAAGGAAACGATGGAGCCTGGTTTCGACGCCTAAGATGGACGGTGAAGTTTGGGACCTTAAGACTAAGCTGTTGGGCTTGGAACCACGACCAACGATGGCTGGAATCACGAGAACATAGAAGAGGAAGTTTGAAGATTTGATAATTTTTTTGGAAGGTTCGGGAAGTCCGGTGATGAACATGTATGTCCAATCGCATCGGAATGATTCCGACCACTAATATAACCACTAACACATATCTGAAGTAAACGCACCAATCACATCCAACGATAACAACGGTGCAGACCACCACAACTTCACAATGTACATAGAAATCACATCCATCGTACAGTATATCCTAAATTACATCGGCATTAGCCTATCACTCAAACACTCATGTCTTCAAAATATATCCCAATTCCATCCAACAACATCATAAAGCATCATTCCGTTCCAACATCATAAAGCATCATTCTATTCCAACATCATAGTGTGTCCACACTGACTACCACTTGACTACGAGTCAATCACGCTTCACCTTTGAAATCCATCGGTCCAATCCTGCACTAGGCTAACACTCCAGGTCCAACACATCTTCCAAGGCATACCAACTCAAATCCATTCCGAATCTCCTGGGTCTCCCAACCAGCATCCAAAACATCTAGTCCAATGACATCACAGGGCAGACCCAGCACTAAATCAAAGACCATATACCTTGGCGTATGTAAGACAGGCCACACTCGTCCTGCACATCTAACATCTTCAATACATCCAAGCTATTTAACCATATCCAACCTGTATCTTGTCATCCACTATCATAGTTAGTTTCTGTCTTACAATACGATTCTCCAGATTACAACTACCTTATCCTGATCTAGGAGCATAACCACTCGATCCCGATCCACTTGCTCCTAAGTGGACCCACTTCTCGTTCGTAGGTGTAAGACCCTCTTCGAGCCCATTACAATCACATCACTTCTCATGCAATTCCCACAAATAATCTGACCACCACATCTGATCAGATCGTTTAAGAAGACTACATGTCTAGACCGTGGGTTCTCTTCAATTACTTCATATCGATGAGTTATAGTTACTCCTTACCATTATTCCTTATCATCTTCCTTCCTTCATCCTACAATGTAATTCAAGATGATCTACAACCATGACATCACAATTCGCCCTTTATTTATCCAAAGTAAACACAATCCAGCCCCACATACCAACATGGCGTCACCAAGTACTCTCCCTACTCCTTAACGCATCCACATGTATCCACAATCAAGGGGGTTCACAACTCCTGAAGTTTCGTTATACATCACAATGAGTTTCCCATATCGAATCTCTCAATTACAACATATCCTGATTTGGAGATTCCAACCATGTTGGAAGTATATCCCCTTTTCTAACCGTGGGACTCAATCCTCAACAAGTATGCCACAACTGAACTAACCGTCCAAACTTCAACTGTAACGACCCGTCCCAGAAATTAAAGTTTAGATAGTGATTAAGATGGGATTAGTGAGCTTAATCGGTGGTTAGTTGGTCTCGTTGGGGTCGTTAGGGTAGAATGACGATTTTTCCCCTAGTTCGGGCAACATGTTGACTTTTAGTTCGGACGGTGCAATGGACTTTGACCGGTGACCAGGACGTAGTTTAGGACGTCACGAATCCATAGGCAGGTGGTACGTCCGATTCCGACATCCGAGGAGGAAGTTGTGATGTTCGGACGGTTGGGGGCATAATCGTAATTTTGGTTAAATAGGGGGAAAAAGTTGACTTTTTGGACGATCGGGTTTTGGTACGTTGACCTAGGATGGTTAGGTAGATCTCGTTGTCCTGAGTTCGATGACAGGTGGCACATATTCATCGGACTTACGAAGTGTGAGTTACGGGTCAAGGAAGTTAGTGGCATAATTGTAATTTTGAGTAAAAAGAGGGGTATTTTGGTCTTTGGGTTGTCTGGGAATTGTACACAGAGAGGCAGATGGATGGCTGAGATTGGGCGAACTTTCTTTTATTTTGGTCCACTCACACCTTCTGTTTTTAATTGCCCTCCAGGTTGTGGAGCTAGCGCGGGGTTCCGGCGTCGAGGCAGCGTCTGAGGCATAGAAGTCACGAGAGGGATCCCGGAGTGTTTCAAATTTTTCCGCGTGCGTGTATTTAGGTTATCGGTTTTTCTTTTTTGTGTATTTTGTACTGTGCTCTGTACACTTTGACTTCGGGATATTCTATTTAGTTCTCCTGCGTCTGACAGTGTCTAGTAATGGTTTTCGTGAGTTTACTTTGAGTTAATGTGGGGTTGTCAGACGGGAGCAGGATTTACTTCGGGTTTCGGGGTGAAATCGGGGTGGGTCCTGACATCAACTCCTCTACGGGACCTAGGAAAATCCAAAACTCACGTGGATAACCTTCTTGTCTATAAACAATCCAACTCACCGACCAACTCACCTGTATGTTACTACCGTTTATGTAAGGACATTCATTCCAATTCTTACTTCCAACCTTTCCGAGGTTCAACTCTCGAGCACCACTAAACTACCAATTTCCAACTCTCGGGATCCTCTGTACACATCCGACACACTCCGACACATCCAACATCTGCTGCATCCCAATGTGTCCATGAAAACCAATCTCACTAATGATCAAACCTGACCATACCAACCTAGCCCGATCCAAAACGAAGCATAGGTCCCCCGCGCTTCCGATGCGTTACTCTGATCAAACCAACACCACCTTGTCCAATCATACGGAAACATGACCTCCTAATGGTCATCGACTATCCCAGCTCGGTTAATGGTATGGCCCACACACCAGCACCTCACGACTGATTACAACCTCAATCCACGTTGTGCCCATCCTACCATTCACAAGCATCCCAGCTTGTGGTACATCATCTTCTATCTAGTGCTCACCACACACTAAGTCCGATTCTCTGCTCATCGCGAGCCAAAACCCTAAATCTACGCTCGGGTCGGGGAAACTTACCATCCTCATACTCTACAACTCTGGGCAGCTCATGCTCAACCAAGCATCATAGTCACACTGACCCGATCAAGGTCATCAACCAGATCATCCATAACCTCAGTTGCACCCAACAACACAGTCTCACTTCTGGCCAAATCGTTGGCCTAACTAACTAACCACAACGCCAACTCACTTTTCCCAGACTGAGAACTCGAACTAGGGTTTCTCACTAAGGCCATCAACTAGCTCAGGTAAACTCACACTTACCAATTCAGCAATCACAACGAGGTTCCTCAAATCATCCTCATCACAAGAGTTATCAAAACCCATGGCATCCACTAGCTCACAATGACCTCACTACTCGGGTCGTCCCACCCGACAAAGAACATCCACTAACTCAATGTATACACAGCCGTCACGATCGTCAAATCAACAATCGTCGCTAGGGGGGATTCCTCAACTCAGATGATATCAGGTTCCTTTACCCCCCCCCCCCCCCCCACCCCCCGCGCTATTCGAGGAATCCGGCTACTCTTAGCCTTACAAATCCAATCTCAGCAATCTGACCAAGCACTGGTCACAATTCCAACCAATAGGCCAACTAGCCAACCATCGATCATATTTAACTCAACTGGTTACCATCCGGGTTAACCACTCTGGCACACATCCGACCCTAAGGTCCAACCAATGATCGTTCATACCCAGCGCCGAACACGTTATCCTCTCCCACTCTAAGCCTACATACATCATACGTACAACTCGTATCGGGCGACTATCACCCAGGCGCTAGTGATCTCGCCACTAACTAAGCCACTAACTAACGTACTATCACTCTAGCGTCCAGGTTAATACCGGGTTGTCTCGCGTCGAGACGTCACATCCACAGTAACATCACAACACACAAGTCGACGAACCAACTACTCTAGAAGCCATAACCTCACGTAGAGTGCACTAACCTAGCTCTGATACCAATTTGACACGACCCATCCCCAATCCCCTTGGATTAGGGGATAAGCCATGCTCCCACTTAACCCACGTGTGACACGAAGGCTAAACACCTGTTTAACCCCGATGTAACACGCAGACCCAACAAGGGATACCCAGACGAACCATCCAAAACTAACTTCAAACTTCCCAAAGTGCACAGAAACCATTGTGGATCGCGTGTGTGATGTCTCCGTCTCACTAACAACAGCTCGCACTGCATCAACCTGCAGGGTATCGAAAAACCGAAAAAACAGTGGGTGGACAAAAATAAATAAGTTTATAAAATACATTTTAAGAGAAAAGACGTTTATACCCTCCACGTAAAACCAATGCATGCATTCGAAAACCATTTCCTTTCCAAAATAAGAAAACCGTTTATGAAAACCACAAATCCAAATCATCCGGGCCATAGCGCAAAACATCTGAAAACCATTGAAAAACCATCAGTGTATCATAGAAATCCAAAATCATTTAAAACACATTTCCATTAATCGAACCTGCTGTATCTATCAGTGTCTTTAAACTCAATATATATCTGAGTCTTAAACTCAATAGGCCTCAATATCAATCTGAGTCTTTAAACTCCCGAGTTATTAAACTCACCGGGTCTTTAAACCGAAATCACATATCCGGGCCTCCCCCCGTCACATATCATATCCGGGTCTTTAAACCCAAAACCAGATCTAGCAAATCTAATTCAAAACCATTTTATCAAATCCAAATCCATAAATCCATTTCTAAATCCGAATCCGAAATCATCATTCCGAATAAGTCCGAATCCGGAGTCATCATTCCGAATCCAAATCCAGAAATCATATTAAAATCGAAATCCGAAATCTTTAGAAACTGGGCCTCAAGCCCAAAGTTACTTTCCGAAATCCATTTTTAAATCCTTGAATTCAATTCATAATTCAAATCCCAAAATCATAGTATCGAAACCAATATAAAATCATAGCATAAAACCATAAACTAAAACGTGTAAAGACGTAAAATATCTCAAAATACGTGCAAATCATAAATCATAGATATCACAATCATAATCATAGAAATCACATATAGAAAACATATAAAATATTTATGCATCCATCATAATTTAGAAAGCAAAGTCCACTCACAGACCATTCCCGCTACTGTCTCGATATACGTGCAATTACGCTTTCTTGACTAATCTACTATCACCGGACTTCCCGAACCTTCCAAACAAATGATCAAATCTTCAAACTTCCTCCTCCGTGTTCTCGTGATTTCGGCCACCGTTGGTTTCGTCTTAAGGTCCAGAACCTCACCATCCATCTTAGGCCTCGAAACCAGGCTCCATCGTTTCCTTACAACCTCAGAAACATGATCCTATTAACCAAATCAATCATCAGCCCTTAAAATCAAGCTTTACCATTTTCAAACTAAAACAGAACATTTACGATTAAAGGCCTTACCTTCACCGTCAAGGCCACCACCACGTTTTACTCCTTTCCTCTTTCCATTTTTCCTTCACAAATCAGGAAAATGATGAGAATCTAGGGAATTGGGTTTCACTCACACACACGGCCACTCTGTTTTTCTCTGTTTTTCATTCAACCTATGTAACGAATATCATCTCCTTTTTAAAAAAAATGTAAGGTGGTGGCCAAGCTTCCACAGACATCTAGAGAGGGGACAAGTTTCCCAATCTTACTGGGCATAAATCCCAATACAACATAAATGACCAAACTGCTCTTCCTACCAAATTACCAAAATGCCCCTAAACTTCTGAACATCATAACTTTCACATCGTATGTCGGAATCGGACGTGCCGCCTATCTAGGGATTCTTGACGTCCCGAACTACGTCACAATCATCAACCAAAGTCAATTTGACCACCCAAACTAAAAGTCAACAGTTTACCCATTCTAGGGGTAAAACAGTCATTCTGTACCGTCCGTCCACAATCACTCCACTAATCACTGATTAACCTCAAAAATCCTTCATTAAACACACATCTAATCCCATTTTTCGGGATGGGTCATTACAGCGTAGGTATTGAATATTTTAGTATGAAGTAAAGAATCAGTGTGGAATTTGGCCTACGAGTTGAAATCATCACTTAATGATTTGGATTTGGTTTTCATTTGATTGTTGATTGTATTTTTTATACGAGGTTTAACAAAAATGGAGTTGAATTTAGATCCGAATTTCCTAAATGACGATTTGGTTATTAGGAATGAAAACTTGATTTAAATTAATTAGATAAGATTTCAAATGATCACTTCATGATTAACTGTGGTTATTCATGCTTATGTTATCGCTATATGTGTTTTCTCGATATGTGTGCATGGTTGTATTCATTAACACGTTTCGTTTGATGGTTGGCTAAATCCAAGTTGAAAGTTTGGCTTGATTAGCAGAAAAATTTGTAACAACTTTGAATTCCAATTCTGAAATTGTAAATTGATTAACGAACTATTTTCAAGATTGAAAATTGGTTAAAAGCTATATGTTGAACTTGATAAGCATGTTGGTAACGGTATAATAATATGATAAGATAATACTACTAATGTTAATATATGTATGAAAGTTTATTTGTGATGAATAATGTTGTGATTTTGAATGGGTATATGTTCTTGGCATTATGAATATCTGTGAGTAGGGATTTTGGAATATTAGCTAATACTCGAATAATGTACTCTAAGTAGTTGTGTGTGGTAGTGGACAGTCTCGAAGGTTGAGGTAATGCTCTGTAATTCCTAAGACTGATGAGTCGTCTCGGACATCTAGCTGGGCTCCTTCATTTCTGAGACTTGTCTCAGACGTTGAGCCTGGGGCTTCATAATTTCTGAGACTATGATCGTGACTCAAACATCTAGCTGGGCTCCGTAATTCCTGAGCCGGTCCACACTCGGACATCGAGTTGGGCTTCATAATTCCCGAGTGATTTATCATGTGACCCCCGGGAGAAAATTTGTTGAGATAATGTGTGAGAAATAATAAATCAGACGTTGAACATGAGGCTCCAGTTCCCGAGCAAGTATTTGGTATGCCGATTGGTAATGCACGTGAGATATGATCATTAGTGTGTTACATGTGTAACAGTGATCAATTGGCTATAGGTAATTTTAGCATGCTTGGCTATAGGGAATGTGTAACGACCCGTACCAAATTCCAGGATTAGATTAGTGACTAATCACGATTAGTGAGGCTAATCCGTGATTAGTTGGGCAAAATCGGACGAACGATGCGAAATGACCGTTTTGCCCCTAGTGGTGGCAAAACGTTGACTTTTCAATCGGGCGGTCAAATGGACTTTAACCGATGACCGTGACGTAGTTCGTGACGTCACGAGTTCATAGACAGGTGGCACGTTCAATTCCGACGTTCGAGGAGGAAGTTATGACGTTCGGAAGTTTAGGGGCGTAATTTTGGTTAAATGGGGTCAAATGTTGACTTTTTGACCAAAAGGTCCGATGGCCGAGGGCCGAAGACCGTTACGTAGATAAGGACGATACGAATCCATAGACAGGCGGCACACTGAAATCGGACTTCGAACGAGAGAGTTATGGGTCACGGAAGTTCGATTTCACTATGCACGAACTTCGAGACGGGGATGATTTGGCGAAATCTGATTGGGCAGATATTTTAGTGGGTCCCATGGATGAGTGACAAGTATCACTCATCCTATTGCTAACTCCCCCAATTGGTGGATCTATATAATAAAATATTATTATTTTAATTATTTTATAATTAAACCTAACAACCATTAATCCTAACCATCCATTCCAAATTCATTTTTAAATCCACACCCTCCATCCCATCTCCCTCACATCCGATCAGCCTTCATCCTTCATCCTTCACCATCTTCATCATCACTTCATTCTTCTTTGTTTTTCCTAAAACCCGAAACCCCCCCTTCACCATTTTCTTCATTTTTCTCCAAGCAGCACACACATACCACCATTCCCTAGGAGATAATATGATCGTGAGGAGTGTGAGAGGCGGAGGGCTGAGAGGCTGGACGGTGGCAAGCGGCGGAGGACACGGCGGAGCCGAACCCGTGAGGTAAGAAAACTTTAAAAATTTGAAATTGTGTTTTAATGGTTTTTAGCTGATTCCAAGGATTGGGTTAGGTTGCTGGTAGTCTTAGGAGGTCAGTAGGATTGGTTTTGGGGCTTGGGGTGGCCTGGAACGGCCGTGAACGGCGGGGGAAAACTCACCCGCCATAGCCAATCTTGAAGGGTTAGTTTTTGATGTTTCCCTTTCATTCTAAGGTCCTAGAACTCTAGGTTAGGGAGAGACGAAGAGAATGGGACAAACGGGAACGATTTTGGTGGCCGGACGGCGGAGAACCGGCTGGATCAAGTCGCGGGTCACGGCGACCCGGTTGCAGGGTTCGGGTCGACCCGTCGAGTGGTTGAAGGTGGTGACGTGGCATGATGACGTGGCACCTGTCAGATTGTCAGGTGACGTGGACCACTCATCAGCCGACACGTGTCACATGTCAGTGCACAGTCAGCACTGACATGTCAGTGACGTGGCCCAATCAGGGGCTGACACATGGCACTGACGTGGACCAGTGCCGTGATGACACATGGCACATGTCAAACTACCACGTGGCACTGACAGCACAGTGACGTGGACCAATGGGAGCTTGACACGTGGCGCCTGTCAGAGTCTGACATGTCAGACCTGACAGCTGTCAGATGACGTCAGCATGACGTCATGCTAACGTCAGCGATGACGTCAGCAGGTACTGTAGCGGCGCGTGAAGCCCACGCGTAGCCACTTCAGGCGGCGTGTGATGGCGTATGGCAGGGAATCTGGGGAAGGTTCCAACACACGAAATCATCTATTCGATGTAACGAACATTTTGGGACTGGTTTCGTGTCAATCGGACACTGTCTCGATATGTTTCGGGGCATCGGAAGGTTTAGGTTCGATTTTAAAAATAGTTAAAAATACGGGAAAATTACGGGGATTTGGTGGGAGGTTAATTAAGTAGTTAGTAACCTTCTATTACGATTTGGACAGGTTTGGGAGTCCCGGTGACGGTGATCGGCTCGGGGAGCCGTATGGCACGCAAATCGAGGCCGCAGCTCGGACGGTCTGTGAGTGGACTTTGTTTTTCTAAATTGGTGCATGCATAAATGTTTATTATATGTTTTATTGCATGTTTGATGATGCCATGGGTGCATTTGTATGTGGTTACGTATAGGCACGTAATTCGAGGTTTGGGCCTTATACGGTGCTTATACGGGTCTGTATTCCTTTAATGATTTAAATGAAATCGTTTTGGATTTCTAAAAGGATAAACTCGGGTATGAGACGCATTTGGTTTTGACTCGGGCATATGACCTCGGATTTCGGGAACGGTGCCCAGTTGATGTCCTATGTTCGGGCACGAGACCCAGTCACTTTACAGTTTTGATTTCAGGTCAGGGAACCTTAAATGGATTCCCAGGTTCATGACGGTTTATGGGTACCGGCATGAACCGTTGTTATGGTATCGTGGTTCATGACGGTTTATGGGAACCGGCATGAACCCTTGTTGGTTATTACGGTACATGACGGTGTATGGGAACCGGCATGTTACCTCGGTTATGTTATTACGGTACATGACGGTTTATGGGAACCGGCATGTTACCTGATTATGGATATTATGGATCATGATGGTTCAGGGGAACCGGTCATGAATGTTTATGTTATGTATATATATGTTCATCTACCTTCCTTTACTTCTATTATCTCCTCCAGGGAGGGTCGTTGGCCTGGGTGGACCCCGGAGTAGTCACGGAGCACCGACTGAGTGGAGTCACCCCCAGTTGGGTTCCTTACTCTCAGGAAGGCTATGGTTACTATTACCTCGGGTAGGGTCAGTGGTCTGCGGACATTGACCTTGACTTTGAGATGACTCGGATTGAGACCCGGGTAGCACGCGCGTAGCTTTGGATACCGTGACAGGATTGGTTGTGTGACTTATATATATATATATATATATATATATATATATATATATGATATATGATATGTGGTGTGCATAGGTGTGCACAGGATTTGAGCAGTGGCTCGTGTACTTGGTTTCCTTATGGTTTGGGGCCGAGTCCCTTATGGATTTGGGCAGTGGCCCGTATGGTCGTTTTCATTGTGGTCCCTTCGACCTTGGTTTATATCTGCTTTGGGCTTAGTCCCACATATGGTTTGTTTTGGATAAATGGTTTTCGAATGCATGCATGCTTTTTAGTGAAGGGTACAAATGTCTTCCCTATGAAATGTTTTATAAACTCTTGTTTTGTCCACTCACAGCTTTTAATGTTTTGACTGCCCTTCAGGTTGACATCGGATGTGGACTGTAGCAGAGATCGAGATATCACATACCTCCTCCGGATCCTGGCGTACTCTGATAGCCCGGGAGGGCAAAGGACGAAAATATCCCTTGTCTGACACTTCGTGTCAGACGGGAGCAGGGTCATCCCGCACTAATCCCGGGGGGATTGGGATGGGTCCTGTCAGAATGGGTTTGTTGTTTTATATTGTGCATCGAGAATTGGTGATTCTAGCATGTGTGGATTTATGTGATACAAAATATGTTTTTTTTATATGGCATGATTGTGATTGTTCCATTTTGATTATTTGGTGATTGCTGTGTGGATCTTGTATTAAATTGTATGGTGCTTTGTGGGTCAATGGTTATGACTCCTAACATTGTGGAACTCTAGTTAGTGACATGAGATTATGTGGTATTGGACTATGGTGGGTTTTATTTCTGGATTGGTGTGCTGGATGTATGTGGTTACACATTTTACAGAGTTTGAAATCGAGCTGTGTCCCAACTCAAAGTACTAATTACGGGTTGTTTTGATAGTTATAACGGTTTTATGAAACTACCACTCATAGTTGTGATACTCAAAGGAATAAATTCATAATATTGGATATTAGTTATATAAGAAAAGTTATGCTGACTTGAAGTCAAGAAATGCAAAATTGGATCATTTGTAAGAATTCAAACTCTAACTATTTTATGACGACGAAAATTTGAAGTGTGTACGCATTCATGTGTTAGTATTGCTTACTTTATATCTTTTAAGTAAGTAAATGTTTCTCGGTATTCGTGGTGCATGAAATGTGGTAATTGATTTTGTGAGTGGACATTTCGTGATGATTGTCGAATGCCCATGTGCGATTATTAATGATTTATGTGCTGGTTGTTGTGGCCTCTAACGTTTGAGATTCATGACATGAGACTATATGATATTAGACTATGATAATGTATCATTTAATCCCCGATTATTTTTGGATACTTTGTGTAGTCTTTTATGTTTAGTTTTCAAATAACATTCTGATTATGGGATTGAGTTGAATATGATTTATGGTCTATTGTAGGGAAGTTATGTTAATGGCATGTTCCAGGAGACTATTTTTTAAGTTGTGGTTTCGACCTTAAACCGTAAATCTGATCGTGGTTCTAGTTAATCTTGTTGACGGGTGATATGTTTGCAATCTTTCTGTATACATGATCTGTGTTCATATTTTGTGGATGTTAAACCTTTGATATAGGACTACTCTATAAATTAAACTTGAAATATAACAAGTTATTCTATTATAATGGTTTCTCGGTTTCCAACTTGGCTTAAGTAGAGATAGAAGTGGATAAGTTGGGTATATCACACCATAATTTATGACTAAATTTAGGCAACAGTTTCTACTCAGAAATTCATACTTATACAATTTTGATAATGATTGATAAACTTCGATTTTACATAATATTTAAGTTAGTTAACAAGAATATCAATATTTGGATTGGTAAGGCCACTTCGCTTGGGTTATGGCTTAAGTGGTGATATGGATAGTTGGATTTGTGTGATGTAAAATTTATATGGATTTTTGGTGGCTTCGTATGACTCCTGAATGATTTTCATATATAGTTAAATAGCACATTTTATAGAGATGAGATATAGATGAAACTAGGTATTACAGAATAAGTTAAGATCGGTTCTCAAATTTTGAGGACGAAATTTTTTAAGCGGGAGAGATTGTAATGACTAGGACCACGAGAAAAAGTAATATTGAGGTAAATGATGATTTTGTTCTTGGAAAATTCAAAATCTTGACTTTTTTATCGGGATATTTTTTTGGAATTCCAAGAAAGGCGTTACGAAGCTCTCGACCTCCTAAATACAAAGACAGGCGGCACGTTGAAAACGAAGTTCAGATGAGTAAGTTATGGGCTTACAAAGGTTAGTGGAATTTTTGTAATTATACATAAAAGGGTATTTTGGTCTTTTTAGGAGGATCTAAAAGGTTCTAAAGCCTTCCACAGCCTTCTCCATTTTTTCACCCTAAAAAAAATCTTGTTATCGATTTACACAAGTATATATATGTGTGTATATAGAAGTGTTTGGGAGAGAGGGTTTTCGGGGGGGCACGGCTGAAGCCATGAAATGCGTCCACCCAAGAGGAAACCTAAGAGAGAACCAGAGGGAGATGCAGGAAAGGAGAAGGAAAATAAGGAGAGAAAGAATGGAAAAGTGAAAAGGGAGAAATAGAAGGGAAAACATAGGGGGACCATGAGGGTAAGGAAGAACCCGTGAAGCCTTGTTTCGGGTTTTGGGTTCCAAGCCAGGAAACTCGGAGATAAGGAAGTTAACGTGTTCCTGTGGGCCCTGGGACCAATTTTGGGTTAAAAAGGGACATTTTGCATGAGAGGAAGGACCTGGGAATGTGATTGGAAAACTGGGAAGCCATGGTCGCGGGGTGAAGGTATGTAAACCTAACCATTTGTACGTTTTATAGTGTTCTGACTCCATAGAAACGTTTCTGAGCTTCCAAGAATGTGAATCCCTATAAAGAAAATGGAATTTGGACGAGAAATAACGAAGAAGAATCTGGGTTTCGTTCACAGGTCAGCGATCCGCTTTGCTAGTACCGGGTCAACAAGGTTCTGAGGTTAACGATGAACAGTGATTTACTGTGAATTACTGTAGCTGGCTCGTGGGTCTCAGGCTGACACGTCCCATCCCAATCCCACTGGATTATCTTGAAATGTGCCATGCTCTCGTATGACATCACGTCAAAGACCAGGGATAAAACCGTAATCCGCCCGGGGTTACCAGAGTG
Source organism: Prinsepia uniflora (assembly GCA_032719365.1). Classification (NCBI taxonomy): domain Eukaryota; kingdom Viridiplantae; phylum Streptophyta; class Magnoliopsida; order Rosales; family Rosaceae; genus Prinsepia; species Prinsepia uniflora. Next base: position 39,693,336 of record CM064873.1, read on the forward strand.
CGCAGTGACTTGTGGAGTAAGTCGCGGCATATAATGTCTCGGTCTCTACTACAGCTCGCATTCGCTATCAACTTGAAGGGTATGAAAAATCATAAACGCTGTGAGTGGACAAAATAAAAATTTTATAAAACAATTTAATGAAAAGTCATTTATACCTTTCACGTAAAATCATGCATGGAAGCATCAGAAAATAGTATTTTAAACACTTTCATAAAACCAAATCATATGGCTTTTCAAATCAATATTCATTGAAAAATGGTTCTCAATCAAAGTCATTTCAATAGGGCCTCTGCCTGAACATAGACTCACATCCGTAGTCGTATGTAAACATAAGTAACACATCCTCTTATCATCTCATATCACCACTACCCACGTATCAGCACTATGCGTGCGACTTCACGTATCATCGTCAACATATCAACGATCGATCTCATATAACATCAGCACTCCTGAGTTGAGCCTCCCTTGACTGCACGACAATAGGTAGCGCATCGTGACCTCTCTAGGATCACACATCACACAAGATGGTCGACGTCCGGAGGCTATACTCATGACCTCTCCATGATCACACATCACACAGGATGGTCGACCTCCGGAGCTATCATCACATCATAGATGATGGTCGTGTTGAAAACATTTCACAAACATTTCAAATCGTCTCAAAATATCTCAATAGGGACCAAGCCCGGAATATAGTTTCATCAAATCCTTTTCAACATAACCATCATTAAAAATAGTGTCTAGAAGCACTCCATAAATCCAGGATTCCTACAATCCTATCAAATCCAATTTCGTAAATTCATAACAGGGTCCTATACCCTGAAATCTCACGTTTGACTATCCTAAGTCAAACCACAAATCAACTGGGACCCAAGCCCAAAATAGCATTTCATGTATCTCCGTGATCATTCAAATCACATAAATCACATGGACGTAGAATACTCGGCCTAAGCCCAACTATCATATAAAAATAGAAATTTCGAAATACATGCAATATCACATTTTCTACAAAAAATACCCAAATCATTAACACAAATCACATTTCATCATATGCATTCCATGCATCTCAAATCGTGTTCATAAAACATATAAAACGTTTATGCATGCATCATATTTATAAAGCAAAAGTCCACTCATAGACCGTCTGTGTTGCGCGATCACAATTCGCGCAGTAAGCCACTTCGAGGCTAATCCACAATCTCTGGGACGTCTGGACCTATCCAAATCATACCCAAAGGTTACTAACCATCTATATAAGTCCAAACCATAAACCCTCTCAACTCTCGGAATAGTCAACATGTCCCGAACACGCTTCCCTAAACTAAAACCTACAAATGACCTATCAAACGACCTCTGATCAACCTGAAACAGCCACCATTGGATTCAGATCATCAAAACCTTTAGAACAAGATCAGTTTCTCCTCGTAATTCATGCCTATGCGCCTTCACACGTCAGTTAAACCTCTCAAGCGCCTGGTCAATGCTGATGTCAGCAGCTGACGTCACCAACTGATGTCAAACTGACGACTCTAACATCTAACACCTATGAAAACCTGACACATGTCACTCTCTGATTGGTTCCATGAGTCCTACCATGTGTCACTGACAAGTCTAACATCTCTCTGACACACTGCCACATGGAACCACCCCACTGGTCCATATGGTCTAACAATGCTGACATGGACCTGTCACGTCAACTGCCACGTCATTTGACAGATTCTGACACTCTGCCATGTGACACCCACTCACTGGTCCATGTGGTCTAGCATGACTGATGTGGCACTACCACCTCAGCTGCTGATTAGGCTTGACAACCTCCGACAGATCGTGGCACCACTTGGTTTGGCACGTGGCCTAACAAGATGATGTGGAATGCCACATCATCATCGCCTTCCTTCAGATGGGTCGACCTGTTTGACTGTAACGGGTTGATTTGACTCGCGACCTCGACCCTGCCATAATTCAGTTTTCCAGCCACTGTTTTTCTCTATTTTTCGCCCAATCGACTCGCCTATTGCCTAGAAAGGGATCTATGACCACAAAATCACGAAATAAAGCCTAAAAATTACATGTCCAGCTTGAACTGTCACGACTAGGCCCATCTAACACAATATTGTCCGCTTTGTGCCCAGCCCTCACGGTTTTGTTTTTGGGAGCTCACGTGCAACTTCCCAGTAGGTCACCCATCATGGGATTGCACCAACCTAAACTCGCTTAACTTTGGGGTTCCAATCCCCCCCCCCCAAAGCCACTGAGCTCCCAAAAGGCCTTGTGTTAGATAGATACGTGCCCACACATATAAGGTACTTCACCTTTCCTTCCCCGAGCGATGTGGGATCGTTCACTGATCTTACCTTTCCAAGCTCACGGATCTTGCTCACCGTTCTTGCTTCTCAAGCTCACGGGTCTTGCTCACCGTTCTAGCTTCAAAGACCAGGTCTTACAATCCATCCCCCTAGGGGCCCGGCGTCCTCGCTAGCACACTTCCGGTCCGGGTCCGGCTATGATACCATTCTATCACGACTCGGCCCATCTAACACAATATTGTCCGCTTTGGGCCCAGTCCTCACGATTTTGTTTTCGGGAGCTCACGTGCAACTTCCCAGTAGGTCACCCATCATGGGATTGCACCAACCTAAACTCGCTTATCTTTGGGGTTCCAATCCCCCCCAAAGCCACTGAGCTCCCAAAAGGCCTTGTGTTAGATAGATACGTGACCACACATATAAGGTACTTCATCTTTCCCTCCCCGAGCGATGTGGGATCGTTCACCGATCTTACCTTTCCAAGCTCACGAATCTTGCTCACCGTTCTTGCTTCTCAAGTTCACGGGTCTTGCTCACCGTTCTTGCTTCCAAGACCGGGTCTTACATGAACTCCCACGACAAAACTTCAAGCTTGCTTCCATGGTTGTCTAATGGTCCTCTGCCTCTCATTATTATTCCTACAAGCTCTTACGAGCTCCCAGATCATGTCCAAATCATTTGAACTAGCCCCAAACATCTAAAACTCAAACATCCATGGCTTACCTTCTTCTGGTTTCCTCAACCATCCATGGTTGTCCAATGGTAGATGCATGTATGTGTTTGTGTGGATCAATGGATGAGTGACAAGTGTCACCCATCTATTGGTCCACATGAGATATTTGGGTCCCCCTAAAGACAAGCCCAAAGTCAACCGTCTCTATTTTCATGCAATCATGAATAGTTCTCAAAATCATCCTTAGCACGTAAATTACTCGTACGACGTCCGATTTCGACAGGTCGCTTGTCTACAGACTCAATCGTCTTGATCTACTTAATGAACTTCAGTCCATGTGCATTTACCCCGATCGTCCGATAATCCTTGATTAATTCTCGATTAACTCTCAATAATCCGCAGTTAATCTGTAATTAATCTCCTAGGATTGGAATGGGTCGTTTCAATCTCTCCCCCCCCCCCCCCCCCCCAAAAGATAATTTCGTCCTCGAAATTCAAATCAACACCAATTCGCGCCAAAATTGTGGAAATCCAATCCTGCCTCCAACTCAAGGTATGCGTCCAATCATCTATCCACAGTACTTAACTGAAACCGACGTCACTCGACGTCAATAAAATCCAACGGTCAATGTTGCAACTCAACTCATCCTCTTTGACAGTATCCAAGAGTGACATGTCATCACTGGAAACCTCCAATTCTCAATCTCAAGTCTCAATTTCCAAGTCTCGAGAATCCAAAATTTAACCCCCAAGTGTCACTCGAGACATCGACACTCGTCGATATCACCTGTCACCTACGCAGATGTACTCGGAATCCAAGCTGACAATCTTACCAAGCTAACATCTTGCTCGTCATCCAATTTGACAATCCTACTCAGAATCTAATCTGACAATCCAAGCTGACATTTGGCTCAGCAGCCAATTCGAAAATCCTCCTCCTGCTGAGCAATGTCAAGTCCTTTGTCTCACTCGATGATTTCTAACCGTAAATTACACTTACAACACATCAGCGTGTCTAACTGGTAACTCATCGGCTCCACTATCACTATTTGAATCACTATCGAATGACTCGTCTCACTCCAGAGTCCTATCAGGGTACCTCATATCACTTAGTGACTAATGCTCTAATCATGACTCCTCTCGAGTCCGAAACTGTCATCTCACTCATCCTTTCGATACACATAGGAGGTATGTGGACCCCGTCAAATACTTTCTTTAGCAGAGATAATCACAAACACAATCACGAGGGTTCCTCTGGCCTATCATGGCCCTGAGCTCCATGCTCATAATATCATGGAACCCTCTCACTATCACTTTGCACTAGCTTACACTATTCAATGTCCGGTCCACGTACCCAATGTACAATCAACATCAGACCTCATCTAATTATCACACCATGTCTTTCTCGGACTCAATCTGATGATCATACCACATCAGTCAAACTGATCAATACTCAACAATCACATTATCCAACATGCACTACTCACAGGTGCATCCACATCACATCAATCATATCGACACTACTCATAGACCTGCTCAAGGACTGCACTCACGCAACATCCAAGCTATGTACCAATATCCACATACCACAAAAATCTCATATCTAGTCCATCTACTACATGGCTACCATGCCAATCACGGTCCAATCACCGGAACCCGTCTGTGTTGATCTCTGTCATGGATAGATCACATACTAGCACAAATCTTCTCAAAGTTCTCCCACTCACTCGACTAACACTTAAGATGTGTGCCACACATATTCTCATTGAAAACTACAAAGAACAACCAACTCACGTCTACCAATATGTACCAATCCAAACCTCGATCCCCATCTTGATGATGCGAAGGGTCGACTCCTGAAGTTGTGTTGTTAACCTCTTCCAAATTAAAATCAATTCGAATCCTTCCGAAGTCAATCACATAAACGGCTAAAAACACAGGGATAACTTCCACCCAATAATCAATGTAACTCATCTAGTTTGTGTGAATCCAATATCAATCTTCATAATTGGCTAACGCTAATGCCAACTCTCTCGATCCACAACCAACTCGATCCACAACCACCTCGATTCATACTCATCTCAATTCACAATCACTGCGATTCACACTCACCTCGATCTGCTCGATCCATAATCATTGTGATTCACACTCATCCCGATCCTCTCGATCCTTCGAGGATCCACACTAGCCCTCTCAGCAGAAGTAAAATGACCCATTAAACTAACACGGGTCCACCAAATCCAAACTACACTTATCAACGTTAGGTGACACCAAGCACCTTCCGCTTCTCAACTCATTCAAATTTGGCCCACAATCAATTTGACTTCTACTTGGGTGACATCTCCATGAAACCCATAAGTGATGTAGAAAGTTCACTAAGAACTTCTAGGATAAGGATTTCTGTTCACATTGTCTAGTTGCCTCGTCAAATGCAACTCTCAAATTTCCATCGAATTTTGACAAGAAACATTGGGGCTTCCCAAACTGATATGCCAAGTCAACTTAACCCCAAATCCTGTGCCATCAGAGAAACTCGGCACATCCTAAATCACTCCAAGCTCACTGAGCTAACTGGGGACATCGCAACATGTGTCCATTGTACCTTACGACTAACCTATCGTATTGTCCTGGTCTCCAAGCTGTATCTCACTCGGATTGGTTGTTTTCCGAGTACAAGTCACGTGTGCCCTAGAAAACAAATCTATCTTAAAACCTTATCCAACTCGAATAGTCTCATTTTACCAATTACCACCAACGTAGTACTGGTCAGAGTACTCGCTGATATCTCCCAACCTTATCGGATCAACTTCTACATGCAACTCTCGTGCACACTGTCCAAAGATAATTAGGGTATTTGTCACCATTCCAGGCATAGCCCGTGCCTCTAGTAACCCAACCAACAATGAGGATTATGAAATCTCTCTGATCCACTCAGGATCCTCTCCTTCCCATTTATTGATCCCTGCGATCGCACGATTTCCACTCGAAGACTCAAATTACTTCTAGCACCTTGGCATCGGCCACCTCTAGATGCTCTCAGCGTCATCTAGAACCATATGATCACTACTAGAACTCCGTCCAACTCATCTCCAACTAAGATGTCACATCATCACTCAAGTCTTACTTCCAAGACCTGACACAAACCGACGAAACCCCACGTGCAACTTTCTAGTAGGTCATCCATCATAGGATTGCACCAGGCTCAACTCGCTTAACTTTGGCATTCCCAAAGAATCCAAAGCTAGTGAGCTCCCAAAAGGCCTTGTATTAGATAGATACGTGTCCACACATATAAGGCACTTCACCTTTCCCTCCTTGAGCGATTTCGGATTGTTCACCGATCTTACCTTTCCAAGCTCACGGGTCTTGCTCACCATTCTTGCTTACAAGATCGGGTCTTACAATCCACCTCCTTGGATCCTAGCGTCCTCGCTGGCACATATCCGGTCAGGATCCGTCTTTGATACCATTCTGTCATGACCTGGCCCATCTAACACAATATTGTCCACTTTTGGCCCAGCCCTCAGAGTTTTGTTTTTGGGAGCTCACGTGCAACTTCCCAGTAGGTCACCCATCTTGGGATTGTACAAGCCTAAACTCGTTTAACTTTGGAGTTCCCAAGGAATCCAAAGCCAGTGAGCTCCCAAAAGTCCTTGTGTTAGATAGATACGTGCCCACACATATAAGGTACTTCATCTTTCCCTCCCTGAGCGATGTCGGATTGTTCACCGATCTTCCCTTACCAAGCTCATGGTCTTACTTACCGTTCTTGCTTCTCAAGCTCACGGGTCTTGCTCACCGTTCTTACTTTCAAGACTGGGTCTTACATCAATCATCATTGCAGCTAGTGCGAACCGAATCTACACCAAAATGCAATGCTCACACCAATCAATCGTCAAGTCTCCCGATCATGTAAGAGGAACTCCACCACTCGAGATAAACTCCACCTCCCAAGATAATTTCACCCCTAAGATAACTTCACCTCCTCAGATAACTTCACCTCCTCAGATACGAGGGATAGCCATAGAAACGTTCCCTTAAACGTCGTCTAACTCTCAATAGTCTTATCCACCCCGTCGATAGTAATGTCTACCGCAAATCGTGTGTAGACCAATCCAACAAAACACTCTACTACCGATACCAAATGGTCAGGACTAACAACACCATGTTCTCAAGAGCATAACTCAACGTCAGTACAATCCGCTCAGAGATTATAATCCACTAATCAGTCCACCTTGGGCTCCGATCAACAAGTACCACTCTCTTGGTAACTTGTCCAACCAATGTCAAACTAGGGTCATCCACAACTTCTGCTGGTAGGAGCAGAACATCTAAACAAGTCAACCATCGGTCACAACTCTAAAAAGTCGTCATACATAGCCCTCATCGGGTCTACTAAGCCTTACACAATGTCGGACCCCACTGTAACATAGTTTCTTATGTCAAACAGAATCTATCTGGGGTTCATTCCCACTTAACTTTCCTATTGTCACCCTCACTATTAGGTTGATGACTGGATGACGATCAGCCTAGAGACGTCACATCTGACGCATGTGTAACACCACACGAGCAACCTATCGCTCTAATACCAAATTGACACGACCCATCCCAATTCCCCTGGATTATCATGGGATGTGTCATGTTCTTGTCTGACACCACGTGCCAGACCAGGGAAAAACTAGTAACCCGCTCGGGATTACTAGAGTGGACAATGACTTGTGGAGTACGCCGCGACATGTGATGTCTGGGTCTCTGCTACAGCCCCATCCGCTATCAACCTCAAGGGTATCAAAAGCCATAAAAACTGTGAGTGGACAAAAATAAACATTTTATAAAACCATTTAACGAAAAGACATTTATACCCTTCATGTAAAAGCATGCATGCATCAAAAAACAATATTTTAAACACTTTCTTAAAAGCAAATCATATGGCTTTTCAAATCAATATTCAGTGAAAAATGCTTCTCAATCAAAGCCATATCCTCAGTAAGATCTCAACCCAAATCTAAATCACATAAGGTCTCAGCCCAAATCAAAACTACGTGGAATCTCAGCCCAAAACAATCTCATAAATCATCTCAATAGACCCTCTGCCTGAACATAGACTCACTTTCGTAGTCGTATGTAAACATAAGTAACACAGCCTCTTAGTGAGAGGACCTGCCCCAAATCCCTCGGGATTAGCGTGGGACGTACATGCTCCCGTCTGACACGAAGTGTCAGACCAGGGATATTTTCGTCTTTTGCCCAACCGGGGCTATCAGAGTATGCCAGGATCCAAAGGAGGAATGCGATGTCTCGTCGCTGCTACAGCCGCATCCGCGATCAACTTGAAGGGCATTCAAAACATAAAAGGTGTGAGTGGACAAAACAAATATTTTATTAAAACATTTCATAAAACACCTTTATGCCCTTCATTAAAAACATATGCATCCATTTGAAAACAATTTCTAGGGTTCATGCCTGGTTCCCATAAACCGCCATGAACCATCCACCGTTTGGGCCATAGCTCGAAATCAGTCAAATAACACATGGGACCTCCGCCCAAACCAAAACACGTGGGAACTCGTCCCAAAATCATCTCATATGGGTCTCAGCCCCAAACCAATACGCGAGGGTCTCAGCCCAACGCCATCTCAGTGAAAACTCATCCACATATACCTATATACATATATAACCCATCCTAGGAACTTCCGGAGAAGATGCCATCTCTGGGCACACAGCCCCTAGGGATCACATCCCCGATATAGTGACGATGTCATCATATCTATCTAGTGTGCACACTACTCGGGGTCTCACTCTAAGTCTTCTCCCAGGAATCTCCATCTGGGAGGCTCAATCTCTGGATCTAGTCTGAGCTCTCTCTCTGGATCTAGTCCACATATCTCTCCGGAATCTGGTCCAGGACCACAACATCATATGTAACCTCCACTCCTGGAACGGGATCCCTATGGGGATACCGACTCTGGTCTGTGGATCGTGACTCTCCAGGTCGACGCTGGAGGAGACCAATCAATACACTCATAAGGAGGGTATATACATACTCGTATACAAAACCATAAAAACGGGACTCACGACCATGAACACAAATCAATTGCGCCTTCCGCCCGAACATAAAACGCAACAGGGCTTCTAGCCCGATTTCACAATAACTGGGTATCGTACCCGAACTCGTAACTCAACTGGGCATCGAGCCCGATATCTGAGGGTCAATCACGATCCTGATCATAGCGATGTGTGCCACCATCAATCCAGGACCGCTCTCAATCCTGGCATGTCGTCGTGAACATATCACTGCCGCGACCATCTCGAGACCATGGTGCACAAGTCGCCGATCGATCCTCTAAACCGTCAGCACTCCGAAGTCGAGCCTCCAAAGGCTGCTCGACAACAGGACGTGCATCGTGACCTCTCCGGAAGGAACGCATCCCAATCCGGAGGCGAGCGTCACGTCGTTCGTGGCAGTGCACACAGCACCCGTCGCGACCACGACTCAGACCTACGGGTCATTAATAGGGTCTCATGCCCGAGTTAAACCAAATCTAAATGGGTCTCACGCCCGGTTTTACCTTTTCAAAACCATTTCATGAAAACCGAAAGCGTAAGCGCGTATAAGCACGTATAAAACTGGAAAACCTCGAAGTACGTGCCCATACGTAAACACACACCAAAATGCACTCAAGGCATCCCAAAACACATATTAAAACATATATAAAACATTTATGCATGCATCGATTTCAGAAAGAAAGTCCACTCACAGACCGTCCGCGCTGCTGCCTCGATATGCGCCCCATACGCCTTCCCGGGTCAACCGTCGTCTTCGGGGTACCCAAACCTGTCAAAATCACTTTAGAGGATTACTAACTAGTTAATTAACCCTCACTAAAGCCCCCTAACTTTCCAGGATTTTAAACAATTTTTAAACGCGCACCGAAACCTTCGGACAGCCCGAACTATATTGAGACGATGTCCGATTGACTCGAAACCAGTCCCAAAATGTTCGTTACATTGAATAGATGATTTGACATGTTGGAACCTTCCCAAGATTCTCCACCACACGCCCGCACGCGCCGCCTGAAGTGGATGCTTGTGGGCCTCACGCCCCCAGCTATAGTGTCACCCCTAACCTCAGTCAGACCGGTTCGGTTCTATTTTTCCTACAACTTGGACCGGTGTGACCAATTCAAGGCTCATTCTCTCTCATTTTGGTCCGCTTTCAATCCACTTTGATCCTAACCTTCCTATAATTGTCAGGGCCCACCCCTAATCCCCCAGGATTAGGGACTAAACCCTGCTCCCGTCTGACAACCCAAAAACGAAAGACCGAAACAACCTCACAAAAACCACAAATTACATTGTCAGACGCAAGAGAATTTAAAACATCCCATAGTCAACAGTTACACAGAGAATAGTACCAAACTAAGGAAATTAAACCCGATACACAGAGTACACGCACAACGAAAAAATCGGAAACACTCCGAGAAAACTCTCGAGTACTCTATGCCTCCGACGCTGCCTCAACGTCAACCCCCGCGCTAACTCCACGACCTGGAGAAAAATTAAAAACCAGAAAGTGTGAGTGGACCATAAAGAATAAAGTTCAAAAACCATTTCATAAACAAACTAGGGTTTGGCCCTCCGTTTTGAAAACATGCATGCACAACCCATTTATTTAAACACAGCTATAAACCATATAGTAATCATCATAAAAAAACTTATAATTCACAAAATAGGCATCATGAAAACAGTACGATAAAACATAAATCCAAGTCATCATTATCTGATCAAACCTGCTGGACCTATCCGAGTCTTTAAACTCAATCCAGGCCTCAATAATCCAAGTCTTTAAACTCAATAGGCCTACGGGGGAAATATCAGTATATCCGTGTCTTTAAACTCCGAGTCTTTAAACTCGATCCGGGTCTTTAAACCCAATCTGGGCCTGTCCCCCGTCAATCACAATATCCGGGTCTTTAAACCTAATAACCAGATCCAGCAAATCCAATCAAAACCATTTGAAAACCAATTCTAAATCCATATCCAAACCCGAATCCGAAATCACTTGTCTGAAGCCCTTCCGGCATCTAGAACCGTCATTCCGAACCCAAATTCGGAAATCCACTTTTCAACTTTAAAACCAAATTCCGCTTTCCGAAATCCGATTCTAAAATCGAAAACCCTTGATCATCAAAATCATGTTCCAAAATCCCTTTATAATCAGTGAAAACCTTTTATCGTTTGAAATCCCAAATCTGTGGCATCATAATCAGAAATCAAACCTTTCTCGTAACTCGTAAAAAGTGCTGAAAACCGTACTTTCTCGAAAAACATGCAATAATGTAAAACAGTTATAGCATATTCAAATAACCATGAAATCACATATAAAACCATAAAACAAGTCATTAAAAACAGTTATGCATGCTCAGTTATAGAGAAGGGGTCCACTCACAGATACCGGGCATGTCACTCGCGTCCCGTACTTTCTGCACGTTCCTCGTCAACCTCGGTGATTCCCGATCCTGTCAACAGTCACCAAAACATGTCACTAACACGCCCACCAAGGTCCTCCTAATTCCCCACAAAAATTTCCCGGACTTCAAACGTAAGTAAAACGAAACCCTAGAACTTCGATCCCGTGGAACTAACTCAATTCGACGTCCGATTAACCCGAAACATATCTCAAAAGATTCGTTATAACATTTAGACTCAAAACCATGTTGGAAGGTTCCTCAGATTTCTCCCCACGCGCGCTCACACGCACCCCAAAGTGGCTGCGCATGGGCTTCACATGCCTGCTACAGTGTCATCGTCAACCTCTGTCCAGCCGGTTCAAACCAGGCTGACTGAACCGAACCAACGTGACCGGTTCTCCCTTAATTCCTGCTCAAATCCAGTCCTTTCAATCCCATTAGTTTCGTCCCTATCCCGGCAACCATTTCAAATCCTAAAATTTAGAAATCAAAGCCTCTAAGCCATCGTCCTCAAGCTCGAATCAAAACTGCCCGAAACCCCTGTTTCGGTTTCCGGCCACCAGAGCTTCCCCCCGTCACGGCTGCACAACCAGCAGCTACCTAGGACCCTACTGAACCTAACTAGACCTTACAGAACCCTCGACTCAGCCCCTAACTTCACGACTCAACGTTTGAACTTCACGGGAAAAATAGATCATATGAACGGGTTAAAGAAATTACATGCGTCCTGCTCTCCACCGTGAGCTCCACCGTGCTCAGTCGACTTCCCTCAAGACTCTCAACACCACCACAGCTTCAATCCACGGGTTTGCTCACAACACAGTAACACCACCACCTCGATCCTTCTTTATTTTTCACTGAAACCTCACACCACACACACAACTGTTTTGCCCACAATTCCACTCACAAAACTCTCACCAATTCTCAAACTCTCTCTACGTTTCCCTCACTCACTCACCAACGCACACACTTCCCGGCCATCGATCAATTTTCTCTCAATCTCAGTGTCTGTTCTTCTTTCTAACGAACACGACCACACACTCGACCAAACCAATTTAATTAGCCCGTGAAAAATATCCCATGATTCCATCTCAAAATATCCCAATCAACACTGCACACTTGTCCCAATCTGTTTTTCACAAATCCCAATGTGCAAAAAGACCAAATTTCCCCTATGACTCAAAATTACCATTTTGCCCCCACCGTTCTAGACCCGTATCTCACTCGTCCGACGTCCGATGAAGGCATGCCGCCTGTCGTTGAACTCAGGACGACGAGATCTACCTAACAGTCCTCGGTCTAAGTGAAATTGACAAGTCTAGAAAAAGGTCAACGTTTCCCCTTATGTTAACCAAATTACGGTAATGCCCTCAACCTTCCGAACATCATAACTTCCTCCTCGGATGTCGGAATCGGGCGTCCCACCTATCTACCGACTCACAACGTCCCGAACTACATCAAGGTCATCGGTCAATGTCCAATTGACCACCCGAACTCAAAGTTAACATTTTACCCAAATCATGGGCAAAATCGTCATTCTACGCTAACGGGCCAAAAGTAACCAAAGAAACACCAATTAGACTCACTAATCCATTACTAATCACTTTACTAATCCCGACTCTCGGGACGGGTCGTTACAATAATTGTCCTAGGAACCTAAACCAATAACCTAGAACCCTTAAAACACCCTAAATCTGACCGGTCCGATTTGGTTCTGACGGTTCCAAAATCCAAAACCTCACCCCAGGGCTCCTCAACGTCCAAAACCTCTCAAAACCTTCCTATTGACCTCCTAACTACCTATTTAATTCATTGAACCCATCCAAATAGACCCATAACAATTAAAATGGAAAATGATCAAAATCGGGTAAAACCGATTACCTCGACCGGTTCCTCCTCCGCCGTCCACAACGGTGCTTCCTGGGCCGGCCACCACTTTCCTCAGCTCTTCTTCTCACTCTCTGTCTTTTCAGAAATGGGTTTAGGGTTGTAGGGTTTGGATTGGATTGAATATGGTGGATCGGTTTTGGTTTAAAAGGAAGAAAATGGATGATCGATGAAAGGGAGAGATATGGATGAGTGAAATGGGCTGGACAATAGATGGGTGACACTTGTCACTCATCCATTGGGCCTGTCCAAAATATCTGGGCCCCACTTGCTGCCACGTAGTCTCCGTTTCGTAAAACGTGCAATAGTGCACTCGAAGTTCCGTGAACCGTAACTTCGCTGTCGAACGTCCGAATTCGACGTACCGCCTGTCTACGGATTCGTATCGTCGTGATCCACGTCACAGTAGTCGGCCTTCGATCATCTGACCTTCCGAGTCAAAAGCCAACCGTTGGCCCCTCTTTGCCAAAATTACAAAAACGCCCCTAATCTTCCGATCGTCGTAACTACTTCCACGGATGTCGAAACCGAACGTGCCACCTGTCTATGAACTCGTGAAGTCCCGAACTACGTCACGGTCATCCACCAAAGTCCATTTGACTGTCCGAACAAAAAAGTCAATGTTTTGCCCATTTTAGGGGAAAAATTGTCATTTTGCCTTGAACTTCCGCTAATCCTCGTCTAATCCCCGATTAGTCTCGCTAATCCGTCATTAATTCTTAATTAATCCCGCTAATTCGGGACGGGTCATTACACTTAGGATCTCATATCACCACTAGTCACGTATCAGCGCTATGTGTGCGACTCCACATATCGTCGTGAACATATCAACGATCAATCTCATATAACATGAGCACTCCGGAGTCGAGCCTCCCTCGGTTGCACGACAACAAGGAGTGCATCGCTACCTCTCCAGGATCACTCACCACTCAAGATGGTCGTCGTCCAGAGGCTATACATGTGACCTCTCCTGACAGGACCCGCCTCGATCCCCATGGGACCACATGGGGACGTGCCCTGCTCCTGTCTGTCACCCAAAATAACATACCAATTTTAACCTCAAACGTTCAAATGCATAAATAACCAAATTAAAGTTTTGCATCAAATTCGAAATAAACAGATGTCAGACAAGGGATGAAATCCAAAATTACAAGTTGCGAGCACGACTCTAAAATAAACCTGCGGGCAAACCACCCAACAGGAGATCAGGTACTCGGAAGTAGATCTATACCTCAGCCTCAGGTTCCTCCTCTACCTCAGTAGCACGACCTGAAGGGGTTACCAAAACATTAAGGGTGAGTGGGCCGAAACTAAAGTTTATAAAATCATTTAATAAGTAAATCATATAATTTACCTCTCCGTTTTCCAAACATGCATGCATTAGAATTTAAAACCATAAATCATATAGTATGAACCATAAGGCATGTAATAAAATCATAAGATAAATTTTAGCTACTGCACTATACGCTCCGATCCTGACAACGTCCGATAAGGTCACAGTCTCAAGGCTACGCGTGCCACTCGGGTCTCAATTCCGTGTCCAATCCCCGAACCCTGTCCGGGTATGGCATCTCAAATGCCTAGCGTCCTAGACGCTCGACGTACCTGACGTCAAATAAGCAATCTTGCTCATGAGTCATTTTACGGTCCGGTTCCTCCGTAGAATGACCCCTCGCAGGCAATGCGCCATGACCACTCCGGGGTACCACATCCGGAGGAGACAGTATCATAAGAATGGATCTATAGAGTGCAGTACCAAATACATTTTATTGATATTCACATGCAAAACATATATATATAGATAAAAATCCAACCAATCTTTAAGTTTCATCATACGGGTCTCAAACCCAAATATCGTGAAACGTGCCATAACCATAATTTCAACATCATCAAAACCGTTTCTTGATTCCAGCATGTGAACCTGCGCGTACGAACTTGTACCGGGATTATCGTACAATTCTTGTCAGTCCAAATCACACGTAAGGGTCACTATTAGTCTTACACACTTATCCAAAAGGTCCGAAACAGAAACCGGCTCCGGGAAACCGTCCAATACGTTTCCCGAGACAACCGGCCCTAAACTGACCCTCCCAAACTATCTCAGATCAACATGGTTAATTCATCAAAAATGTTCAGAATGATGAGAGGAACAAAAGTCATGTTGATCGTGATCGGAGATAAGGTCCAACGCGCCCTCACGCGCCGCCCAAAGTGGCTGCGCGTGAAAGTCACGCGCCTGACACTATAGCTACAGTGTCACCACCTTCACCCGTTTATCTGTAATGCGGGCCTGCCACCAGCGGCTTGACCCGGTTGATTATCCATCAATTCCTACTCGATTTCAATCCAATTTGATCCTAACATGTTTATTATTCTTCCAATTTAAGTTCTTAGACATTAATCAATTGTACAGTCATAATCCTTCAGCAGCTCTAACCATCTTCGTTGTCTCATGTTATCCTCCTTTTGAGTGAATAGGTACTTTAGGCTCTGGTTTTCGGTGTATATCCGGCACGTTGCGCCGAATAGGTAATGTCTCCAGATTTTTAGGGCATGAACCACCGCTGCCAACTCCAAATCATGGGTAGGGTAGTTCAACTCATGAGTCTTTAGCTGCCGAGATGCGTAGGCGATAACCTTGCCAGTCTGCATCAACACGCAGCCCAAACCTTGTAGTGATGTGTCACTAAAGACCACGAATTCTCCACTGTCATTCGGAAATGCAAGGACAGGTGCAGTGGTCAATCGATCCTTCAATTCTTGAAAACTCCGATCACACTGCTCGTCCCAAATGAATTTCACTCCCTTTCGAGTCAAGCGAGTCAATGGTGCAGCAATTTTGGAGAAACCCTCCACGAATCTTCGGTTGTAACCTGCTAACCCGACAAAACTCCGCACTTCCGTTCTGTTTTCTGGGGATCTACGCCAATCGCCGTCGATATCGCGTGTCCCAGAAAACCAATACTGCTCAGCCAAAACTGACACTTGCTCAACTTGGCGTACAACTGTTCTTGTCTCAACTTCGCCAACACCAACTGTAGATGTTCCTCATGTGCTCGGGCACTCCTCGAGTACACCAAGATATCATCGATGAACACAATCACAAACTTATCCAGGTAGGGTCGGAAGACCCGGTTCATCAGATCCATGAATGCTGCTGGAGCATTCGTCAAACCAAAAGGCATAACAAGGAACTCGTAGTGTCCGTAATGGGTTCGAAAAGTAGTTTTCGGAATATCCTCCTCCGAAATCCTCAGTTGGTGATACCCAGACCGTAAATCAATCTTCGAAAAGCACTGTGCTCCCCGCAACTGGTCAAAAAGGTCATCGATCCTGGGTAGAGGATACTGGTTCCTCAGTGTCACCTTGTTGAGTTGCCGATAGTCAATGCACAAACGGAGACTCCCCTCCTTCTTCTTTACGAACAACACCGGTGCTCCCCACGGTGAAGTACTCGGTCGGACATATCCCAAATCCACCAACTCCTGCAATTGAGTTTTGAGTTCTCGTAATTCGGCCGGCGCCATCCGGTATGGTGCCTGGGATATAGGTCGGGTACCAGGGAGTAGTTCAATCGTAAACTCGATCTCCCGTGATGCCGGTAATCCAGGTAAGTCTTCCGGGAACACATCCGAAAACTCACGTACCACCGGTATCTCGTCGATACCCGGAGTATCAACCTGTTCCGACACGACATGCGCCAGATAACCCTAGCATCCCTTCCGTAGAATTTTGGTAGCAGTAAGTGAAGAAATCACTTCAGGAGGTGAACCGTCACGCTCCCCTTGAAAGATAACCTCCGGCAAACCCGGGCTCCGCAGAATCACTTGCCTACTACAGCAATCGATGAGCGACCCATGCTCCGATAGCCAATTCATCCCCAAAATTACATCGAAGTCGTGGATATCCAGAATAATCAAGTCCGCTGGCAAGTCCACATCCTCAATTCTCACCGGGCACCTCCGAATCACCTGATTCACAAGGTACACGATGCCTATCGGGGTGCCAACACCCATTTCGCAATCTAAGGCTGATACCACACAATCAAGCAAACCAGCACAACTCTTCGAAATAAAAGAATGTGTAGCCCCCGCATCCATCAATACACGTACAAGAAGGTTTAAGATATGTAGTGTACCTGTAACCACGCCTGGGGCAGTCCTCGCCTGCTGCTGGGTCATTGCAAACACTTGAGCCTTAGGCCCCCCATTTCGTCCGCGCCCGCGCGCGCCACGTCCAGCACCACGGTCACCTCCCTGACCTCGACCTCGGTTAGTGTGGGAAGCCGTGTTCTGCACCACACTAGAGCCCCCAGCGCCGTTGCTCTTGGACAACAGCGGGCAATCACAGGCATAGTGGCCCTCCTCTCCGCAAGCAAAACAGGTTACTGGCCTCGGCCTGTCCGAATGCCAACCAGAAGCACCGCTCCAAGATGAACGCTGCTCAGAGTTGTATCCTGATCCTCTGCCCTGAGAGCCTCCACGTCGACCTGACCAGCCACGACCCTTGAAGGATGAGGGTGCTCCCCTGTAGCCTCCTCCCATATTGTTCTTCTGGCCTGATGTTAACGTTATCCTTAAACTCGAAAAGTAACTAGTACTAATCGCTAGTCTAGCATGCTGACCACAACCTAGTGCTCTGATACCAAGCTGACAGGACCCCGCCCCGATCCCGATGGGACCACATGGGGACGTGCCCTACTCCCATCTAACACCCAAAATAACATACCAATTTTAACCTCAAACGTTCAAATGCATAAATAACCAAATTAAAGTTTTACATCAAATCCGATATAAACAAATGTCAGACAAGGGGTGAAATCCAAAATTACAAGTTGCGAGCACGACTCTAAAATAAACCTACGGGCAAACCACCCAACAGGAGATCAGGTACGCGGAAGTAGATCTATGCCTCAGCCTCAGGTTCCTACTCTACCTCAGTAGTACGACCTGGAGGGGTTACCAAAACATTAAGGGTGAGTGGGCCGAAACGAAAGTTTATAAAATCGTTTAATAAGTAAATCATATAATTTACCCCTCCGTTTTCCAAACATGCATGCATTAGAATTTAAACCATAAATCATATAGTATGAACCATAAGGCATGTAATAAAATCATAAGATAAATTTTAGCTACTGCACTATACGCTCCGATCCTGACATCCCCGATGTCTGACGTCCCTGACGTCCGATAAGGTCACAGTCTCAAGGCTACGCGTGCCACTCGGGTCTCAATTCTGAGTCAAATCCCCGAACCCTATCCGGGTACGGCATAAAAAATGCCTAGAATCTTAGACGCTCGACGTCCCTGATGTCAAATAAGCAATCCTGCTCCTGAGTCATTTTACGGTCCGGTTCCTCCGTAGAATGACCCCTCGCAGGCAATGCGCCATGACCACTCCGGGGTACCACATCCGGAGGAGACAGTATCATAAGAATGGATCTATAGAGTGCAGTACCAAATACATTTTATTGATATCCACATGCAAAACACACATATATATATAGGTAAAAATCCAACCAATCTTTAAGTTTCATCAAACGAGTCTCAAACCCAAATATCGTGGAATGTTCCATAACCATAATTTCAACATCATCAAAACCGCTTCTTGATTCCATCATGTGAATATATAAGTAAACCAGAAAACATTTAAGCATGCAAGGGTTAATGAAATCGCGCCCACTCACAGTACGATCCCGCGGTGAACCTGCACGTACGAACTTGTACCGGGATTATCGTACAATTCCTGTCAGTCCAAATCACACGTAAGGGTCACTATTAGTCTTACACACTTATCCAAAAGGTCCGAAACAGAAACCGGCTCGGGGAAACCGTCCAATACGTTTCCGGAGACAACCGGCCCTAAACTGACCCTCCCAAACTATCTCATATCAACATGGTTAATTCATCAAAAATGTTCAGAATGATGAGAGGAACAAAAGTCATGTTGATCGTGATTGGAGATAGGGTCCAACGCGCCCTCACGCGCCGCCCAAAGTGGCTGCGCGTGAAAGTCACGCGCCTGACACTGTAGCTACAGTGTCACCACCTTCACCCGTTTATTTATAATACGGGCCTGCCACCCGCGGCTTGACCCGGTTGATTACCCATCAATTCCTACTCGATTTCAATCCAATTTGATCCTACACATGTTTATTATTCTTCCAATTTATGTTCTGAGACATTAATCAACCTCGACAAGTCCCCAATCGACCCATTGACCCGTGATCAACCAATCGGGCCAATCACCAGAACTTCCTGGTTTCTAATTCAATTTCTAATTAACTTCACAGACAGCATAATAGGATCAAAACGACCTAAAATGAACGATCAATTATGTCTCAAAGTACGTGAAGGTCGTCGTCCCAAGCTCTGCGATTTGTCTGAAAACTGCAGTCACCGTCCCAGCTCACCCGTGGCTGATGGCCTTCGATTTCGATGTGGATAAGTTCCAAATACTCCCAGAAGACTAAACCAGGCTTTGGTTTGGTCCAACAATCACTAGAAATTGAAAACCCGATTTCCCTCCAAAATTTCCCGAAATGGTTTCTCTCTGGTTCCTCTCCTATTTTCAGTTCTTTCAACCGCAGAGTGAAGCTCATTCACTTCTCAATTAGTTTTAAACAATTCAAGCCGTCCCATAGTGACAGGACCCATCCCAATCCCCCCGGGATTAGTGCGGGATGACCCTGCTCCCGTCTGACACGAAGTGTCAAACAAGGGATATTTTCGTCCTTTGCCCTCCCGGGCTATCAGAGTACGCCAGGATCCGGAGGAGGCATGTGATATCTCGATCTCTGCTACAGTCCACATCCGATGTCAACCTGAAGGGCAGTCAAAACATTAAAAACTGTGAGTGGACAAAACAAAGAGTTTATAAAAACATTTAATAAGGAAGACATTTGTACCCTCCACTAAAAAGCATGCATGCATTCGAAAACCATTTATCCAAGACAAACCATACGTGGGACTAAGCCCAAAGCAGATATAAACTAAGGTCGAAAGGACCACCATAAAAACGACCATACGGGCCACTGCCCAAATCCTGTGCACACCTGTACACACCACATATCATATATCATATATCCATCACATACATATATATAAGTCACACAACCAATCCCGTCACGGTATCCAAAGCCACGCGCGCGCTACCCGGGTCTCAATCCGAGTCATCTCAAAGTCAAGATCAATGTCCGTAGACCACTGACCCTATCCGAGGTAATAGTAATCATAGCCTTCCTGAGAGTAAGGAACCCAACTGGGGGGTGACTCCACTCAGTCGGTGCTCCGTGACTACTCCGGGGTCCACCCAGGCCAACGACCCTCCCCGGAGGAGATAATAGAAGTAAAGGAAGGTAGACGAACATATATATACATAACATAAACATTCATGACCGGTTCCCCTGAACCGTCATGATCCATAATATCCGTAATCAGGTAACATGCCGGTTCCCATAAACCGTCATGTACCGTAATAATATAACCAGGTAACATGCCGGTTCCCATAAACCGTCATTTACCGTAATAATATAACCAACAAGGGTTCATGCCGGTTCCCATAAACCGTCATGAACCACGATACCATAACAAGGGTTCATGCCGGTTCCCATAAACCGTCATGAACCTGGGAATCCATTTAAGGTTCCCTGACCTGAAATCAAAACCGTAAAGTGACTGGGTCTCGTACCCGAACATAGGACACCAACTGGGCACCGTGCCCGGAATCTGAGGTCATATGCCCGAGACAAAACCAAATGGGTCTCTTACCCGAGTTTATCATTTTGAAATCCAAATTCAGTTCATTTAAATCAATAAAGAAATACAGACCCGTATAAGCACCGTATAAGGCCGAAACCTCGAAATACGTGCTTATACGTAACCACATACAAATGCACCCATGGCATCATCAAACAAGTAATAAAACATATAATAAACATTTATGCATGCACCAATTTAGAAAACAAGGTCCACTCACAGACCGTCCGAGCTGCCGCCTCGATTTGCGTGCCATTCGGCTCCCCGAGCCGATCACCATCACCGGGACTCCCAAACCTGTCCAAATTTTAATAGAAGGTTACTAACTACTTAATTAACCTCCTACCAAAGCCCCGAAATTTTCCCGAACTTTTAACTATTTTTAAACCGACCCTAAACCTTCCGACACCCCGAAAACTATCGAAACGATGTCCGATTGACACGAGACCAGTCCCAAAATCTTCGTTACATCGAATAGAAGATTTCGTATGTTGAAAACATCCCCAGAAACCCTAGCACGCGCCCGCACGCGCCGTCTGAAGTGGCTGCGCGTGGGAGCCACGCGCCGCTACAGTGCATCCTCTTCCTTCGATCGAACCGGTCCGGCCGGGCCGGTCCGGTCCAACCTCTGCAACTGGACCGGCGTAACCGGTCCAGGTCTCCGACGCCCTCATTTCTCATCCGTTTTCCTCCATTTCAATCCCTAAATTCATCTTTTAATCTTTCCTATCATTCCCAATTAACCAAACTAGCTAAAACACCCAAAATCCTAACGGTTCAAAATGGACCTCACGGTCCCTGTTTTTCCGATCATCCCACACGGCTGCTCAGCCGTCAACCCCCGTTCAAACTCATCTCTATACACCCTAAACAATCTAACAAACATTCCCTAAGCAACCAAAACGATCCATAATGTAAAACACAAATTAAAAATCGAATTTGGGCAAACCGAGTACCTCTCGGGTTTCATGGCCGCCGCCCACGGCGGCGTGGCTTCCAGCCGGCCACCAGCGTCTAGCCTTCATCCTCTCCACCTCTGGGCTTCTCGGTTCATGATCGAACAAGGTTGGATGTTTGGGTCGCACAGATGAGAGGAATGGGATCGGGAAATGGTTGGAGGAAAATGGAAAACTGGATGCACGGTTGAGTGTTTTGGTGCATGAGTGGGTGAGGTTGGCCAGTGGATGGGTGACAAGTGTCACTCATCCATTGGTTGCTGAAAAGTAACTGGACCCACTAAAGACAAACTGCACTTTTTGTCTCGTAAAACGTGCCGTCGTGAATAGTAACCGGGAACTTCTGTGAACCGTAACTTCGTCGTCGAACGTCCGAATTCGACGTGCCGCCTGTCTACGGATTCGTATCGTCCTTATCTACATAACGGTCTTCGGCCCTCGGCCATCGGACCTCCCGGTCAAAAAGTCAACTTTTGACCTCCTATTCACCCAAATTACCAAAATGCCCTTGGGCTTCCGAACGTCATAACTTCTTCTACGAACGTCGGAATTGAACGTGCCACCTGTCTATGAACTTGTGACGTCACGAACTACGTCACGGTCATCGGTCAAAGTCCATTTGACCACCCGATTGAAAAGTCAACGTTTTGCCACCATCAGGGGCAAAACGGTCATTTCGCACCGTTCGTCCGATTTCGCTCTACTAATCACGGATTAGCCTCACTAATCGTGATTAGTCACTAATCTAATCATGGAATTTGGGACGGGTCGTTACAACCTTCCCTCCTTAATTAATTTCGTCCCCGAAATTCCAACCGACCTAATCCAACCGTTCTTCCCTCCTTAATTAGTTTCGTTCTCGAAACGCCAACTATTCTGATTCCACATCCACCTCGTGGAAAGTAGAATCGACCTCGAAATACGTGTACCCTCGTACACCAACCAACTAGAACAATACTTACTCGTCTGCAACCAAACGTACCACTAACGCTCATGTCGCCTCGTCTACATTCGACCACGTCGAATAGCAGAAGTCGTACGCTCCGAACTGACACCACCTGTCAGTATCAGAGGAGCCCAAGTATCCTATGATCGACCCACTTGTCAAATCTACCCTTTCGCTGACATAAACAACTCTATGGTTCCTTACTCACTCACTAAGATACCCTGACCTCTGCTCCCACTGGGAGTCATCAGACCCCACTCAACGATCCACGCTGACACCTCCGACAGACCGTCACCACTTAACAGTCGTCAGTCGAAAACTAACACTATACTCCCTTGTGGTTATACTAACCACCAACTCACTCAACCGGAGTATATGCATACTAACAAAACACTCGACCTGTGTGTAACCAAGCCCATCAGAACTACTATGACCCAATGCACAGTATCTAATGTCCAGTCCACGACCTCAACTAATCCGATGGTATCAGAACCAATCCGACTACCAATAAGCTCTCCAACGCACTACCGGTATCTCCTATATACCGTCACCAGGCACGATAAGTCTGTCTAGTATCGTACCTTGAACAACGTACAAGGTACGTACATCTACCCATCAATCAGACTACAACCACCTAGGTCATAGCCAATCACGTTTCTACGATGGAGTCCATTTATCCAATCCAGTATTAGACAAATCGAAACTCCGACCCATTATCTATCTCCAAATCCGAATCCGAATCCGCAATTTCGTAAGAAATCCCGAATCCAAACCCAGAAATCATATCCATATCCATGTTCAAATTCAAATCCGAAATCATCATTCCGTAAACTAGTATTAGGAATAACCATTCCGAACCCAAATCCATAAAAGAAAATCTATAGTCAAGCTCTAGAATCAAATCCTGAATCGTCACCCAGAATCCGATTCCAAAACCCAAATACAGAAATCCTCTTTCAAGTTCCAAAATCAAATCCTGAATCGTCATCCAGAAATCTGATTCCAAAACCTGAAATATCGTTCACGTCTACCGAGACGTACCAAAACCAAACCTATCGGTTACCCACTCAACCGATTACTACCATACGATCGATTGACTTCATAGGGAAGTCAATCCCAACATCTACACAACACTAGGTCAGACAAAATCCGACCTCGTCAGACACCTACTCATCGGACAACTACTCAGGCGAGTAATAAGCCATATGGGATTTACCTCGAAAAGAAGTTCAGTCCCATCATGCTCCACTCAACATCCAAGTAAGAGTGATAAACTCTCCACCTATCTGGATCATCAAGATCACGATCCAGATCCACCACTACATCAAACGACTATAGACGTCACGATCGAGGATCGTCACGCCAACCAAAGTCCTAGACCATTTCCCACATCTTAAATAGATTAGTCTACGACGAGACACACCGAGACTGTGGGTTCTCACTGATTACCTCGTATCGATCCTTGTCATTCCACCAAGGCAAAACAAGAATGATCGAATAATCCATCCTACGTGAATGCAAACAACACTCGATGCACTCACCACGTCAGGTAACCTGACATCGTCTGCCACCAAGCAGAAAATGAGAAATCTCAGTCACCTAACTTCGATATACTCAACTCCTCCTGATGATTCAGAACAAATCCCGGGTCCACCAACCAATACACGATCAGTGTACTAGTGGCAACCAACAACACCTATATCATCAACGTCATCTACCACCATCAATTATGGTAGAACCTGAGAAGTCACCCAAAACGACTTCGACATACCCGTTACCAATGCGGAAAACCCGCATTCCTCTCGTCACCTCAACCACGTGTCCCCGTTAGACTGGTTATGGACACATGCCCATTTACGACCGTATATGTACATCCAAAAGGATGTCAATTCATCCTAATCTGATGTACCACTCTACTGAAAAGTCACAACAGCCCCCTGCTGTGATCCGCAGTCAAATCTCTGCAACCCACCATCTCGAACCAATCCTGACTAATTCTGACCAACTGGTCGCTAAACCCCGCGACAGAACGAGTCTGACCAACCGGTCACTAATCCGTCATGATAATACTCGATCCTCACTCCTCAACTACCGCTGGATCCTATCCAGTCCGTCACTATCCGTGATTCACTCCCGAACCATAGATACCAATCATAAGCCCATCACGTCGGAGTAACATCCTGACTCGTAACTCACGTCATCACAATCACCGGCACCAGCACCAGTACCACGCACTATCACCAAAACTAGTGTCAGTATCAACACGCCGTGTGCAAAACTGACACCCTGGATCTCCGCTCATACCGAGCGACGATCCCGTACCTCTGCTCGAATAGGAGAAACTCTGCCTCCCTCGTACCCGACAACTCTGGGTACAGTCACCCTGACAACTCATACGAGAAAAGGAAAACGTTCCCCGAACGTCCCCGATCCCCAACAATCGTAACTATAACCACTCTCGGTAGTAGCGCATGCCCCACACTCGTGTAGACCTAACTACCAGACATCGCTATATCCAGACTCCGTATCCAACGGAATCAATCGCCCGTACTAACTACTCTGTATCCCACTCAGCGATTCCATCGACAAGTATCAACCCTGGTAACCTGTCCAACCAAACACTAACCAGTCGTAACTCGACTAAACCATTGTCGTCTACCAGGTCACCCACGACCTTAGTTGCACCAACCCACAACTGAAGTAGCACGACAACCAACTCGGTTTAACCGATACGTACAACCCTGACTGCGAAGTGCAGTCCCAACACAAGCTGACATGACTAGACCGACTAACGAATCCAAATCCGAATAGTCGTCCAAGTCAAACCACCAGTCAACTCACATTTCCGAACCATACACATAAGGTAGGGTTCCACAATCAAGCCCTAGGGTCACTCTGAACCCAACTGCGAAAAGTAGTAAAATCAACAATCTGACCGACTCCGCGGTCTTGACATCGTAATGACGTCAATCCAATCCTACCGTAAGTCCAATCAGGATCCTCGAATCTGGCTGCCAACTACCATAAGTTCAACCAGAGTTCCCCGAAATCGACTACTAACCGCCAACAGCAGTAAACCCATCTAACTCAACCAATCCGACCATCGGATGGTCACAACACCAAATCAGTCGTCGAAACCGATCCTATGGCATCGTGAAGACGATCCCAACTAACCGTCTCACGATCCAAAACTCTAACGTAATACTACGTTAAGCCTTCCGTAGGGTTCCACACTGCCAACCCTGACAGAACCAAGGAAACCTCGGCATCGAGTGCCGAACCAAGGCTTGCCCATCCTACTAACTATCGTACCGGCACCACGACAATCAGGTTGACCACGAACTACAGCCCAATGAGATATCACATCCTCGACCAGCATATATACTCCAAGAGCTCCGCGGTTGCTCGAATAGAGACAACCCCGCTCTGATACCACGTTGACAGGACCCATCCCAATCCCCCCGGGATTAGTGCGGGATGACCCTGCTCCCGTCTGACACGAAGTGTCAAACAAGGGATATTTTCGTCCTTTGCCCTCCCGGGCTATCAGAGTACGCCAGGATCCGGAGGAGGCATGTGATATCTCGATCTCTGCTACAGTCCACATCCGATGTCAACCTGAAGGGCAGTCAAAACATTAAAAACTGTGAGTGGACAAAACAAAGAGTTTATAAAAACATTTAATAAGGAAGACATTTGTACCCTCCACTAAAAAGCATGCATGCATTCGAAAACCATTTATCCAAGACAAACCATATGTGGGACTAAGCCCAAAGCAGATATAAACTAAGGTCGAAAGGACCACCATAAAAACGACCATACGGGCCACTGCCCAAATCCTGTGCACACCTGTACACACCACATATCATATATCATATATCCATCACATACATATATATAAGTCACACAACCAATCCCGTCACGGTATCCAAAGCCACGCGCGCGCTACCCGGGTCTCAATCCGAGTCATCTCAAAGTCAAGATCAATGTCCGTAGACCACTGACCCTACCCGAGGTAATAGTAATCATAGCCTTCCTGAGAGTAAGGAACCCAACTGGGGGGTGACTCCACTCAGTCGGTGCTCCGTGACTACTCCGGGGTCCACCCAGGCCAACGACCCTCCCCGGAGGAGATAATAGAAGTAAAGGAAGGTAGACGAACATATATATACATAACATAAACATTCATGACCGGTTCCCCTGAACCGTCATGATCCATAATATCCGTAATCAGGTAACATGCCGGTTCCCATAAACCGTCATGTACCGTAATAATATAACCAGGTAACATGCCGGTTCCCATAAACCGTCATGTACCGTAATAATATAACCAACAAGGGTTCATGCCGGTTCCCATAAACCGTCATGAACCACGATACCATAACAAGGGTTCATGCCGGTTCCCATAAACCGTCATGAACCTGGGAATCCATTTAAGGTTCCCTGACCTGAAATCAAAACCGTAAAGTGACTGGGTCTCGTACCCGAACAAAGGACACCAACTGGGCACCGTGCCCGGAATCTGAGGTCATATGCCCGAGACAAAACCAAATGGGTCTCTTACCCGAGTTTATCATTTTGAAATCCAAATTCAGTTCATTTAAATCAATAAAGAAATACAGACCCGTATAAGCACCGTATAAGGCCGAAACCTCGAAATACGTGCTTATACGTAACCACATACAAATGCACCCATGGCATCATCAAACAAGTAATAAAACATATAATAAACATTTATGCATGCACCAATTTAGAAAACAAGGTCCACTCACAGACCGTCCGAGCTGCCGCCTCGATTTGCGTGCCATTCGGCTCCCCGAGCCGATCACCATCACCGGGACTCCCAAACCTGTCCAAATTTTAATAGAAGGTTACTAACTACTTAATTAACCTCCTACCAAAGCCCCGAAATTTTCCCGAACTTTTAACTATTTTTAAACCGACCCTAAACCTTCCGACACCCCGAAAACTATCGAAACGATGTCCGATTGACACGAGACCAGTCCCAAAATCTTCGTTACATCGAATAGAAGATTTCGTATGTTGAACACATCCCCAGAAACCCTAGCACGCACCCGCACGCGCCGCCTGAAGTGGCTGCGCGTGGGAGCCACGCGCCGCTACAGTGCATCCTCTTCCTTCGATCGAACCGGTCCGGCCGGGCCGGTCCGGTCCAACCTCTGCAACTGGACCGGCGTAACCGGTCCAGGTCTCCGACGCCCTCATTTCTCATCCGTTTTCCTCCATTTCAATCCCTAAATTCATCTTTTAATCTTTCCTATCATTCCCAATTAACCAAACTAGCTAAAACACCCAAAATCCTAACGGTTCAAAATGGACCTCACGGTCCCTGTTTTTCCGATCATCCCACACGGCTGCTCAGCCGTCAACCCCCGTTCAAACTCATCTCTATACACCCTAAACAATCTAACAAACATTCCCTAAGCAACCAAAACGATCCATAATGTAAAACACAAATTAAAAATCGAATTTGGGCAAACCGAGTACCTCTCGGGTTTCATGGCCGCCGCCCACGGCGGCGTGGCTTCCAGCCGGCCACCAGCGTCCAGCCTTCATCCTCTCCACCTCTGGGCTTCTCGGTTCATGATCGAACAAGGTTGGATGTTTGGGTCGCACAGATGAGAGGAATGGGATCGGGAAATGGTTGGAGGAAAATGGAAAACTGGATGCACGGTTGAGTGTTTTGGTGCATGAGTGGGTGAGGTTGGCCAGTGGATGGGTGACAAGTGTCACTCATCCATTGGTTGCTGAAAAGTAACTGGACCCACTAAAGACAAACTGCACTTTTTGTCTCGTAAAACGTGCCGTCGTGAATAGTAACCGGGAACTTCTGTGAACCGTAACTTCGTCGTCGAACGTCCGAATTCGACGTGCCGCCTGTCTACGGATTCGTATCGTCCTTATCTACATAACGGTCTTCGGCCCTCGGCCATCGGACCTCCCGGTCAAAAAGTCAACTTTTGACCTCCTATTCACCCAAATTACCAAAATGCCCTTGGGCTTCCGAACGTCATAACTTCTTATACGAACGTCGGAATTGAACGTGCCACCTGTCTATGAACTCGTGACGTCACGAACTACGTCACGGTCATCGGTCAAAGTCCATTTGACCACCCGATTGAAAAGTCAACGTTTTGCCACCATCAGGGGCAAAACGGTCATTTCGCACCGTTCGTCCGATTTCGCTCTACTAATCACGGATTAGCCTCACTAATCGTGATTAGTCACTAAT